>JPSZ01000007.1:1200000-1949676 GCA_002161795.1 Curvularia sp. IFB-Z10
AGACAGGCGCCTCAGCCTGCGTCGGTTCATCGGCAGGATGCTAAACGCCCAGAGCGGCCCAAGTGCATGATGCGTATGCACTCCGAGAAACTGCATAACGCTTACCGCTCGCGACAACCGTTCTCTTGCGTTTCACCATCGGGGTGACTCGGTGGTTGTGCCGAAGAGTCAGCCAGCCCCACCAGCAACGGCCGTGCGTCCACGTTGCCGACCACGTGGGAGGCATGCATTTCATGCAGGCGCATGGACAGGTTCAACGGCGCTACCGCACTGTGACGGCTCTTGACGGAGTAAGAGTAAGCTGATTGCACGCGGTGCGCCTGGGAAGCAATAGACTCGACGATCCATGGCTGGTTTGGGCGAAGCGGGCATTGGGCAATAAGAGTATGTATAGGGATGTCGAGAATAGGGTATAGGCCAGGACCCAGACCGGAAGAGAAAGGGGGTGAGTGGTGCTATCAGCGAAAAGTATGTTATCATTCGCATGCAGTGGAATGGCCAGTCCAAAAGGTTTGAAGACGACTAGCATGACCTAGACACCATGTCCTTAGGTTGATGGCTATTATCAGACTGACGACTAGAGGCAATGGGCGAGCTGAATCGCTGGGTGCTAGACACTAGCTGCAGTGCCAGAAAGGGGACCAGAATGCACTGATCATGACTTTGGAGAGAGAGATAGACAAGAGTCCCCGGCTGACCAGTGCTTATGCATCTTGTTCTCCAGGCTGAGCCGACGTGTCACAATGCGTGGAGTAGCGGGTGGCTGTATGCGGTTGATTGATGCGGGCCAACGCTCGCCACGACCAGCAAACACGTACCGGTGGGAGAAGTCGCCCAGCCTACCAAGGCCGGGAGCGGCCAGAGTGGAGTGGGTTCCCGCACGAGTACAAACGTGGTAGACACGCTGTAGGTCCTGTAAGTGTGGCCTGTCAATACCCACTGGGCAGCCATGACGCCGGCGTTTGGACGAGGTGGCGGGCTTCAGATTGGGCCTAATAACGCTTCCTGGAGAACCCCTGGCCAGCTGTCATGTGGGCGCTGGCTGCACGCAGTTTGCTTGTCGACACCCAAGAGGTCCTCATCTGCATGCGCTCCTGTTCTTGTTGAGATGGCGTTGGTGGTGGCTCTGTAGGTAAACGGGCAGCAGGGGGGAGCTCCCTCTCCCTCTCTCCCGCCCTCATACAGCTATGCAAATGCGTGTGACATCAAGCGACGGAGCCGGCCGCTGACAGGACTGATTGATACTTGCTCTCTGCCTTGTCGCGCAAAGTATATACGTAGCATCTGATGCTGCCGTTACCTTTCGCTAGCCATCGTACCCCTGCCAGTAGATCTTGACTAGCACTTGGGCCGCTCCCCTGGCCGTCTTGGGCCCTTTGAAACACGCGAGGCGCGACACAGGCTGAGCACAGGGACGCCCTCTGTCTATACGTTCCATCTTTCGCTGCCTTTTATTTGGCACACAGTCGCCTCTGCTCGTCGTCTGCTCTGTCCTTTGCCGTCACCGCTGTGTCTCAGTCTCAGTCGCTGTCTTGTTAGGCCTTGCTATCCCTCAGAACCAGCTGGCGCAACAAACCCACTGCCAACTTTTGGCCTGCATTATGACGACTTCACTCGACGCTTCACGGCCCATATTTGCCAACGTAAGTCATTCTTCCGTACGTACCCACACTCCGTTTCAGACATCCCCTAGTCGTGGTCGGTGCGTACTCATCGAGCACCTGCACTCTGAGCCCCATCATACTAGTACACAACGCTCCCTTTGCGCCATTCTTCTGCTTGCTTCTCCTACACACACACACACATCACTCCCGCACCTGTTCCAAGCACTACCGCAACCATTACTACCACCACATACCATACAACTACTCTTCATCATGTCGCAACAAGCACAGCCTAACGACAAGAAAACACAGACTCCCGCCCATCGCGCTTCCACCCGCATGTCCACCTACAGCGCTACACCCACTCTGACTCCCTCAATTGCGCCCTCGCACCTGTCCGAAGCCTCGTCCACCGCCGGCGACCCCAAGTCGCAAGACATCAAATCATGGAACGCCGGCTTTAACCGTCTCGAAGACAAGCGCCTAGTCCAACAACGATACGCCCTTAGCAACGAGAAGACGGACGACATGAGCAAGCTGGCGCTGGGTGCCAAACTCGACCGCGCACTCGGCCGCCGCATGTCCGGCCAGGACGCCGTCTTCCGACCAAGAGCCCTCAGCGAGAAGAAGGAAGTCGAAGCGTAGCCTTCCCCAAGCAGAGGAAAGGGTTCACTCTGGGCGTTCACACCACGAATCAATATTCCAAATCTTGCTGTTTTTTACAGCTACGACTCGGCCATCTTTCCCCTCCACAATCAGCGGGGGTTTTCTTCATTTCTTTTCGATCCCGGTTTCCAGCATGCCAGATCTTCTGTTTTTTTTTTCTCTCTTGGGAGGTATGGGACGAATATACAAAGACATGGCATGATTGGAGGGCAACACGCACGTCTGTCACTGGCTGCAGATTCCGCTTAGGGCGGCATACACAGGGCACGGCGAGATGTCTCGTACTGCTGCAGCCGCTGCTGTGTGAGACGTATCATCGGGTTCACAGGGCATTGTGAGCATGAGAAGGGGGGAGGAGGAGGCGAGCTAGATGGAAGGCTAGGCTTGACATTATACCTATGGCGTTTATAGTTTCGACACTACTAATCTCTTCTTTTTTTTTCCCTGTGTGTTTGTGTTTCCTATCTGCACTTTATTCCATGTACTTCATCATTAGGCGCCCCGTTCTACACTTCTCTTTCTTTCTTTTTCTCTTATTCTTTCCTCAGGGTCTGACCCGATACACTCAAATACCAAATGAACGATAGACTGACTCCCTTCTCCCCCCCCTCTCACTCGCCGCAACACGTGATGTCCACGTATGTAGCCCGGCACCTACGTACCTATCGCACACCGCCAGCCTCTATCTGTCGGTAAGACCAAACTATCGACAATCAAAACACAGCATAGTCTACATGTACAATTGTACGTGCGTAAGTTCGTCAAAGTACATATGTATACACACTATTTGTCCCTCTTCCTCTCGTGCGCGCACGCGCACTAAGCAAAAGCCCACGCCGATCCCCTTTCCCTTGTCTCACCACCTGACCCGAGAGGCGCCGCCCTCACCCCGTCTGTGCTTAGTGCTCTCGTGGGAGCTGCAGATCCCTATTTCCAGGGCTTGCTTTTTTTTTCTTTATTTTGCTTTTTGGTGTTTTATTGCGAAGGAAAGACTTTACTCGAGTTTTCGCCTCGGTTCATGCTGGACGTTCGAGGTGCAAACCTACTGCCCCCCTCCCCCCTTTTTTGGCTCTCTCTTTGGCTTTCTCTCTAGTCAGTGTATGGTTTATTGTTGTTTTTGTTTTTTATTTCGCTTGTCGCGTTCGGTACATGTGTAGCGGAGGTGGCTCCGTTAGACTTTGCACACGGGCCCTCTCGTGTACATGAACGTCACTGCAGATCCAGTCTGCTGGATGGTAAGTAAGGGGTGGAGGAAGGAGGCGGGTCTAGGTACGCGAATATGGGGTGCTGTGGCTGAATTGGTGAGTTCAGTCGATAAAGGGTTATCGCAAATGTTCGTCCATGCATTATCTTGGTTAGAAGAAGGAAAGCGTGAAATCTTCAATATATTCGCTATTCAACTATGGGAGTTTCCGATGCTTCTGACTGGATTAGAGTTTTGGAATTAGGCTTCGTGCCTTTCCGTTTCCTTCCGCGGCTTGTATCAGGTGGCTTTTTGTGGAGGCTGGCGGATATGGTTTGGATCATGAAGGGATTACTGTACTTGTACCGGCGTTGACTGGATTGGTCGAGGAAGAGAGCAAGGTTTCAGAGGGAGTGAGGTTGCTCGGTCAGCGAGGGATGATGTTCTGACTATTAATAGGTACACAATTCCGCAGACTGGTTCATTTGGATGGTAAAGTTCTTGCTCTATTTATGGTATTAGTTGACGAATGTCTTTGCCCCTAATCAACTATTTCCGTAAGACGATATGCATTTGAAAAAGAATTCCGACTAACTAGATATGCATATTGGAAACAGGTCGTGGGGTCGTTCAAGATTGTCGCTGTGCTCTGGGTTGAGAGGTGTTGTCCGCGGACTGGGAGAACACTGTAGTGTTGCGAAAACAACAAGCCGAGTTCGGCTCCTGGGTGGATCATGTGCAGGCAGAGTTTCCTTTGCCCGTGTATCGCCCTGCGGATATGGGTGAGATGTGCCGTCTCGTGTCCGTTCCAAATCAAACTTTGCCGAGCGAATACCCTTCATCCCGTAGATTTCTCTGCCATTGAAGTATTGCTAGACTTCCCGTATCAACTCTGTTGATCTTAACCGCCTTTCTTCCTCTCCGATTGTTCGTCGCTGGCCGTCCCCTCTTAATATACCCTCAACCCTGGCCGCTTACCAAAATTTTCCAGCCCTCCTTTGGTTCGCCAGTTCCAGCTGTTCCCTTATTCCTCTCAATTCGTTTCTGTGGTTCTGGTGTGTCTCCTCCAATAGTCTTGCGTGCTCCTTCTTTAGTTCGACGAACTCCTCTTCAAGCTTCTCGTGCCAGGGATAGAGGACGAAAATCTGAAAACAGAGGGCAGACGACCCAATGAGAAAGTTCGTTAGAGAGAAGGTTTTTGTTATCATCATTTCCAATGCAGAGGGCTCCTGAGCCGATATAACAAAAGCTAGAGTCAACCCGAAATCCGTGGATCTGCTAGTGCTTAGGGTGAAGAGTAAGATTTGTGCGGGCTGTTGGGTTGAAGAGATGAAATGAAAGGAGGAGGAACATATGAAGAAGGAAATGACAGAGGAGAGAAGGGGTTAAAGCGGCTGAAACAAAAGAATCCGCGCACGTAAAGTAGCCCACCGCCCTGGAAACAGCCCATGTATAAAGTCACATGGAGAGTCCGCCCTATGCCTTTCAAGGTCTCGAAGTGGCATGATGGTTTCCTTTTTAGGCCAAACGGGACTAGGCCCGAAAGAAAATCAGACCACACCGCGAAACGAACGGCATCTGGATCATGGGCGCGCTGTCGCTTCACCGGCACTCACCGGCTTCTACAGCACGGTAGTCTCAAGTCGACTGCGAGAAAAGACACCAAGACCTTTCGCAAGTACTGCAGCTAGAGGCGGGCTGCTCATGTGCTGCACCGTGTGGTGCAAGGGGAGCGATAAGCACCCCGCTACTCAATTTTCAACATTTTGCAAGCTGACTGCCTTTCTGAACATGACCAAAGGTCTTGGCCGGAAAGTTCAATATGTTCGCAGTTGGATTGAAATGAACAAAGCCAAGGGTAGTAAAGACGACATGCTAAGGCATTACTACCCAGCCTCTGGACCCTGAGGCTGTCTTTTCGATCACCAAACAGATGTCATCGTATTCAAACTACCGCAAAGTGCTTACACTGGAAGCTGTGAAACAGCCTGCAGAATCTAAATCACATAACTAGTACCACTTATGAGTTCGCCAGCAAGCCATTGAGAAAGTCGGATAGGGACAGACAGCAGATCCTAATGACGGCTCCCACAACCGTCAAACTCTCATAGCGGCAACACCCAACGGCTGGAAATCCTTAATATTCCCTGGAAACTTATATGCCATTTATAAAACCATGTACATCAAACTTTGGACAGATGAGCAGCCGGTTTTGTTCTTCCACAACATCCATCCTGATAGCCACATCTCTGCCACGGTTGATCGCAACTGCGACTCCCTTGCGGTCTTGGAGTCTGGGGCCATATTACTCTCCTGGGCTAATCTCGACAAGAGAAGTCCATGTTCCGCTTCGAGGATGCAAAGGATAAAACGGGCGTATTATGCTGATGCTTTGGAGAATATTATTGCAAGGCCAATACAAGAACAAGCGAACCGTTTTGTGACATACGCCTGAGACGCTCGGGCATGAAACTGAGAGACATCAAGAAATATGCCTTCCCTCGGTAAGGCTGACGGGCTTTTGAAGCAGACCAGTTGCGTCACAACATGGTACAATAGTACTATAGACAGCTTTCCATCCCTATGACATAGTAGCGTGAAAAAGACCCCTTCACACCATCTGCACGGATATGAACAGCTATTGGAGTGTTAACGACTCTCTTGATTCAAGCCCGTCAGTTCGCTTTGCGCCTCAATAGACGACCCTGCATCAAGCAGACCCAGCCTTTCTTGGCCACTGCCTCTTTGCTTCAATGTTCGGTGTGGCCCCATTCCAGCCTTCATCATACGAACTAGTGACGCAGGCTGATGTTGAGGTACCGAAACTACCTTTCCAGTAATATTTGAGCGTTGCGATGCTGCTACATGTCACATTTTGCCAGATGTGTAGACCATCTTCCGGAGTCGCGAGTGTTGAGATTACCGTCATACGTTAATGGAAGAGGTAAGATTTCGGCTCTTTTCCATCAACACTTGCAGCACTAATCTTCTGAATCGTAGGTACAGTGTTGCAACCATAATCGCTGTCATGCCAGCCTCATAGGTACTGACTCACTACTGGCTGCTTATTCGTGTACACAAGCATGTGTAGTAGACGACAACTTTAAACTCAGTTTCCGTCACATTACAACGCCAATTGGTCAATCACAGCTTCATCTTGTGTAGCCAGGGATCTGGTCAGCACCAGTATTAGGAGCTTCACGAAATTGACTATTCTCGTTTCCTGTTGCAGCTTACCGGTGGGTTGGGCAATGTGATCTTGCCCCTCGATCAAGTAGATATAGAAGGATTATCGCCATGGAAACCTAAGGAGTCGCAGCGAGCTTGAAACTACTCTAGGTTCTCTCCATCTTTTGGGTTGGCAGCATGTCGTCCCTCTTAGTACCGTTGCGAGCCTTTCGCTGGCATCACTTGCTCTCTGCTCGTCTCACAAATCACACACTCATCTAAATACTGCTGATGCTACAAGTCCCTGTGCCAAAGTCGGCGCCGAACTTGCATGCCAAAACGTCACCAGTAATGTTTGGATACCGGCACAGCTAGCCTACGATTGCATTACTTCTATTCCGTTCCATCAGAGTGATGCGATCAAACTGCTCGACAGTCTCAGACCTTACATGAGATGACAGAGTACTACTGCTTGGACTGCCAACCCGCTACGCGAGTATGTTGAAAAGTTCTGGCCGGCCTATGACCACTGGGGCAGGTTCGAGCAAGTCCGGAACAAGGCTGTTGCAGGATCCTACAAGAACGAGTACGAGGCAAGTCATTTCTACGCAATGGAACCATCTTGGTCGCGTGCTAACTTTGATCAGTTTAGTCGTGATCTCTTCGAGTTGACGACGGATGTGCCTTACCTTCCAGATGCTTTAGCTACGGCGTTCGGCTATTGGGGAAATACCCCTCTCGTCTCTGTTTCTAGCGACGGTAAGAAGCTACCGCAAGTGTATGCGTATCACAATATCGTACGAGAAGCCCTGAACAACATCACTTGGACTGCCTCACACGTGACGCACATCAACGGCCAGGACGCCACAACGTATCTGGAAAACTTGTCCGAGAAGGTGAACTTTCCCAGATCGTAATGTCCTGTGGAACACAATGTTTTATGAACTAGTAAGTGCAAGCCCTGAATCTACCGGATTAGGTCCAGGTGGCTTTGTGGGCGGTGGTCCAATTCAGCACTACTACGCAGGGTCCAGTCTCGATGTGACATTTGCAAACGGCACAAACTGGACAGAGCCAAACCATGCTTATGTTCGCGTTCTTTTTAACTACATTACCGTCGGTGAAAGCTTATATCAGAAATATTTCGCTAGCAAACAACCCGAAAGCCAGACTGGAAGCTCCAGTTCGTCATCGTCTAAGCCTGAAGTACCCGCCCCTAGTTGCCCACGCGCCGCGATACGTTATTAGCGGCTATCACCTCGAAGAGGACCATTCAAACATCGCTGTACTTTCCGTACCAACCTCCGTTTCAGTGGGGCCAGATGAGCCCCACGCTCAATTTCAAGCTGCCGCTGTCAAGTTTATCACTGGCGCCAAGCAAACCGGAAAGGAGAAGAAGAAGAAGCTCATTATCGACCTCCAAGCAAATTTCGGCGGCACCGTCTTGCTCCCAACCGACCTCTACAAGATTGTGTTCTCAGAGAAGAGTGACCACGGACCTGCAAACCAGCTACGTGCATTCGAAGAGATACAATTCCCATTAGAGAAGTACTCTGCTGGTGTCTTAGGCATCCCACTTGATGTATAACGCGACTAATGCTACTGTGGACGATCTCGTGGATAACCTCGCTACTCCTCCTTTCAACTACCGCGTTGGGCGTTGACGTCCACGGCAAGCCCTTCGAGAGTAGGCAATATAAATATGGCTCCGTCAAGGCCAATGGCGACACTTTGACCCATCTCTCCAGATGGGACATTAATTCTCCCCTCGTGCTATTCTATACCGACGGCGTTTACGTTCACGACGGCTACGGCCCCTTGTCCAATTACACCGAGACACCTTTCATCGACGGCGCAATAGGGAAACGCATAGTGCGGAGAGGTTGTAGAGCGTAGAGTAGTGAATGTTAATCGTCAATCCTAGATTGACAAAGGTTATCATTAGATCGTTTGTGTTCCAACGATACTCGTCGTTGAAGATTCTCATCCGCTTATGTAAGAACATCTCCCTCAGTGTCTTACAGAAGACGTACGTATGGGCGAGGAGACGGGCAAGCGAAGGCAATATCGATTCCAAGCAAAAACTCGGCATCAATCCCACGACTAACAGGCGCCCCATCTTCAACAAAAACAACAACAACAACGTCTTCTTCTTACTCGAACTTAACAGCAGAGCAAAGTCATTGCTGATGTAGATGCGGGCCAAGAAAAGCCCGGAGTAGCATGGCATACCCTTTTCCGTACGTGTATAAGCGTGGCGCCGCTCAGGACACATCGATCGATGCACAGCAGAACACGTTGGTATGTATGTAGATAACACGCGTACACGTGCATCTCCATACCTCGGCACATCACGATCTCACCAAGTAAAGCTACGGCAAGAGAGAGGAGAAAAAACCCCTCCCGACCACGAGATGCTAGCGTGATTTTTTCTCTCGCCCTCGCTCTCTCTTTTTCTCGTGCAATCTACCGATGCCCTGCATGCAACGGCGCGGATAGCAGCGCCAAGCGCCAGCGCTACCGTGGAGTGGGCATCATCGCAGATTAGACTGGCGTATTTTTTTCTCACACCGTACTGTCTAGGAGTGTGTTCTGGATAGGGCTACAGATGGGGCGTCGTGGGTACCGGTGTAGATACAACTCAAGAGCGACTAGGACGACAACGATAACGACAACGACGCCAAGAGAAAACAGACAAGTTTGCGAAACAATACGCTATATACAGTTTGGAATGCAGCGCGTAAAAATAATCGGGCCGAAGAATGAAGTATGTAAAAAGAACAAGAAAAAAAAAGCAGATTGCATACTTAGATGTCGATGGGGAAGAAGGGGTCTAGACTTCCATCGACTCTGTGGGCAAAGGAAAAGAAGACTAGGTTCGTGGGCCTTGAATAAGGAAGGAGAAGCAGGAAAGGAAAGGGCACAGAAGCAACGCCGTTATTTTTTCTTCTCCTGCTTTCCCACCTGCTCAACCTGGGACTAGGCACCAGGGACAGATCCACCGGACCAAATTTGAAGCTATGGGAGAAGAAGGAAGAAAAAAATACTCCGTAGTGGGTGTGGGGCTTGCTGGTGGTTTCTTTCCCCACTTTGCTTCATCGCGTCGATGCTGGATAAGCTGCATATTGTCAAAGCGCACGGGGCCGGGAGGAAGGGAAAAAAGAATGACACATGGATGTTTGTCGCTTTCCATCGTCGATGAAGGGATTTGCTGGTTGGCACTGCAGATCACACATGGATGTGTGTCGATGGATGGCGGTTTGGGGAGGTAGATCGGTTTTTGCTTTTCCCCATCATGCCTGCTCATGTCGATCCACCAAAAACGCCCATATGCCTGTGGTCAAACAATGGCACCAGGTACATGGCATTTTCAAACGAAGGGATGGGGATGCCAAAGTGCGCACGCACGGCACGCGACGCACGGTCAGCGGGAAGGGGAAAAAGGACCCATTGTGCACGGGAGATCGTCGATGGCTACCTGACATCGTCGATGTGCCAGCGGCGGAGCGTCCGCCGGCGGATAGCACCAATAGCTCGTTAGGGAATGACACTAGCGGTTATAGGTAGGAGGGAAATAAGAATGGGCGGGTGACCCAATGGAACTGCCGTGCTATACTAGCGAGGCGAAGATGTGAACAAACGCTGCGATGATGTGATCTGGTGAACGAAGGAGATGTCGGACTCTATGACGGAATGTGTGCATGCGTCCTGCGAAAGGGAGAGAGACAGTCAGCTCCGAGGAAAAAGGAAGGCAGAGAAAACGTCCATCGCAAGATCCAACGCATTTCGAAACACTCTGGGCTGGTGCTGTTTCCCCACTTTCTCCCGCACGCGTACCCATCGATTGCTTGGTTGAGAAAGCGATCCACGGCCGGATCTCGATAACAGAACCAGAATCTTATTCTTGTGTGTCTGAGCAAACAAACAAGTCTACGTGGCCGCTCTTTCTCCCCCGCACAAACATCAAACAGCCAGGGGAACTTTAGTGGCAATGAGGTTTGGCTGGGGCGGGAACCAGCCAACGAAGGGCTGCGGAGCACATGTCAGCAACGCTCCAACGCTGGGTTCATTTTTCTCCTTTTTTGGGCGGAGGGACTGTGTTTGCGATCTCGCGATTCCCCAAAGTCCGGGTCAGAAAAAGCGCGTATGTTGGACGCATAGTGTCAGTGTTAGTGTAGGAGTGTATGGGAAGGATGAGAGGCGGCTCCGAATGCGTAGCAAGATCAGCTTTGTCACGCGAAGAAGGCGTGATGATTGTCGGCGGAAGATTAAGTATGCATGTGCGTGTGTAATGCACCCCCACTCTTTTTGTCGTGTCTGTCGATGAGACTTCGCCATCGGGGGTAGGATCGAAATTTCACAATCCGCATACCCACAATTAATCAGGGTAGGCGATCTGATCGGGCCCCATTACGTGCATAGGGCCGTGAGAAGGGTTAGTGGGCGCCACCACTGAGGGGCTATGTCATGTAACAATGGCCTTGTCCGGGTTCTGTTTCTGCTGTAACTGCCGCTAGGAGTACTACAGCCATGACTTGAGGTCAAAGCCCTAAAGGCGGCACGGCAAGGAGAAGGCGACACGATCGGCCAGAATGATTGCACATCGCCGATTTGCATGCGACACGGAGATGGAATGCTGTAGTATAGCTTAGTGTATTGTTGTATGTATAGTGAGAAGGCATGGACAGGGCCACGTATGGCGTTACAATCATGCAAGCTTGGACGACTGTGTTGCAATACCTTCGTTCTGACGTGTCAGTGGTCATTGCATGTTGCGCGTCCATCAAACGGCGGCCATGACATTGGTTGAGTTGAGTCTGCAGTTCACGCTAGAAAGCTGTTCGGACGGTTGACGACGTATTCCTAGTGTGGCTCTGGCGTGGCTCTGGCGTGTGCATGGGGGGTTTGGAGTTTCCGAAGATTGTCGGATCGCAGGTGTGAGAACATTGGAGCGCGGCTTGGCAGGTACGTTGGGTGGTGGCTGCCCGATGAACTGCACAACCGTCCCATTACGGAAAGCACGGTGCAATCAAACATGAAGACAACATTTGGTGACTGGGGAGCGACTAGGTTGCTCCAGCATAGTATTGGCTATAGTACTGTACAGTATGGATAAGGGTATCATATTTCTCTTCATCGTCAAACAGGCTGTCTATGGTATCGGGATAAAGCCAAGGCCAGCTTGCTAACTTATTTCCCGCGCAGCATGCCCGTCCTGTCGCAATCTCTTGCGCATCCTACCAAGACGCGGGCACTGCTGCCAGGCGCCAAAATGCGCTACCATCCTTTCCTTGCCCTCCCTTCCCCTCTTCCGGTTTCCTTGCTTCTCGTTGGTCTGGTGATAGCTGAGACGAATCGACTCTGTGCTGTTTCTTGGTGTTGCTGTTCTTGTGCCGCAGCAGCATGGACTATGCAGGCAGCCATGGCGGTGGCGTGTTGACAGCGAAGGGGCTGTGGATAAATGTGCTCAATGAGCAGTCGAGCTAAGCAGGTGGTACGTGTAACGAGCCGTGTGGAGCATGTTAGGGGATAAGCCTCAGCCAGCGCTGTAACCAGTCATCCTAGCGCAGTGGCTGCAGTAGTAGCGGTTGGTGCCAATCTGGTACATGTTGGCGAGGCATTGGCGGCGGCAGCGGCAGCAAGATAGCGTGGAGGGAGAGCTGAAGCTGAAGCTGCTGCTGCTGCTGCTGCTGCTAGAGGCCGAGCTGCTGGAGCTGTCCGAGTTGTTGGACGCGGCACTCGAGGCGCGGTCCTGTGGGTGCAGCGGGTCGGGCGATGGACGATGTGAAGCGGCGGTTTGCAGCTGCAGCAGACGCGAGGCGTCGGCAGAGCCCGACATGAACGACGACGGCGGTGGTCTAAAGGCCAGCAGTGGGTGTGTGGGGTCCGAGGGAGTGCAGGCCTGATACTCGGACACGGGGCTGGTCGAGGGAGTCTCTTGGGAGAAGTGGGCGGCCGGCACAAAGCTGAAGTAGCAAAGGTTTGCAGGGCAGAGGTCGATAGAGGCTAGGTGGTGATGTACTGTCATGGTCTGTGGTGTGGATGTCTTTGTAGCAATGACGGGGCGTGTGCATCAGCAGGCAGTACGAGGAATCGCAGTTGACTATATGCTCGTACGCCCTCATCACATAGGATCGAACACGCTGACACTGCACTAGGCCTTTGTAGGCTAACACTGTGCTTTTCTAGGATAACGTGTTCGATTTCAGCCGATGGGAGGGGGGGTGATCGAACACTGCCTGCAAGCCATCGTCGATTCGGCGATGGCGGATCGGCCGGCTGCTGGGACAGATGGCTGGGCCCTGTGTGGAAGAGTGTACCATGGTCTGCCAATCGGCGTGGCATGGGCCCATATATCAAGCTCTAGCCCAATTCACCCCCCTGACAGAGAGAACCGAGCGCGCCGGCTTACGGGTGTGGCCGCTATGGTATGAAACCCCAACTATAGAATACAACACCACGTTATGAAAAACTGCACTACTGATACTAGACACTCCAACAAAGCATTCCACGTGAAAATTAAGATCAAACAGTGCGTCGTGGTTGACTTGTTAAGCTGTAAATGCTTGGTGTTCGTATGGCTTGTGCGTCAGCCTTCGGTTTTCTCTGTAGTCTCAGTGTAGCGGCTCAAGAACTCCATCTCCAGCCTCCATTATCCCCAAGGCCGGTGTGTCTCAACTGCATGCTGTGGGGAAGATCGACCGTTTGGTTTACGGGACGCTAATGCAGACATGCATCGGTCTCTTGGTGGACTGAATCAGTCGGATAAGAACTGTCTCTACCACAACAGTACAGCTGACTCACTGACTCCAACAAAACGCACTCACTAGCTCTTAGAGATGAAAAAACTAGCTACTACCATACATAGTGGAGTATTTGTATTGTTTCTGTAATTTATCACATGATATTGGTGCTGTTCTGGTGATTGACTCTGCATTGGGTTGTCATCATGGGGTCGTTTTTATCCGGCTATTCCAGTCTACTAAGAGTTGGTACTGCATAATGAGCCTGAAGCACCTCTAATAGACAACCTGGGTAACGCGTTCAATAAGGACACCGATGAGGCGCATCAGATGCTCAATCGCCTCACTCGTTTTCATCGTCTCTACCTAGAACTACCGTGCTCAGGGAGGGCTTTAGTTGTCGTTCTAGTTATCGCGATAGTCCCTGCGCCAAACTGCCCGCTCGCTGCGTGGCTTGCGCTATTGGTCCTTACCAGCAGCAAAGTGGCTGGTTTGGTGGCGAACGAGCCGAAGCCAAAACTAGGTTTAGGATCAGCTACACTTATTAGTAATAAGCGGCAACAAGAAGCCCAGTCGTGGGATCAGCTGCTCTCGCAGGGACTCTAGTTGTCATTTGGTAGCAGTAAACACGTCCAAACAAGAGAGGAGGGAGGGGTAATCAGACAAGCAAACTGTATGTTATAGCTTGAGCTAGTCTGCAACTTCCAGCCAAAAGGCCTTTGTTCTGATAGCGTTACCTAACAACAGCAGAGCTGTCCCGTATCGTACATGGGAGCTACCAGTGATAGGTGACGGTCAATAGCGATTCTCAAAGGAGATCCTCGTGCAGCTACCTGGACATGAGAGGCTCAGAGCAACTAAGAGTCTACTCTGGCACAAGTTTGCTGTCGATTTTTGGGCGATACTTGTCGAGATTGAGTTGTCGAACTGGGCTGAAAGGTCGAAAAGGTGGATGTGAAAAGGTAGGGAAAAGTCGGGTTGCCTCTGCAGGGTTCCACAGACAAGGTGATCAGTCTTATCTCCTCAACCACTGTGAGGACTTCCTAGATGAGGTGATCAAGCTCATCAGTTCAAGTACGGCTACGGGGGTGCTCATTAGTTAACAGCGTGAATCCAAACCCAAAGGCCCGGCGATCAAGACTAGGGCCGTGGATATGACCATGCAGTTGCTTAGGAACATCAGCGACGTCTCGGAGCCGAACTCGCACAAGAGAGTGTGTATGGGCATCAGCCCGTACGAGACCGATATCTTGCCCACGTTCGCGAGCGCTCTCTCATACAACCCCAAGAACTGCGTTAGAAGCACGCCATCAGCGCAGGCCCTAAGCCAGACAATGTCCCCATGCGCTATCTCGATCAAGAACACAGACACAGACGCGAAGAAGATCAAGTGCAGAAATCCAAAGAAGTCAATGAACAGGGACGAGTACGTGTCCAAGTCCACGATGATGCTTGGGTGCTCGCAATTGTCCCCGGCGTGGCTCGGGAAGATGGCTATACTCCATTTTTGAGCTTAACAAGTCGTTCACGATTGTTAACATGGACGCGTTGGCGTGCACGAACAATATGCTCAAGCCGTACCTGAGCTTGCGCAGCAGCCTGGCCATAGTATCCCAGCACATTAACGTCACTACCGTCACCGGCCCGCTACACGAAATACCGGCACATAGCCCCACTACCAGGCCAACCCCTCCACTGGGCGTTCGCAAACTTCACTCCACCAACCCAATACATATTTTCTGCAACCATGGGAAAGCCTCCGAACCTATACGCCTTCCAAAGTACTGCTGAGCTCGCCCCGAGCCTGCGCGCCTACGTGCTCGACGCCCAGAATGCCGCGCTCGAGCGCCACCATGTTTTCCGCGTCGCCGTCTCTGGTGGCTCCTTGCCCAAGACGCTTGCGCAAGCCCTCTTGAAGGAGACCAATGGTGAGGGCAAGATCCAATTCGACAAATGGGAGATTTTTTACGCCGACGAGCGCGCTGTGCCCCTCGACCACGAAGACAGCAATCACAAGCTGGTCAAGGAGGAGCTTCTGGACAAGATACCGCAAGAACTGGGTACGCCCAAGGTCTACCCCATCGATGTCAAGTATCTCGATGATGTGCAGGAGCTCGCCGACCAGTACGAAAAGACGCTCGTCAGCGTCTTTGCTGCGCGCGACAGCGTCAAGCTACCGCTGTTCGACCTGCTTCTGTTGGGCTGCGGACCCGACGGACACACCTGCAGCTTGTTCCCAGGCTCCGACCTTCTTCGTGAAACCGAGGCCTGGGTTCTCTCCATCTCCGACTCTCCTAAGCCTCCGCCGAAACGCATCACCGTCTCCCTCCCGGTTGCGCAACACGGACTCAAGATTGCCTTTGTCGCGACAGGTGGAGGAAAGAAGGACATTATGCGTCAGATATTCGATACCGACGAAGGGCAGCAGCTGCCGTGCGGCCTGATCAATCAAAAGGCTGGGGAGCGCGTAAGCTGGTTTGTTGATTACGCTGCTATCGAGGGTGTGTCTTTCCCGGCTCGCCGCGGTAGCTTGTGAGCAGCACGAGCTTTACCACGTACCCCTTCTCACCCTATGCCACGTCGCTTGCATGTTGGCAAAGGTGGCACCTTGTCACCTCCTGCCATAGCACATGCATGACCCCACTGAGAATTGCATGCGATTGTGCTTTCGCGAAAGGAGATCCATCATGTTTGCTGGAAGACCGAATCACGAAGTAAGCATTGTGTCAGACAGTCAGCTTAGGTACAAAAGATTACGAATTTATTTACGACGTTACTCACTCACTTAATCTCAAGTCTTTTGCCTCTTTATCGTCATACCTTGCAGCTATTATCGATAAGAAACCCAACCCCCTTTTGGGCATAGCGCTAGATGCCCCGAGCTTTGGCCCTGTAAACATCCCGATGTCTCGTCTCTCTGTGCCCTGTTCGATACACTATCAGCCCCAGCCCATCCACAGCAGTAACCTTTTCCCTGCATTGAACATGAGTGCCAAGCCCGTCTCACAGATAGGAAGGATAAGTAATGCGCCTGCGCGATCTCGGGTAATTTCCAATCTCGCCTTAGGGCATGGTAAGACCTAACAGATGACAGGATGTCGGTACAACCAACACGTTGCAGAGTGATGCCGAGGGCGCAAAGCCTCGCAGTTTGCTTCCTCAGCCAGGACAGCACAGGTATAACACACGCTCAAGTATACTTCCGGAGCCTTCTGAGCCCGAGGTGGAAGACACGAGCCGCAGCTCAAGTGATGCCCGGGCACCGCCAAATGTTGCAACGTCAGTACAAGAAGGCCAAACCCCGAGTACGGCGCCTGGACGGCTTCGTCCACGAGCAATGTACCAACAGGGCACCCCCTCGTCCCAACTGGCTGGTCAAGGTGACAAAACAAGCTCACGCTCCATGCGCCCGCCCACTTCAGTGAGCAAGCCCGCTGAGTCTCCAAAGGTCGGACTGGGCCGGTCGCAATCTTTGCGGAAGCCAGGTGCTGCATCGCAGACTTCTCAGCCCTCAGGACTCAGCAGCCACGCCCGCACACAGTCTACTAGTACCATATCCACAGGACGACGGGATCTCGCCAAGCCAACCGCCACCTCAGAGCGTTCAAAATCTCTTTTGTTGGCACCAAGTCGTAGCTCAAAGACTAGCAGTACATCTGCAGATGCACAGCCTGGCACATCCAAAACATCAACAAGGACTGCGGTTTCAGGACGCCCGGCGAGTGTGAGGGCCAAGTCTGATGTATCAACTGCTTCCGCTGGTAGTGGTGCAGCCTCCAAGCTCGAAGAATCTTCTACGACTCAAACAAGGCGAAAGGAACTTGCCGTAGAAGAACCCAAGAAGACTAGTCGGCCAGCTTTCAACACTCTTCAACAGCATTTTACGCCACGGAAAGCAGGCAAGGCACCCACGTCATCGTTCATTAATCCCGCTCCTCAGCATGTACCTCACTCGCTTCCTCCTGAGATCACCAACCTCCAGTCGGAATTGCTTCAACTTCATCTCTTGCACCAATATTCTACAGAAGTTAGCCGGTGTTGGGAACAGAGTGCGGAGCGTATCCTACACACCAAGTTCGACGAGGTGGCCAGCTTACACCAGGTCATGCTAGAAAATGAGCGCGCTGGGCAGGAACAGAAGAACCTCCAGACTTTGCTTGAATGGAGCACTGGCGGATCAACTGCAGGCCTAGTCGAACACGTTCAAATTCTCTCGGAACCTCTTCACGAGCTTCCATCGTTGGTCGAGCCAGGTGGTCGTCTCCAGCGTCTTGTCGTGGATTTCGAGCAATGGATGTCATGGGTTCAAGAGATACGGTCTGCTCGACAGGGCGATGCTGGGGGAGACAAGGCCCTTGGTACTATTGAAGGCCTAGGAGATGCGTGGAAGGCGGAGGCTGCGGCACTGATACGGAAGTTGACTGTGTTCGCTCGCGACCTGGAGAAGCTGGCACCTCCAACACCCGGATCAAGCATTGCATCCATGGTCGATGCATGCACGTCCATCTTGCGTGGAATCCTGGATGAGCTCCAGACCATGCAAAAGATCGAGGTCGAAGTCGTTACAAGGGAGAAGCTTTGGGTTGAAGATCGTCTTCGAACCATCGCGCGGGATGTTAAGACGCATGCAATGGAAGCTGGAAGAGAGGCTGCGGCTTGGAGAGATTGAGGCTGTGAGCAGCCAAAGATGATTGGAATGGGTTCACACGACTCTTTTTTCATCGTTTGTCGGAGCACGCGCAAACGAGCTCTGTATCCAACCACACAGCGATCCCCCGCAAGGGTTTTGGTCACGAATGCTTTATCATCACGTTTGCTATGCTTAACGACTTTGGCCGACTATGACTTGCACACTACCTCTGGAATAGTCCGCCGTGCCTATGGTCTGCAGTACGAGAGAAAAATAGGTTACAACTGACTAAACAGCAAGATACAGGGTATACCTAGTTGGACCATACAGGTAAGTTGCCTCTGAAATTGGAAAATCGTCGAGATGGGTATAGCCCGAGGAATGCGCAGGTGCGCCAATGGCTAAACTACAATGTGTTTCGGTTAGCTTCCGCAGATGGTATGACCGGGCTTCGGGAGGCCTTGTTCGATTGACTGACTAACCAGCGCTAATCTCGTACCAGGTGGCACTCATCATTACCAACAATCATCCACCCGTCTTACTCAGCGGTCGTCCCCACGCAACATCATCTTATTGTTTGCTGGCATTGCCTTTGCTGGAATTTCACCACTTTCTAGACGCTGGCCACACCATTCAGCATGTTAATGCCAAGGACAGCGCGCTCGAATCATTGCAGCAACCGCCCCCCTTCCTCGTGACCACCTCGCCCACTTAGGCCCTTTTGTTATTTTCTTTTACTGGCCTATTCTGCTTAGATTTGGCTTCCTCCTGCCTCGGATCCTATGAGTAAAAGCAGGTTTATCATACGGCAGTGACATTAACCAACCGTTGACATACTGACGCGGCACACTGTGTACGCTGGCGGCCGTCAGTACTGGCATCTACCCCCAGTAAATCCGCCCCGCTGAATATACTACTACACCTCTGATGTGCGTCATGTTCGATTATTTACATGTATTCTCGTTGCAATCTCTGCGTCTTTCCCAAACAGGATCCATACCCAAAGAAACATTAATGTACAGCACTTGCCGCCTTTTCACTACTCCATACGCACACGTTTCACCCCGCTTAGTAATCTCTCGGCTTCTGCATGGGTCTTGAAGGGATTCGGCATAGTCTCTTAAATTCATCATTGCTAATACCACCCAAAAAGTCATTTACAAGCCTGAATGGCGCAAGGCGGCGTCAACATCCGCTCGTAAACAGCTAATACAAATTAAACTCCACCCATGGGGTCTCGTGCGGGCAATAAACGAGCATGGGAGAACGAAGACACCATTGGCGTTCCTCCAAAGCGTCACAGCTCGACCCTAACAGCTGCCTTCCTTGCCCAGCAGGTTTCCCCGCTCCCGCCGCAAGCCGGTCTCTATGTTCACGGCAGCCCTGCCCTGGACCGCCGGGTACTGCCACCGCTTCTCGCTTCTTCATACAACATTTCGGCTAGCCCTGTCACTATCAGTTCAACCCAGTGCTCGCCCCCACCGCCGCCGCCGTCGCTCGAGTTGTTGGATGGAACTCAACGTAGATCCTATTCTCTTTACGATATTTTCGAACATCGCCCCAGACAGGGCGCACACAGACATCAGACAGGTACAGTTGTCTCTCTTTGCTAGCTGTGAAGTATGCGAGCCAAGCGGGAGTACGGGCTGTGATTACTACTGGCGTGGTGCTCTCCACCCATGCGAGGGACGGCATTGCGACTCGCCCATCCGTACTTGTAGCTGAAACGATTACAGAGCTCTCAACAATACACCCGCAGATTCCTGAACCAGACGCCACTCCGCCACATAGCAAGCCAGCCGTGCATCTTGATTCTGTCCCTCAACCGGTGTGTGCAGTAGAGCCGGTATCTTGTTGTCCGCCTCACTGCCAGGGTCAGGTATGCTCAAATTCACGTTCATTAGTGCGCAAACTAGTTTCAGACCTGGATGAGCTGGTCAATAGACTCGAAGATCTGACACGTATAGAGCAACAAGTCTTGTATAAGGTAAGCTGTCGATACGCGCGCACACTTGCTGTTCAAGTAGCGTCAGCATTTGCTAAAGTATTGGCACCGCTGATACGTTATGATAGCCGCCCGTGCCTGGTCACGCCAAGATTGAGGAGGCACTGCAATGGGCTCTCCATCGCGTGCATGAGGGTAAAGTCCGATTGCAGCAACACATAGAGCAAAGGCCACTACACAGCATAGGATCACAATCTCCACCCGACGACCCATCAAATATGCGGAGAGCACAACACCATCTGGAAGAACGAGAGGAGCAGTCTGCGCCGAGAAGACAGCACCCTGCTTACCACAATTATGGCCATTTCACGCGTTCAAATATCTCGCCAGAGGATCCCAGAAGACACCCTTACGGCACAGCGGCAACGGTTGTCGGGAGCTCGCCACAGCGAACAACAACACCCTCTGGAGGGACGTATATGCCTCCACAATCGCCAATACAGGCTCCACAGCCTACGCATTCGACCGTATTGCCTTCACCATCTTCGCTAAACTACTCAAGCTCCCACAGTCTTCCTTCAATGACTCCACCAATCACATCCGCGCATGCTTCAGCACATAATACGTTATTACAAGACCTGCAACACCAGGTCACTGTCAAGACGTTGGAATTCCGAACTCTCCAGCGCGAATACGAGAATCTCCTCCAGAAGCTCGAACGACAGAAAACAAAGTGCGCTACTCTCGAAAAGAAGTTTGAGGTCAGCGACGTCGAGATCAACTGTCTGACAGAAGAAAAGGAAAAGCTACAAACACAAGTTGTAACTATGGAAGGTCAAGTTGAGGAACTACAACAGAGCAGGGACGAGGCTCGGCGCCAGTTGATTGCAAATGGAGCACAATACATGCGCATCATGGAGATGGCAAATCGGCTGCAGTCTCAAGGCGCAGAAGACAAGAAGAAATGGGAAGCAGAGAAGATGGAGTTGGAACAACGGATTCGTGTGCTAGAAGAGGCAATGGTGACTGGTGACCAGCACTACACCTCAACATCGGGGGCACGATATCAGGCGAACGCGGGTTCCGCCCCGAGACCGATCGAGTCGCTGCCCAACAGCTATGCCACTTCATATTCATCCCAGAATGAGACGATTAATGTTCTTCGTGGGGAGGTTGGTCGACTTCGCGCGCGTACGCAGACACTCGAAAGCGCTGTAAGGACTATGCGACAGGAAAGCATATCGATTCAGACGGCAGCACAGCAACTTGTGGATTCAAGTGAGAAGGTAAAAGACGCGGCCCAGAGCATAATAGGGGAAGGTGAGTAAATGTTTGTTACTGCCCATCTCATACACTGGCGCCTAGGTGCAGGCAAGATTCTCGTTGTCTTATGTTCACTTGGTCAGTTTGGACAACAACAGAAGTGATTGCTAGCCTGGGATTTGGAAGGGATATGTCAAATTCCTGAAGATAAGAAACTGCTTGTTCAAGTCGAGTCAGTTGGGCATGGGATAGTTTGAACAGACAAGGTGAAATAAAACAAAATGCACATGGATCATTTCTTTTCGGTCTTTATCTCTGACCCGCGTGTAGCGATCAGCTCTTTAATGTTCTCTCTCTCTCTCTCTCTCTCTCTTTATACATATAAAAATAAATCAATAAATCATGAAGTATATCATGGCAATAACCAACTCACAAAGATGTAAAAAAACACTTTATCAATTGTTCAAGAGCCTGTCTTTTAATAGGCGGTTTGAGTTGAGTTTGCGATTCTGGATCAGTGTTTTCTAGTGCAATGTTCTTTGGGTTGTGTTGTCTTTGTATGCTGTTGAATATCATGTATATATTCTTGCGAGGGCGTTAACTAGTAAAGCCAGAATGACAGCAATATCCTTTGGTAAGAGAATATTGTGTCTGTGATTCGTTCTTTGTGCGTTGGAGGGTCCACACAAAGAGCCTGCGCTGACTATTTTTGAATATGAAAAAAAAAAAATCCAAAGGTGGCTTGTAGAAGAATGTATGGTAACATCATGGATATCTTTTTGCCTAGAATCAAGACACACTTTATGTCCCAAGTCTGGCACTCTCACTATTCATGGGTTCGTAATATCATCCATACTACCCTGTCTCTCCGCTTTCTGATAAGAAAAGAACGTAGGTGGCAGCCACACACCTCTGTTATACGCTTAGGACTATGCTAGCTACTACCTAACGCAAATTCCCCCCATCTGTTACAATCTCACCTCACACGATCAAAGACGACGGCTCTGGACCGGGGGGAACATGTGTGATTTTCCGAAATCCCCCCTATCTCCTGGAAAGTGCTATTGTACACGCTGCACAAGCACAAGCACAAGCACAAGCAACAAGCCATGCGTCCCACCACACACCCACTCTCATTAGGAACATCGAATCCAGATTACAAACATCGATGCTGACGAGGATCGCCACCGCTTCTCCTTGGCCACTTCGCCCCCCGCCTTTTTTTTTCGTGCGGCACCAGGCCAAGTGCTCCTGCGGCATCAGCATCAGCCGTCGCCAAGCCACCCAGAGAGCGAAGGGGGAGGAAACCCTCGTACATCACGCGGAGACTTGACATAAAAAAAGCAAACAAGCAAGAGAGGAACGAAACATCTCACATAGCTATGCTTGTACCAAATAACCACGCGTGTACCCCAGAAGTCACATACCGAGAGCCCTTTCCCTTCCCCCTTCGCACCCACCGCCGCCCCCAATCAAACGAGAAAGAAGAGAAACAGAAAAAAACGAGAGACGACATATCAATCTCCCCCCTGTCCACTCGTCGCATCCACGCCCCCCAAATTCCCCGAATACGGCTCCACACGCAACCCTCCCCCCACCCCAACATCCCCTTTTTTTGCACATCTTTTCCCCACCATCTCAGCCGCACGCCTCTTAGTCTCTCCCACGCATGCTCACTAAGCACGCCTCCCCCCGGATCCCCGGACTCGACGCAGCTTGTTTTTGTCCGTGACATATGAGGGCGAATGGGGGAATCATGGAAAGAGACTACGCGCTGCATATGCGCGCTATGACTACGTAGGCGCAAGAAGCTGAGTTTAGTGTGCCAATGGTGTCTTTTTTTCATTTTGGTAAGCGGTGCTATGTAGTCGCGCTGTGGTGAATGGTCGTGTACATGAGGGAAGGGGTGGAGAGCCTAGGTAGTAGGCGGGATTGTATGTCTTGTATGTATGTACGCGCGTGGAAATATGGGGATTTGTCCGTGTTTGAAATGCCTCTATGTGCGTCGGACATGTGTGGTGAAAGACTCAAGTGCAAAAAGATGTATCAACGCAGAGTTTAGCTGAGTATCGTGTGTGGCGGTAGAGATGTACACATAGAAACTAGTCCGTTCCATTGGGGGTTAGGGGTCTAAACTTTTGCTGCAAAACGTCAGGTCTCAGAAACTGCAGCTGCTCAGGGCTTGTAGCGGGCTTCACGTCACGATATCACTAGGGCCACAATATGCATCGAGGTAAGATCACGAGAGAGGAAATGCGAGTGTTAGATAGATATAACAACACTCAAAACAAGAAAAGGGCCCATGGCCTAAACGCCTTGTATGCAAAGATACCTCCCATCCATGCGCCTCTGTTGCTCCAACAGGCAACTGCATGATCACGTATGCGATAGAGTAAAAAAAGAATCCAACAACGTCCCGCATGTATCCCATTACCTCTTCTCTACGAGCAACAGGTGCATAGCCATATAGGCAAGCAACACAAACGCACCACCAAACACACCCAGTCCGATACAGTCCGTCCACAGCGCTTGTGTGTTGAAGCCAAACGAGCTGAGGATAGCTGAACCAGGAACTTCAATATCGAGACCATATTTATGGTCGATGAGGGATAGATACTTGACCTCGTTTACTATAAGTCCTTCAAAGGCGTAGTGGAAGATTGACAGCTGTGATTGTTAGTATACATAGCTTCCAAAATGACAACAAGAAGTATGAGACTTACCGATTGCAACCATTTGGCTACCCCAGGAATACTATCCTTGTTCAAGAAGAAGCCAGAGAACAACAGACTGAAGAGCATGACGAGTACACCGATCAGGTTCGCGACTCCAGAATTACGGAACACGATACCGATGAAGAGGAAGATGGCCGCAGCAGCGAGGTTGAAGAGGACAAGGAAAAGCGTAAACTTGAGAAAGTTGGGCCAGGCTGGAATAAGGCCCGTCATGGGATAGACGATTATGCCGAGGATAATGGGCGGAAGAAGGCGTAGGGGGATAATGTCAAAGATGACCTTAGCGGCGAAGTATGCTGGTGGCGAGTAGTAGCCCTTGGCACGTTCGCGGGTGAAGAGTAGCCTCTCAGGTGCAAACACGGTGAGTATGGTCAAACTACTGAAACCGAAGAGCGAGAGGACGAACAAGAACAGACCCAGACGGTTCTGGAACCCCTTGATGTCATCTGTAAGGCCATAGAAGAGGAATCCCAGGAACACCGCAAGGACAATGGCGATGGCATAGTGGGTGAGCATCAGCATAGGATTGCGGTAGAGATTGCGCCATGTGCGTCGCGACAAGATGGTGAACTGGCCCACAATGCCCACCTTCTTGAAACCCTTCAACTTGCCTGCTGCGATGAAACCGTTCAGCTCCTGATTTCCGTTCGTGCCGTTGGCTTGGTTCGCGCTTGCGACTGAAGTAGCAATGTCCTCGCGGATTTTGGCGGCGACGTCTGAGGAAGAATAGGCGTTGATGAGAATGTCGAGATTGGTTCCAGTTGCGCCGTTGGCAGGGGGTGGGAGCTCGTCCGGATCCTCAAGAATCTGAGGAGGTACGCCACCCTGTTGACGAGTAAGCTTCAGCCACTGAGCTTTGATAGCGCTTCTGCGATCATAGGGTTCTTCATCCGTCTTGGGCGACATAGCACCATCGTTGGCAGGAGTAACAACCTTCTTACGTGTGAACAGCTCGCGTTCCTGCTGCTGCTTGATAGATGTCCTTCGTTTGTTCTTGGGTCGCATCATGCTAAAGTTGCTGGGACTTCCAGCAATGTCTCGTTCAAGCTCAGAGGTGTTAATGCTACGAATAGACTTGACAGCAATTGCGCTGCTTGCACTCGTGGTGAGTCCATCGCGGTTGAGATCACGGTTGAACAGAGAGCTGTCTTCGTCAATGGGCTGACGTGCTGTGCTTGCGTGCATAGTGAGATCCACAATGTAGTCGGCAATGTTGAAACCAGGTGGGCAGGTGTAGCCAAGTTCGTCAAAGTAGGATTGGCAGTTCTCAAAAGGTCCAGAGTAGACAGCACGACCCTTTGCAAGCAATATGAGCTGGTCAAAGAGGGCTACGATGTTGGAGCGCGGCTGGTGAATGGTAAAAACGACTGTGCGGTTATAGTTCTTGACTAGATTGACCAGGCACTCGACGACGTTGAAGGCGTTGTATGCGTCCAGCCCACTGGTCGGCTCATCCAGGAAAAGGATACTAGGCGATGTCACAAGCTCACAGGCAATACCGACACGACGTTTTTCTCCACCGGAAATGCCACGGCCACTTTCTTCGGAGCCAATCTTCTGGTGACGAATGTGGTAGATGCCAAGCTGGCGTTCGACGTCTTCAACCTTTTGCTCTTTTGAGATGCGACTCATCTCTTTCGGCAGGCGCAGTAAGGCCGAGTCAAGGATGGTTTCGTGGACAGTCAGGGTAGGGAGTAGAGTATCCTCCTGGTCGACAAAGCCAATGACACTTCGAAATTCGTCATCGCGAACTTTCTCTCCGTTGACGTAAAAGTCACCACTGTCAACACCAATCTTGCTTTTGCGGGCGAGGATATCCAAGAAAGTAGTCTTTCCAGCACCAGAAGCGCCCATGATGGCCAGAAGTTCTCCGGGATGAACCGCACCAGAGATTCCGGAAAGGATCTGTTTGCCGTGGAGATTGTATGCAACGTTCTCGAAAAGGAAGGAGGCTGGCTTGTGGTCTGCCAATAGCTTTGCGTCCTCATCCTCTTCGTCGTCTGATAGATGGATGGGACCATAACGCTGCGCCTCTGCACGGTGGGTGAGGTACCATACAGCCAGGATAGCCGCCACTATGAAGAGTGCACAGCCAGCAATCACGCCCGCAATGAGAGGCGTATTGATTCTCTTGATGGGTCTTTCATAGCCGGGTACTTCAGTCTGGTATAGGCACTCGCCAGTGTCGCATTGTAGAAAGATGCTCTCATCACCGAAGATGCTTGAAATGAGATCATTCATGGCGGGCTCGGAGAAGACGCTGCCACTTTCCTTGCTGTTGATAGCGGAAATGCCCCTGAACTCGGCGGGACCTTTGATCGACTCCCTCAAGAAGTCGCCAATGTCGACGGAGCCATCTTCTCCACACAGCATTCTGTCAGGAATGCATTCGCACTTGATATTCTCGCATCGGTACTTGGTGATATTGCGATCTGATTCGGCGGTGAAGTGGGAGGTGCACGTGTCAAGGGCGCAGTAAAAGGATTCCCTCTGGTCAACCCAGACTGCGACAGTCAGCTAGAGCGAGAGCGGGCGAGGACATGACTTACACTGGAAATTGCAGTCTTCCGATTCAGCATTGCAGGAGAAGGTCGCCTGCGGCTTCTTGTCCTTCAGGGTATCAAGGATCTTTCTGTTTGTAATGTCGCAGATCTGGAAGTTCTCCTTGACCAACTGGCCGGCCTTGTAGCACACTCCGCCCTCGTTGTCTGGCATCATGGCGTTACAGGCATCGTTTGTTTGGCAGACATTGCAGTTGATACCAGACCAGCCGTCTTTGCAGTCGCATTCCTTTGCACTTCCTCTTGGGGAACGGTCCTTGCCATCAGGCAGGGCGCCACACAGGGGCTCCGAACAGTCTTCGCCGCCAAATCCAGGACCGCAGTTACATCTTCCGTTGGCCTTGCTGCAGTCGGCAAACTGCTTGCACTTGAAGTCTTCGAGGTTGCAGTTGAAGCATGGGGGGCAGCCATCGGGCCTGTCGCCGTAGATGGAGAAGAGCGATTGCGGTGACTCGGCGAGAGAATAGTTGGCAAACGTCTTGTGAGCTGTAGACGTCGATGCCAGTGCCAGTGCGACGACGGTGGCGAGCGAGGTCGCCCAGCTTTGTTGGCGCATGTCGTGTGTCTACCTCTGCGTCTGTGTATGCGGGCGCGGAGCCAGCGATAGCAGGCAGCTGTGATCGGACTGACGCGTCGCCTTTGATAGAGCGCGACAGGAACTAGATGGAGAATCGGAGCAGCAGCACCTATCAAAGGAGTGGTGAGGGAGCTGGACAAGCTCGTGATAACGACGAGGGACGAGGCACAGCTACAGCGCAGCGACCGTGGCAGTGACAGTGGCCAACACGGCGAGGGCTGCTATCATCGGCTCGCCTGATGCAGCCAAGCAGCATCACGGACCGTTAGACCGAGGCACAAGCCGCGCCAGGCACCGAGCACCTGTCGTCATCGATAACTTGCACCCAAGATGCGAAACACGGCTTCGACTACTTACTAGTCACCACGCTTACTTTGGTTGCGTTCGCAGCTGTGCGGCAAAATGATCTGCAGTGGTCGCGCGACTCCCGCTGAGACGTCCCCGCCGGTAGTCGTCTAGCTCTGCTGCTTGCTAGCCTGCCCGCCGGCCCGCTCGAATGGAATCATCTGGACAACCTGAGTACGCCCTATGTCAAACACCAGGACTGGCTTCGGGAGCGCTACTCTTAAGTACTCGCCCTACCCACAGCAGTTGTTTCTCACAGTGCCCTAGACAACATGGTCAAAATCGACGAGTTCGCGGTCGAGTCCGTAAGTCCATTCCCCGCATTTCTGCCATCTCACGCGGGGAACTGACCACTCAAAGTGGATGGACGCATATGAGACGAAATGCAAGTACAACATTGCCGAGACATGCTGTGCCTCAATCTCCGTCGATCAGCTACGCGACCTGTCCGAGGATAAGGATAGACAGGTGCTCGACACTTCTCGTATCCTCAACTATGGCGCTATTAGAGGGAGCGATGACCTACGGAACAACCTTGCCCGACTCTACTCTGTAAAAGTCCCCACACCACTCCCAGCGGAAAACATCCTCACAACACCCGGCGCAATCCAAGCAAACTACCTGACCGCATACGCTCTAGTAGGAGCTGGCGACCATGTCATCTGCCATTACCCCACCTATCAGTCTCTCTATGAAGTGCCCAAGCAATTGGGTGCCCAAGTCGACCTGTGGAAAGCAAAACCAGAGAACAACTGGGTACCTGCTATCGAGGATCTGACGGCGCTCATCAAGCCCAACACCAAGCTCATCGTTCTCAACAATCCTAACAACCCTACCGGTGCAGTTCTTGGCAAGACCTTTCTACAAGAGGTGGTTAGAATTGCGTCAGAGAACAACATTACCATTATGGGTGATGAAGTCTATCGACCGCTTTTTCATTCCATTGGCCCCTTGGATAAAGAGTTCCCACCATCTCTCCTATCCCTGGGCTACAACAATGTCATCGTCACAGGTTCCATGTCGAAGGCCTACTCGCTCGCCGGCATACGTATAGGATGGATCGCCTCACGCAGCTCCGACCTCATTGAGAAGATTGCAAAAGCACGGCACTACACCACGATATCTGTGTCTCATTTTGACGAGCAAATCGCAGCCTACGCTTTGCACTCTTCAACTATACACAACCTGCTTGCGCGCAACATCCAGCTTGCCAAGACCAATCTTGCCCTGCTGGAGAAATTCGTCATCAAGAATGAAGACGAGTGTGAATGGGTGAAGCCTGTTGCTGGCACCACAGCATTCATAAAATTCCACCGGGAAGGCAAGCCAGTAGACTCTGTAGACTTTTGTAAAAAGCTTCTCGAGGCTACAGGCGTCATGTTTGTACCGGGCAGCACGTGCTTCGGCGACGAGTTCAAGGGGTACGTGAGGATTGGGTTTGTCAATCACACGGATGTGATCAAGGAGGGTCTGGATGCCGCAACCAAGTTTATACGCAAGAACTTGGATGAGATAGAATTAGCTGCGTGATACACTGTGGAATGTGCATACCCTGCGCGTTACCTGTTTTGGCCGACAGATAGGTAGCCTCAGCCACACTCTGCTAAGCCACACCCGACCAAAACGCGACTCAGTCCTATAGAACGCCTTACACACGTCGAGCTTACTGCGGCCCCTGATACATGGTCTCAGCCACCCCCAAGGCACACCTAATATCCTGCTCGCCTTAGAAACAGAACATTGAAAATATACAGAGTAACCTGCTGCTTTGCAAAACATCCCCTGCCTCTCTCCCTCGTCTTCATCCTTACCACTCGTGTTCACACCCGTACCCAAGCAAACCACAAAACCACGTTTCATCCATACACATGGACTCGACCCAGTCTCCAGAGTCTTTGAAAAAGGATGCCTTGACCACGGTCCAAAGTGTCGCGTCAACACATGAAGAGTCACAGTCTTCATCTTCATCGTCTTCATCTTCTTCGTCATGGCGGTCAAAACTCCACATTCACCGCTCCACCCCGCCCCCCGTCCCTGGCAAGGAGAAATGGCGCGAAGCCACACTAAGCGACAAAGAGCGCTGGAAGGACTGGCAAAAGGCCAAAGATAGGGAGCAGATGAAAGGGTCGGTTCCGTCATGTTCAGAAATATAGTGTTAGTGACTTACCTTGCTGATCCGAGTGTAGTTCAACGATTGGAGCTTTTACGGAGTTCTACAAGGGGAAAGGGAAGACGGGGTATTGGATGGATATGGGTTGGTGATTTGGAAAACATGTGGTTGAAGGATAGCGGTTGATACCCACCATGATTGTATTTTACATTTCTTGTTGCTTGGACGTGTAGTTGTACATTTTGTATACAAGGCCTTGTGGACGGCGTCCACCTATTCCTCAGCGATGAGTCGGTCGACAGCTGGGATAAGTTAGCCTTGGCATTACTCGGATTCAAGGACGAAAAGAAACATTACCTTTGCCGTCCTCCATCAACCACCCCGAACAGTCAATCTTCCAATCTTCGCCTTGGACCTTGACTTTTGCAATTCCAAATCTCAGCACTGCAAACTTGAACCGCAGAAAGAAGTTTGTCCACTTCTGGTGCACCCAGCGGGCGGATCCTTCCCACACTCTTGCTGCAACATTCAAGTGGCCCAGGTCATCCCACAATTTCTGCCGTCGGAACCTTTCTGCCTCCAGCAGCTCGCGTACCATGGGCTCTGTCTTTTCACTTATAGTGGCCTCGCCAAGCTGCGAGTAGATGACGCGCTCCTTGGACCACGGCGCTGCCCTGACCGTCATGCGTAATTGTATAGGTCCGCCCTGTAGACTGGGTATGACTTCCAATGCCCTCATGCGATTGGTAGGTGCGGTACAAATGTAGCATCCGATTATGATGAAGGCCGCACCAACGACTACATATGTAGGCCGTACAAAGAACGGCACCTCCCTGTCCTTGATATCATTGTTGAATTTCATAGAAAACGCGCCAACTCCAATCCACAGCGCGCCCGCACCATACACCTTTGCGTAGTACCATCTATTCCTCGGGGCCTGGTAGATCAAGACTGGCTGCCTGGTCTGGGCTACTTGCCGCAGAACAGGGTCATTGCTCACGAAACTCGACTTGATGTTGCTTTTGTACGTGTACTGGTAGCGGCGGAGGACGGACGAAGCAAAGGACCGGGCGTTGCGCTGTGCCGATGCGGGCTGGACAAAGGACTCTCGTGTTCCGAAGAGGGCGGCGCGGAGAGAGGAGGGGAGGCGGAAGGTGTCCTGGCGGAGGAAGGCGTCGAAGCCCCGGGAGAAGGCAGGCATTGCGGTTACGGACTATGTTCTACGCTATTACCATTGAGCGCATTTTACAGTGGTTGATTGCGACGATTGCAAACAAGCCTGTCGTTGGGTGAATCCTCCGCAATCGTTGCTTGCGGTGTTCCGATCATAGAAAATGTAACCAACGAAAAAAGAGCGGTCCAAGCGCGGCCTCTCGACACCTCCGAAGCTGATCCCGCGCTCAACATTTCTCACCAGCGACGTCCGACAGCCAGACAAACCTCCCCCACCCCACCGGTCAATTGACAATCCCATGGCTTCGCTCGCGGCAGCATGTAGGGTTTCGGCGCGCGCTGCCTCTCAGCAGCTGCGCAGCCATGGCGCTCGGAGAGGTAAGAGAGAACTGCTGCTGCACCACTGGGGGAAACCAATTGCTCACTGGAACCGGGTATAGGCCTTCACTCGAGCCCGGCTTCGCTCGCCGCGCAAAACTTCAACATGCCCGCACTCTCTCCGACCATGACGGAGGGCAACATTGCGACTTGGAAGATCAAGGAGGGGGATTCATTCTCCGCTGGCGATGTCCTGCTTGAGATTGAAACCGACAAGGCACAGATGGACGTCGAGGCTCAAGACGATGGTATTCTGGCAAAGATTACTGTATGTGCATGGATGAGACTGAGCTGACCTGTCTGAAAACTAACCGCGGATATAGGTTGGAGATGGATCAAAGGCAGTCAAGGTCGGCACAAGGATAGCCGTCACCGCGGAGCCTGGTGACGATTTGAGCTCTCTCTCGTTGCCCGCTGAAGATAGCCCCGCGCCCAAGGAGGAAACTGAAGCGCCCAAAGAACAATCCAAGCAGTCCAAGCAGTCGGCGTCAGTACCCAAGGAAGAGCGAACATCTGCACCACCCGCAAAGTCGGGTGCTTCAAACGAGGCCTCGAGCGCCAAGGCTACGAAGCAAACCTATCCACTATACCCCTCCGTACAACATCTCTTGGAAGTCAATGGTTTGCCCAAGGAGGAAGCCGATAAGATCCCAGCTACCGGACCCAACGGTAGGCTCCTCAAGGGAGATGTCCTTGCGTACGTGGGCCAGATTGAGAAATCGTATCCGTCAGAACTCGCAGGCCGCTTCTCGAAGCTTTCCCACCTCGACTTGAGCAACATCAAACCCATGCCGAAGAAGGAGGCACCAAAGCAGGCTGCGGCAGAAGAACCCAAGGTTGTTGAAGACTTACCCGTTGAGCTGGCCATGCCCATCTCTCTGAAAGCGGTCATGGAGTGCCAAAAGCGCGTCAAGGACTCGATAGGCGTCTTCCTACCGCTGTCGACTTTTGTTGCGCGCGCGGCTGAGCTTGCCAACGAGGACCTGCCCAAGTCAAAGACCGCTAAGCCATCAGCAGATGAGCTTTTCAATGCTGTTCTTGGCCTCGACAACGTGTCCGGAAAGTATTCACACGGCAACTTCTTCCCTCAAATAACCGCCCTACCACCTACCAATGTATCTGCCCTACGATCAGCAGCATTGGCACCAAAGAAGTCCGATATCCTAGACATTCTGGTCGGCAAAAAGCCCAGCCCGCCTAAGCGATCTACCATTAGTGGAGCAGCAAGTGTCGCTGGTCCTCTCAACGTCTTTAGCATCAGCGTACCAAAGGGCGATGAGAAGCGCGGCCAGGTCTTCCTCGAGCGCGTCAAAGCCGTGCTTGAGGTTGAACCCGGCCGACTGGTTGTGTAATAGATCTCTTTCCCTACCACTTTATGTAGCGTCTGTATAGTAATGCATCTCCACTGGTTGGGCGAGAGATGTGTAACACGGTTACCGTTATGCCTTTATTGACAAATTTATCATTGATACCATCGTCAGTTATGTGAACGTCATGTCGTGCTCGATTTGCTTCCACCCCGTGTAGTAGGTGTATGTACATTAACACTTGACTTTGTCCTTGCATGCACGCATACAGGGTAGTCGATTGCCCTGCCAAACACGTACGCAATTTACAAGCTTTCACAGCGCAACTGTCCTAGCTCTTGCGAATCCACCCGTCCCCTTCTGTTTCTTTACACCCACGCATCCACACGCCCACCACGAATCCCTCTATCCTAATTTTTTTTATCGGCCTCCGAATCGCTACTGATTCTTACGCATGCACTTGCATTCATCAATAAATGATTTGTGTTCCTCCCGGATTTCGTTTGCTTGTCTCGCCAATGAGGTAGTTCCCGTGCGTGTGGAGCATCCCCCTACATTTGTCCACCCGCCTTGTCCGACATACAAGTGAGAGAAACGGAAGTCAAACAAGACGAAAAATTCACAATACCGCATACAATGGCCGTCCAGTATTGATGGATGGCATCAAAATGCCGCAATCATCAAGCAAGAACGGAAGTGATGTTCGGTACACGTGGGTAGTCGCTAGTGCTGCGCCTCGATCAGGCGGAACGCAAGTAAATACCGCATACAAAACGGCAACTGACAGGACGGACGGTCGGAGTATATGTTGCCCATGTGGCTTCCACTCGTTTTTTTTCTTCACTTCTCTCTGCTCGCACTGCGACGGAACTCACGTGGATATAGTACACAGAATGGAATCTGGCTGATGTTTCCACGTGCCTTTCAAAGACGGATAAATTGGGTAAACAATAATTCAATGATCGGCTAACTTCTAGGTGGTGTTGTTTAACTCAATCTACATACTAACTTTGGCAATTTGGTCATCTGCATCCTCTCCTCACCTTAACAATTTGGCTAACAGCTTCATACACTCGCATTAGAGAACACCATGCGCTCTCGATGCCTCATTCATCACCCCTTGCACCTCTTCTTTTCGTCCTACATCATACCAAGATTGGTCTAGGCCTTCTCACCACTGGTGCCGGCTGAATCCTGAGTGTAGTAGCGACCAAAGATACGGTCTTCAATCTCCACGTTCTTCTCGACAGCTCCGGTTCCCTTCTTGACTGCCTGGCGGCGGAAGTAAACGCGCTTGCACCACTTCCAGAACTCAATACCGGCAAAGAAGATGCCCGTCTCAATGAAGACAATACCCCATTCCCAGGAGATGGGTGCGTGCTTGAAGACAACCGTGTTGAGGACCGGGATATAGATAACCGGGAAAAGCAGAACAAAGCCGACAATGATGGCCCAGAACAAGAACTGGTTCCGCCATACATCAAGCATCCACTGCGTAAAGTAGCGCTTGCTGCCAGGCTGCATGCGGAAGAAGGAGCGACGCATGTCAATCATTTCCCAGGCAAGGAAGAGAGCGAACCATGTCAGACAGGCGAATGTACAAGCACGGGCGCGAAAAACAAGCTCGCACTGCTCAGAGTATGTCTCGTTGCAACCCGACCCAAGCTCACCATCACCGAATCCAAAGACGACCAGGACGAAACTGGCAAGACAGAGGAGCGTGATCCACAGACCGTAAACTACCATGTCGACGAGGAACTCCATGGTAAAGATACCAGTCTTGAGGGACTGGGGAGGCCGTTGCAAAATGTCGGGAACGGCGCGTTCGAAACCCAAACCCATATCTGGCAAACCAGAAGTAGCCATGATGATCCAGACAACCTGTACAGGGGCGAGAGGGAACACAGACAGACCAGTCTTGTCCTTGAATGCGAGACCAACGAGAAGAGTACCGGCTTGAGCAACATTCTCAGCCAACACATGAAGCACAAACTTCTGAATGTTATCAAAGATACGACGGCCCTCTTCGATGGCAGCAAGAATAGACGCAAAGTTGTCATCAGTAAGGACGATGTCGGAGGCTTCCTTGGCGACGTCTGAACCGGCTTGGCCCATGGCAATACCCACGTCGGCACGCTTGAGCGAGGGAGAGTCGTTGACACCGTCACCAGTCATGGCGCAGAACCGTCCACGACGATGAAGAGCCTCAATCATACGGACTTTGGTGCTGGGAGCACAGCGAGCGACGACCAGAGGTAATACAGACAACTCATCAATCTGGTCATCGCTAAGCTCGTCGAACTGGGCGGCAGTCATGACAAGCGACTGTGAAATGTCTGCGGAGATTTTCTTGTAGCGCTTGGCAGAAGGCAGGATACCAACTTCGATGGCGATTGCCTTTGCGGTCTCGGGATGATCGCCCGTCAACATGTGGACCTCAATACCAGCTTCGTGACACTGGCGGACAGCGACGGCAGATTCGGGGCGAGGAGGGTCGTAAAGGCCAATGAGACCACGGAAGACAAGTTCGGATTCAACAGTAGTACGCTGAACTTCAGCACCCTTCTCAACCTGGTGAGGATACCGCTTACTGGCCAGCGCCAATACACGAAGACCCAGACCGGCAAGAGCTTCCATGTTGGCAAGGATCTCCTGGCGGAACTCATCAGTAACAGGCTGAGATTGCTCCTTGCCGTCAGCGAGGTAAGTGGTACAGCTCTGAATAACGCGCTCTACGGCACCCTTGGTAAAGGAGTAAGTGCCGCTGGAGTGCTTCATGATGACGGACATGCGCTTGACGTCGGAGTCGAATGGAAGCTCGACGAGGTCCTCCCACTGCGCAGAGTCACCCTTGGTGAGACCGAGACGGTTCATACCGAAACGACAAGCGAAGACTTGGATAGCAATTTCGGTCGGGTCGCCATGGGCCTCCCAGGTTCCGTCGTCCTTTTGTTTGACAGCAGCCAAATTGGCCAAAGATGCAACCTTAAGGAACTCACCAAAACCGGAATGATTGTGGCCTTCGAGCTTATCGGCAGGCACAAGTTCACCGCAAGCATCACCACCAGCCTTGAGGTTCATCTTCGCAGGGACTGCTCCGCCGAAACGAACATTGCCAGCAGTGGGATCTTGAGGGGCAGTGGAGTCTTCGATGGTGTAGGTCCCAACGCCAGGGATCCAAGCACCACGGGCAATCATTTTACCCTGGGTAAGTGTTCCAGTTTTATCAGAGCAAATGTCTGTGACGCCGCCAAGAGCCTCGAGAGACTTGAGATTTCGGACGATGACGTGGCGCCGGACCATGGACTTTGTACCAGCAGCCATCGTAATAGTGAGCACTACAACCAGACTAGCCGGAATCATGGACAATCCAGTAGCAACAGCATAGATGATGACCTCCTGGCGATCGCTAAACTTATTGGCTGCAAGGACAATGATGGCACAGACAACGGCAACGAAAAAGAGCAAGACAGCGAGCTTGGAAAGTTTCTTCTGCAGGGGAGTTCCGACGTTAAGTCCCAAGAACCGTCCAATAGCGTCGGTGGTGGTGAGTGTGTAAGCCTCGATATAACGGTGAGGTTTGGCTTTTCCATTCTCCTTGCGCTTGACGGGTCGAACCTTGGACTTGGTTTCGCGCAGCTGAGCAGCGATGGCACCAATCTCCGTGTATGCACCAGTGGCAAAGACGATACCCTTAGCACGGCCCTTAGTAACGCTAGACGAGCTGTAGGCAACGTTGAGACGATCACCGGGGCCAGTCTTCTCATCGAAAGTAGCTTCCTCTTGCTTGCGGACAGGAAGAGACTCTCCAGTCAACAAGGCTTCATCTGTTTCGAAATTGACAGCGTCGAAGACCCTGATATCGGCGGGAATGGTATCGCCGACCTTGACCTCGATGACGTCGCCAGGCACGACTTCAGCCGAGGGGACGGTAACCTGCTGGCCGTTTCGAACTAGACGGGCAGTAGGCGAACTGAGGGAGCGAAGAGAGTCCATTGTCTTCTCGGCAGACCATTCTTGGAAGAAACCGACGACGATGTTGAGACCAATGACGAAGGCGACAACACCACCTTCGATCCATGACTTGATACCGAAGCTGACAGCCATGGCCATGATGAGGACCAGAGTCATGGCGTTGGCGATTTGAGCAATGAAGATCTTGATGGGAGAGACGCTCTCAGCTTCCCCAAGCTCATTGATACCATACTCATCGATGCGACGCTTGGCTTCAGCATCGTCCAGACCAGACCATGAATCAGTTTTGAGTTCGTTGATTACTTCTTCGAGGGTGAGGCTGTGGGCTGGCTTGGACATTGGTTTGTTCGCCTGCCCACTGACATGCCCCTCGGAGGGGGCAGCTTTTGCGCCCATATGGGAGAGGCAACGATTTTTTTCCTTGCAGGGTTTGAAAGAGAAGGTTTACAGAGTTGTGGAATATGGCGAATTTATTGATAGAGATATCAAAACCGATCGGATTGTGGAATGTCAGCGTCAGCGCGCTAGTTTTCTGCGAATTCTTGCCCTGCGGACTATGGCCGCGTGGACAAATTTAGTAGATTGGGTGTTGACTGTGATATACATAGAGAACTTCAGCACGGGGCGGGGGTGCAGACTCCTCCAAATTCAAGCCGTGATTGGCTAGTTATGGGATAGAAGGTGGATGAAGGTGATTCAAGAGTGGGAGAAAGGGTAGGCGTTTGCAAGAAGTAAACTTGAAGGGAGCAGAGGACACTGAAGCAGGGTTGCGGGCAGAAGAAAGAAGAGAACGGAAGGGGGCGACAGGCATGTATAAGATATACGTTAAAGAGTGGGGACATCGGTGTAGGACGTCGACGGGCGGAGACATGCCAAGCGCCCCCGGTTTATGCCAAGGATTTGTTCGGATGGCGGGTGCCAAAGCCACTGAAAAAACTTCTCTCCACGCTTGGCAAGACGAACGGCCACTGAGTGAGCGTCATGATGCCAGATGCAACGGATACACGGCATTTAGGCCCTTGGCGACCTCACGATCTTCCATGACCTGCCTTTTCGACCACTCCGGTGCAAGCTTTTCCATCTCAATTGCGACGCCGAGACAATGACCAATTTACACGCTCAGGCCTTGGCACCGATGACGGCAAATCTTGTGTAAACCGCCTTGATGGCTAGATGCGGCCAATTTCAAGGCCGTGTTGCGTCGCTTCTAGTCAGCAGCCATTCTTCGGGTCACAAACGTCATGGGCAACGATCTTGCCAAGAAGCATCACCGGTATCTCGCGAGTGCCGAGTCGGTTGTAATCTTGCTACGTATGTACGACAGTGGGTATGCCATGCCAGGGTACGGTCCCGCTCAAGTCCCATAACCACTGTTGGTTGCACGCCTCAGGTCTCAGCCAGACTCGTGGTTTTCTTGCCCAGATATGACCGCCCGCAATGATTCTGGCGCCGCCCGGTTCTGCAGTATCACTAGCTCGAAAGCAAGAACATTGCCTTCAACAGCCACCCACGGTTGAGGCTTTTGTGTATTCACTGATGCACCCCAAGGTTCGAAATCCTGGGGACTCATATCTTCCTTCACTCTTCTGTGGACCTCCGAGTACGTTTCATACACGATTATACGTGCAGGTATCATTAGGCGAATAGCCATGAGTATCGTCTACGACTAGCAGTGGACTAACATTCTTCATCATGATTGGACCAGCACGCAACCATCCCTAGGGAATCGGTATATATTCAATAACTACTGTTACGATCCTGTGCATATAGAAGCATTTGTGGATCTTGGCTACATCGGTCTTGACCTGCTCAAGGCCAACTTCACTTTGCCCATCTGTGGGGCCGCCATGGGAGTCCTGGTCTGTGCTACAAGCTTAGGCACAACCTTTGCTTTCATTGCCGGTACCTCCAACCGTGGTAATCTTAGACCGAATTCCGAGTGTTTCTTGTCTGTGCTGCAGCCATTAACAACGCCACCAGTTTTTTCATGTCCAGTGACATCCATCATCTGGGATCCCTCGCTTCTAGAGCCGTGGTGAGCCTACTTGGATGCGCGATAACACATCCTTCGGCAACCTTTCTTCGCCAGCATTAGACTTACAGTTCCATTTCTGAATTTCTGTACCAGTGGAGCCATCCAGGAGGGCGTCTTATACATATTGCTTATGCTGGTCGATAAGTACCTCGTCGGCTTGCGTATACCAATCCAGGCAGCCACCAAGCATAATCCTCAAAAAGCAAAAGAAGCACGCGCCAAGAATTCCGCGGCCGATAACCGTCAATTAGAAGAGCCGCATTCTTCCCTCACTCACCTATTCGCAAAGTCGCATTCAAGCAACCCGTCTCTCTAGCTATCCTACTTGGCATGGTAATAGTCGCTGGTAAGAAATCGGCGTACTCAATGAAACTTTCCACCTGACATGATATGGCTCAATTTCCGCGCTTTGTCTCCAAGGCCCCCGTTCGCTCATTTGTCTCCGTATCCCCGTGTCTGCATCCTGGACATTTTTTCTTCTTTTGTCCTTGTTTTCATTTCCATTTTCATGTAGACCCCGCTTTTCACTACGTAAGACAAACACGAAGACATGTTGCACAACCTCCTTATCTCTTTACTTTGCTATGAAAACACCAGATGAAGAACGAAGTATTATAGGATATCGTAAGTCTTTCTATGGAATAGAGAGACATAACGCGCAATGAACGATGTGATGGTTGCACTCAGAGTAGTAATGTACAAGTGTGAAAACTGGACAGGTGATACAAAAAAAATTTGACGCTAAAGATTTCCCGTGTCTGTACCAGTTGGTAATTAGGGATTGTGTGGAGCAACTGAATTCCCCGAAGCATCTGTATATGCTGCAGATGGTGGTCTCGCATGCGTCTCTTTTTCCCATGCTCTGCATCTTTCTTGCAGATCTACCAGAAGCCCCCGACACTTCGCACGCTGAAATCTCTGCCAGTCTGGCCAATGACACTTGAGATAGATCTCTTTGGCTTTCTATATCGTGCTCATCAGAAACCTTTGTCTAGATAGCTGGTCAATAGAGATGCTGCATCAACTTACAACTGCCCCATTGCTGAAGATCGTTCAGGCCACGAGCTGACCAGATTTCCCAGACAAGCAAGTCAGGGCTAAATGGTACAGGCGACATGTCAAGGGCCTTTAGGTCTTCGTACAGCCCATCGAAATAGTTGGTCGCGGGTACGCGCCTCGCAGTACGCCCACTCTTCACCTTCAGGCACTTGATCTGGTCTCGTGATGAATGCGCTATGAGCAGTGATCTCGCCTATAGCGTGAATAGGTCAGAGATGACGAAAATGCAAAGCAAGCTCGAGACACTTCGTCCTCGACTCACCGTTGTTTGTATCTAGCATCCACCATGTTCCAGAAGTATCTCCTTGGAGTGGACGCGACAGCAGAAGAATACCTGCTCGGATTCTTTCATCTGGCAACGGCCACATTTCAACCATCTGGGGGTTCTTCAAGCTTTTGCCCTTCGGCATCATAATCAAAAATTTTGCTGTGATAATTTATCGTCTGTGTAGACGGAAAGAAAGGCCTATTAGTGCTAGTTACGTATGGTACATGCCGGACAAAGTCGAGCATTCTGTCGTTGAAGCCCAGGAGACGCAGCTTCTTAATACGAATAGGAATGACGTTGTCGTTCCGCCCTCCCTCTGGGGCTTATGTAATCTTCTCTGGTTTGATTGCTACCATCTTGGATAGGAGCTCGTAGTATCGTTTGATACTTGCGACAGTGGCATCGCGGTCGTAGCGTGAGTCAGAGCTCTGATTTGACTGTGCCAATTGTTCGGCAGACATGATGGCAGGTGTTTGGAATGGAGCTTCGTTGTTGGATCGAACTATGAAGAGGTCCGCGACGTGTTGTAGCGGAGGAGGTATGGGGACGACTTGCACGTTGCTTGATCTTACCTCGGCCGAAAATGGAATGTCCATTTGATCTGCCAATAGGAGACTAACGTCCTAACCTACCTTCTCTTTATAAATTTCTTTATATTCAAAGCATATAGCTAGCCTAAACTAGATAGTATAACAAAGGCGCTTACTAAGTCTTTTAATATTAACACCGCGTATAATATGATATTGCTAAATACTTAGTATTTAGCTAAGTCTATAACATAACGTGTGTATTATAGCCTTATGTCTATTAGTAGTTCTGTAGCTGATAGGTACTACATTACTTAAGTTACAAGAGAAAAGATCAGTATCTACTACAGTAGTTTACTTAAAATGTCCTTTACAGATAACTTTTACTCCTAAGCTTTACTGGATGAATACAGCCTTATCCTTGACAATATCTCCTATATAGCAGACACTCTTCCACATCCAGAAAAAAGCTCTAGCAACTCACTTTGTAAGTAAGTCGCTAGAACATGAACAAGCCGAGGGCAAAAACATACAACAGCGGGGATTCGCTAGTGGTCACCCACCTACCTACTAATCCGCCGGTCACAAGCTTGAGTACCACTGAGCAAACGGGAAGTGCTAATGCCTTGGCGCCTATGGTCGTATGTACAGGCTCTTATGATTGTTCGGTATATGGTGGGAACGACATACTGTCAAGTGACCCGAGAAGGATATTATCGAATAGAGATTCGGACAATCTATGCAGCATCTTCTCTCAATTCTATTGAGCGGTTCGCTTTCGAGAAGTAAGTCATACTCTGTCCTCTGACTGATTGCCGGTTGACGCTATGCTCTGTACTGGTCGGTATCTTGTCCTACCAGAATATCATATAGTAAGGTCAGTTGGGCTCACCATATCATTAGCAGAACTGCATCCTTGCAATGGGAGGTACACCATGCATGCGAGATATAGAAGATGCTTTATATTCAAGACCGATAACCATTTGGGCTAACAATTGTTTCATTGATAACAATTCAATCACATAAGGAGGCCGGGGTCTGCCCTGCAATCGCCATCACGATTTGACATGTCTCTTGTGGATGGCTAAGCCTGTATCCATTAAGCTACTATCTCCGGTGTTCTCAAGGATCGAGAGGGCTTTGCATGCCTCCTAAATGTCCCCAGGACCAGCAAGGCCCAAAGCCTGCCTGCGTGTCGGCGCATCTGCTTTGAAGAATGGCTTCTCTGCCAACGCAGTCACTCTTGTTCCGTGCCTCGGCTCATTCCCTTCGTAGTCCCAGCTCGCGTTGTGAATCGTGATACGATTGTCCCAGAGTGCTGAAGTTCCTGGGGTCCACCGGAAGCGAACCTGAATATCGACGTTTTTCTCGTAAACATCAAAGAGGTAGTTGAGTATAACATCGCTTTCAGCCTTGTCTAGTCCAACGATACGGTGAGTAAATGCGCGGTTAACCCACAGTGCCTTCCATCCTGTTGCAGGATGGACTCGCACGATTGGATGAACTCGCTCGACATACTGAGGGCCAGCACTAGTGTCATCGCGATCAAGATACGGGTGTGCGCTACGGTATACTGCTTCTTTGCCGTCGATGATCTTTCTGAACGCAGGGGAAAGCTTCTCGTAGGCGGCATAACCTGAAGCCCAGAGCGTGTCGCCTCCAACCTTCGGGATGGTATCATTGTGCAGATGAGTCACGCTGGGCGAAGTTAGGCTTTAGCTCATTGTTTGGGAGGGTTGTCACCTACCCAGCTGGTTGGCGTTCGTGCACCAAATCAGTATGCCACCTTGATGCTCCGCCTGTCTTTCGGAAGCTTGGAGTGACTTCTGTCGCCATAAGGTCAGGCCAAAGCACAGTTACTCCAGGTACGCCCGGTACAAATGGAACTTGGGGCTTCATTACTTGTTAGCATATCGATCGCAGGTCCAATGGGAGAACTTACGTGAACTTCGACTTCACCATACCATTCTCCAAGCTCCTTTTGCTGCTGAGGCGAAAGATCTTGATCACGGAAGAATACCACGCTTCTTTCTGCAATCAAAAGACCAAGCTCATCTTTCTGTTGATCGGTGAGGTCCTTCAACTGAAGCCCAACAAGTTCTGTCCCAATGTGCGCCGTCAGATGTATAACTTCTTTGGCAGCACCGAACAATGCTTTCTTCTCTGGATCAGCTCGTGAGCCAGGATCGACGTGCTCTCGGTCATTGTCCCTAATCTTGTACACGTCGTCGAGGTAAAGTGGTCGCGCCGGCCTGTATGGATAGCCGTTCGACAAATCGATACCTGCTTTCTCGAGTCTCTTCCTGGCTGGTGCCGGTAGCTTCAAAGTGTCTTTTATCGGCTGGATGGTATCTTTCTCTTGAATATGTTGATGAGGAGAAATTGCGATTGGGGCCATGTTGACGATTGCTGCGATGAGGTTGAGTATGACAGATAGCCCGCGATGCTATCACTTCTTATATCTAGTATGTATTCTCCACATACTGCCCCTCAATCTGCCCCTCAATCGATTAATAATACGACTTCGGTATTTGCGGTACCGAAATGGTTGCGTTGCACGGTGGTTGCATGCTGGCGACATTCATGGATCGGTTGCGGGGTCAATCACACCATCCGCGAGCATATGACGAATATCCAGTGAACATCTTTCACCTTATCAAACATGAATCCGGCCCTGCCTCTCGGACAGAAAGTGTGGGTCTTTCTAGTTGTTTGCAGTTTGACGCACCGGTGTCTGCTGTAGGAGATTCTCGTAATAGTGGGTGTCCATGATGCGATTCATACCCACTATCACGCTTTGCACAACCTCATGTCTTTCAAGTGGCATGATCAATGCTGATAAATATGGGCCTTGAAATATGTTCAAACATGATTGACGATCAGGAATAACTTGGGTAGTGCACCGTCTCGAGGCTATTCTGGCGGCGATCACTTGAGGAGTAACGCGTTCAAGCATCTTGCAAAGCCGCAACGAAATCCAAGCTTTATCTCAGCAACATCTTGAACATGGCTTTCCCTTCAAAACGAGTTGCTGTGATTGGTGCAGGTATTAGTGGCGTTGTTGCTGCAGCGCACCTCAAGAAGGAGGACATTGATGTTACAGTCTTTGAGAGAAGCAGTGCTCCAGGAGGCATATGGTATTCTTCCTAATCCTATCAGGCGATACTCCAAGCTCACTTCAAAAAGGGTTTACGACGAGAGAAAGCCCCTGGAGCCATCATATTCAGCATCACCGATTTCACAAGCTGGTAGTACACATGCGAGTGAGGACTCAGAAGACATCGAAAGGCTACTTCACGCACCACCAGGGTAAGTTCCATTCAGATCTTGATTCCCTGGTCTTTGTAATGAACTGAACGCAGCCCGTGCTACGTTGGCCTGAAGAACAACGTGAGCACACGCTTACTGGAGACTACGTTGAATCAATTCCCGGCTGGAACTGAGGACTACGTGACGCATAAAACTCTGGCAGATTATATACAGAATACCGCTATCTTAACGGGGGTGCACAAGGTCACACGATATGATACTAATGTAACACGTGTTTCGAAAAAAGGCAAATCTTGGTCAGTGGAGGCAGTCACTCTCCAACCCCATACCACTGGTGGCGCAAGACGGGAGACTTCTACTCAGGTGATTACTGTCAAGAATGCTTCCTTCATGATGCTAACTCTGATGCAGGACTTTGACGCTGTAATTGTTGCTTCTGGCCACTACCACGCAGCCAGAGTCCCTACTACCCCCGGACTGGCAGAATGGAAAAAGAGATGGCCAGACAGGGTGGAGCACTCCAAGCGCTATCGAAAGCCTGAAAATGCTCTACACAAGGTACGGACTGAACCCGTCAGAGTCAGCCTGCTCTTGTCGGATTCAAACTAACACGGCTGCAGAACTATCTCCTTGTTGGTGGAAGCGTATCAGCAACAGATATCGCGCGCGAGCTCAGCCCGTATGCAGACAAGATTTTCCAAAGTCACAGAAATGGAAAATTTGACCTCTCTGCTGGACTGCTTCCCGAAAACGCTTACCGGATCGACGAGGTGGTATCATACGATGTACATGGCGTGGGTAAATCGAAGCCACTAAGCCCGTCCGAAGCTATTCCAGCTACCGTAACTTTGAAGTCGGGTGAGAAAATCTGTAACATTCATCATGTTATACTGTGCACAGGCTACCATATTACACTGCCGTTCCTGCCCCAGCTTCATTCGGACACCACGCCGATCGACAAGGCAAATGACACACTGATAGTGACAGACGGAACACAATTCCACAACCTGCATAAAGACATCTTCTACATAAACGACCCTACTCTTGTCTTTATCGGCGTTCCGTTCTTCACTGCCACCTTCACCCTGTTCGAGTTCCAGGCCATGGTTGTTGCAAAGGTACTTTCTGCTCAGGCAAAGCTTCCAAGTACAGAGGCAATGAGACATGAGTACAATGAGAAACTGAGGACTAAGGGCTACGGCAAAGCATTTCACAGCCTCCGAAATCAAGAGGCAGAATATGTCAACGAGCTCATGGCTTGGGTTAACTCTGATTTGGAGAAAGCAGGCAGAAACAGGTTGAATGGGTACACAAATAGTTGGCATGCTGCACGAGCGGATTATTTGAAAAGAGTAGAAGCCTTGCTTGCCACAGGTGGCTTTGAAAAGAGACTCGAAATATCATGTTTGTAGAATGAATCACATCACGTGACTACAGATATGTATCGATCAAGAAACACTGACCAATCAATCCCCACTCATTGCTCAGGTTGTGCGCATGGATTGCGCCAAGATTTTTGTCTATCCGAATCATCTCTTGGGAAATGGTGCAATTTGGGTTTGTCCAAATGCCTTATGTCTAGACGCAGGCACGCAATTTAGACGATTGATGACGACACATGTGATGACACCCACTCCATGCACAATGATAAAGCTACAACGCAAAAGGTCGGATACGTTAATCCGGCCCCAACAAGTAATGTATAGACCAACCCAGGATGGCAAGATTCCCGCGCAACCTTGTCATAACGCCATAACACCCCCAGAATGCCGAATTGCGCTTCGCATCGAAGCAGCTTCTCTTGTCGTCTTAAGCCCCATCAAGAAGCTACCAACGCTCTTGGAATGCTTAGCAAAACTGAGTGTGTAGTGCTTTTTCAATAAAGGTAGAGCTTTTGCAGATGCTTTGCCGCCTCCGTGATACACTATTCACATCGATATCCAACAATCATGGGACTTCCTCAGGACGTTCCAGCCGATGCTGTTCTAGCAACTTCCACCATTTCGTCTGAAGAGGATTTGAAGCAAAAACCTCACAAATGGTATTATTATCTCTGGGATACGTTGGACAAACCAAAGGAAGAAAGATGGTTCATGTTCAAACTCGACGCTGCGCTGCTTACGTTCGCATCTTTGGGTCTGTTGTGGCGCATCTCTTGTTAAGAACTTTACACTGATTGTGCCATAGGTTACTTCATCAAATACCTTGATCAGATGAATATTAATAGTGCGTTCGTATCTGGGATGTATGTAATAGACTTCCACCAACGGGTAAACCATTGCTGATATGCTGGTAGGAAAGAAGACCTTGGGCTTTACGGCAACCAGCTCAACTATATGCAAACATGCTGGACTGTGGGATATGTCATCGGTGAGATACCAAGCAATATCATCCTGACCCGCATTCGACCGTCGATTTGGATACCAGCCATGGAGGTAGGTCGTAACCAGACTGCAGAATCTTACATTCTAACAATGACAGCTCACGTGGGCAGTCTTGACATTCTGTCTCTGTCGTGCCAACAATGCGGAAACCATCTACGCTTTGCGTTTTCTCATCGGTACGTTCGAGGCTATTCAAGCATAGTGTTCTCTGTCAAAATCACTCGCTAATGTTATCTAGGACTAGCTGAGAGCACGTTTTATCCAGGCATGCAATATATTATCGGGTCTTGGTATCGGAAAGAAGAGCTGGCCAAGCGCTCCTGTATCTTCCACACCAGCGGTGCGATCGCAACAATGTTCTCGGGCTACCTGATGGCCGGAGTATACAAACTCGATGGGCGCGGAGGATTCAGAGGCTGGCAATGGCTATTTATTGTGGACGGGATTATCTCACTGCCCATTGCTCTTCTCGGTTTCTTTGCGTTGCCCGATCTCCCAGAGATCTCCAAGCCCTTTTATTTAACCAAAGAGGAAGTTGTGTTTGCTCAAAAACGCATGGAGCGCGAAGGTCGACAGAAGCGACAGCCTTATACCAGGGCTAAGATTTGGAAAATCTTTACGTCCTGGCACATCTATGCCCTTGTTGCACTTTATATCTGCTTCAACAACGGCAATTCTGCTGCACAACCAGTCTTCCAACAGTTCCTCAAAGCGAGCAAACACCCAAAATATACCGTCAGCCAGATCAACACGGTATGTTTCCAAGCACTGATTCTTTCTTGCAGGTGAAGACTAAGCTTGAAACCCAGTACCCAACAATCACTAGCGCTGTACAAGTAGTCACCACCCTCTTATACGCATGGACGAGCGACACTATCCTAAGAGGATCAAGATGGCAACCAATCGTCTTCGGTGGATGCATGAACATCATGTGTTCTGTTAGCCTCGCAATCTGGGATATTCCAACCAAGTGGAAGTGGGCGTGCTACATCCTTTCTGGATTTGGCGGCGGCCTGTCTGGTCTATGCTACGCCTGGGCCCACGAGATTTGTACCCATGACAACGAAGAACGCGCCATTGTTGTCGCGGCCATGAACGAAATGGCGTATGTCGTACAAGCATGGCTGCCACTGCTTGTGTGGGAGCAGGTGGAGGCACCCCGATATCGCAAGGGGTTTATCACAGTTGCCTGTTTGAGTGCCATGCTGATTGTTACTGCAATTACTATTCGGATACTACATGCGAGAGAGTTGTTGCAGAGAAAGAAAGTTCAGGGTCTTGATCACGGTTCGCAGGGCAGTGCTGATGGGGACGAAGCGACGTTGAATGTTGGTGCACATCTTGATTATGGGAAAGCACTGTAAGCACTGCGGAAATCCTATGTTTCGTTTAAGCGATATAACATACTCACGAGCGTTCTATATTGAGCGCTGACTCTTGGGTGATCGTGACAGTGAGTAGATAGTGAGGAAAATATATATAGACTCGTGCCGTTTCTAAAGGAAGTGACCGAATCCTTGCGAGTTATAGGGTTGTTATGCTAGTCAACTGCTATACTGGCAGAGCTAGCGGGCCATCTGCATTTCTGACTATATCACTAGCCAGAAGGACGCTGCCCACGCGACTTATGGGAATGTTGTTGGCTGGCTTTCGAGGCGCTTCTCAAAGGCCATCATAGTCAAGCTTATGTGAAGTGGAAACATCCACAAAAGTACTGCCTACGCATGCGCTCCTCATACCATATAAATGTAATATTTCGACTCGAAGGGATGGCAATTTGCGCAACATGAGAATTTCTGATAGACCCAAGAAGACACATTAGCTTCGTAAAGCTCACACTTAGGCCGCAACAATCAAACAGTAGTATGATGCAACATTCATGTTCCGTTTTCAGCATGCCTGTAACCTTTTGCTTGGATACCTTTTTAATCGTGACCTTTGTAGTAAATAATACAAGATGTTGAAGTGGCCGCGGTGGTGTTGTTTGTTAACGCTAGTAGAGACTAGCGACAGCCAAGACACCTGCCCTGCAATCCTGCCGAGTGTCGATCAGATGGCGCAAGCACGGACTATCATGGCTCAGTCTAGTCGCCTCTAGGCCCTCGACAGCCTTTGATCTACGAATATAATACCATGGAAAAGGCTCGACTTCTCTTATTGTGTAGTGGAATCTCGTCTAACCGTACGCCACGTAGACATTATTGCACGCTAGCTGAGCTAGAACTGAACTAGAGCCCAGCTGAAGCTGAGTGATCATCCGAATACACCATTAATGCTTCCGCACCGCGGATTGCCGACTACTTCACTATGAACAGATTATAAAAGAGACGGCTTTTCACCGTCTTCACAACATACGGGTCACATCTTCGCCTTGACGTACTTGTACTGCAGTCATGGATTCCTCCACAATCGCCTCCATCATCATAGCGATCATCGCCGCTCTGGCCTCGACCGTTTCACTGTACTTCACCTACTACACGACACGTCGATCAGAGGAACGGGCAACACGAGCAGAGCTAAACAAACAATTGAAAAAATACTCGCAACCACTGCTCATAGCCGCTTTTGATTTCCAAGCTCGCCTCTATGAGCTAGTCGACATTCCCATCTCGAATAGGGCTCTTGAGTGCGACGAAGGCCGCGAAGACTTGTTCGTATTTACATGCTACCGACTAGCGCGATTCCTGGCTGCATCCTACATTCTGCGAGAATCCACACACTTTCTATCCATGCGCTCGGACTCGAAAGAGAATACCTCGAAGCGCGTTGGACGCCGGAGAACAAGCAAGCAGCAGAAACGCAATCCCACAGACGAAGAAAAGCACAATAGCAACTCCGAGCACTCCACCGACCCTACGCTTCAACCCCACAACCTGGAAATCGACGACAGCACGAGCAAACTCCGCGATCTGCTGTACAAAATCGACGATGAGCTCGACCGAAGACGCGACGAACAAGGCCAAAACTACGGCGTCTTTCCCGCCGCAAGACTCCTCATCTCGGAGAGAATGCTCGTGCGACCCAGCGCCGATAGCGATAAACCAGACATCCTCGTCAAGGACTGGAACACATTCCGCAAAGAGTGGGACGCCGAGTTCCGCGAGCCATGCGCGTGGTTCACAGCCTGGCTCGACACCTTCATCCAGCAGCGCAAATCGCGCATCCTGGATAACCCAAAGTGGCAAACTGCCACGGGCCTGCAGAGGCGCAAAGACGACCATTTCAGGTGCTTGCAGCATCTGCTGTGCGATCTGGTGTGGTACTGTGATCTGAGGGGCTTGTACAATGAGACGGGCGCAGGCGCGTATCCAAAGTGCCGACCGTCTCTGGACTGCGACTGCACTGGCCCTAGATGTGGTAATTCGGATGTCGGAGAACGGCACAAGTCGCGGATGGGAGACGTGGATTTGTCGGAAGAGCTGTGGAAAGAATCGTAAAAAATGGCGAAAGAGTTTATTTATTACCGGCCCAGGTCATTGTAATGATAACGTGAGTTGTTTAGGAGATTCGTTCTGACAAAAAGTGGGTGTAGACAATGCTAGAAGACTGGAGCTTATCACGATACATATGTTGGTTTAACTCAGCATTTTCTTTATGATCTTCTCAAGCATAGTCATAACAAGCCAGATGCTGCTCCTTCCTGTAGGATCCCACATACGGTACAAAAGCACACAGGGTAGATGAAAAGAAAAAAGAAGAAGAAGAAGAAGAAGAAGAAGAAGAAGAAGAAGAAGAAGAAGAACAAAGTAAAACGCCTGCTCACGCGATAAACATCAACGAAGCCAATTTTCTCTAGGCAGCATATCACGATTCGGCAGCTAGACTCGTCACCTTCATACTTTCAGTCTCGCTTCTCCTATCCCGAGCCGATTCGTCGATATCCTCTCCAATGGTAGTTTTTCTCATTGCCAACTCTGCAATGCGCCTCGTCATCGTTATTTCTCCCCTCCACTGTAGCCCGCATTTGGAATTAACCATGTAGATCAGACGAATTCTTTGATGCAGTACTCGCTCGATGGTGAGAATGCAGGGTGTTATTAACGCCCTTGGCGTTGGCGCCGCTCATGGATAAGGAAATCCGAGTCTTGGCATTTTTCGCATTCTTATAGTTGTCTAGCAATTCCAGCTCATTGAGATGGGCTTGGTGGTGCGATGAGGTGAGTCCGTGATGTCGCCGGGGGGTTTTGGATGCTTGAAAGGCGTTTTTGCCAAGGATGGGCTTGGAGAGGGCAAGGAGACTTGTGCCGATGAGGCCGGCGGAGAGTTCGACCATAGATGCAGTAGCGGTGAGCATGATGTTGTTTTGCTTGTTATAACAAGCTTGCATACCTGGTTGACAAGGATGGTTAGAAAAAGGATTTTGCTAAGCAAGATGAGGTAGATTTACTGCTGGCGGCGATGACAACGGATCCAAGGAAGAACATGAATCCAATGGCGAATTTGTCCCGGAGTCGCATATCGAGTTTCCTTACCATTGTGATAGGGAGGCAGACAATGATTACATTGGTGGAGATGTTTACTGCAATGCTGTTAATATGTGATAATCGAGGCCAAGCGAAAGAGGAGTGCCGTGTGTACTTACAGCCGGTGAGCAGGCACCAGCTGATCAGGGTAAATTCTGCAGAACACTGATCTATGGAGTGTCAGCATTGATAGCATCTACGCATAGTGCAGAGGTAAGCGTAGTCAACTTACAGCTTGGATCCCCGGACCAGTACTTATCGTACGGACGACAGCCAAATAGGGTATAAAAGAAGATCCCGCCCCATGAAACAACCAGGTAACCCAGCACAGCATAACACACCATCACGACCCGCGAGCCTGGCGGCGCAACGATCCTGTAGAACAGAACAACGGGAAACTTGATAGCCCAGCTGGCTGAGATGTAGAGTGTCTTGCTGGGGACAACCATTTGCATAATTGCGAGGATCTGGTATTCTGATGTGAGGTAACCAGCTTTCCAATCAGACAGGCCTTGGTTCCACATTTGCGCTATCGTTGCGTTGTATCCTAACACTATGAAGATGGCTACGATAAAGACAAAATCGTCGATGCTCAGCTTCTCATATTCTTTCCATCGCGAGCGCAGGCGTAAAACTATTAGCGGCGCCGCGGGTACAAGACAAACATACCATGATGCCTGGACTAGTGAGTGATGCAAGTAATACATCCATGAGCTCGGAAAGTACTTACTGCCAGAGCAGATCCTGGCGGAGCCATCGTGTCTCCTTGTTCATGCGCACGAGATCACAGTAGCGAAATGCCGAGTCCAGGTAATGAAGAACTCCTCTGCTGGTGCTATTTCGTTGTAGGAGAGGTTACTAGGGCCGCGACGCGTAAAACAGTAACAGATGGCAAGAGTTATTATAGATAGTGTGCGCTCTATGGATCTCGCTCCACATGCAACCTTATGTTGTGATATCAGTGATAGTGGCTTGCATAGATTTGCAAACTCTCCAGGTAACATGTAGCAGTCTTATGCATCATAGTGTTCATGTTTCGTCTACTCGCCAATACGAAACGAGTGCGCCATGCTTTATCCTGCAACAGCTGCACTGTATCCGCTATCGGATACTCCAATGATGGGAGGAGAGCGACTATCGACATCTGATCAGAACTCCGGGGCCACTGATTGGCGACGCTATTCCCTTTTCCTTGGTCCAAGGAGACTCGTATAAGCATGTGTTGTTTACCTCTGCGAGACTAGCGACGACATGTGTTCATTCGCCTCTAAAATGACTAAGGAAGGAAGCTGCCGTTCCCGGCTCACGGGTCCTTAGGGAGAGTTAGCTTGCTAAAACCGTGTCCGAAGCACCCTGTCTCTAAGTTTTGTTGCTCAACCTCACAGGTCTCAAGAGAGCTTGTAGAGCCACATTGCGCCAATAATTAAGCGCAGGAATCGCGCAAGATTCACGAGGCAAGCTGGCTGTAGGAAAGAGAGGTGATCGTGAAGGAACACAATCATGGCGCCGTAGCGATTGCATAGCAAGAGAACTTGTCTAAATTGAACTAGATGGGATAGCGCCCGAAAGGGGTTTGCCCGCACCAGCCCGGACCCTGGAATAGAAGATAGTGTTTGGGGCTAAACCAAAGTTTCGGAATAGTGGGTTGGCTCACGTGGCACTGGAAACTTGGTTCAGCGGTATGATCAACACGCTGCAGGGCAAATGGCTGGTCCGATTTCCAGGCAATTCGCCTAATCTCGCATCGCGCCGACTAGTCCCTCTGACTCTTCCTCGTCTTCGATCCTTTTGACAGGCGTATGTCGATACAAGACGTAATGCTGCAGCATGAAGATGATATCGAAGACGATGGTGATGTTGCCAAGTCCAAACTTGACTGGGTTGCCGGTGACACCGCTCCAGTCGTTCTCAAGCGCAGAGTCAATGCATAGCTGAGCAAGCGACAGCCAGCCTCCGGCAAAGTCAAGCAGCATAGGATAGATACTCCAGCCATGGGTAGATTTGCGCTTGTAGTTCAACCAAGCTTGCGGTATGTATTTGAGGAAGACAGTGAGGAGTTTGACATACCCGAGAGTATAGATCTAGATGGATCGGTGTTAGGATCAGGTAGTGGCGGGCAAACAGAGTGGATTGAACATCTACTCACCACGTCAATCCACGCCCATCCGTCGGCATCGTACCCCCCGTTCACTCCTCTCATGCAAACCAGCACTATAACGGTAAAGATAGCAACGACACACCCCCACCACACGCCCAACACGGCGCGACTCACGCGCTGTCTCTTGCCGACTTCGAACCCCCACAGGCGCTCGAAAAATTGGCTATATATAATGATGCACATGAGAGCGCCGTGGGCGGCGAAGAGAAAATCATTGAATCGCACCGTCGTCTTGGGAGCCTCGGGATGTCTGTACGCGTACTGGGCTTTGATGGTGGGAGAGTAGAGGAACGAGGCTGTAGAGAGGGTGTAGCAGAAGAAGCCGAGGACGTTTAGGGTGGGGAAGTCGATTGCGAGGCCGAGGGTGGATTTGCGGAGGTAGTTGGATACAGGCTGTGGGTAGAAAGAGAGGGACCTGGATAGGAGGATATCTGGTCAGCATGGGGGAGATAAGGTCGACGCGAGACGTGGGGAGGCACACACCATGCAAGAAAGTAGGCCCAGCCCAGGACGCGTGAAATGGCTCGCGCAAAAGCCTGGAGCTCGGGATTGATCGTCATGCTGGCAGCCGGCGGACTTTGCGATTGAGGCAAAAAGATGGGTGATGATAAGAGCGACTGGACGGCATCGGGTGGCGTTGCCGGAATCTAGTGTCACGCCAGCGTACGAGTAGGACGTTGCAAAACACGAAGAAGATAAGAAGAACAAGGAGCGCTTCAGCGACAGTCGGAGAATCACGTCATGGTGAGTATGTGCAGCTGATATTGCGGCGTGTTCAGGCCATGTGCGGTTGTGACGATGGCGACACAGCTGTAGTGGATGGGCGACAGGGATGGGCCCTTGTTCTGGCTAGGCGCATCATGTGCATGAGCCCGCCCCCCTGGTACATACGTACATACATGGAGCACTGACTTTGTATATACAGCAACATATGCACACGAGCGGTAAAACACTAATCATTATTTTAAAGGAATTCAAAGCCTTTTTGCGCCAAAAGGGCGTGGCAAGTCATGCACCAAAGCTAGAGTCGGGCTTCATTTGCCTTCAAGATACAACTTCATTCCCTCTCCCTGGCCCTTGAAGGACGCTTGCAGGCCCTCCTCCATGGTGCTTTTGACGACACGAGCCAGTGGCCCATTGAAGACTTCTCTGCTCTCATACAGCACCGTTCCATTGCCCAAATCGGTAATAGCCTGCCACCTTTCGGCTTTCAGCATGGGCGAAGGCGGCCAAAACTCCCAGGCCAGCCTTCCCAGCTCCGGCTGTACAGCAGTGATGAGCTCGGCCGAGACCTGCGTGTTCAGAAGCTTATCGGGAGTGTCCTTGTTGACGGGTAGGGGCAGCGAGGGAATCTGCACGCGGAAAAAGAGGTTCTTGCCCTCCACAGGGCGCTGGTCGGGCAGAGTCATGTTGAGTGGTGACGTGACGACTGCATAGCGGACGAATGGATTCCAGGCAGCGTAGTTTGGGAAATCAGTGAGCAGGTCCCAGACGTTGTCGAAAGTAGTGTTGTGAATCTCTACGCGGGTGCTCGCGTTGAAGACGCCCGGCTCGACGTCTGGGAGGTTGGTGTAGTCGGAGACAGCAGGCGCGGTATGTAGGAGGGCGCAGCAGAGGGCGCTGAGAAGAGTGGACTTGAACATGGTATGAGAACGATTTCAACCTGCTGGCTGCCTGTCCACGACGACGGAAGCCATGTGCTTTTCACTGTTTTTCCGCGAGCGGAGCGCTCCCTCGCTTCTGCAGATTTGCTCGGTTACACTAGTGAGATTGCTCGGCTACGGTGAAGCATTTGTTAATTACCGGTGCCGCACCATATGAGGATGGTGGCCGGTCTGCCCAGGCGCGAGTGGCCCCATGTCATGGAAAAAGCAAATGGGCCCCGGATGGAGATGGTTGACGTCGACGTCGACTACTCAGGCACTAGCTATTGTATAAAGAAGATGCCACGAAAAGGGGAGCAGGCTGGGACGACTTGGAGGTGGAAGGCTGTGGCGAGGGCGATGTCACGCTGACACTGGCGCTGACGCTGATGCTGACCAAGGGGGAAGAGAGGTTGCCAATCCATAGACAATATACTGGTAAGAGTGTGGCTTGGAGTGTAGGTAGGAGGAGTAATACTCCGTTTGTCTAAAGTATCTGCTACAGGGCTCCCGCAAGGGCTAGACCGTTTTAATTGGTCAGACCTTGGATAAATGATAGCCACTGTATTTTTGCGGCTTGCGGAGTTGTTATCAGCACTCGAGGTGACTCGACTGGGTATCGAAACGCTGCGCCAGCCAAATCAGGCCTAGCCTACCCCTTAGCACCGCCACATCATCCAATACCTATGACCAACGCAGTAGGTCTACTACAGTAAGTAGACTATGTATGTGGCTGGGGCGAATATGCTAGGAATACAGTACTTGTCAGCATCGGCGGGAGCCGGAATGGCGGACAGGTCACGAGCGGACGTGCAGAGCGAATAGAAGGGTACGAGTGCGGCATGCACCTGCATAAGCTGTCCACTGCCCCTCTCGCTATTCCTCTCTAACACACGCCAACCAGCAGCACAACTACTGGCGACGGCCTGTATGCACAACGTCTCAACAACCGCGCGCTGCCATAAAGCTCGCCGTCGACTCTCTCTTGCTCTCTCACACTCACACACTCTCTCACAGTCTACTTTGTTGCCAACGCGCCCCCTGCTTACCGTGCTGCGCTGCGTGCGGGGCTACCAATACTACGTTACAGCGTACCGGGTAAAGCTCACCCCGCGGCCTTGCGATAGCTGATAGACAGCACCTCGACGAGCATCCCCACTATACCAACCCAACCACATCACATCACAGCCGAGTCAGCTTCCACGGCCGCTGCACCGCTGTAGTACCGCTGTCCAAGTGCCTTGCTGTGCACGCACGCGACTGGCACCCGCACGAGCTGGCGGTCACGACGGCACATGACGCAACCGTTGCTGTTTAGCCTTCGTCTGCACGCCCTCTCCTGCCGCCTGCACCCGTTGCTCCCGTTGCTCTCCTTGCCCACCAACACGACACACTCGCCCTCACACTCTGCCTCTGAGCTACCGCTCCCTCCATAGACACGTCCATACGCTTCGCCCAGCAGATTATATGAGCTCATCGCCCGAAAACGCCGCAGAGCATACCCATACGAAGCCGGTTTCAAACCTCACCTATCTGCACAAGCACCAGTCCAAGTCCAAGCCCAGCAAGCAGCACGACACCCCCCACGCGCGCGGTCGCAACTCGTCGAGACATGAGCTGGGAAGAAAAAACAGGCCGGGTCAAAAGGTTACGCGTATATATCCCAGACAAGTGTACGTGACTGCCTCCTGCCTCCTGCCTCCTGCCTCTTGCCTGCCTCCGCCCCCAGCCCGTGACTCACTGCCGGCGTGATGCATGTTTTGCTCTTGCCCTGCACTCACTCACTCACACTGACTTGCACAGAACCTCCTCTCCCTCGTCTGCAAACCGCCTGTCCTCGACCTCTCCACCCACAAACTACAATGCCACCACCTCGCCCTTGTTATCGGCTATCGGTGCCACGCGCAACGCAACCGCCCACTACACCACCGAGTGGGCCAAGTCGGTTCCATTCTTTCCACAACAAGGCTCCCCGAGTAACGGCGGAATAGCTATTGCAGGCTCTCCACCAACCTTTCACAACTCGCCTGGTGCCAGAGAGGGCCTGTATGCACAACAGGCCATGTCCAACTCACCGCCTGGCCCACGGCCCCTTAGCCATCCCAACCAGTACACCACCTTTGGTGGAAGGATGCAGCACTCGCCCGGCAGTGACCGCAGGGCCTCTATCTACTCGCAAAGCGGTCGCACCCCTTCGCACCAGTTTGTGCCTAACCCGCCCTTGCCACATCAGCCACAAGCTCACTATTACGGCCTGCCAAACCTCGACTTCCTGAGCAATGCCCCAACCAACGGCATCCAGCCCGGCCAAGACGGCTGCTTTTGTGGCTTCGACACCCTGTCCATGGCTGGAGACGAGGCAGCTCGAACCGCCGAGAACGTTCTATTGGTCGGATTTCAAGGTGGCCTCGATGTCTTTCGCGTCGAAAAGAGCAAGATGGACATTGTAGGTCGCTTGGAAGGCCTTCGGGGTGCCGTCATAGGCGCCAAGGTGTTGCCCTGGTCGTCACGGAGAGACCCACTTGCTGCTTCTCGCCCACTCGTTGCACTCATTCTGCACGGCCCAGTTATCAAGGACAGTCGGAGTAGCAGCGCAAGCGGCTCGTCTTCCGTCGCAGACGACTCAGCCTCCGACTCACCAAGCAGGCCGTCTTCGCGACTTGGAAACCACGAAAATGGCCAGATCAGTGGTTACCAGACCACTGTTGAGCTTTACTCACTTAAGGAGCGGCGAAGATTGGCTGTGCTGTATAAAACACCACTGGTTCCCCTCACCAGCCCAATCGACAGCCCTTTGTTCCAGCCACCACCGCCTGTGGGCGACTTGGTCGTTGATGCAAAGGGAAAGTTTGTCGTAGTGGCTTCTGGTGCAAGCGGAGAAGTCTTTGTATTCGCTCCGTATACTGAAGGTCGCTTGGAGTATGCCGAGCGTTTTCGCTGCATCGGCAAGATGTGGACTTCTGTCCAGAATCGAGAACGAGCGGTGCATTCAAATGGTTCAAGCGCCGCAGATGGAAGCCACGATGAGATCCCGCCCGACAAGTATGGCTTGCCCGTCTTCTCACTATCTGATCGTTGGCTCGCCCTTTCTCCACCAGCGTCGAGCTCGCTCTATCCCGTCAACGGCGTGGCGCTCACATCACCCTACTATGAACGTGTTCCGGGTCTTGCTCACCACAGCGTGCCACCTCAACCGTTGCCCAACTGTGCTGTCGATGCACCTAATGAGGCAGGCTTGATCGACAGACTTACGCGCGAAGGAACTCAAGTTGCCATCAAAGGCGCACGTTGGGCCACCGAAAAGGGAATGCAGGCTTTCAAAAGCTACATGAACAAGGGCCAGCAAGGCAATGGTGGTTCACACGGCCAGGATCCCATGCAGCACTACTTCCCACCTACGCATGGCTATAGCCAGGCGCAACCCAGGCAAGAAGCTGCCGTCATCTCGGTCTTTGACCTGCAGAAACTGCTAGACGCGGAAGAGAACAGAAGCAAGAGTGCTCTCCAGCCTGTTGCAACCATTCCCGCAGCCTTGGGGTGCAGCTTTCTGTCCTTTTCTCCTAGCGGCTTGATGCTCATGTCGGTGAGTAAAAAGGGTGACTACCAAGACGTCTGGGATCTGAAACGTATGCATTTTCGACGAGCGCGCAGAACCGCGAGGGAGCAGCCCACTGGACCGCATGTCCGCCAGGTTGCTCGATTCACCCGCATGACGGTTGCAAATGTCATCGATGTCGTGTGGTCTGCCCCTAGAGCCGATAGGTTGGCAGTGATTACTGATAAAGGAACGGTACACATGTTTCCCATGCCGGCGTCCGCATTCCAATGGCCACCAGCTAGGCGGATTCGACCCACCGCCCAACCAGCTCAACCCAAAGAATCCAATTCTCCTGCCGGGCCTGCAGGTGCAGTCAATTCGGCAATGCAAGCCATCAACAGTGCAAAACCTTGGTTTGACGCTGTTCGCACAAGGACCAACAGTGGCGGTTCCCGTTTCAGCCTTAGTGGTCTTGGTGTGACGCCTGCTGTAGGCGCCAAATCTGGCAAAGCCGTAGCCGCTGGGGTTGGCAAATCCATCAACAACATCCGCCATGCGGGCGACAACAAATTGACACTTCCGTCATCTCCTAGCGGTGTTAAACCGTACAGCGTTCGTTGGTTGTCTGGAAGGGGTCGTGGCTCAATCGCATTAGTATCTGGTGGTGTACTTCAAATCTGGCGGGTCCAGATGCGGCCTGCTGCTGGCAAAGGGAAGTCGGGCAACACCGCGACAATCACCAAGAAGAAAGTCGTCGAGTTTGGGCTTGCTCCTATTCCAGACATTCCACTCCCACCAGCGGTCACGGAGCAGCTTTTCCCGCAACCTGGGGACCCAGAGCCAAACCAAGATTGCTACGGAGACTGGTTACCACGAACCCTGCCTTGCCGTAAGCCTGTTGGGCCGACACTTGCGCCAATTAGTTTCTCTGAGATCGAGACAAACCCGCCCTACCAGCCCTTCTACACTGACAAGCGTGTAACACGGTTTGTTTACGCGAGACAGGCTTCCGAGGTTCATGGCAGCGCCAGCGAATACCTACCAACTCTTCCTGAGTTGGTTTCCGACCTCCACTATGATGATCCATCCCCCTGGCTCTTTGGTGAGAGCATCGAGGCGACACGGCTCTCTTCACCCATAACGCAAGCCTACGACTCGGGCGAGGATGACATAACCGGTGTTGCTGCCAGGATCGAGAATAAGCTTGTGCTGCGAGATGGTGAAGAAGAGGTGGAGCAAGTTGTCGTGACCACTAGGCGGCGACGTATCAAGAAGGACGGCATCAACGGCGACGAAGAAGGTTTCTTCGAAGACGATTGTGAGGTTCTCGACTTTGCAGAGGATAGGGTGTGATTGACAAAGAAAAAAAAACTATTCATATTGACTAAACTGATCACCCTGACGGTTGTTGCTCACTTGGAGAAACATTGTACTTTGGGGAACTGAGGCGTACGCTTGGACCAGGCGCTAACGGCTTGTTGTTGTTCCCATTGCCCCCCGTTTCTCTTCTTAGTATCGTTTCCCCCCTCGTTTGAGCTTTTTAATATAGAACCATTACTTCTTGATCAGGATACACAGGCAGCCAAGGTAGTCAGCTTTGGTAGCTTTCCTTGGCTCTCTCGCAAATCGCAACATGCTGCACACAAAGATAGACAAACGAGAAAGTCAATTCTACACAATTGCGAAATGATCATGTTCCAAGGGAAACTCCTTCTCCCTTTGACTAGATGTGAATGTGTCCGTTGTACATGCGTCGGTTCTTGGTGCCGTGATAGGTCACTGTCGTGTCTCTGTTGTCGCGCCGAAGGGCTGCTGGTGCTACTATTGATATTATCCAAGTATGTTTTTAGAGAAAAAAAAAAAGAGGAATAGAAAAAAGAGGAAGAAAAGTCACGTAGAAAAAGGGATGAAAAGAGAGAAGAGGAGGAAGGGGTATCTATTGTTGATTTTTCTACTTTTCGATCATCATCATGGTCGTCGTCGTTGTCATAATTATCGGCATTACATGCTCTCTCGTCTCCTCCGCCTCGACCAAAACCCCAACAACACGAAACTCAACGGCGCAAAAACATGTTGTAGCTAGGACTATCCGTCACCTCTTTGTACGGATAGCCAATCTCCTGCAGAAAGCCCGTCAATTTGGCGCTATTCTCGTCATCGCACTGGATGCCCGCCAGGATCTTAGCCACGTCACCGCCGTAGTTGCGGTAGTGGAAGAGGCTGATGTTCATGCCTGGCTGCAGGGTATTGAGGAACTTGTAGAGCGCGCCTCCGCGCTCGGGGAACTCAAACATGAACATGTGTTCGTGGGCGGCGTCGCTGCGGCCGCCGACTAGGTAGCGGATGTGCGACTTTACCAGCTCGTCTTGCGAGAGGTCGTGGGCTGTCATGCCTTCTGCGGCAAGACGCTCAATCAGGTCGGGGAGATCGCGCGAGCGCGTTGCGGCTTTGAGTTCTACGCCGACGAGGATTTGGGCAGCGTCTGGGTTGGAGTAGCGGTAGCTGAATTCTGTGACGGCCATGGGATGGATGATGGACACGAGTTTGGCAAAGGCGCCCGGTTGTTCGGGGATGGTGACGGAGAGGATGGCTTCTTTGTTCTCACCAATGGCAGCGCGTTCGGCAACGAAGCGCAGGCGGTCAAAATTCATGTTTGCGCCGCTGGCTATGGCGACGAGGCCCCGGTTGCGATCTGGTGATGGGTTCCGGCTTACCCATTTTTTGAGTCCGGCCAAGGCGAGAGCACCTGCAGGCTCGACTATCGAGCGTGTGTCTTCGAACATGTCTTTGATGGCGGCGCACGTCTCGTCAGTAGTGACTTGGACTACTTCGTCGACCACTTCTTGGCATATTCTGAACGTCTCTTCTCCTACCGTCTTGACTGCGGCTCCATCTGCGAATAGCCCAACATCTTTCAGGAACACGCGCTTTCCTGCCTTGAGCGATTCGACCATGGCGTTGGCATCGTACTGCTCTACTCCTATGATCTTGACATGTGGTGCTATCCGCTTGATGTAGACACCTGTTCCTGCTATCAGACCGCCTCCGCCCACACAGCAGAACACGGCCTTGAGATCCTGCAGATTGGTTTGCCGCAGCAGCTCCATGCCAACTGTTCCCTGACCTGCAATCACATACGGATCGTCAAAAGGTGGTATAGAGATGAGTCCATGCAGCTTCTCCAATCTCGATGCTTCTGCCTTGGCAGCATCAAAGTCGGCACCGTGAAGTATAACCGACCCTCCAAGCCTCGACACATTTTTGTGCTTGATATCTGGCGTGCCCGAGGGCATGACAATGGTCGCTGGGATCTTGAGTTTGCGTGCCGAATACGCAACGCCCTGTGCATGGTTTCCGGCGCTACACGCAACAACTCCTCTCCAGCGGTCTTTGGGCTCCAGATGCGCCATCTTGTTGTATGCGCCACGCAGCTTAAAACTGAAGACAGGCTGTAGATCTTCGCGCTTGAGCATGACATTGCACTCGAGGCGATTGCTAAGATTCACCGCGGTTGTCAATGGCGTTTCCTCGACCACCTCGTAGACGCGCGATGTGAGAATAAGGCGGAGGTAGTCGGGGTATCCATTGGGAAGGAGGAATGCTTCGGGTATGACGCTGTTCGCCTTTGAAGCATCTGACTCAGAGGGCGGGCTGGGATTTGCAGTGTATTCGGTCAGAGCAAGGCCAGTCCTTGGTGTACGAGGTGAGGCGACACCATTGGGGATATTTTCCGGCGTTGTTGGTCGCGAGTAGTCTGGTACAGTTGCCATTGTGTGTGTGAGGTGTTTGGGAGACGTCAGTGTGGAGATGCATTTTTTGGGAAGCTATGAATAACTCGGCCTGTATCGGAGACAGGGGTGCGACAAGACATTACGAAAGCTTGGGCCCGAGGCCGCGCTAATGGGCGCTAATTAGCCGAGAATTGATAGATAGTACACCGCGTCCAACCTCCAGACATCAACAACAGCAAAAGCCACCATGTCAGTTCGGCTAAAAGGATATGTAAGTCGATAGAAAGCATGTTTGATATATTCTGATAGCATTCCACAGCGCGACTACGAGGACTACCGGGCTCTTGGAACTACTCCACTTGGAGCGGCTTCGTTTACTACAGATGCCCAGGGCAGGGAAGAGGTCCATTATGGGGAACTCTTCTGCCGCACATTCCTGGCACCTGGAGCTCTCTGTGGGGTAAGAATACATTTACACGAAGGAGCTTGTCTTTAGTGAGGAATCAGGCTTAGCCCTTTTTTCTCGACACCCAAGACCTCGCGATACCACAACTGAGGTACAACACTCGAAAACTTAACTAGGTTCTAGTCCTATCCAAGAAGGAGTGGTTCTGCTATTCTCAGGAATTCATATCATTACGTTGGTATTACTGTTCCGCCTTTTTGTACGGGTGCGTACGGGCCTGATTCCTCACTTAGAACAAGCTCCTTCATACTGATTGCGAACGCATTCTAACTTTCAAAGGCTACATTCCTTACTCGCGGCGCCCTCTACAACCACATTCGCCGCGCTCACCAGCTGCCTATTGCTCCCTCTGCCCATGGTACTGGCCAGCCTCCAAGTGCATTTGTTATTCAAGAAAAGTGTAAGTTCTGACAGATTGGAGTCTGAAGCATCGCTAACGCACCCCATCAAGTATGGTACGCCAACGTCATGGCTACCCACCGTCAGCTGGTAGCTCAGCAGCAGCAGCAGCAGGAGAAGGCGGGAGAGGAGGCAGAGAAGGCTAAGGCTGTTGCTGCTGCTGATGGTGGTGATGACGATATAACAACCCGGATGTCTCGAAGAAAGACGAGGAGAAGGGATCCAGCTCAAACTTAGGTGGATCCAGCCTTGACCCATTTTCCTACTCGTTGTTCGTAACGTCTTGTTGCGGAGCAAGTCTCAACCCGGCGGCTATTCGAAAAGAACTCTTGTTCTTGCTCGGCAAGAACCTTGAAGAAAGACCGACTTACGCCGTTAGCGGCTAGGATCTTATCCGGCATTGAAAGTGTGTATTGCATCTTGGATTGAATACAGCGTGCTTAATGTTTATAACCTCTAATATCGTGGAAAGAAAGAGTGGAGAGAAGAGCAGCGAGAGACGACTTGTCCGCACGACTTGAAAGAAGATGGGAGTTTAGATATATTATTGAGTCTAAGAACTAAAGTGTAGTGTCTAGAGTTCGTAGAAGCCGTCGACACTTGAAGATTGCATACTATTATGTAGATTTACATTGAATCCATCAGAGGCAATTCAGATTGACATATGTACATTTGAGGAACTTATTCCTCATTCAAAAAACCTCCGCACTGAATTTCCACCTCATGTCTTCTTTTCCTTTTTTTTCTACCCCCATCATCACGACTTACAAAACTGCACCACCTTCTCCGCAGCCATTCCCACAAGCCCATCCACATAGGCCAAAAAGACATCGACATCCAACATATCGACGCTGCCCTGCTTCCACCCAAGACTCGGATTCGAGCTTCGCAGCACCTTTCCGCCCCAGAGGATACGAATGTAAGCCTTGCCCTCGCCGCTGTCGTCGCACTTTCCCTTGTTCTTTTTTGCCTTGGCATCGCATTGCCTCATCTTGTAGATCTCAAACACGACTTCGGATCCCATGCCCACCCAGACCATCTGTTCGACTTGCAGGAAGCTCAGCAGACGAGCTAGGGACCCGTCGTGCGCGACATTGTGGCGGTATATAATGTTTGATTGACCGGCTAGCGCGGCACGAATATGGCTTGTGAGTTCTGCCATGAAGACGCCGTAGGAAGCAGCGGCCGCTTGGAGCGACTGTGGCGCGTCGCGGTAGATGAAGGAGTATTCGTACTGTCCAAGACGGTACACGGTGTCAGCTTGGCGCTGGTCGACGCAAAGACTGGGGTCGGTGATGTTGCAGGGCAAGGGCTTATCATGGCACTGGCGAGCAGATAGATTATCGTAGTAGTGGTCGAACCAGTTGTGCCATTCAGCCGAGTTGCTCTCGACACCGCTGACGGCATCGAGGGCGTTGAATAGCGGCTTTGCTGCAGACAAGTGCGCCGTCCAATTGGCGGCTGAGCTGCCTACGCCGTACGAGCTGTACAGTTTCGATGCCGCGGGACACGAGTACGAAGGCGCGAGGGAATCGATGTCAGTTGGCTGGACTTGCAGTGCGACGTCCTCGTTGGGTTTATACATGCCCTGGATCAGCATGCCTGCGACTTGGCTCGTGATGACGTTGTTGGATACGCGGTATGTAACCTTGTCGTTGATGCGATGAGGTATGAAACGTAGTAAGTCACGGTAAACACCATACAGATCTTTCCCGTGCTGCCAGGAATCGTCGAGGCCCTGCCGAGTAATTTGAGGGAACTGACATGAGCCGTTGAAGCCAGCCTGTGCAAAGGGATTCACCGGATCAGTGTACACGCTCCAATACGTCGACGCAGAGGTATTGTCCGATTTTGGATTGAGGGGTTCTCCGTAATAGAAAAGGCCCTGGTCTTTGCATTCCCAGCGGTACGACTCTCTTGGAAAGGTGTTTGATGCGTAGGGCGTGCGCTTGTGGTGTCGATGGATGCTTTTTTACTCTTCTATAAGTCATCGTCCTTTTTCGTCAACGCAAAAACACATACTCACACCTCTACGTAGACGAGCTCGAATTCCTCATCAGCTTTTATGTATTCTTCCTTGCGTACATGGGGCATGTTACACCAATTGTAAGTGCCGTATTCAACACCAGCCGGTAATTGCGAGCTGTTGAACACAAAGCCGTTTGTTCCAGTGCCGTTGAGGACTTGATTGAGGTCATTGATCCAGCTTCTTTTAGGTGGATACCAACCTAAATCTACTTTGGAATCCTTGGCCGACACCGAAGTGGCAATGCTTGCCAGCATCAAGGTAATGTAGTTGCGTGGTGCCATGTCGATGCTGGCGGATAGGAGGTGAACGAGCGTGAAGGCAGTGCACGTCAAAACAAGCACAGAAAGAGCGCAGAGGACTGCATGCTGCATTGTTTATATCGAACCCGACCAAGCCGTGGTATCGGGAGCTATCGCACATGCAGAACGTCTTATTATTATGGACCGACGCTAGTAGGTAGGTATCTTTCGTGGGACGCGAGCACGCGTCGAAGGCCGATGTCGCGATTGGTCGATTGGAAAAAGGAAGCGGGTTCGTCGTCCGTTCCATCACGGAATTAACCAAACATGGTCTTGTACCCGACCACGCCTCTCGTACTCGGAACCTTTTCACTCGTGATAGAACAAGAAGTTGAACTTAGAAGACAAGAAGTGGCATTGGCTGTTACATCGACCCGTCAGTGCTGTCAGCCAGACGAGCTTCACAGCACTTCCAGTCAAGGCAAACAGCTAAGAACAATAAGTTTTCACATTTCTTCAAACACTCCACCTTCTCACAGCCTCTCGGCTCCCCTTGTAAAGAAATCAATCGCTAAATACAGTTTGCAACTATCTCGTCCATAAAGACTACGCTCAGCGTCAACAGATTGACCATCCTAATCCTACTTGCAAAGAAGGACCGGTGTCGGAACAGCATGAACCTAAGGGGTACTAAACAGTAGAAAATGGGTATGCGCAATATTGAAAGCAGATAAAAACAAGCTAAAGAAAAAGAAAAGAAAAGAGTATCGGGCATGGCTGAACATAAGAAAAGAGTATGCGGCAGGCTCAACTGTACGCATGCACCCTGTGAAATGTGTCGAATCTCAAAGTGTAATATGTTGGACAAGGCCACGTGCTGAAGTACTTGCTGAAACACGCATTGTCCAGTAGATGTTGATTTCAGGTAGGGAGATTGACAACACTGGGGCCCAGGCACGTGCGACGTCGATGTTGATTGACCACACATCATTGTGTATCTTCCAGAGAAGGCACTCAGTTAGAACGCACTAGGGCGGTATGGGCGATACTCGCGACCTTGTGCGCTGACTGCACGGCCATTGGTGGCCGGGACCGAAAGTTGCCTCGAGGTAGGTCCGTCTGCAGTGACGACGCGTCGTCTGCCCTTCTCAAGACGCGTTGTTCTCCAGCTTTCATACCACTGCTCGCGGCTAGCCTCACGGAGCTCGGAACGCCAGTCGCTGAAGACGCTTTCTCTGAGCTTGACAAAGTCACAGTGCTCTGGGTTGTAAGGGTCAGCAAATCCCCACGGGAATCTACGTCCAACCACCTCGGGGTCGTACGGATCCGGCGAGATGATGCTCAGCGGCAGGAAGGGCGTGTCTGCATCTTCGCTGTGAATAGATGTGGCAATAGCAGAAGCCTTGCGGCTGTGGCTCTTCCTAGCACTTGGCGGCGATGTGGGAGGCGATTGGGACTTGTCGGATGAGCCAGACGAAGCCATCGAGCGTGCAGCCTCGGAGGACGACCGTTCGAGGATCTTGTTGAGCACTTCCGACTTGCCTTCGTCATCACCCGATTGTTCGTACTCATCCTCATCACGCTCGTCGATCCGGTCATCGTCATCGTCATCGTCATCATCGTCGTCATCGCCCATGTCGAGGTTCAAAGCCTCAAGCGGGTCCAATTTAGAGCGCTTGATTGTGTCCCATACCGTCTTCTTGAGATAACGCATATGGGCACCAGTGATGGTGTCGGCCTTGCTGATGACTGGAATAACGGTCGTCCTTGATTGAAGCTCGCGGAGCACGTTGATATCCAGATTCTCGTCCAAGCCTCCAAAGATGGCGCTGCCGGCGTTGACAATGTTGGACTTTTTGCGCGCATCAGCGATGTTCTGATCCAAGCGGACGGGATCCAACAAAAGGAAGACGCAGTGGATGTGCGTGTCCTTGACACCCGGAGCACGGACGACCTTTTGTTCTTCACTGAATGTGTCTTCAAACTTGGATTCAAGGAAGGACGTGATGAGGGGCAGCTGGAAGTCGACAATGTTTTTTTCGAGGCCTTCTGAGTCCCAGAGAGTGACGCCGACTCTCTCGCCATCGACTTCGGTCTCGAGAAACTGAGAAGTAAAAGGCGAATCATCACCCCCTACAGCCGTGGCAGGTGGAGACGGGGTGTGTGGTCGCTTACGAGCAGGAAGCGCGAGCGCAGTGCGCAGGAACTCGATGAAGGCGGACTTGCCGGAACCCTTTGTGCCAATGACGAGGATGCTGAAGAGCGGTTAGCTAGTGTGAGAGCAGTAGTAATGAATAACCTACTTGAATGGCGTGGGGTCCTTCCTCCTACGCATGCGGCGAGGGCTGTTGACAGTGGTAACCTGGCTACTAGCGTAGCTATAACGGCCACGGTTGGTCATGCTCTCGGTCCTGGGGTAGGGGTCGTTGTCTATGGGAAGTGGAGGTGAGCTACCAATGTCATGAGCCATGGGCGGAGAGTGTTGGTGGCGAGCCATCTTGGAGGCGTCCATGGAGGGCCGGCTGAAGTTGAAGGCATTGGGGTTGTAGGTGCCGGCCTTGTTGGAGACAATGGCAACCGAGTCTGGACGATTGTCTTCGCCACCAAAGGTAGCAATCTGGGGCAGGGCCGAGTGCGAAGGCAGGCGGGGTGGCTGGGTGGGGAGCATACTGGCCTCGCGCTGCCTGCGCAAAGCCTCCTCCTGGGCAAGTTGCTTTTGCTTCCGGCTCATCTTGGATCCTGAGGTGCTTCGGTTGGTGCTGCTAGCGCGAGTCTCTGACGAACTCTTTCCGCTGGCTCTGCGTAGAAAGTTGAAGCTAGTCCTGCGTGGGCCGGCTTGGTTTTCAACAGAGGACTGGGACTGTGCAAGTGAAGGGCGAGCAGCGGCGTCGGGCGAGTCGTCGTGCTGAGCTGAGGGATTAGAAGGATTAGAAGACCCGTTATTGACGGCAGTGGCCATGGTGGGCGGGAAGGGGGGAAAGGGTCTTAATATCAGCGGCTCAGTGTTGGCGCGCGTGAGCAATCTTAGTAACGGAGAGGGAGAGCAGCAGCGCAGTCGGGAGAGTTACTGGGCCTTCCTATGCCAGACAGGGTCGAGAGATTGGGTCGACCGGACAGCGTCCAAGAAAACGAAATTGGAGGAGGGAGTAGCCGCCTGTGTTGCAAGGTTAGCAGTTACTCCAACGCGTATCCCATGGCGCGTGCGGGCCAGAGAACCAGGGTGTGGCTGAGGCCCTCTCTATCTACCCACCTTAACGTTAACGGCCGAGGCTACTGCAGGGACAATGGGACGCAGTGACACCCCCGGATTCCGTATGCACAGCAACGAGGATTGACGCGACTGGCGTGCTTGCGACGGGGAAAGAAACGGACGGGGTGAAGACGGCAAAAGCAAAGCAGGACAGGCCAAGGTGGAGGAGACGCGTGCTGGACGAGTCTGGCATAAGCACCCGACCTGCCATTGGCTGCACCCTCAGCAGCTGCCCAGCGGGAAATGGCAGGTACGCACATGCCGTTTCAATGCGAAACTGCTAGCCGCGGACGGCATTGATTGGGCAATGTATAATTTGCAATACACCCACGGCAGATAAATGGTTTGGAAAGCTTCCATTATGATGATAAACTGGTCGTGGCGGATTGGCGTCCATGGCGTGGTGCGCGACGGCGCTACACTATGCACGATGAATGAATAGGGGGTTCTCGCTAGCCCGATGATCCTCCCACGGTACGGCGCTGCAAAAGCCAAGTGTTCTTTTGTGCATATGTATGTTGTCTGTACTAGTATGTTTTGCAGATACTCTAGAGACACCCTGTCATGGACACGGCTTCAATGGCCACTGACCACATATGTACGTATGTAGTAGTATGAGCTGGGAGCCATGGGCATGCACAAGGAGCCACAGCATGCGCCTATCGATATGCTCCACCCCGTAACGCGCTTCAACACGTCGGACCCTTTCTTTTGCCGTGTCACACGTGGCTGTCCTGGCCCATGCTAACCCTGCTTGCAAATGGTGCAAACGTTGATCCTGCTCGCACCGGTCTTCATGTGCCTAATCATATCTGCCTCGCTCTTCAACGGCTTTCATCACTTCCTCGGTATGCCCCAAAACCTTCTCCACCCCGCCTTCTTCCCTGAGCTTCCTTGCTTTCTCCGTATCTGCTAGTATCTCGCCGTCCCAGTTCAACAGATAGCTTCCACTGCCCTTGTTCCCATCGCTTCCTACGGCAGCTGTTGTCTCTGTATCCGCATTGGGAGCATATATTGGTGCCGTAGCAGCATACAGATGCCTCTCACCACTCTCGCCCTGCGGAACAATCAACCATCGAACTAGCCCAGTAATCACAAACTTGGCTACTCTGTTGAATCGCCCAAATAGTTCGCGCGTGACCCCCGTGTCCACCCCCGATGGATATGCGTGGATGTAGCTTGTCTTGGGGTGCTGCTTTGCCAAGTGCGCTATGGATAAGGACATCATGGCGCTTGCGTGCACCATGGCGTTTTTGAGGCTGTAGTGTTGCTTGAGAGAAAGGTTCGAGTAATCCAGTCCACCCAGTCTCATGGCCGGCTGAGGATCTAAGACCGACACTACCCGGGAAAACCTAGTCGACCCTGTGTCGAGCAATGGTGTGAGCTGCTGGATGAATCGCATACGGGCGTAGTAATGCAGCGAGAGCTTGCGATCCAGTCCCTCAGCTGTTTCGTCGCGGCCCTTGAATGTGAGATATCCACATGTCATGAACAATATGTTGACCTCCTTCTCCTTGTTCTTGATCTCATTGCACGCCTCATCCACGTTCTTCAACAACGACACATCTTTCTGAATAAAGCTCACTTGCGATGCCGAGTTGATTGCTTGTAGCTCTTCAATAATCTTGCTCGCTTCGGTGGCATTGCGGCCAACAAGGTAGACGTGAGGTGAGGTCGTATAACGCACCAACTCGCGCGCTGTAAACAGGCCAATCCCACTCGTGCCGCCGACAAAGACGGCAACCGGACTGGGTAGAAGAGACTTGAGAGCTGCGTTATGGGCGCGGACTGCTGAGATTGCGACCATGGTGACGGGTGGGCAGGATGCTGTGCAGATCCGTCTCTGTCACTGCTTACTACCACAGTTTATGTATATGTAGACACGCTTGGTGTGTCGCTAGGTAGTGCGGAACGGTATTCGTCCGATCCGACCTGTATTCAGAAACGGTCCGTAAAAACTACAACAATGACGGTTCAGGCGTGCCGTAGGAATATCGCACCAAGACGATAGCTCGTCCATGCATTACTCGAAGAGGTTCAAGCCTCCGCAACCTCCGAACTTTGCGCTAGGCTCCACCAGACCCTGAACCCTTCTCTCTCCTCCCCACCTTGTATCCATCGCACCATGACTCGAACTGCATCTTGTGCGGCCCTTTTGGAGGAAGAAGCGAGTCCACCATGAACGCACTCGGCGACGTATCTCCCACCCTGGACCCGACACAGCTTGCCGCGGGACAGGCGCCTCCAACACCGCCCCATGAGAACGCCCTCGACGACGTCTATGGTTCTGCGCCGTCGTCACCAGTCCTATCCACACTAGCCCCGCATGCTCAGCGTCACGAAATCCTTTCCGACTTGCCCTCCCGTCAGCGCGCCCTCGACACGGATGCCTACCGCGAAGGCCTCGCAAACAGCAAGGGCCAGTATGTGCAGGAAGGGTTCGACGAAGGCTATGCTCTTGGCGCAAATCTCGGGCTTAACGTAGGCTACATTCTCGGTGTCTTACACGGGTTCGTTGCCGCATGGAAGGAGCACGATGAAGAATTGCATGATGAGACCAAGGAAATCTACGAAACGGCGCACAGGGAGCTGGCGATCGAGCTGCTGCTAGGAAAGCAATGGGTAGATGAGGAAGGCATTTGGAAATGGAGTGTCGTAGCCGAGAAAGATGACCCTACGTTCAGAGAGGTCGCCGCCCAGCACCCTGTCATAAACAAGTGGAAGGACAAAGTCCAGGAATTGGCTGCAAGGTGGCACGTTGATCTGAAGGCTGTGGACAAGATTCATGCTTTACAAGAGCATGTTTCTTGAGAAAAGGCGTCATCAAATGCTTCTAACTTTTGCCTTTTGGTGATCCATTTGCTCGGCCATGGCCAACATTACCAGAATTCTTAAATGGAACCGCCCACGCGGACAAAAAGGCCTGATATTCATGACTCCAATAGAAATTGGACAACTTGTATATACTGCTTCTTCGACCAAAAGTGTGGCTTCCCAGGCGGGCTGATCCGGAAGCTCAACTTTGTTGCCTTCTGGGTGCACGGACTTAACGGCATTCAAAATGCCGTCATGACTTATGCGCAAAAGGTAAACTTCCCTTGCAACATGCTTATCATGACAAACCTTACTCCCCCCGTGTCTTGTTTGCTCTGCCCTCGACAGCCATGATACATGGTTTGTCTGCTCTCCAAAGAGCGCATGCGCATCATGCAACACTGCGGTCGCTGACGTCAGGCCTCTCCCCCACACGATTGTACCAGGCACCACTTGCGCGCCGCCTCCAGACACAAACATGGGAGCCATTACGACCTCCGAATCCCGCCGACCTACCCAAACCCAAGCATCGCAAGGTCAAGCCTCCTTTCGCCCGCCGAAGATGGGTGCGCCGTCTCGCCACTGTGTCCGCACTGCTTGGCGCTGGGTGGGTGATTGACCGGCAATTCTACGCTTCATCCATCACTCGCAGCCTGCGCACCTTCAAAGTCGGCCTCTTGATTGGACTTGACTACAAGATCAACTTTCGCGCCCATCCGCCACTTGCGAATAGTATCGAGGACCTCCATGCCAGGAACGCGACGAGGATTTTTGATCTTCTGCGATACAATGGCGGGCTGTACCTCAAGATTGGCCAGGCCATTGCTATGCAGAGTGCAATTCTACCGCCGCAGTTTCAGAAAATGTTTCAGCAAATGTTTGACGATGCGCCACAGAACGAATGGTGGGAGGTCGAGCAGGTTATACGGGAAGACTTTGGCAAGAGTGCCGAGGAAGTGTTTGGTGTTAGTTTCACCAAACAGGAAGGCCGAGGTATCATGGAAAAGACTGCCAGAGCCAGTGCAAGCGTTGCACAAGTACACTGGGCTAGATTGGCAGATGGAAGAGAGGTGGCCATCAAGATCCAGAAGCGAGAGATTGCGCAACAGGTCGGGTGGGATCTCTGGGCCTTCAAGGTTGTCTCCAAAGTGTACACGTGGTGGTTTGGTATTCCCGTCTACACGCTCGTGCCATACATTTCGGAGCGCCTGATGCTTGAAACGGATTTCGAAAATGAAGCAGACAACGCGGTAGAGATGAAGAGGCTCGTAGCCGAGGAGCCGAGACTGAACGGAAGAGTCTATATACCAGCCGTCTATCGCGAGCTTTCAAGTAAGCGAGTCATGACAGCTGAATGGATAGAGGGCGTCCGGTTATGGGACAAAGAAGGAATCACACACAGCTGGAAAGGCGGATGGCGTCGCGGCAGCCCAGGCGCAGGCGGCGAGCAATTACCACCCATTCCACAAGACGCTGCGGTCGACACTCATGCTCCAGAAGATGCGACACGGCATGATCTGTTCAAGCCTGACCGCAACTACTGGCGAGGCAAGGACGGCAAGGGCGGTCTAGGAGTCTCTCTTAAGACCACCATGAACACCCTTGTTGACCTGTTCTCAGCGCAAATGTTCCTATGGGGCACTGTACACTGTGATCCCCACCCAGGCAACATCTTCGTTCGCCGTCTGCCCAACGGACAACCCGAAGTAGTCCTCATCGATCATGGCCTGTACATCCGCATGGATCCCAAGTTCCGTCTTCAATATGCACTGTTCTGGAAATCACTGCTAGCATTCGACAACGACACAATCGAAAAGATCGTCAGTAGCTGGGGCGTCAAACACGCTGACATCTTCGCCTCTGCGACACTCATGCGTCCGTATGAGGGCGGTGACAAAAGCGTGGCCGAAGTTCTCAAATCCGAACGCAAGGGTAAAGACCAAGCCGAGCGTGCTTTCGAAATGCAGGCCAAAGGCCGCGATGCCATCAAGCTCATTCTCGGCGACGACGCTAAATTCCCCCGTGAACTCCTCTTCATCGGGCGTAACCTGCGTATTGTTCAGGGAAACAACCAGTTCTTAGGCTCTCCGGTCAATCGCATCAAGATCACTGGCTTGTGGGCTAGCAGAGCACTCATCGAGAGCAAGGATCTGAGTGTGAGTGAACGGTGGAAGAATTGGATCAACCATCTCCGCTTCCGTTGCGTATTGGCGCTCAGTGATGCAGTCTTCCTATGGAGCAAAGTCAGGCAGTTGGTTGGTTTGGGGGGAGGCATGGAAGATGATATCGAAGCGCATATGCGAGTTATGGCGAAGGACTTCGGTGTCGAGCTGAATCATGGCGTTTTCGAGGGATGATAGATGATCAAGACGTGTATGAATAGATGTTGTTTTAATCTCTCTTCCAGCATAACACTAGTCACGTAGAGTATGTGATCTTTCACGTAGAGTATGTGATCTTTCACGTAGAGTATGTGATCTTTCACGTAGCGCTAGACTGAGTTCGCAACATGTCCCAAGCTGTCGCCATTGTGAATACCCAACCGCGTGATGACGTGCATTCTCAGAAGATGCCGAGGTACACGTCGGGTTGCGCGACAAGGTAAGCCTACCCTCAACACTTCAACCCCAGTCCCAGAACAACCCCGGAATTTTATCCCGCAGACGCGTTTCCAGTACCTTTGAGCAAACTCTCCGTAGCTGACTCTCACTTGAAGCATCTTCATAGCCCCCATCACTCCTCACACACGCGTTAGCCGAGCCCAAGGTTGAAAGACGCGTTTTTGCGGGGTCAGGCTTACCATTCGGGCTATTATCGTAATATATCGAGTCATTAACTGAGAAGAACTCTCATCTTGAAATCAAATCCGACACAACGGGTTTTGCGGATCTTGATTTTCAACACAAACAAGAAAAAAAACACTTTGAACATACAACATGGCTTCGTCGGCTGCGTACTCGGATATCAAGTTTGAGATCAGGGGGCAGATTGGGATTATCAAGGCATGTAACATACTCTTCACCTTTCCTATACATGTATACATCTTTGAACTTGACACATCTAATGCATACGCAGTTCAATCGTCCCAAAGCACTCAACTCGTTTGGTGGGAAACTGATTCCAGAAGTCATTGCTGCGCTGCGCGTGCTGAATGAGCATCCGGAGACCGTCTTCACAGTCTTGACAGGAGAAGGCCGCTTCTTCTCTGCCGGCGCTGATATCAAAGCGGCTGCGGGTGCAAACGCAGAAGAGTTTGCCAACGATACGGAGAAGAAGTTGGCGCAGTTGGGGAGGTTTGCATACGGTACGTTCAAGTCGCACCTCTTCTGATGCAACTCCAAGATGACCATCGAGTTCGGACGCAGTCTGACAAGTGTGTTTAGCAAGTGAACTCCTCCGTTCGATGATTGACCACAAAAAGGTTCTCATCCTTGCCCTCAACGGCCCCGCAGTGGGGGGCGGCGCAGCCTGGTTCCCAGGTGTCGCTGACATAGTGCTCGCTTCGTCGGGTGCTTGGCTTCAATGCCCCTTTTCAGCCCTCGGTCTTGTGCCGGAGAACGGGTCTGCTTTTTCCTTTGCCCAGTCCATGGGTATCCACCGTGCCAACGACTTCTTGATGTTCGGGCGCAAGCTCACTGCGCAAGAGCTACTCGACGCAGGCATGTACAACTATGTCTGGGACGCGACGGGTGACGAATTCCATGGCAAGGTGGTGCAGTTCCTAGAGGAGCAACTCAAGGTCAACGACGGCAAGAGCATGATTGAGATGAAGAGGTTGCAGAATGCGCCCATCAGAGATGCGAGGATGATGGCCGTGATCAACTCGATTGATGCGCTTGTAGAGCGGATTGTTGAGGGTGCACCGAGAAAGAGGTTTGAGATGAAGAGCAAGGAGCTGGAGGAGAAGAGCAAGGCGAAGGCGAAGCTATAGGCGGTTAGAGGGGAGGTAGACAGGCGACTTGGTTGAACTTTGACACATTTTTTTGAGGATCTATAGAGAACCAAGATGAATTTGGATATTTCTTGGTAGAGTCCAAATGGAACTTGGATTGTGTTTTTTAGAGCAAAACAAGCCATATTCCCCACGGTCTCATATCAGTCTCCGACAAGATCTCAAGATTCGTGTACGCGAGCGCGTTGCATTGGATGCTGCCCCGCACTACGTAGCCTTCCCCTGTCAGTGATGCATTCCCCCCACATCTTTCTCGTTTGGCGTCTAGTCGTTCCGGGAGAACATATATCCAAGGTAGATACGCATGGCATGGTACTACAACTACAAATAGCAGCCTGCGAGTCCCAACATCCCGGATCTACCATCATTACATTCGCATCTCGATCAAAATGCCGCAAAACTGGGACAGACTAATCCGTTTCATCGCGACAGACGGCCGCGAGCTGCGGGGCCAGCCAATCCTACCCTCAGAGGACTTTGACGTAGGCACAACAACTGAACAAACGGGGCTCAAAGCCAAAGTCATCCATGTCGAGAACAATGACATTTTCGACCCAGCCACAAAAGTCACAGACGAAGAAGTCACCGTGAAGAAGCTTCTTGGTCCCGTAACGCAAGACGAAGTCCCGATCATCCGCTGCATAGGACTGAACTTTATCAAGCACAGTATAGCCCCTCCGTCTCAACGAACACCATAAATACATCCCCTCCTAACACAAACACAGTCCAAGAAGGGGGCCGCACACTTCCCCCCTACCCCTCCACCTTCATCAAGGCAAATACGTGCCTCAACGACCACAACGCACCCATAGTGATCCCCAAAATCGCCCAAGACAACCAAGCCGACTACGAAGGCGAACTCTGCTTCATCATCTCGCGCGACGCAAAAGACGTCTCCGAAGCCGACGCCTTCTCCTACATCGGCGGCTACTTCTCCGGCAACGACGTCTCCAGCCGCAAACTACAGCGCGACCCGCTCCTCGCCGGCACGGTGCCGCAGTGGAACTTCTCCAAAGGCTTCGACACGTACGCCCCGCTGGGCCCGCAAATCGTCAGCACGGCCGTGATACCGGATCCGAGCATTTTGCAGCTGCAGACGCGCGTCAACGGCGAGCTGAGACAGGACTCGGGCATCGATGACTTGTGCTTTAAGATCCCGACGCTGGTCGCGTATTGTAGTCAGGGGACGACGCTGAAGAAGGGCACTGTGTTTATGACGGGCACGTGTGCGGGTGTCGGGTATGCGATGAAGGAGCCGCAGTTTTTGAAGCCGGGGGATGTGGTGGAGGTTAGTGTGAGGCCGCATGTGGGGACGCTGAGGAATGTGGTCGAGTATGCGTGATTTGGTGAGAGTATACTCTGGGTTTAATTGAAAACAAAGTTACGAAAACATACTTCTTCTTCTTCTTCTTCTTCTTCTTCTTCTTCTTCTTCTTCTTCTTCTTCTTCTTCCTTGCCCTCTTTAGGTCGAGTAAGGAAATTCACTATAAAGGAAGCAGTCTTTTTTCTTCGGACTATCGCTACGAACTGAAGAATTAGAGAAACTAGAAAGAAGAGAGAGCAACAAATCTCTTCTATAAAAGCGGTATGCGGCATACATCTGAACATACAAGTTCACAGATGGTGTTACAGCTGAACTTGCATCAACTATCACGAGAAAGGCAGGAGGCTTGTGAGTGACTCACTAGTTGCTTGAAAAGTCGGTTCTGACACATCATGGTTGGACTTGGAAATAAATTCATCTTGTTCTTTTGACCAGGTACACGCTTTTTCGGCCAAATATCGGGTTTGCATAGGATGGTTCTGCATTCTTCACAGTGGAACTGAACGGCAAATCCGAATCATCATCTGTCATGCTCGTCAAGGGCCACAACTGGACGAAAGGGACATACGAGATTCGAAACAGCTATCTGTGGCTCACTCAACATCTATATAGCGAGAGCGATGAGCCCAGTCTATAACAGAATATCTACACGATCGTGATGAGTAGTGGGAATCTGGGAGGTTGCAACAGGACTCGTCAACGCCATTAGCTCGGAAGACGACCAAGAAGACAGCCTCGAGGTATTGACGCCAGCTGATCAAGCACGTGAACTCTAGAGCTAGACTCATTTAACATGTGAAATTGAGGGGCGGTGTGAGAAGGTCCGAGAAGGCGTGCATAAGGAAGCTAGTAGAACGGCAACCGTGGACCATTTTCGAGGGCCCGAAAAATTGCGGAAATTGAGAGTCGCGCCAACTCGTGTAAGTATCTAAGGAAAATAAAGAAATAAAGAAATAAAGGCTGAAAGGAAAATCTGACATGATCTGAGCTTTTAAAGTACAGCGTCTAGCCTGGTTGTGGAAAGCTGCGAAACTTGAAGCTCAGCTTGCACCCCCGATCCTGACAGGTCCAAAGAGAGACCCGTCATCCTGGCTTGCTGCCTCCTTTTGAGCCAGTAAAATTACCAGATACACAGTTGATACGATAGTGAACGCCTGGACAAGTACCAGGGTGAGCTTTCCCCAGAATGTGCCAACATTCCGACGCGTCAAAACATCACTTATATCGTCTACCAGCGCGACATAAGCCGTGCGATAAAGCGTGCGATCGACCGCACTGACGAGAAATCCCAGCACCGGTGTGTTTTACGGTATGAACATGGACACGATCTTACTACCAAGAACCCTTGACAAAGCGACGAGAAACTCGGATCGCCGCTGTTCGGTTCCTGCAGGGCGATTCGCCCACAAACCCATCGGCGACCAAAGCTTGATGCTATATCTGCAAGGCAGAACATGGAGTTGAAGGGAGTGCCGTGCGAACGACTGTGTGTCGCAATGATGACAGCGTGGTAGAGACTGTTCTTACGTATGAAGCGGACCGACTGTTCAAGGATAGGCCCAGCGTGATTCTTGGGATACACGGCGGAGCCGACGAGATATGTGGGTATCCCAGTTGCGGTTACCTATGAGAAATTTCATGGCTTCAACATTGAGGCCAAGTAATTGCGCAACGCTTAGAGCGTATAGCATGACAAGGGCGCTTGTGATAGGGGGAGGGGGCGTCCAGACGGACGTACTCCCGCTATCCTGGAAAAGTGGCGTCCGTATAAGCACCTGTCTGAAAATGGGATGCCGAAGGATTTGGACGCTCTCTCAGCAGGCGAGTAGCATCATAGGGGTCCACCGCGAATGGAGACGGCAGGGCATCTAGCTTCAAATGCGGGCATGTCTTTGCCCAGACCTTGGGAAAGCTTGATTGCGTGGGACGCGGGTAGGTAATGTATCAGCCCTACCAACCACCTGTCGCCTTTGTTAACGTTTCATGTCTATGCACAGTCCCGAAAACTGGGTTGATCTGCACCCGTCATTTAGTTGATGCCGAGGGGACGGAGCCTTTGCGGTGCACGTTGTCACTTGCACCTGTACGCTTCACGGCTGCTTGGAATTCAAAGTCACCAACACATCTAATTGGACGCTGTCCTGCTTTAATATCCAAGATAAACGCCAAAGTTATCCTTATTTGGTATACGCTTTTAGCGTGCCGACCGCGGGCACTAATAGTTTCATTCAACATAGTCTTGGTATGTAGCCACCGCCTGCAGCGTCGAGATCCTTCAACGCGGCGCTCTCTCGATGCAGCAAGATCCATAGCCATAAAATCATTCTTATGACCACCTGCGCACATGAGCCAGCCTGCTTCAAGAGCAAGAGTTGAAAATCGCGCATACATGGAGGATTTGGGTGGGGGAGCCTGGTTGTGCGTTTGACAGTGTGGCTATGCCGGGAATCGAAAATCGCTCACCGCTAACCACCAGCAGTTTAAACTCAACCATCTCACCGGAGTAGCAACGCTCCACGCATTCGCTGCCGTAGGATGTGACGGGCACTTTCTCTGGCAGTCTGTGGTGCCGCACAGGTTTGCTGCCACCCTGAATGTTTTGAGGCATTTGTGCGTCCAATCATGCCTGACAGCCCGGGGACACGGTTTGAGGTTGTCATCCGGGTTGCTGGTAGGTAGCCATGATCCCTTTCGCTTGTCATCATCTGGCAGCCGGGCAAGGATGTCAAGGCAGGCGCCCGTAGCGACTCTGTAGCTGCTTTGGCAGGGCGATTGATAAAATCAAGTTATGCTATTGTTCGTCGGTGATATAAAACGGCCTCCTCACTTGATTGACAAAGATCCCCTGCCTGTCTGAACACGTCCTCTCTCTCCATCTCTCCATTGTATCTCAAGAGCCACCTGTTTCCACCGCGCTCAATCACATGGACCAAGAAGAGAAAGGACTACCTCATGTTCGTTTTGGGGAGCTCAACGTCCCGAATGAGGATGAGAGATACGTAGCTCATGAGCGACGCCATGAGCGACAGTTATCAAGACGATCCAGCGTCGGCAGTCTCTCAATCCGCAGCGCTGGAGGAACCCGTACGGTTCTGCCAGAGACTGCACTGCCGATCGCCTACCGTACACTGTCTTTTGAGGTCGATGAACGTCAGCTCCAGAAACAAGCTGAAGCAAAAAAGGCCAAGGAGAAGGCAGCTGTTGGTGATTATGCCTTTTGGAAATGTCTCACACAGGATATGCTGACCTCGTTATGCAGATGTGGCTGGGTTAGAATGGCATACTCTTGCTATCGACGAGCTGTGCCATCATCTGTCCGTGAACACTGAACGCGGTCTCAGCGACGATGACATCAGACGTCTCAGGAACGAATACGGACTGAACAAGATTACTCCTCCGCCCTCTGGACTTCTCGGAAAGGTGCTTGGCTACTGTTTCGGAGGATTTGGAAGTATTCTGATTATTGCTGGAATCCTGGTCTTTATTTCCTGGAAGCCCTTGGGTAAACCCCCAGCGCCTGCAAACCTGGCTCTTGCTTGTGTTTTGATCGCCGTTTGGCTCATTCAAGCTGGATTCAATGCATGGCAAGATTGGTCGACAAGCAAAGTCATGGCTTCCATTGGCACCATGCTTCCAGATCAGTGTATCGTTGTCCGCGGTGGATCGCACACCAGCATCTCAGCACAAGACCTGGTACCCGGAGACATTATCGTCATCAAACAAGGCAACAAGCTCCCCGCTGACGTTCGCTTCTTTGAAGTTTCTGGCGACGCCATGTTCGATCGTGCCATTCTCACAGGTAAGTGCTATCTGTGCATCTTCATTTCAAAAACTAACAGATTTTAGGTGAATCCGAACCAGTCAACGCTACTGTCGACCGAACCGAAGACAACTATCTTGAAACCAACAACATCGGTCTGCAAGGAACACATTGTGTTTCTGGTAGCTGTATCGGTATCTGCGTAGCCACCGGCGACAACACCATATTCGGACGCATTGCAAAGCTCACCTCGGATCCCAAGACTGGCATGACTCCACTCCAGAAGGAAATTCTACGCTTCATACTCATCATTTCGCTCTTCATCTTTTGCGTCGTGGTTCTTATAATCGTTCTTTGGTAAGTGCATGGCCGGCCTAGAGCAATTTGCCTACCTCTAGCCATTTACGATTTGAAGGATCTTTACTCATATTTTGCAGGGCTGCATGGCTGAGAAAGGCGCACCCGGCGTGGATCAACGTCCCTCAGCTTATCGTCAGCTGCGTTTCGGCAGCTGTTGCATGTATGCGGGTTCTGATATCCAAACACACTGAACATCCACTGACTTCTTCTTCTCGTAGTCATTCCTGAGGGTCTGCCGATTGCGCTTACCACGAGCTTGACAATTGTGGCGAACATGATGCGCAAGAACAAAATCCTCTGCAAGTCGCTGAAAACCGTCGAAACGCTAGGATCGGTATCCGTAATCTGCTCCGATAAAACCGGAACCCTGACAAAGAACAAGATGGTAGTAACCGATATATGTTCTGTAGACAAAACGTACACTGTCGACGCGGCACTTGGAGAGATGGCAGCCTCTCAGTATGCGACCGATTCTGCTGCAGGTACCGTACCAAAGCCCATGGCCGTTGAGCAAATACGCATCATCGGCGGTCTTTGCAACTCTGGCGAATTCGACGCTGCGACAATGCACCTGCCTATTGCTGATCGTACGATCAACGGCGATGCAACAGACCAAGCTATTCTTCGACTCTCCGAGTCCTTCGGCTCCGTCACCGAGCTGCGGAACCAGTGGAAGAAGACGTTCGAGATTGGGTTCAACAGTAAGAACAAGTTTATGGTGAGAATAATGGTCGCTGCCAGTCAGCCTAATACGACTAATACTGCTGGGTATGTGTGATGACCCTAGCATCTTTGTAAGCCCGCTGACATCCCCAGTACCCTCTTGGTCAAAGGAGCTCCTGATATTCTCTTGCCCCGTTGTGAGCTCGCTTTGAACGAAAAAGGAGAGGAGGTGGTTCTTACAGAATCCAAACGTCTCTGGATCGAGGGCGTCAAGGATAGCTGGTCACGTCAGGGCAAACGTGTCATTCTACTTGCACGCAAACCCACCGTAATATCCAGCTCTACCACTCAAGAGAAGGACGTTCTCGCCTCAATCCGTGACGGACTCACCTTTGTGGGTATTGTTGGTATCGTCGATCCACCTCGTGATGAGATTCCAGAGGTCGTGCGGATTCTTCGAGGAGCTTCGATTCGCATCTTCATGGTAACTGGCGACTTCAAGCTTACAGCACAAGCAATCGCGGAAGAGTGCGGCATCATATCAAACTCTGCTATAGTTGACGATATCAGCGCTCTAGATCGATACGGTAACGCCATCGGCAAAACAAAGCAGGCTATTGTCTTGAGCGGTCCGGAGCTCATCACCTTGAACGATGCCCAGTGGGATCAACTTTGCACTTACCAGGAAATCGTGTTTGCTCGAACAACCCCTGAGCAAAAGCTTCGTATTGTTAAGGAGTTCCAGGCTCGGGAGAACATTGTCGGCATGACTGGTGACGGTGTCAACGATGCGCCATCGCTCAAGGCTGCTGATATCGGAATCGCGATGGGTGGTGGTTCTGACATCGCCATAGAAGCTGCTGACATGGTCCTTCTCGACTCGTTTGCCGCCATCGTTGAAGCTGTTAAATATGGACGCCTGGTTTTCGACAATCTGAAGAAGACAATCGTGTACCTGCTACCAGCTGGTAGTTTCAGTGAGTTGTGGCCTGTTGTTACCAACGTCGTATTTGGTATTCCGCAGATCCTGTCTTCTTTCCTCATGGTAAGAACATGCTTAGCAATAATTTGAGCATGGAAGCTAACACTATCCAGATTATCATCTGCTGTCTCACAGATTGTGCCGCTGCCGTCACGCTTGCATATGAGAAGCCGGAAGCCGATGTGTTGATCCGCCCTCCCCGCAACATGAAAAAGGACAAGCTTGTTAACGCTCGCCTCATCTTCCACGCGTATTTCTTCGTTGGTCTTCTGCAATGTTTCTTGGCATTTACCATGAGCTTTTGGTGGATTCAACGTCAAGGAATTCCATTTACAGCTGTGTGGCTGAGATTTGGAAATTACGACCCGAAGTATAGTCCGGAACTGATAACGAGGCTCACGAACGAGGGATCTAGTATTTATTTCGTCACTCTAGTTGTTATGTAAGTTGAAAGGCAAGAAAGCCCCCAGGACTAAGCTTACGTTGATAACAGGCAATTGTTCAACCTGCTTGCGACACGTACCAGACGCCTAAGCGTTTTCCAACAGCTTCCCATCTTCAATAAGGCGACACAGGTATGTAACGTCATTCCAAATCACTTCAATAACTAACATGTAAACAGAACTTGTCGATTTTCCCGGCCATGATTCTTGCTATCGTTGTTGCATTCATATTTCTCTACATTCCTTCTCTACAAAATGTCATAGACACAACAACCGTTCCAGTCGAGCATTGGTTTCTGCCTGCTGCTTTCGGTTTGGGCTTGCTTCTTCTTGATGAAGCAAGAAAGTATTGTGTGCGTACATGGCCGAATGGCCCGCTTGCTAAGGTTGCTTGGTAATGATACCCTCGTCTACTAGAAGGCGAAACCGCATGGAGAGGCTGGTTATTACGGGTGGATAGTCTGATCTATTAGGGCAGTTTGCCTAATGCATGTTTTGAGAGAGCAAAACTCCAATTGAAAGTTCTTCGCGGTCGATTTCAAGGCATTTACTGTGACAAGTTCAGCAAATCTCAACTGCGGCCTTGTTTCTGGTGTCACGACACCTTAGTGTTACTTCTGCCTACTCTCTAACAGTCCCACATCGCAGTATGCAACTTTGAGGAAATCGTACGTTAGCTGCAATATCAACGAACGTGCAACCCTTGCTTTCGGCAATCCTCTGTGCGACCCCACACAAACGTTATTACACTTTGCATGACTTGGAACAACATGGTGAAGAGTTGGAATGCCAATGCCTGCATGCAGGGGATTCCACCAGTCGCAATATGAAAGGCCTCACTAAAAACAAATGTACATGTCAACTTGGCCTGTTTGGCATTCGCTAAAGGTTTCCATGCCATGATTGGTATTTCGAACAAGCGAGTTTATATTAATGTCCCTTTGGAGGAAAGAGTAGTCCACCCACAGCAGCGTGTACGGATAACATGCCAAAAGGCGAAGAGGGTATGTCTCATCTGAGTAAAGCGTCTGTTTCGTAGTGAAGTAAGCGAAAGGCGCCCCACAGATCTCGGTAAACCTTGCTTCGACTTCATGCTTCATGAATGTCCGTAATAATTTGCTCGAAGGAGTAATGGAAGCCATATCAGCCTTGAGACTTGTTTTTCAGACAGTTTGACGATTGTGTTTGAGAGCCGACCTACGTCATTTCTTTTTCTCATAGTGTATGATGGACAAACAATCGTGCACAGCATTGCCTAAAGCAGCACCGAGAGTCTCCCATCGTGTTCTAAACCGGAAATATTATGAGGAAATATCATTCAGTAATCATGATGAGCTCAGATAGAACTTCTTATCTTCTTCGATCTTGTGTCTCCGCCACATAATGATGTGTACCTTTCACTGAGTCCACAACTCGTACTAAAGAAGCCTGAAGGCATCCAAAACAGGATGGCCCCATGTATATATCAGACCCAAATTTCCGAAGTCGTGCGACCAGTCTTATCATAAGCTGAAGATCTTCCGTTCGGACAATCTGGAAACTGTTGAGAATCTGGGCATGCACGACACGTCGGTGAAGGTCGGATGGGGCGGATGCTCAGGGTCATGATTTATCTTGCTGTTGGTTCCTGCTCCACATATTCCATCATCCGACGCCTAGCATTTCCAGTTCTCTCGAAAGGTATCTTGAGCACAGCTCTTCACAATATGATAAATCTTGAATGCCCACTTTAATAGGGTTCAGTGCAGGAGCTCACTGATGGAAGCTGGTGCAAACGTGTGACATCTATTCTCTAAGATTTGGAAAACTTCGAGAGTTGCATAGTCTGATTTATGAGAGTTCCAATTCCAAATGATAAGGATTACTCCCCACAAGCTCTGCTGTTCCATGACCAGGACCCTGTTGCCCAGAGTCTTGGAGCAATACCGTGTATGTGAGTTCTGCCTATGATGTGACGAAGGTAAATCAACTCGCGGAAAATGCTCAAGCTGCATCCGAAACACCAGAGCCCTTATTGCTCAAGTGGACGACCTGATTTGACAACGAGTACTCAAGTCCGCTACAACTTCTCGTGGGCTGGCTCCAAAGTTCGGTTGACCTTCAGCTTATCGTGAGATGTGATCGACTACACTTGCGAGAAGCATCATGCCAACCAATGGCTGCAGCCTCTTAAATTGACCCAATTCATCACAGCAACGATCGGTTGCAACTCTCCTGTGGTCCGGCAACTACCCTTGTGACCGTCATCACCTCGACCTATAGCCTATGTGCTACACTTAAAAAGAAGACTTCGCAATATTACCTGGTATCTCACACACCGTGTATCTTTTTTGAAACCGTCTCTTTTCCCCATCATCTCTGTTTTCGGCCTGACCAATCAAGTTATAATGCATTGGACTAACATTGCTATCACCTTCATGATTCTCGCCAATGATGCCTTCGCGCAGAACATGTTGCAATTTGCTTGCTCACAGCTTGTCGTTGAGCGGACGGACCCTCTTGTCAACCTCAGCAGGAGGTACACTCCGCATTTGCATCAGATTGGGAAAGGCGACGCTTGCAACATCACCATGGATCCTTCGGTCGACCTAGCCAAGACTTCTACGTGCACGTCTTGCAGCCTTTTGCAAGACAAGTCAAGTTACTGGACAGCAGTCCTGACTTAGATCCACAATGTAAAGTTGGCCGCGGCGATATGCATCCACATGTGCAAAATAAACCGGAATTAAAGCGAGTTCATCCAGGTCCGCCAGGTGTGACGGGCTTAACCATGGCTTGGAAGCGAGATTGTGAGACGGTTGAAGCATGAGGACTTATCAACATGGGAAGCGTTGGTTGCCGATCAAAACTTTCAAGCAAATGCTTTTACTGTTTGGCCATGCTCATACGATGGATTTACTGGTTCGCGAAATTCAAATCTGCAATGTGATAATGCTTGTTTCAATTGCAAGTGGCTGAATCATTTATCCATATATTATATAGAGTATAAGATAAAGACTAATATATCAGAAGAATGGACTGGAAGCCGAAAGCGGACGTGTACCAGGGAAAGGTTTGTTGAGAACATACATTCTATACGTACGATCCGAGGCTCAAGATACACTAAAGCATTGCGAAAAAGAAGTGGTGGTAAGTTGAATATGAAGGATCGAGGCACACATAGATCATTCAGTTCAATGAACAGATGTGATTTTTGCGCTTTCTTCGATGATCCAATCTACGTAGTTCTAGCGTGAAATCGTTGTCAACCTACGGCAGCCGAATACTAAGCCGTTTGCGTCGTTCCAAAATACCTCCCCACATTTCCCGTGTGGGACTCTACACCCACAAAGAGCTCGCGTAACGTGATGCATCGCAGTACACGAATATCCTGGTTCAAGAAATAGATTAAGGCAATTTTGAGCGACCAGTACATTTTCTGTGGAAAATGCAATACAGACAACCTTCCATGTCAAAACCCAGCGGACCATCCATTTGTATATCATGTACCACTTCAGGCCTTGGGACTTAACGGACCAGAGAGACAGTGGAAAAGTGAAGGAATATACTGGCACGATACGCGATTGAGCAGCAAAGGATCATGGGGCGACCCGCAATCGTGCAGGTAGAACTTCAAAGAAGATAATGAAAACAAATCGCTGGTAGTGAATTGAATGGTGTTCTATTTACGCCAAAAAGAAGTCGCCTTATCCACTTACAATCTGGTCACGTGCTACTGCACCACAATACATAGTTACATGTCAACCGCCTTTGAGTATGTTTGTGATTTGCGTCATTGGTGCGAAAACACTTCTGGGATGAAGCAGTACTGTACATGGGATGATCATCCTGATGCATGAGAACGCAGTTGGCCGCTCTTAGGAATTTTGGCGAAGTAGCGATGTGGATTGAATCTAGCCACTGGCGGCCCAAAAAATCAATCTTGTTCCGTATGCGCGAAGTTTTGGACATCCCGACAAGGCCTGCTTAACGCTGCATGAACTTCTGTAGTTTCTGTGCAACTACGCATAAAGATCGCATAATACCCATCTTGGCTTGATGGGTGCCTCCAGATCTCGCAAACCAAAATGCACAACCTAGCATGGACGCAATACCGACGCCAACAATACCGTTGAGTACCTTAGCTTGATGTTGAGCAGCTCTTCGAACCTCAGAGTATCGCATATTGCTAAACGTCACTCGTGAGTATTGGGTAGCCCAGCCGGCGCTTGGAATATGGATATACAGTTGCTCTTCGACCCATTTCCTCAATAGGTACAGCGGCTTCTTCACATCGCTGGCCATCTCACGATAGTTACCAAGAGCAAGGTCGTTTATAGTGTGCGCATCCGGGGTGCGTTCTTTGGTGTATTCACTCAGCGCTTTGGATCGATTATTGGGATATTTGTCGATACAATCGAATAAGACGCGGACGTCTTCCAGTCCGGCATTCATTCCCTGACCGTAAAAGGGTACCATAGCGTGAGCAGCATCTCCAAGAATGACACAAGAATCACCGTAGTGATACGGCGTACACTTGATAGAGATCAAAGGCAGGTGTTCGTTGGATTTGTACTGCTTACGAAGGTCGTCCTCTGTAATGAGGTCTGGCACCACACCCGGAAATTTGTCGCCAAAATATTCGACAACCTTTCCAGACACATCTAGCTCTTCAAACCCTTCCTTGGCCAAGAAAAGAGTAGCAGTGAACGAATTGTCAAGGTTTGGTAGGGCGATGAACATGGATTCATCTTGAGGCCAGATGTGTAGGTAGCCCGGAGGTATACGGAATTCGCCGTCCGGTGAAGGAGGGACGTGAAACTGGCACCAGAGCTTGTCAATGTATTCTTGATGAAAATACATTGGAACAAATTTCATGAGATGGTATCGTACGGCTGAGTGAGCACCGTCTGCACCAATCATGAGGTCAAACGTGATTTCGAACTCATCACCCTGCTCCTCGGCAGAGTTGGGGCGATGCTCGAACCAGGCAATCTTTTTACGAAAGTCTGCGCCAACTAGTTTGTGGTTAAAGATGAGCTTGACGTTGGGCATAGCTTCCAGATGGTCAAGGAGGATTTTGTTGAGACTGGTCCTGTCCATGGCTAGCAAACTCTGGTACTGTTAGTATAGCACTGAGTGTGTGACACAGTTGCACTCACTCGTCCTCTTGCATCATAGGCCTGCGGTTGACGAACATATTCCCCATTTTTTCTCACATGGATCATACGACCATGCATAGGGAACGTCTGAGTTAGTACTGCATCGGCAAGATCCGAGAGCCCGGTCTTGCGGAGGGAATGGATACCGCGCTCTGAGAGAGCGAGATTAATGGACTTTGCGAGAGTGATCGGATTAGTCTTGGACTTCCGTAGATCTGGCTAGCGTCAGCATGGGTGTATGTTAGAACCGAGATGGTTTATAGGCAAGATAAGGCTCACCTGCTCTTAGCTCGTACACTTCAACCTCGAATCCACGCACAGCAGCATATAGAGCAGCCAGGGAGCCGACTGGTCCAGCTCCGACGACAATCAACTTTTGCGTCATGGTAGTGGAAGATGGTGTGAGAGAGGGGTGAAAAGTTGAACCAAATAACCACAGGTCCCGTGATCGGAAATTAAACTACGGGGTAGAATGACGAAAGAGGAGAGACATGGAAGCATGACGAGTACTTAGGCGGCTGAGGGGTGAATCCATTGAAAAATTATCGACTCACGGACAAAAGGCCGAAGAGAGTCAGACAAGATGGCAAGGTATTGCTGATGATGCAGGTCAAGTCCCAAAAGGGTAAGGGCATTGAGCGCGCGGGCGAACCTTAGTAATCGGCGATCGGTCCTTGGCGGATCTGGACCCTTGCAACGAATTCCAACCTGATGATGCGGCGTTGGAGCGAGAGTAGTATTCACCACTCAATTTTTGCGCGAATCCACACTTGCTGCAGAAAGCATCGTAGCGCGCTAAGAAAAGCACCGGCCTAGAAGTTTGTAGGCGACGGCTACCTTCTACCACCACCCTCTCACACAACCACTCTGCGCACGCACAGTGCAGCACACATAATGGCTGCAGACGACGCCCCGCGCAAATGCTCAGGCCAGGACTGTGAAAACGACGCCAGCTCCCTACAGTGTCCAAACTGCCAAAAACTAGGAAAGGAGAGCTACTTCTGCTCCCAGGAGTGTTTCAAGCGCAACTGGGTATATACCGAGATTGTTCATACAAGGCAGACCAGATAATCTAATGGCCGCATAGGGTGAGCACAAGAAGGTGCACAAGTCACAAAGTAGTATTCTCTCCAATATCTTTACGCCCAAAGTAGTTTCTCACCCGGATCCAGCCACCGGCCACTACAACCCATTCCCTACCTACCCATATACCGGCGCTCTTAGGCCCGTATACCCGCTGTCGCCACGACGAGAAGTGCCAAAGCACATACGGTTACCAGACTACGCCAAGGACGGAATACCGCGGTCGGAACAAGTTTTTGTCAACAGGAATAAGATCACCATCTTGAACAAGGAGGAGCAAGATGCCATGCGCAAAGTGTGTCGATATGGGCGAGAGATATTAGATATTGCGGGCAGAGCTGCGAAGCCTGGCGTCACGACCGACTACATCGATGAACTTGTCCACAAAGCCACCATCGAGCGTGATGTAAGAAGGGCTGCAGGATGTGGTAGATCCGATCAGCTAACAGATGCAGTCTTACCCATCACCACTTAACTACTGCAACTTCCCCAAGTCCGTATGCACGTCGCTCAACGAGGTCATCTGCCACGGCATTCCCGATCAAAGAGTACTTAAAGATGGGGACATCCTGAACATTGACATTTCTGTCTACCACGGCGGTTTCCACGCGGACTTGAACGAGACCTACTACATTGGAGACAAGGCGCTGGCAAACCCAGACGCGGTTCGGGTCACTGAGACTGCACGTGAATGCCTGGAAAAGGCTATTGAGATTGCAAAGCCAGGCACACTGTTCCGCGAATACGGCAACGTTATCGAGAAGCATGCAAAGAGCAAGAACTGCAGCGTAATCAGGACCTATTGCGGACATGGTGTCAACCAGCTTTTCCACTGCGCACCCAACGTTCCTCACTACGCGAAGAACAAGGCAGTTGGACAGGCGAAACCGGGAATGTGTTTCACCATCGAACCTATGATCAGCATTGGCACACACCGCGACAAGACATGGCCGGACGATTGGACGAGTGTTACTCAAGATGGTTCCCTGACTGCACAATTCGGTGAGTTTTCTTCGGAGTTTTCTGTTCCATGTTTCTAGAAACTAACGTGGTACAGAACACACCTTACTAGTAACAGAGGATGGTGTAGAGGTATTGACCGCAAGGCTACCGGGTTCACCTGGAGGCCCTGTGCAGATGCCAGCCGCCGCTACCGGCGAAACAAATGGAGAGTCGAAGGCGGATTCTTGAGAGAACTTGAATAGAAATCTACAGAGCCACAGGATGCAGTGGCAACGACGCCAAAATGGCAGGCTCTGTGCTGATCCAGGTCCTGCAAGCTGTGATGATAGTTTTGTACCAATTTTGGCAGCGCAAAGCCTAAATCGCCCACCCTTGATCACATGAGGCTCTCGTCGGAGAGTGTTGGTCCGTCTGGGCTCTCCCACAAGCGAAGCGAAGGACGCTAGCGGCCATGCTTGCTCTGTCCAGGGAAGCATCTCGTGCGTCTCCGCCCTAACGTCATCTAAGCATTTGTGTTTGAACTTGCACTGGTATCTGAGCCACTTGTTAATTGCCACTCCTCTGTGCTTTGTGTTGCACCATCGTCCTACTCTTTCAGTCCTCCGTCACCTCTTCGACGTCATAGCAACTTCCCTCCAGGCCCCGCACACAAGCTAAGCTTCCCGCGTCTAGCCCCGGCAGCCCGCAAACACACGACCGCATCCGAGCCTTGGGCATCCTCTCGCACACTTGTTCAATCGTCTACACACAGCTTCCACCAGCAAAGCAGCCCCGTTTACCTCGCACCCTTCCATACACCACAGCCGTGTTACGCCGCACAATCTACCGACACAATGACTGGTGAAGCATGGTTGTACCTGTTGGCGGTGCTGATAAATGCCGTCAACCTGTTCCTCCAAGTCTTCTTTACCATCATGTACAGCGATTTGGAATGGTGAGTGGCGCCCCGAGAAGGCTTCGTCGCGAACATATGACGGCGCAGTACCTTGGCGAGCGGATGCTAATTTTGCGCCAGCGACTACATCAACCCCATCGATCTCTGTAACCGCCTCAACACCTACATCATCCCCGAAGCCGCCGTCCACGCTTTCTTGACCTTCCTCTTCCTTATCAATGGATATTGGATGGCTTTGATCCTGAACCTGCCCCTCTTGGCATGGAACGGAAAGAAGTACGTGCCCACACCCGCCTACATAATAATGTTGACAGCGCTGATTCTGCCAGGATCTTTGAGAACCAGCACCTTTTGGATGCGACGGAGATCTTCAGGAAGCTTAATGTGCACAAGAAGGTACGGTATAAGGGCCTAAAGACGATGTGGCGCAGGTAGCTAACACGCACTTAGGAATCGTTCATCAAGCTGGGCTTCCATCTGCTCATGTTCTTCTTCTACCTCTACAGCATGATTGTCGCCCTCATCCGCGACGAGTCTCATTAGTCGGGGACTATGCCACTGGTCTTGATTGTAGTGGTTTTTGTAGCTATGTTAGTTGCAGCGAACTATGAAAAGCGATGTTGGCAAGCTAAGAAGAACAAGATGGGTAGGAATTGATATCCGGCTCGAGCAGTGGAGCCACGCGTGCGCATATTGCTGAAGGGAAGGCATGGCCAGGTTGTTGGTCTAGTGTGTGGAGCAACCTTTTGGTGGCAAGCTTTAGGAGGACCAGTATACATAAAGGGGATTTGGACGACCTTGATGCGCCCATGTCGAAATGATAGCGTTAGAATAGCTTATTGTAAAATGGATTATAGTTTCACATGCAGGGACCTTGGCGCTGAGGAAAGGCTTGGCGTGCTTAGTCACCCATTTTTGTGACGAGGCAGCTCCTCCAAGATTCCCTATGGTTAACGGTCGCATTTCATCCACCCTCAACTTCCTCTTAGCTTAGACCTCAATACTGTACTATACCTATATAACCTGCGCGACCGCGAACCACTCGGCAAAGAACTTGGTCATGGTTGGAGGAAGCTCCGGCAGAGTCCCAACCGGCTTCGCCGCAGAAACGTACATCAGCGACCACACATTCCGACAAGGTCAACGTTCAACCGAGAGCGGCGAGGGATCTAAGAAAAGAAAACGCGAGGCCAAGGGTGATTCGAGCATCGTGAGCGGAGCTAGCGCATACAAAGGGCCGTGGGCAAAATATGAAGAGCAAAGGCCAGACGCCGCCTCAGACGATGAGTTTGGGTCGGATGTGGAAGTGGAGATAGTCTACGAGGAGGACGAGCTTGTCGACAACTCTGCGACCGCACCTAAGAAGCCTGCGGGCACAGACTACCGCGACACCGAGGCCGAGGGCGAGACGAGCGAATTCGTAGGAAGCCAGCAGTACGACTACCAAGGACGAACCTACATGCACGTACCTACGGACCTCGACATTAAGCTCACTGGCGATTACGAACCCAAGAACTTTATTCCAAAGAAGCTCATTCACACCTACAAATATCACACCAAGTCGATTACTCAAGTACGCTTCATACCAGACAGTGGTCATCTCCTCCTCTCTGCTTCAGCCGACTCTAAGATTGCGCTATGGGACGTATACCATCAGCGAGAACTGTTACGAACGTATTCTGGACATACAAAGTCGGTTGTTGACATCGATTTCAACCCTAGCGGCACGCAATTTGTATCAGCTAGTTACGATCGCTACATGAAGCTGTGGGATACAGAGACTGGAAAGTGCCTGAACAAGTTCACGACTGGAAAGACACCGCACGTCGTGCGCATCAATCCAAGCACACCACACGAGTTCTTGGCGGGTATGAGCGACAAGAAGATTCTGCAGTACGACACAAGAAGCGGAGAAATGGTGCAAGAATACGACCACCATCTTGGGCCTGTCAACACCATCACCTTCTGCGATGAGAATCGCCGTTTTATCACAACGTCTGACGACAAGTCCCTTCGCGCGTGGGAATACGGTATCCCTGTTCCGATCAAATTCATTGCCGAACCCTACATGTTTTCCATGGTCCGCTCCTCTCCTCACCCGTCAGGCAAATATGTTGCCTTTCAATCGTCAGACAACCAAATCACCGTGTACAGTTCGACAGACCGCTTCAGGCAGAATCGGAAAAAGAGCTACAGAGGGCACAACGTAGCTGGATACGCACCCGATGTTGCAATCAGTCCCGACGGGCAATTCATCAGTTCTGGTGACAGTGGTGGTTTCGTATGTTTCTGGGACTGGAAGACTTGTAAAATGTACCACAAGATTCCGGCTAGCGACGCGCCTGTTCTTTCAGTGCAGTGGCATCCAAGGGAGACGTCAAAGGTTGTGGCTGGCGACCTCAATGGCGCGCTTAAGTTGTATGATTAGGGCTGGTTCGCGTGCAAGATGTGCGACGGATTCGAGAGGAGGGACGATAGCGATACCCAATGCATTCAATATCAATATCGACTTCAAAGGACCGATTGCTGCGTTTCGGTACACTGTCCCTGCTTGCGCCTCGGATTAGCGAAGTGATCTGGTCCTGCGAGGAGAGATGTCGTGCGTCATGTCTCCAGCAGTTTGCCGGGTGTGCGCTGGCGAACGTACGCGCACTTGCGCAATCACAGCCACGCGCTCCTACCGACAGATGTAACCAGCTTCAGCTTGAGTCAAGAATGACTCAAACCCACGTGAATGGCGTTCAGCCCACGAAACAGCCTCGGACGGCTGCTTGCATGCAGTAACCCCGCTAAAGACCGGCTGCGCCTTTCGCTCCTCCACAACGCCCTTTGTCTCTGCCGTATCGTTCTCATCCACTCAATCTTTTTCTCCCAAACGTTGTCGGAAGCCGCCGAAAAACACTTTTTTTCTCTTCTCCTGGTACATTACGGTGAACCATCCGACCGATGATGCCTCCAGGCAGCCGTGTTCTAAGCCCCCATGCACACACTATACCCTCTTTGGCACACCGGAGGCCTAAAATGTTCACCAGAGTCACTTTTTTTCTTTTTCCCCATATCCCCAATTCGGATTGCTGAAGCCTGGAAATCCAAAGGACGTCACTGGACCACGCGTTGCCACTCTTCTCGTTGATGCCTCGCTATGGGCTTTTTTGCTTACCGTACCTTGCAGCAGTAAGCCAGCCGTGTCATTGCCTGAACCTTTGGTAGCCGTGACGCGGCTCTACTCGACAACTGATCTGGTCCCCTTGGGCGCATTTGCGCACGCGCGCATGCACATATGATGACTCTTTTCCTTGCCCGAGACTGGAGATACCGAAAAGTGCAGCCTAGTCGCTAACTAGTTTTCCTTCTTTGCGTTCTCCGGTGCCTCAGGACCCGGTCGGTCGGCTCAGAGAAACGACATAGCCACGCGTTGTGAATCATCCCTTCAGAGGGCGCAATCACTCACGCAGAGCCTAGTCAAACTAACTCTTCAGGCAACGACAATGGAAATCTCCGACGGTACCACGGAAAAATACCCGAGTTGAGTAGTTAGAGGTTATGTCGGTGGTGAGTCTACTGGCGGCCTCAGGTAGGTTGCCTGCCTGAGATAAATAGTCGCGTCAAGTGAATTATTTGTATCCTTTTCTTTTGCCATACTCAACCCAAAATCAAATCCTACTGCAACCATATATACCAGAGTCCACACAAGTCAAAAGATACTACCTCTCGTGTCCTGTCTCAAGTCAAACATCAGAGACACTTACATACACACACCTACATACCACCCTTCCACATATCACACGATTTCCCAAGCACCACCAACACCAGTCACCGCAATCATGTCCTCATCATACTCGTACTCATCCTACACCCCTCAGAAGGGCACCTCATACTCACGCCCTTCGACATCATCAACAAGTAAGCTTTCTTGTCCCCATCCAAATCCCCCGACATCCCTTCTAACAACACTACCAGCATACTCGTCAACCTCGACGTCGTCGTCTTCTACATACCAAAGCCTCTACACACAGTCTGCCAACAGCACCTCCTCGCGCAGCCAGCGATACAGCCAGCCCCCAGTCATTCACAACGGAGGCGGCAAGATCAACGACCCTAACACGTCGACTTCGGCGCCCAATGGAGGCTACTACAACTAAGCTGTGTGATTTTGCGGTCATGAGATGTCTTTTTTTTGCATTTGGAGAGTTTGTAAGAATAAAGGGATGAGGAAATACATGGAAATCGGCATTGTCAAGTTTTGGAGTATTGGAGTTGAGAACTTTTTTCTGTTTTTGTTTTTGGAGTTTTGCTTGGATGGGAATGGAATGGATGCGGGCTGCACATAGGGGCTGTGTCGGCTAATTCGCTTGGGAACTCTTGTTGGGACAAGATGAGGCGTTTTGATTGTTGTTTTTTTTCGTGTGTATTCAGAAGCGGCCGGTTGGGGTTGAGAAGTTCATTGTTCGGCTCGAAGATTGGTATATCTCCCCTAAATACAAAATTGTTGTAGCCGTCACGCGTCAATTTATGTATGTTAGAATCAATCTTGATTATATGTATGTTGCTGCCACAAATAATCCTGCATCTATTTGCTTCAACTTTTCTCCACTCCCTCAAACGACACTGTCCATGTGTTTTAAACGAATGCTGCAAAAACCCTTTGAGTGTTTTTTTTTTTCACCTACATCATCACATTACCTCCCCACAGCCCCAAACCACCCCATCCCCAGGACGGCCCCGAACAAAATCGCAATCGCAGGCGGAACATGGAACCAAGCTGTCTCAGCATACGCCAACGCAGCGACAACGACCCACCACGGCTCATCCGCCAGACTCTTCCCACGCCCACTATCGGGCGTCAAGTACCCGATTTCCCAAAGCCTATACACGGCAGTAAACACCAGCCCGACAGCGGTAGCATTGATACCCTTTAGCAAGCTCAAAACATACGGCTTGGTCCTGAGTACCTGCCAGAAAGACTGAACGCCAACCGCCAAGACGATGCCAGGAAAGAAGATACCGATGAAGCCTAACAAGGCGCCGACGATCGTTGGTGTTGTGGAAGTGGAAGCCGACGAGGAAACGGCAAGCGCACCGAGGTAGACTGCGAAGTTAAAGTTTGGGCCTGGAAACGCCTGGATGATGGCGAGGCCGAGGAGAAAGTCGCGCGGGTTCACCCAGCCTGGGTCGACGACGTAGGAGCGTAGCAGGGGAATGACGACGGGGCCGCCGCCGAAGATGATGGTGCCGGCTAGGTACATGTTGGAGAAGAGGGCAAAGGGGCGTGGGATCGAGTCGAGCGTACCGCGCAGGACCATGATGACGATGAAGGAGATCGTGAAGCCGATGATGAGCGTCGCGCCGAGCTTGACGGATATAATGTGTGTTTTGAGGTCTGCTACGGGCGGCTCCGATGTGTGGCTTGCAGGCTCGTCGACGGTGGAGTGGTTTAAAGGCTGATTTGTAGCGAGGTCTTCGCGTGAGGATACAGCGTCGTCTAATGTCGAGCTTCCAGCCTGGGGTCTTCTCTTGACAGCTTGGGGGCGCGTAAGTTGCACGGAAGGGGTCTGCTGTGCTTCCGAATGCTGGATATCCTCCTCAGCATCACCTTGCTCGTTCCTTACTCGGCGCCGTCGAACCTGGTATCTCGCCTTCATCTTGCCTACCCACCTCATAAGCCAGATATCCCATAGTACAGTCACCACGCCACCGCAGACAATCAGCACAGGAAAGTACCACAACGCATTATAGCACAGCCCTGCACATGCGCCGAAGATGACCAGGATCCTTGTTAGTTTGTCCTTGATTGCTTTCTCGGCCAATTGCACAGCAGCCAGCGCAATGATGCCAACGGTACTAGCGTTGAGACCGGAGAGCAAGGCATACACGATTGGAGGGAGACGCTCAGGCATGTTTTGTACACCGAGGGAGAGCGCGTACATGCCAATTGCACCAGGGAGACTCCAGAGCATAAAGGCGAAGATGGCGGGAAGTATACCAGCGTGAAGAAGAGCGATACAGAAGCACATCTTTGTCGAACCAGGACCAGGAAGGGCTTGACATATCGCAAAGAGTTCTTGATACTTGGGTATCGCTGTTAGCTAGAGATCGATTCTCTCTTCACGCGTGTGTCTTATGTCTGTTTTACCGGGGCTATGCAATTATCTTCTTCCCTACTCTTCCCTTTCCGAACACGGCATATGGAGAGAGAGAAAAAGGAAAGCTACACTTACAGCCTGTTCATCCAACCACTTTTTCCCAACGTCACCCTTTTTCCCGCCCTTGCCCTCGACAAAGCGACGATGCAAGATCTGGAAATGCACGGGCGGTCCCCCAAACGCCGTGAACCCCAAGTCCCACATTCTTACGAATACATCGAGAAGACGGCCTGGAAGCTTGTCGGTGTTGGCTTGCAGATGCGTCGAGGGCGCAGCAGATGGTGGTGAGGATAGGCGCGAGCGCCTGAGCGAGCCTATGAGGGACTGTAGCGACATTGGAGCTGCTAAGTCATGTGTTGGGTAGTTGGCAGGAGATCTGAGGTGTCGGTCAGGACGGGGTGTCTTGTTGTTAGTTGCTCTGCCACCACAAAGACCGCTAAATTACTAGTCCTTGGCATGGCGCAATGGAGTGTCCAAAAAGGAGTTAAGGGCTGATTTATGCGGGTGCGGCTGGTATTTGTCTAGGTAAATGGCCCCAAGCGACTAAGCGCTCTGCCGAGAAGGAGGCGTACCGCCACTAGGGCGATTTGCGCCGTGATCGCAGCATGCAGACGACTGCGAACAGGAACTTGTTCTTGTATCAAAGTGTTCCTATCATCTAAACTATGTAGACCTGCCCGCGAATTTCCACTACAGATTGCCGTAAGCTATATAGGGCCTTTCATCTTCCTTCAAAGATCTCCTGATTAGCGTCGCTAACTACGCAATCGTGTACGATATCTTACAGCGTTTGGGCGTTAATATAAGATGGCTTACTTTTATCTACTTCTTCCTCTTCGCTGTGTATTAATTAGGTTGACATCTCCACGTCTGGCTCTATGACATCCTTATGTGCGCTAGCTCCCTACATGCTGGTAAAGCCGCTAGTCTAAGATAAGCTTATACTGTACATTATATGTTGAGGTCGACGTCTAAGATCCTCCACACAAATACTTCCTAGGTAAGTACGCCTTGTTACTACAACTAGCTGTGCGCTTACGTATAAAATGAAGATTAGGCTTCTGTACAACGCATGACAACGCTAACTAGAGAGCTTAGAGCAGTGACTTTCAGCCTAACCTCTAAGCTAGGTTCACCCCACCATGACCTCAATGCGTAGTTCCAGAAAAGAATCTATCTCGATAATGAGCTGAAATCGTTACATGACGTTGCAAGACACAACGGCAGCCCCAGCAGCGACAGTGCCCATGACAGCACCAGTCTTGCCCCACTTCACACCCCTCCTGGCTTCGTGAAGCTGTTCCTTGGCGATACACGTCGAGTCGTAATGAAAGTAAGTCTGCATCTGCGCCTCCTGTCTGCGCTGCTCCGCTTCTCTTTGCTTCTCTTGCCAATGCAGCTGCATCTCTGCCAGGGAATCCCGACTCACTGAGCTTGCACCGCTGTAGCCACTGTAGCTCGATGCGGACGAGTTGTACCTCTGCAACTGCTGTCCACTCGCAAGTTCGATCTGCCTTTTCATTGCAGCCGCACCCTCTTCCGCTTCCTTCTGAAGCCGCACATTCTCCTCCTCGGCGGCAGCCAGCGAGTCGAGAGTCCGCCGGTACAGATCATCTGCTCTTCGTTTCATGCTATTCAATTCCGCATCTTTTGCCCGTATGGTTGCATCGTGCTTTGCCTGCAGCTCGAGTATCTCGCTTGCTGCTGTATTGTCGTGGTCCCTAAGAGCTTGCTGCAGATCGTCCTGTGCATCTCGAAGCTTATTTCTGGCTCTGTTCTGCTCGTCAATCACCTTGCTTCTTAGCTGCTGACCCGCACTAGTTTCTTCCAGTTTTATCCTTCCTTGCTCGAGCTGCTTCTGAAGCCCCATCTTCACCTGTGCCTTGCGGCTTATGATGTACTCAATGATGCGCAACGCAGAAGCCGAAGTATCATCGTGTCTGATGACTTTGGAACCTGCATCTATCATGGAGTTCCAGTACCGTTCAGAAAGTTGTCTCTGCACGCCCAGGCCGGTGCTTTCATTGACCTTGGCCCACATGGTCGTTGCGATGACAACGCTCGACATGGGCTCATCACCGCACATAGCCTGAAACATCTTCAGGTTATTCTGCGCTGTGCCCCTCATCCGTCCTCCAGCCTCGTTGATCGGATGCAAGTAGATGAGCCCACTGAGTTTCAGAGGGGGGTTATGTTTGCTGGCAACCATAAGCCATCCTGCAATCTGATTGAGAATTTGCGCATCATCGAATTCGCTACGGCTGTCGTCGAACCCAGGAGTGTCAACCAGTCTGATCGTGTAACCCTTGTACTTGAAGGATTTGATCAACACTTTGCTTGTGTCTAGATTAGGTCAGTAAAGCACAGCTCAACCTCTCTCATTGATTCCAAACAAAAGGTGTGGGCTTACGCGATTGCAGCTTGTGTCCGATTCCAGTATAATTCCCGGTACAGCGTGCGATGAAAGTCGATTTGCCGGAGCCAGTGATACCCATTACCGGAATAATGATATCGCTGGCGCTATCAAAGCTTTTAGATGAAGCCGTGCTTTGCTATAAGAGTCGTTGCATACCTGATGATATTGCTCGGAGAGTTGGCGGACGCCATGCTGGATAAGTGTCTGCTCCTGTCAAGGAGCTGTCTGGACAGTCTGGCTTTTCTCAACAGGCATGAGGCTGGCTTTATAGCTGTACGGACGAATTGCGGCAGCATGGAAATACAATAGATTCGGCATTTGCAGCCTAGGATTGTCTTACTACCACCCGCACTCGTTAGGCTAAGACAGCCTTGCATGTTTGTTGGGCTTACGAAGGACCACAGACAATATCCTATTCGCTCAACTTCACCAGTCAATCTAGAACAAATGCTTATTGTCCTTAGGCTTTGCTCAGCCGCTGGGCTAGATGCTGCTATAGCGTTGGTGGAGGCGAGTTACGGAAGGCTGGATCTCAGCCTTGCGCCCCCTACCTCTTCTCTTCAATTCCTCAAGAACCCCCAAGCTCGGCAGAAAGCTTCTCTCATCCAGTAACCATGTCATCCTCATGGAGTACGAACGTAAATGAAGTGGTGATCGGAGTTGTGGGGGTCACCGGAAGTGGCAAAAGCAGTTTCATTAAACGTGTCACGCAGCGTAGTGACATACGTACCAGCAATGACACGGAGTCTGGTAAGTCAAATCCGCTTTATATAATTCATGGAGCGACGAATTGACATGGGTACTTCTTGTAGTCACGCAGGAGATAGCGCAGTATCGCTTTCAATCAGGGGGAACCACCTATGTCCTGGTGGACACACCAGGCTTCGATGATAGCAAGCGCGACGACGAAGAAGTCTACCGCGAGTTGGCACGCTGGATGGCACAATCATTCCGAAAAGGCCAACTTTTGAATGGTCTTTTGTACCTCCAAGCGGTGAACATCCCTCGCCAAAGGGGCTCTCAGATACGCAACCTTCTTATGTTCAAGAAGCTATGCGGCAACAACAACTTCAAGAACATTGTGCTTGGTCTCAGTTTCTGCGACATGGAAGCTGAAGCCACCATTCGGAGTCACCAGCAAGAGCTTACTAACACGTGGGAGTGGTGGGGTGAGATGGTTTCCAAGGGCTCTCGTATCGAACGGATTCCTTACCATCGAGATGATTGCATTCGACTCCTTGCCCAGTTTGCTCCCCAACGCAAAGTCACGTTGAAGGTCCAGGAGGAGATGGTCAAGCAAGGACGTTCAGTAGATGACACCGAAGCAGCGACGACCATCGTTCACAAACAGGAGCTGCTCCGAATCCGCGCGGAGGAGGCAAGACAATTCACAGCTCTACAAGCCGAACATGAGAGGAAGATGCAGCAAGCGAAGGAGGCTTACCAAAACACGCTCAAGCTGGCACAGCAACGGTTCGAGATACAGCATCAACGGCTGCAACTACAACAGCAGTCTTTCAGCCAGTCTTTCAGACGCCAAGAGGATCTCGACCGAAGAGTAAAAGTTCTGCAGGCGAGTAATGCAGCACAGCAGGAAGCCAACAGAAGAGAGCTTACTCGTCTTCACGAACAGCTCCGCCAGATCAACCTGGAAAATGACAGACGTGATGGCGAAGCAGCCTACACCAAAGCACAACCAGTAATTATCGAGCGAGCAGCACGAGTTGCTGCTGAATGGGAATTCGTTAAAAGCCGAAAGTTTGCCTTTCGCATGAAACAGCCATACAAGGAGTATACGGCGAATGGAGTCTCGGCCGACGACACCATGGGAGCGTTCCTGACCTCGTTCTGCGACCGCTGTCTGAAAAGCTATTCTGCCTCGGAAGATCATTTTGGTAAGCACCACATCCTGACGCAGCGTTTAATCTCTTACTTACCAGCCGTTACCTCAGCATGCCAGAAGTGCTTTGAAAGCGACAGAAAACTGTGGAATGCGCAGTTGGGTCGTTATCTCGATGTGAATATCGACGTGTGCAGATCTTGCATAGGCAAGGGCAAGGGCTGCTTCTTCCACGGCCAGAGCGGTTTCACAGCTGCGCCCGAGTGGAAGCAAGCCTTTTCCGCCTTGAAGAACTGCCCGAGATACAACGTCGATGAAATAGCCTATCTCTACTGCGACAACTGCTCTAAGGATATGCGAGACGACAGTCTCTACCTTCGTAAGTTTAATCAGCAACGCACAACCAAGCCCGATTTACTAACTCTGATCGTCAGATTGCTGTACGTGTGACGAGAACCACGATCTTTGTCTTCAGTGCTGGGGAAAAGAAAGAGCTTCATGTCTCAACAGGTACCATGATCTGCACGTCATCTCTCAATGCCCTAAGAGTATGGCTGTGTCGACTTGAGGATTGCTAGATTAGGCATGTCAATATTGTATATACAGTACTTGGGGCGCGAGTCAGGAGTGTGTATATAGGACGATGCTAAACGCTGGAAACAGTTGGTGGTCGCAGCCCAGACTTAACCTCAACACATCGCCCGATTACCGTTTCTAGAAAGCAACTGCAGCAAATAAGCCGCAAGCGGTAACTCGACATTTGGCAGATCGGGCAAGCGAACTAATTGTCGTTACCTTGGTGTGGGCTTCGCAACGAGTGGATGCCAAGGCCCCAGAACTCAAACTACGACCGTGCTGCAATCAACCCGGCCCAATCACCGCACCCATGTGTTCTTCCTATCGACGAGGAGAGATAAGCCAAGCACTAATAGTTTGCGGACGCAGGCTTGGTTTCGCGGCTGCGCTGGGCGAGCATGTCACTATGAAGTTATCATTGGTCGTTCCATTCTTCCCTCACGGTAATAAAAAATTGCACCGTCAGTGAACGATAGACGCAAAGACCATCACGTGTAAAGGCATAAGGAGGCTGGAAACGAAGTGGAGCTGTGGAGCCATAGAGGCTGCTTAGCGCGCCCGGCTCGTCCCATCATCACGCCACAGCAAAGCGATTGGACATCTCATGATATTTTACATTCGTTATTGAATCCTCACATGATTCGTCGTGGTCAATCTCAGAGATTCCCGACATGCTTCAGATGATCATCTAGATCTCTGTTCTACCCAACCCATAAAAACGCCTTCGCTTGTTGTGCTGAGCCGTAGCTTAGACATCGATTGCATCGACCGTAACGCCCTTGACCCAAGTATACTGCATAACACGAGCGACCTCCAAAGCCGACTCGTGAGACGCGAGAGAACCCACCAAGTACAAACTGGCATCGAGACCAGCAGTCACACCGCCAGTGGTGATGACACGCATACCACCAAGGGGCATGGAAGCACGCCTAGCGATGGACTCGCGGCGGCGAGAGTCACGCCAGGCATTACTGCCCTTGCGAGCTATCGACTTCCTGCGGGCGTGGCCTGTGTTGGTGCCTTCAGGGGCGCTGGGTTCCTCGCGGGACTTTTTGATAATGTATCTGTGAGGGTTAGTTGGTGGCACAACAAAACCGCTTGTGCGGACTCACGGGTTTTCATCAGGGTTTTCACCCAGATCGAAGCGAGCGTTGTTGACTACGTATCGCTCCTCCATGACATCGGTACGCATGGACATGTCACGTCTGGCCGCATCTTGACAGATAGTCTCGAGGCGAACGTAGTAGTCTGGGTGGGTTGTAGCAGCGAGGCCCTCGAGCATACCTTGCTGAGCAAGGAGCAGGGCACCCACATCGATGGCGAGGATAGTGCGTTCTTTGTCTGGGTTCTTCTCTTGAAGCTCGACGTATTTGGTGAGGAGGTTCAAAGGCTCAGACTTGTTCTTAAGCACGTCGAACACGCCCTCACCACCGGGGACGATGATGACGTCGAAGTCCTCGAGCTCGTTGTTGGCATCCTGGGCCATGGAGTTAGCACAGCTACTGCAGCATCCCGCAGGGAATTACATACCTCGTAGTCCATGTCGGCCTTGATGGTAAGACCCTGTACAGAGGTCATTGCTGCTGCCGTGCCGACAAACTGGCATTCAAAGGCCTTGCTGGCTACGGAACGTTAGCAACGGACCAATTGACCCAAGATAGTCCAGCTGATATTGGAGTGAGTAGCATGGATGGATACCTGGCTTACCAGCGTCTTTGGGGTCCTGGAGGGAGCGGCTCAGCACCTCAAGGGGGCCGGCCACGTCGAGCGTATTGTACTTGTCAAAGAGAGCAAACAACACCTTGACCTGCTCGACGCGGCCATCGGTGTTGTCTGCAACTGCACTCATCTTGAATGATTTGATGTGGGTGGAATGGAATGGATTGAGTAGTTTGAGAGATGGAGCATGAAGGTGTTGTGTGTAGAAGAGAGGAAGCAGCGGGAAAGGGCGAAGCTCTTTCAGCCGAGAGGGGTAACTGCCTTCGATCTCGTGAGCACCGCGTCACTGTCTGTCGAGTCCCTTCCCCAGATATCCAACCCCGCATGGCACGGACCGCACCATAGCCCGAACTGGCTTAGTCGAGCGGGGCAGGGCGATCCGAAGTGCTAGCCACTGAGCCCTTGCACAGAACCAGCGATTGTTCGTGTGCCTAGGAAGCCCCGGCTGGATTCTGGGAGGTTGGACTGTGACAGGCATTTCGAGATATTACAGCAAGATGTAAAAGAAAATCAAAGCGTGCAACGGCATTGACTGTGAGCCAGGTAGCGGACATTCTGTTGGATATTGTGCACAGACCATCCGTTCACAGGTTACTCACTCTACCCGACGACTAGTTAGTAGATGAACGAAGAGCAATCCAGCCTAGAAAGCCTTACCGTCTGCTGTGATAACAATAACCAGCTACTACGTTGGATCTAGTCTTCTTGTATACGTCCTCAAGATGTTAGCTAGAGAGGGTGACTGAAGGCAGGTTAACGATGAATTGCCATCCAACTGCATCTCCTGGCGAAGAGACCTATGGAACTGAAGCCTAAACATTAGCGTAAACTTTGCGCGTATTTAGTGTCAGGTATAGGGGCCTGAGAGACTGCTGGGTCGAGTGAATCATGTAGAGTCTTGGCCAAGATGCTTGGAAGAAAAGCGTGTTTACGTACAAGCTTTACATAGGGGACCAAGTTAGAGAGAGAAACATCGGGTCGAAAAGTAGGTACAAGATGATAGCCATGCAGCATCGGCTCTTTCTGAGATGTGCAGACTGGTTGATCAGTAATATCAGGAATCATGCCGTGGTGCGGTTCGCCTAGTGGAGAGGCGCACGGACGCGCATCGTGGCGCGACATCGCCAAAGTAACCATCTTGACAACCCCAACCGCAACATGGCGGCAGCAACAGATACTGACGCGTCGCCTTCATCTCCAGCAGCGCCGACAAGCGCCGACAAGTCACGGAAGAAGCCTCCGCCAGAGACGAAAGAAAGCCTGTGGCTGCGACGATGGTCAATTGCCTCCTTTTGGGCTGTGGTCTTGTGCCTAGGACTACCAGTATGGCTGAAGACTACAGCAATCTATCGGGCAGAACTACCGCTGCAGGAAATGACTGACTGGGCCGAGGCCAAGGTATGATTTTTGTCGTGCGCATCCAAGACCTGCGATTCAAGTTGACACGATTGCAGGTCTGCAAGCCAGTCTTCCCTCTGCGCATAGCCGTCGAAGCGCCAATCCCCTTGCCTGACGCTCAGCACCTCGTCCGCACCACTCAGCACGCTCTCGACGATATCAATGACTTCTCAGCACACCATCTGCGTCTGATGCTCGCCGATCCGCCGTTTCAACCCAATGCCTCGCAACAAGTAGTCCGGGACGGAACGAGCATACCTAGCGACGATAGAGACATAATTCTCGTTATCCGTCTGATACCCGTCGAAACTGGCACCACGCCCCGCTCGCACCTGCAACCCTACTCCCCTACTCTAGATGTATACTATTCGCCAAACCAAATTCCTTCACAATCCTCCACCGGCTCGAGTCTGGCTACCTTTCTCGCCCAGGAATTGCATAATATCTTCGCCGAAGAGCAGGCTCAGTTGGCCCACGTACTCGCGGCTGCCTCCGGCGCCCATGCTTCCAAGATCAAAGCTCTCTCCCCCGAAACGTCGGCTGAGCTCCAGCGCCAATCCACTCGCGCTCTCAAGTATGCCCCCACATACCATCTGACTTTTTCCCTTTTCAGCCCGTCATACGCACCCTCAAAATGGGACATAGAGGCGGCGCTCGAGAGATACATGAATCCTCTCCTTGACGCCTTCTCGGCCATCAGCAACTTTACTGTCGACACCCAGGTCCAGCTCTATGCTGCCTATACGCCCTCCATCCGGCAGCCTGAATACGACGAGGAAAAGAGAGCATGGACGCTTCGCAAGGAAGACCTGAGCGGATTTGTAAATGCCGCCGAGTGGCCCCTAAGCCCTAGCATTGGCGAGGGACCAACAGTCAACTTCATCCTCTATGTTCCGGACCGTGCGCAGTCTCCATTGTTGATAAGAGAGAACGGTGGCAACAGTTGGTTGATTCCACAATGGGGAGGCGTGCACATCTTGAACCTGGAGAGTGACTCAGACACGCCGTCAGATCTTACTGCAGAAATGCTTGCACCAGTCATGCACACTTTTTCCAATCAGCTCATCTCGCTGTTCGGTCTGCCTCAAAATCCAGCATCGCTTCCTCTGCGCATCTCAACCTTGGAACGTGTACGAGCTGCTTCGCTCATCTTCTCCGCTTCCTCTACTTTAGGTGCCTTGGCCCAAGTGTATCAGAAACTTCCTTCTATCCCAGTCCCCGATAATGTTGCTCAGTCTACACATCATACCATCGCCCATTTGCAGAAAGCTTGCGACTACCTTCGGGATGGCCGATTTCCTAGCGCGCTAGAACATGCCCGGGCTGCAGAAGTAGAAGCTGAGAAGGCTTTCTTTGAGCGATCCATGGTTGGCCAAGTTTACTTCCCAGATGAGCATAAGGTCGCTGTGTATCTACCCTTGCTAGGTCCAATCACGGTCCCTCTCGTAATGGCTGCGCTGAAAGAGCTAAGATCAGCACTGAAGCGAGCCTGATTCAAGCTATCAATCCGTGTTGCGCTAAGTCTGACTGGGACGGAATACCGATACTCCATTATGCTTCAAGCCTACAGGATCACGCATCTATGTCATATCGGTTTTTCACCCTGGGGCGCAGCCTTCGCATCCCAGAAGTCTCCGTTAGCATACTACACATTCAACAACGACCGACTGAGAATCTTGTAAAATCGTCTCAAGCGTGGTAGAGCATGAGTGTTCAACCATGGAAATTTACCATACAATCCCAACGCCATACATATCCGTGCCCGAGATCCAACAATGCGCTCTGGTCCGGTTTCCATGTCCCCGTTGCGGGGTAGTAGAGACTACTAGCGCTCCACAGGGCCCGCCTTTTTGGCTGCTAGGCCCACCACTTGACAACCGATCAATCAATGTTAGTAGACCATGTATTCCGGTATTGCCGGTCCCTCGTCCTCGACACATGAGTGATTTTGCCTATAAATTCCGCGTGTTTTGAGTTGTGCATCCGTACTCTGCTTCCCGACTTCATACTTTATTGATCAAACAATCCCGTCAAAATGTCACTCACCACGCAAGGTGTAGAGAACATCAAGAGCACGTTAGACAGCTTTGTCAAGGATGGCGCACCAGGCCTCGTCTTCCATGCTATCGACAAGTCGGGCAGAACACTGGTCGAGCATGCTTCGGGCACCATCGGCGTAGATTCTGACCAGCCCATGGATGCTCAATCTACCATGTTCTGGATTGCTTCCTGCACAAAACTTGTCACAGTTATTGCAGTGTTGCAACTTGTTGAGCAGAACAAGATACCTCTAGACGACGCCGAGTTTGTGAGGAAGGTTGCACCAGAGCTTGCCGAGAAGAAAGTATACCCAGATGGTGTCCATGGGGTTGATAAAGAGAGGGAAATTACCATGCGTATGCTGCTGAGTCACACAGCGGGGTTTGGATACAGATTTGCCGACCCAAGAATCAAGGCGGATGGTCTCGAAGGTGACCATGGAGACAAGAACGACATTCTAGATGCGAAGCTGCTGAACCAGCCCGGTACTATGTTTGAATATGGTGTAAGTTTTGAGAATTACCATAACACACAAGTCACCCAGGCAGCTAAGACGCAGCACAGGTCAACATAGACTGGGCAGGTATCATCCTCGAACGGATAACCGGCCAGAAGCTAGGCGAATACTTCCAACAGCACGTCTTCACGCCTCTGGATATCCCCGCCGACGGAGCCACCATGTTCCCCTCTCCCAGCGTGCAAAAGAACCTCGCCCACATGCACCAGCGCGATCCGTCGGGCGTCCTTCACGAAAACCCTCACCTCTATATTGGTCCGCTGACCTGCCCACCTGAAAAACAAAACGACTTTCTCCAATCCGGCGGCGCAGGTCTCTTCTCCAAACCAAAGGAATACGTCAAGATACTCGCTGCTATGCTAAACAACGGCACCAGTCCCCTCACGCACAAGCAGATTCTGAAAAAGGAAACTGTCGACCTCATGTGGGAGAACCAGATTCCTAATCAACCAGATTTCGCGCGTACAGAAGTTCCGCCTGCGAACCCGTTGTTGCTTAATCCGGGCAAGGAGATTTATCCTCAGCCAGGGAATCCGCCTCAAGGATGGGGATTTGGCGGCTTTCTTACTATTGCGCCAGGGCAGACGGGGCGTGGAGAGAACACTTTGTGGTGGATGGGACTGTGCAACTGTTTCTGGTGGGTGGATCGTGAAAAGGGTGTTGCTGGCATGCTTGCCGCGCAGGTATTGCCGAATGGAGACGGCAAGGTGATTCCGGCCTGGTTCATGGCTGAGAAGGGGGTCTATGAAGGGTTGGCGGGTTCCTCGTAGCAAACTGTACAAAGGGACATGGATGAACTGTAGTTCAGCTACCTATCTATCTATTAGTTGTAATTAAGGTCTTTTACCTAACATACCAACAACTCCTTCGACATCGTGCATACCTTCCCTCCCTTCCTTTTCCACAACGTCAGCTAGCCCCTGGAATACGCCTGCGATTTCTCGAAACACATTTGCTTGCTCCCATCCCCCTTCGCCTGCGAAACATTCTCCTATCTGCTTCATTTCCTCAACCCACCGGTATGCCTTGCCCGTGCATCCCACCACGCCTCTTTCGGCTTTGGCCCGAGCGTTGGGATTGTACTGATCCATGTACTCTTTCAGCTGGGGGAGTACACCGAGAGACGAGGCCGTGGTAAAGGACTGCAAAGCCAGCGCTATGAACCCTTTACTCAAGGCAGCATAACAGCACTTCAAGCCGCTGGCCGTGCCAATAGCCGAACTGATATGTTTGGTATTCAAGACAGAAGCGAGATGGGTACTGGGGATGCTGTGAGGACCCGAGAGCGGAACACCAGGACGTGACCAATCTGATCCGGGGCTCTCGGCGGTACTATCTGATGCTTTCGGAGTAGCAGCTGAGGATGCAGAGGGAGCACTGGGTGGACCGCCGATTATGCCTCCATCAATGAAGCGTACATTTTCCTTTGCGCTTTCTTCAAATAAACCGTCTATTTGCCGTGCCGTGTCTGGACTAATTGCATTCAGATCCAGATAATACAATGCGTGCTTTTCCTCGCCCAGGGCTCCAACTTTACTTGTGCTCTTCCGCTTCTCCAGCGCAGCAATCACTCTCTCTGCTGTTGCGACTGCGTCGCGCGGCGGTACGATGCTCAATATGTAGTCTGCACTTGCGACTAGCTCTTCGTCTGTTTCTAGAAGCTGGATACCGATGGATGCAGCGCGGTCTCTGGTTTCAGAGCTTCGTCCGCTGATGTTTGTGCTGATGGCGTAGTTGTGGGACTTGAGCAGCGAGGCGATGCCGAGGCCCATTTGGCCGATTGAGAGGATGGCTATGGTGGCGTAGGGCTGCGCCATTGTGTTAATAGCGCGGTAGCGAAAAGATGGGTAATTGTAACGCTTCTGTCAGGAAGATGGTACGTATAGTGGGGTAAATGGTGGGGGTTGATAGAGGATTACCTAGAGGATATTTAACGAAGAGGGGCTAGTGAGACGTGGGGCGGTTGAAAGGGATGCTTTTAGTCAGCTATTGTATCTTAACGACATGCACTGTTGATATCTAAGACCTGTTGTGCCTCGATCGATTCCACAACACTTAGTGCAGACCTCACCGGGACGCCAGCACAGCAAGCAAACGCGACTGTCCAATCACTCAGGTGGCATCGGTGACAGCGACTGAAAGATGCATCAAGACTCATTCTGCGCAACAGAAGCATTCGCATAAGGCATACTGACGCATATCAAGTGAGATCACATGTGGGGTATTGACGTTTGCAGTTGTAGGCTGTTGGCCACGTCGACATGGTACAACATGTGAACAGCAGGTGAAGGTCGATATACCAGGGACAAAGTGAGCGAAAAGCTATCCTGATCTACTGAAAGAGGTAGTCAACACATCTCGTACAACAAATCCAAGACTTACCACAACCTCTTTCCGTATCACATCTCGACCTGAAAGCTAACTTCTTCACGTTTTCATAACAACAGCACCACCAAGAACATCATGTCCATCCCCCGTTACGCCTTCATGGCCTTGCGCTTGGCTCAGTTCATCTGTGCAGCCGTCGTTCTAGGATTGGCATCTTACCTTCTCCACCTGGAGCACGCGCATAACATCGGCCCCTTCAATCGCCTTCTCTACAGCGCCATCATTGCATCCACTGCTCTCATCACATCTCTTATCTGGCTCATCACCAGCTCAGCCTCGCCCATCACCCACATAGTTGCCTATCTTCTCTTCTGCGGCGCCTGGTTCGCAGTCTTTAGTCTACTCCAAGATTGGTACGAAGATGCCATGCACTGTGGCAGCAAGTGGAACTGGGATGCAATGAGTCTGAGGGATGGATTATGCGGGAAGTGGAATGCCATCCAGGCTTTTGCCTTTATGAGTGCTATCTTTTGGTTTGCCAGCTTTACGTTGGGCATCATGGCGTGGAGGAAGGAGAGTACGGCATCCGCTGCTGGTGGTGGCGCTGCTGCTCCGATCGCGACAGGGTTAGTTGTCAGACTTGATATATGGACTAAGAAAGCTAATGATGTGCAGAAGGAAACGATGGTTTGGTCGCTCGCGCGTCTGATCCCATTTCGTATCCTAAGCTTACCTCTGCTGCTGTTGGAGGTTGGGTTCATGACTTGGTATGGGGAACGAACGGAATTCATATCAAGGTATTCAGTCGACTGATAGTCCGCCTGAAGTCTGCTATGAGATTCTTCCTTCGGCTAATTGGGAAGGTATTCTCAAGCTACCAAATCATTAAGGCGTCCTTATGAAAGGATTAACCATCCTCTTTTGTAAAGCCTGTGGGTTGCAGTGGATAACACTAGGTCCGTTCTCAGGATATAGTTTCTCGTCATACAGCAAGGAATGAATAATGAAAACGAAAATGTTTCTTGTTTTACTTTTTGGAACGGCTCTCAGCCTCTCTTGTGCCAAGTGTTTGGGTGTTTCACAGTAGCAGTTTTCGCCGAGCCATAATATACTTACCAGCGGATGAGTTCGGACTAGTTTCGGAATGGAATATAGTAAGTACAAGACTTCAAATATCCACCGACAAAAAAATGTGGGCTGTAAGCATGCACATGCAACTGATCTAGAAGTCGCAAAAGAGTTTGTCGATGTTTGTGCTATAAGACCTAGTAAAATAAGCACCGAAGTGCCCAAGACGCCAACGTTCCTAAGACGCCCTCAGCAGGTAGACAAGAACAATCTGACGTCAGGTCCAGAACAGATGTTTCACGACACGACAATAACGGGCGGGAAACGCCCCCGGCAGTTGTTTTAGCATGCATTATGCACGCCATTGTCCCCCCTATACTCCGCGCATGTCATTGCACGTAACACTAATTGCTCCGAGGCACTAACGCTGCTCTTCCCCGCACCCGGAACAATTTCATAGGATCTTCCAGATCCCCCCCGATACGCGATCCTCAATATCAAATATACCACCTGGACGGGTGACCCAAGACGCATCATCTTAGCCACCGGCCAAGCCTCGATCCCAAGTTCACAAGACATCGTGTAAATTAAGCTAAGCCACTAGTGCACCTAATTGACGGGGATCCGTAGTCGTGCAACTTTCCCGTCAACTATCAAGCCAACGCAGTACGTGGATGGCGTGTTGAAATCTGGGGGAGGATTCCCACTGGAAACTCTCAAGCTGTGTCATGGCCAACGGGGAAACAGGAACAAGGGAAGCAGACTTAACAGTCGTACGGCTTGTGCATGGATATATATATAACTTGCCCTGTGTAGTGAACATGCGTAAACTAGCTCCTGAGCACGCTCAATTTATGCAACCCTCTGATCATTACCTCATCAATCGCGCAACGGCTGTTTCGACTCTACAAGCCCCATTTACCCCACAAGAGTAGGCCCGAGGGAAAAGAAAAGAATAGCTATTGTGCCTTGGTTCTGATAGGGTGGGGTCGAGGTGTTTGGACAGAACCCGGCTTGAAACATATTAAATCTGTTTTGAGTGGGTATGTGTGCGCTGTCATAGGCGTCAAGACGATCTTAGTTGGTTGCAAGGTGAACATGGGTAATCGATGTTCAGGATAAAATAGATGTATTGGCAACAGTCGATATAAAATACCTGCTCTGCGTTCCTGACTCAACTACCCACAACAGACACTCACTTTCTCCATTCCTTCCTCAACATTGTCTTTCTCTTCTGGACACAAAAGCCTGGTAGCAGGTTTCCCGAATCTCAAGTATGAAGAACGCATTCAGCCTCGCCCTCGCGGCGCTCTCCATCGGCAGCGTCACTGCCTCGCCTCTCCAAATGGAGCCTCGCGTACGTTTCTCGTGTCCCCGATTCCGTCTTCAAAGTATCCAACTAACATATTTGCAACAGCAAGGCGGCAGCACCGACCCCTTCATGGAGTCCAGCCTCCCTGGCCACACCATCTACCTCCCGAGCGGCAGCCCCAGCGGCGGCAACTCAACCAAATACCCCGTGCTTGTCTGGGGCAACGGCGCCTGCAGCACCGACGGCCGCTCCAACATTGCCCTGCTCAAGCACGTTGCCGCAAATGGCTTCCTCGCCATCTCCGAGGGCGGTCTAACCGGCGGCGGCACCTCCAACGCGCAAACCATGAAAGCAGCCATCGACTGGATCTCCAAGACGGCTGGAACAGGCAAATACGCCAATGTCGACGCAAGCCGCATCATGGCTGCGGGCTTCTCTTGCGGCGGCGTCGAGGCCATGGATAACATTTTCGACGCGCGCGTCGACACCATTGGTGTCGTTAGCTCGGGCCTGCTGTCCAACTACGACGCCGCCAAGCGGTGGAACAAGCCTGTTCTCTTCGTCCTCGGTGGCTCGGGCGATATCGCGTACCAGAACGTAAGTTCTCTCTCCCTTTTTCTCCTTTTATCGATGCAAGAGTTCTTGTTGTTGTTGTTGTTGTTTTTTCGAGACGACGGACTGGCTAACATATCCGACGACACAGGGCGAACGCGACTACCGCAACATTCCCGCTGGCGTTCCCGTATGGAAGGGAAACATTCCCGTCGGCCACGGCGGCACACTCGGTGACGCAAACGGCGGCCGCTTCGGCAAGGCCATTCTCGCATGGATGCAGTGGGTCCTCAAGGGCGACCAGCAGGGGGCTCAGTACCTCAAGTCGGGTTACTCGGCGGATGGGTGGCAGGTCCAGTCCAAGGACCTGGACAAGCTGAAGCCGTTGGCCAAGTAAATTTCCGGTTTCACTAGGCAATATCCGAGTTTGATGGTTATCTCGTGATAAAGTTAAGTTTGTTGTGGAAAGGACGGTCATGACGTTGTAAATATCCAGCCTCACTTTTCTTCTGTGTACGTTTCTGTTCGATGTTGATAGTCTTGCCTGCAAAGACTTGCTGCGTTTGCTATCACGCCAATATGTATATACATGTGTATGAGACTTGCTAGCAGTTTCTGTACATATAACGCTATGCAATGAAGCTCTTGTTACAGACAAGTGTTCACAAGACAAAGTGGAGAGAGTGAAGTGATGATGTAATAGGGACGCTTGCCGTAGGAATCATCCAAGTCAGAAAACAAGACAGAGGAAATCAAAGTTCAGAAGAACTGAAGATTTGATGTTCGTATGCTAGGTTTTTTTGCCAAAATGTTTTATGCTCAGGGGGGAGAAAAAAGAAGATTAAAGCTATCAATTACCCCAACACCAACGCTATGCTTAGCTCGTCAATCACTCTATTTAAAAGGAAAAGATTAACCTTCTGCATTACACTCTTCTCGCATCTTGTGGATTTGCGCCCCACGCCAGTGACGCACCCATGTCCCTCCCGCTTGCTGACCCTGCCGTACTCGCGTTACTGAATACCCTCTTATGCCCTGGGTCGGATGGCATAGCACCCCCATCACCCATAGTTCTGCGCCCATCCATGCCCTGGCCCACCAACCTGCCGCTAAACTGATGCCAGCAATTCGGCGCTTGGAGAATGTACTTCTCCATGGCGATCCTGAACCTGTTGCGGTAATCGCGGGGAGATGTAATTGTAGGCTTGTTCTTGCCGCGGTCCTTGATCCAACTCTCTAACTTCTTGTCCCATGTGTACGTGCGGATGCAATCGATGATACCGACAATAATCTCGCGGTTGGTGTCGTCGAAGCCAGCCATGAGGGAATAGTCCATGACGTTGTTTTGCGAGAGGAACAGCGTGTCGTTGAAGACGCTGGCTTTGAGCAGTTTCTTGGTGTGTTCACGAACGAAAATGGGAGTTTCCGAGTAAATGATGTCTACCAGATTCTCATCGAGCAGGACCTCGTCGCGTTCACCGGTGGCTTGGATCTTCCGGTTGCGCATGCTCCCTTTGAGATCGTAGCGTCGATTGGGTTCGCGGTCATAAAACAGATTTTCCATGACGAGCATATACCAGTCAAAGTCTCGGCCGGTTGGTGTCTTAATCTGCACTTGGAAAAGGCCAAACATCTTTGCAATAACACTTGGCAGAGACTTGAAAAGGTTCTGGTGCGTAAAGGCAAAGTAGTTGGGGCCGAACTTGAAGAAAGCTTGGACTTCGACTGGGGACAGAGACTTCAGAACAAAGCGGTCGTCGAGGGTTTTCAAGAAAATGGATTTCGACTTTCCGCCCTTAGAATCCCACTTGGAGCAGCGTGAGAGTGATTCAACGAATCGCTCGGCAACACCGCATTTGCGGCGAAGAGCATCGAACGACTGCGCGTAGAAGATCTTGCAATGTGCTTTCACTCCGCGGTTCGTAAAACTGTAGCGGATGTTGTGGTTCTCCTCGTGGAGTAGATTCCGTTCTACAGATTCTTCGAAAGTCTCCATATGGTCGTCGCGGCCATCAGACGCTGTACTCAAATCGCGGAACGATTGCCGTTTGGCAACGTAGTCGGGGCATGACAAGGCCAAGGCGATAATGGAGCTAGGCTCGTCCTCCCGGATGATGATATCCGAGTTCTCCCACACATGTTCAATCTGCGAGAAGGGGTACTCGAGTGGGGTCCAACCACTAGCTGAACGCTCAGACCAAAAGCTTGTCAATATCTTCAGCAGAGTATTCTTCTCATGCTTAGGTAGCTCCAACGAGTTTTCCAACTGAGAATCGCTGAGATTCAAGAGCTGAGAACTAGCGAGACTGTCGGGCAAGGGAATATCTTCCGGTGTAGTCTCTGTATCGCTGACGTCGTTGTCAACGTCGGTGGGAAAATGGATTCGAGATTTGGGGGATTCTTCGTCCATTGGCGGAGGTGCCAACAGTCCGTCTTTGCCATGTCGCTCTTCAATTGGTGACTGGGAGGCTGTCGTGGTATCGTCTGCGTTCTCGGTAAAAGTGCTGTTATCAAGAGTACTATTGTCAAGACTACCCCGGGAAGGAGATTGTGCAGGCACATCTTCATCAGAATCCTCGTTCTCCTGCACAGCGTCGTGCACATTCTTATACACCTCGACAACTGGCTTTGAAGATGCTAGCGGAAAAGCGCGCACCTGCCGGGCGCGATCATTACGCCGCTCGCGCATACGCTGGTTTTGAAACTCTCTTGACAACTGCTCAAAATGCTGTGCAATTTTCGATACCTTGGTTTGACTCTTGTAAGGAACGGAGCGTGGAATGCGAGAAGAAGATTTGCTCTGTTTAGGAGGACCCACTCCCATCCCTAGTCGCTCAGTCATGCGTTCAAATGCTTTCGAGCTATCGTTGGCAGTAGCCTTGGGGGTGGTAGGCCCGTTATTGAAAACTGAGGATCCTGGGAAAGGACCTATATGCTTTGTAATATTTCCTGGTTGAGATTGTGTTCTGACAAGCGCCACTGGCCGTGTGGCAGTTTCCCGCTTAGTGGGTTCAACTGGACGAGGAATCTTGCTTTCTGTAGCCGGGCTTTGAACAGACTGCAAAGTCGATGGACTACTAGGCATGTTCTCAATCGCGTCTGCGAGCTGTTTGTCGATAGGATTCACCTTAGGGGGGCTCGTAGGCGTCGGCGATCCTTCATCGTATCTGCTAGGGTCGGAAGCAACAATGGGACTATCGTTCAGCTCTTCACCAGGGGCCGGGCGGTTGTCTGGGAAATTGGAGGAAACGGCCAAATCAAGATGGCGTACGTCTTCACGTTCTATGGCCTCACGAGGCGTTTGGATCGCCAAGTCTGACGTCGCCTTTGGAGAGGTAGGGGTTTTGATGTCTGGCGTCGAAGGCGTCTCGTCCGCGGGCTGATTACCAGCCGAGCTCTCTTCTTTTACAACAGAGCTTAACATGTCACGTGCCATTTCTGGAGACATGTTGGAGGGCCTAGGCGACAAGGCGATCGGTTCGTCTTTCTCATCCATATACGAATCATCTGCGCCCGACTCGGTGCCCTCCTCAACCGATGCCAGCGAGCTTGTCGACTCATCGCGCTCTAGAAACCTTTTAAGTTGCATGTTTGCGTATCTTCTGATGTCTCGTTCAGTCGGAAAGAATTGCTGCTCGAACTCCGCGAATGTCACATCCCAAGCGATAGCCTTTTCCTGGATCGCGCGGATTGCGCGATTCATGGGAATGATCTCGTAGTACTTGGAGCTCATGTACTTGTCTTGGAGCTTGGCTTTCAGCCATTCATGCTCTTCGTTTGCACGCTTCAGAAGGAAGTCGACTTCTTTCCGACACAAATCTACCTTTTCTGGAATTACGTCTTCAACATGTATACCTTGGATGCGGGCACGCAGCGAAGCCATAAATCGGTCCAACTTTTCCTCAATCATGAGATATTGACTGTTCTTCAATCTCAGATCGCTATCGACCTTCCAGGTAACGTTTGGCTTAGGCGCAATGACCTCATACATTGGTACAGGGTCGTATTGAATTCGAAGAGCAACGTTGTTGTAGCCAAAGTATCGAACGTGATCCTTGTGAATATCGTGTGGACATACACCAGCCCGGGGGTGCAATGGCGTGCTCCAAAAGGTCAACTCAAGGTATTTTGCAAAAGAATACCTCCAACTCCATTCGGACATGGGAAAAGCCTGGGTTTCCTGGCCGCAAATCCTGCAGCAGCTCCACATGAGAATGGTCTGATACATTCCCTTCAGTTTCGGAGGATGCTTCTGAACAACAACAGTCATTTGGCCCTCTCCATGCACATACTGGCGCGAGTGGTCAACCATTCTTCGGTCGCAGTTGCCCACTTCACAAGCAACACCAGCCGAAGTACAAAGGTCCTCCACGTATTGGCCAAGAGTGCAGTCTGGAGTAAAGCCGTCGTCATAATCGTGTTCCTGATAAAAGCCAAGGGCGATGATCTCAGGTCCAATGCAAGGAGTAGAGGTTATTGTGTTGACAACACTGTACAGAACGGCGATCTTCTGATGATTGAATGGATCATAGAGATCAGTATTTCCGGAAAGATACTGCTCCCACTGGCGTCTTTGTGTCATGTACTGCTGCATTGCTCTATCGTATTCCGATGCGTGCACAGCAGACAAGAACTCTCGAACCTGCTTGGAAGCCTTTTCGACGACCGTGTGAACCATCTCAGGCTGGACGAGCTCAAACTTCTGGCCCATCTCTCCAGCTTTCTCTTCATCGGGCCCGTCAGCAGTGTACTGATTCTTGAGCTTTTTGAGATGCCCCAACTTTGCCTCGTACTGGCGAGCCTGTTCAAGCAGATAGGGCTGCATGAACTTGACAAAAGGCGACGAAGATAAGATCTTTGTTCGATGATTTTCAACCATATCGCTGTAGTAGGAAGGAGCGGCGTCATTGGACTGATCACCATCGCCTGTCCGTTGAGTGGCAGGATCAACACCGACGTTCTGTGACTGCCGCTCGTCTTGCCCATTGCTAGATGCGAGAGTCCCAGTCATAGAAGTTGTAGGTGTATCTATGAACTCGTCGCGCATCAAACAAGTCTCAAGACGAAGGTTGTAAACAACATAAGTCATGAACTCAGTGATGCGTTTTAGTCTCGAAAGCTCGTCACTTTTGGCTCCCCTCAAAACAATCGTGCATCCAAGCTCTTTTTGACATCCAGAGAGAAAGATGTACGTTTTCCTCACATTGCGATACACGTATGTCTTGACGTCAAAGCTGCCACATGATCCTAAATGGGAAGGGTCTGTCGCAAGCTTGTCGACTGATGAAATCATTCTTGAATTCGTACAGCGAGCAACGGCGTTCAGCACTGTGGGCTTGACATTATGAACCACAGCTATTCCCTCCTGTTCCAGGAACTCAAGTGCGAGGCCGGACACATTGCGCTGCACCAACAGAACATGAGGTTCTAGAGCAACTATGCGATTGACAAGATTGCGAAGATACTCACGCTCCTGGGCGATCACGGGCTCCAGGCTCATGAAATGCGCTTGATGCCGTGCGTACTCAATCGCGAAAGTTATGATTGCGATCCGCGGGTTGGGTATACTACGTGGCATGCTTCGTAGGGCAACATTTTTAGTAAAGACAACTCCAGATATGTAGGCCGTATCCTTGGGTTTACCACCAGGGATTTTTTTCAGCTTGATGTAATTCCTCACGTCAATGTCGTCGCCTCGATCGACGTCAGGATTCACATCATCGGTGCACTGTCGCAAGATTGGAATCAAGGCCTTTTCCCAACTAGATGCGTGTGGCACACCCGAATCGTTGAGCATTTGAATCAGCAACTTTCTGGCATGGTCGAGACTAGCTTTGTTAAGCTCAACCTTGGGTGTCATGCCCTGCATTGATGCGCTGCGTGTTATTCTTGATCCTGAGGGTGTTGGTGACGGTGATGGCTGTAGCTGCGGTGTGCCGGGGCCGCTAGCCCCAAAGCCCGTGTAAGGCCTCAGCAAAGTGTTGCTCTTTGATCGTCTTGGTGAAGCTCTGTGGGTCACGCTGCTCACGCTCAGATTTCTCCGTCGAGATGGCCGATTGCCATTGCGACTCGTAATGCTGATGTTGTCTGCGTCCCGAGCGTGTCCCGTGCCAATGACACTCCTGTCACCAGCTCTTGGTTTTCCCTTTCTCATGGCAGCTAGAATGCCGCCCAGTCCACCCTTTTCGCTGTCGAGATTTGCACTTGCAGCAGGGTCTTCCCTGAGAGTTGCAAAGATGTTGGCGTGCTCTTCTTCACTCGAGCCCTCATCAGACATGAACGGGGCGAGATCTGGGTCGATAATATTATCATGATGGAAAGCTGACAGACCTGGCTGGCTACGTGAGTTGTCATGATACTGGTGAAAAGGTGCTCGATCATCGTGTTTGACATTTCGCATGTGCTGATGCTTAGAAGAATGACGTTTATGGCTAGAGGAGCGCGGCCTTCCTACCATGGACCGCAGGGATCGCGAAGAACTCGGTCGAGCTAGCGTTGGAGGACCAACTTCTATGACATGCTGTCGGCGCTTCTTCTCACTGCCTATCTTTCTAGACATAGGAATACTGATGGTGGGTGTCCCGATCTTCGTGTAGTCGCTTTCAACGTGTTCGGGTTCGTCATTGTCCGAGTACTGTGCTTGATCACCATGGTCGTAGAGTGAAGCCTGATCACCGTCATCTGTGAAGTCGGAGGAGTCATCGTCATGGCCATAGATGATGCTTTCGCACGGCTTGCAGACTTTAAGATTGCTCTGTTGGCCAAACATCTTACCAGACACAATCGAAGTGCACTTGGAATCGAAGATTTGTCCACATGTTCGGCAATGGTGCTTACGTCTAAAGGTAGTAAAGGCGTCGCCACAATTGAAGCAAGCCTTGGCATTCTCGTCCCGCATCCAGAACTCGCGATCCAGAATTTTTCGTCGCATTTGGGTCAAGGTGCTCCGTGCTGTGTTTTGTCCAGAAGGTGCAGCTTGAACTCGGCGCTGGATCTCCTCGATGGGGGCGACCGTAGGAGTTCGAATGGTGGAAGTGGTTGCAGAAGAGCTTAATCCATCAGAAGAAGAAGCCCTTGAGAGTCGGTAGCCAGGAAGGTGTGAGGGGCCGACGGAAAGCAGGGGCGGACGTTGTGATTCGGGCTTGTGCACTGAACTTTGGGTACCCCCAGCAGTGTGGTTAGGTTGGACCCCCTCGGTAGACTTTTCGAACGGATCCCTTGCTTTGCTAGACGCAGAGCGGGGAGGCTGGTATTGGCTCTCTGTGCGAGAAGTGACTCTACTCAAACTTTCACGGGACGTATCTGCGGCAGTCTTGAACTTGACACCGTCACTCGCAGAGCCTTCGCCCCTAACGGCCACCATATCTTCTTCATCTGTATCTTCATTCTCCTGGTATGCAAGATCTCTAGGGGTATTGCTTCTTGGCGGTTCTGCATGGGATAGGCCGTGTGACTTTGAGTGAGTGCTGACGGGGCTCAGGACGTAGGTGTCTTCCTGTCGAGCAGCGGACACAGCATCGAGGCTCGTACTAACAGACGGTCTGGATCGGGTTGTGGAGATAGAAGCCCTGCTTGTCGTGGTCGCATTCGATATGTTGGAATCGCGCGAAGGGGGGAGGGCTTCAGAGAAGGTGGCTGTCGCTGGCGATTGCAGCCTCGACGATGGCCCCGAAGCTACAACAGGTGATGATATCGAAGTGCTGGCAGGACTGGAATTGGCTACACCCTGTCTGGAGGCTGGCGGTGTGCCGTTCTTGCCCGCGGTGTTGCCTTGTCCATCTTGTGGTTGTTCCCTTGCACCTCCGACTGAAGCTCGTAGCCGATTGTACAGGCCGCTGAACCCGCCCGGTACCAGATCGATTCCCTTTTGCTCACCAACAGCAGAGGGCGCGGGAGGGACAGTGAAGTCGTCGAAGGTGGTAAGCGTGTCGGAGCGGGATGCTGTTGCGTGCATTTGGTTCAGCGAGGGCTGCAGGGAACCCCGCCGCGAGTTCCCCGACATGGCTACTGTCGAGAAGATGGAGGGTTTGGAGTGCAATGAGTGCAATGCAAGGTGGCAGGTTTGCGACAGCAGGCAGTAAAGGAAGGCATCAGGCTTCACGGAGGGATCATGGGCTGATGAGAGGTGAGGTGGAGGTCTAGAGTTTCGTCACACTTGCACACGAGACTACCACGCTGCAAGGGTGTGTCATGGACGGGACATGTCCGTAAAAGAAGATGGCAGTCGGCAACGGTTGTAGGCATGGATAGATAGGCGGTAGGCTACGAAGGCTAGTCGCAGCATCACGAGCTGTGTCGCTGCCACAAGCCCGCCGTCTTGCTGCTAGCGGGCGATGACGCGCCCCCGCCAAGCCCCGTCCGCCCCGCCGCCCAGCCACCCCGCCATTCTGCCCGCTTGCACCTCAGCGCGGCGCTGCAGTAAAGGGCAGAAGAAGCAGGTCCGCTGTGTGTTGGAGAGAGAGAGAGAGAAACTCACACGTCTCCGACACTTGTTCGCTTCTTCTCTGGACAGTTTGCAATGATATTCCTAACGACCTTCCACTGCACCTTGCCGCTCGCATCCGTGCCAGAGCCGCTCCGAGAAAACGCGTCGCGTCTCGTGTCTCCCGCTCCCAAGTACACATAGTTTAGATGGCCGTGCGGCTCAACGCCTGGCTCGAGGACACCTTCGCGTGGCAGTTGGTGTTAGGCAACCATTGGCTCCAGGAGAGACACGAGAAGAAGAAATCGGGCGTCAAGACGGAGCGCGACAGGGCTTGGGAGGGTCTCTACCACGATAACGGCTCGAGCTTGGACATCACCAACTACACTCACTCCGACCGCAACAGCGCATTGCAGGTCCTCCAGGTGCGTGTCACGTGTTTGTTCTTCTGTTCCATGCTGCTCCCACCCAACTAATCCACCTTTAGACTGAGCCGTGGACACTGACGGATGGCCAAAACCACGTCGTCGCCCATCTCACGCCCGACTGCGCTCGAGACTTTGCGACTAGATACCCCACCGTATCCTACTTGAGCCCCGGCAGTACCATCGCTGTACGAAAGTACACGATCCGATACACATCGTATGGGCCGCCGCGCCACAGGCTGCGTTTCTTGCTACATCAGATTGATTGGCTAGGCGCAGGTTGTCAGAGGACTTGCGACTTGAATAGTACAGAGTTGGTGTCCATATATCACAAAGGTGCAATTGGCCCAGTACAAAAACAACTACGCGAGACTCGCGCACGGGAAGACCGTCGTTGTCTGTCGGTTGGTGAGGCACAAGTGAACGACACCATGGCTGATGCCGTGGACGAGAGACATAACGCCTCCGACAGTGACAGCCGGCCAGCCTCTCAAACACTCCATACCCAAGCACCTTTCGGAACCCAGTTACCCGACTCCGTCCAAGTGCATGCCAACCCAGATGAACTGCAGATTACGGGAGTAAATAGACTTGAGCCAGTTCTAGCGGGAAATACAAAACGAGTCGAGATTCAGCCAGGAGCGACAAACACTGCATACGAGCAGAAGCAGAAATTATTAACACTACTTGATCTGCAACAGAGACAAAGTCTAAGTAATGCCAGCGGACCACCTCCACAGGGGTTCATACGGAGCGCTTTCACTAAGCAGAAAAGTACAGATCAAGCAGCAGAGTCGACATTGGAGGTGCCACTCGAGCCACCAGATCATGACGCTCACCGCTATGGAAAAGAGCACGAAAACACAGAAGACACACCCTCTTCACCTAAACATGGAGAACAGTCCGGTAGGGAGGTTTCGTCTCGCTTCTCTAGGGATAGAAGAGCCACAGACTCTGTTCGGGGACTAGGTGATAAGGGCACCAGCCCTGTTCTTGAACAAGATACTGCTGCGGGCCCAGAATGCCCTTGGATGAAAGGCTTCATTTTCAACAGCGAGACTCTCAAAGTCTCTAACCTGCAACAAGAGTGTTTAATGAAGGAAACAAGCTGGCTGAAACCCCAACCCGGTTGCCCGCCTTTTCAGGACGGGAACATGCCGCAATCCATTCTCACAGTACTTCACAGGATTGCGGACGAGCGAGTGAGCGCGGAGGACGACGGCCATACCGACGGTGAATCCGACATCGAGCCCTCGCCTGATAGTCTGCCAGCAACTATCAATCTCTCTACAGAATCGGTGCCTCCGACCACTCAGGACCACGATGACGATGACGATGGTGACAACGACGCCAATGACGACTCGTCGAGTGGCGAGCTTTCTTGGCCACCTAGCCCTGAACCACCACAGAAGCCGGTGAAGCTTCACCAAGATCTGCCTCCAGACTCCAGCCCTGCAATACAGACGTCAAGTGCAGAGCAACCCTTCAAGATACTTTCAAGACCCTCTGTTACGCAATCGCAGCACCCTGAAGTTATCAATATCTCTGACGAAGAGCCCGTTCAGCCCGCATTGTCGCCGTTGGCTGTACAAGAGCCTGCGGGCTCAGACGACGAGATGGAGATGGAGGAATTTATACCACAAGCATTAGGCGAAGATCTCTCGGAAAAGATTAGCTCATGCACGGACATTCCAGCCGTTTCCAGCTCCAAACTAGCCCAACCACAATCCGTTGTCCAGGTCAGGGAAACACCATATGGAAAAGGTAAAACTGCACAACACATGGACGACATTTCAAAGCAAGCACAAAACTCCAGCGGTGAATCCAAGGATACGTCGTCTACCTCTGTTGTCTACAGCACGTACAATATTTCAGATGCTCTCAGTTCAACTGAGGCTGCGCAAAGTCACACGGATACTACACTGAAAGTCCAATCAAGGGTTTCACAAGAGAGAAGAGAGTTGCATGGTGAAATGGGACAAACTAGAGCTGGGCATGCATCTGAAGATGTGCAGATGCTCGATGGGCCTCTAGATACGGAAGAGACGGCCATCGTGTCCGGTATTGAAGAGAAGCCGCAAGGTCCGGACGATCCGCCAGTCAAAGAAACGTCAATTCTCAAACCAAATACAACACCAGAGCCTTTGGAGTCGCAGGAAATCGCCTTGAAATCACCCTTGAACACACCTCAGGCTGCATCAGGATCTATCAAACGCAAACTCAATGGGTCGCCAGCTAACGGTAATCGAAGACACTCAAAGCGGCGTGAGATCAAAATTGTCGGCTTTGGAGATACCACGCCTGTAACGGTTGATCCCATCGCTAAGTTGCGTGAGGAGCGGGACGAATCCCTCCGTAGATTTCGAGAACAGAGAAACTCAAGCAGAAGTTTCGAGGGTCCACCTCAACCAAGGAGAACCCGTATGGAGGAATTGGGCATGGATGCTATGGATCTCGACAGTGCTGACATACCCGACAACGAACTGCGATCGGACAGTAGGTCACCCCGGCACCAGAGCCTGTATGACAAACCTAGCCCCAGGGTTATGCAGTCCACCGCATCTACCCAGTCACGGATACTCCAAAGGGAACCCCAGTTGAGAGATCAGTTGACATCCTCGCAAGCGACACATCGTTTCACTCAGAACTTACCCGCTCGGTTGGCCTCGGTCGTGGCTGACCAGGAAAACCATATGACGGTTTTTGAGTCCTTCAAAGCCGCATATCCAGAATATAAAGGTGACACAAAACACTTCCATAACCAATGCAAGCAAATATACATATTGGATTTGGAAGATAAGATGGTGCCGAAATGGCAGTGGGACGACTTTATCATCCGTAACAGAACGGACTACCGGGACTATGCTATGGATTGTCTCGACCGCGGAGAAAACCCCGAACCCTACCATCGCTTCTACAAAGACAGCATTCGCGATACCTTGTACCGCAGAGGCATCATCAAAGGTAGAAAGACTCTGGAAAAAGCATTGGAAGAAGTGGGCATTGCAATCGAAGACTTGGACACCTCAGGTGACTCACCAAGAAAGCAATCTTCATCACGAAACTCACTCCCCGGGTCTTTTGAACAGATCAGGAAATCTCGTCATGCCCATGTCGCTGCATCGCACACTCGACCGCGTCAATCGCTCCCTTCAAGTTCGTACGCTCATCAAGACCATCAGCAAGTTCCACCTTCGGCGTCAAAGCACCACCGAACACAGCCACAAATCAAGGCCCCTCGCGACTCGGAATCACAAACCCAAGAACCCAGCGGCGACCCTTACCGTGACTACTTCTTTGCCGTCCAACGCAGCACCTCGTGGACTGGCAGTAACAAAGTAAGTTGGTTTTCCATTTCACGTCTTCCCTTCTGCCCTCTTATCCCTTCCTTTCCTCTTCCTTTCGTTCTCCTCTCGCAGCCTTCCCCCCCCCCCCCCCCCCCCCCCCCCCCTCCCAGGTCGATCCAAGCAAACTCTGGCCGAGAAATCTAGCGTGCAGACCTAGTGTTGAGGACGCGCCGAGACCCAAGGTGGATGTGCTGGAGTGGGGTGACGTTTTAGGCAAGGGTAGATGATGATTTGTGTGGTGTGTGTTCCGTATTTTAGACGTTCGATTGTGTTAGTTCTTTTTTTTTCTTGTCTTACCTTTTTGCCATATGTTCATATATGTATGTTGGATAAATCGCCAGATACCCCCTGCCCCTAAGATATTCTTTTGGTTTTACCATGTGGACAAGTTGATTTCTTGTATTTTTTTTTTTTTTTTTAAAATTTTTCCGAGACATGGGGCGAAGAAAATGCAATCAAAGTTATCTTTACTAGGCATTCACCATGGGCTTCACACAGGGGAAATGGGAGAAAAGCTTATGTATCCATTTACTCCATTTTCTCGTAACCTTTGCCATTCTGATAGGGAAAATCCTGCAGAATCCCATCCATAAAATTGAAGAAAAAAAGAAAAGACAAGAAAAAAAGAAACGCTTCTTATTCCCCTATTCTCTCTTTCTCCCAAATACATACACACAATCCAAGTAGTAAAACACGCGTTGACCCTATCGATCGAGCCCTCCAATCCCAAGCCCCCATCCCCTGCCCTCGCCCTCACCCGCCGTTTCCCGCGCCTGCTTCCACCTCCTTACGCCCTGCACGCCCGTAACACCAAGCGTGACGAGACCGAGCGCGGCATTGAACGCGGCCATCATGTAAAACGGAGACCCAGGGCCCGTGGTGTCAAACAGCGCTCCGCCCGCTTTGGTGAGGAGCAGAATGCCAAAGCCGCCGAGGAGACTGTACGTGCCTGCAATGGAGCCTTTGATGTGGTTGTGCGACGAGGAAGACGGGTGAGCGAGACCGGCCGTTGAAGCTCTGCGAGAAGGGCCGGGGAGCAGAGACGCGGTTTCGTCTACAGGGCTCATGGGCCGGCTGTGTGGTGGAGTAGCGCCAGCAGAAGGGTGGTTCGTGGTGCCGTGCGTGCTGGCTGCTCGGGAAGCGCCGTGTTGGGAGGGGTTGGCAGAGGATGACGAAGAGGCTTCATCGTTGTTGATGCCGCGGCCGAGGAGAGCGAGAGAACATACTATGGCGCCGATTTGACTGATGCCGAGTAGAGCTACAATGAAGAATATCGCGCCTGTTCCGTCTTCGCTCTTGTAGTCGGGACTGGTAAGTGAGCCAAATGCTGAGTATCCTGCTATACCTGCTACCGCTGATACTAGTAGTGGTATATTGTATCTAGGGAAGCGGCCGGATAAGAAGCCAAAGATAGGTGCGGAGAGCAGCGCAATGAGCTGGCTGATTCCCGTCAGCATGGCAGCCAGTTTGTATGCTTCTGGACATGCGACTTTGATGTCTGACGGTATGCTGGAATCGACTTTGCAACGCCCAGTTGCCAGGAAGTAGTGGTTTGTGAAGAGAGGTATGAAGAGGGAGATTGCGACAGATGATGCGCGCGCGACAAATCCTCCTACATAACCAAGGCCAATGTTGGGCGAGGTAAAGCCGAGGCGGATACTTTCGAGGAAGAGGCGTGGGTAGGACAAAACGACATCGCGTGTGAGGTGAGACTCCACATCTTTGTAGTCGCCTGCGTTGGTGAGGCGTTTCCAGCCTTTTCCATCTTCACCTGGGAGCTGGCGTAGGCCAAAGAAACAGCCCAAAGCCACTAGTAATGCGACTGCGCCAACGACGTAAAACGCATCTGCGACTGCTGTGGCAGGTCGCTCACCAGCATTTTGGAACCTGGTTGGAAGTGGGAGGAACACAAGGAGTGCGACTAGTGCGCCGCACCCTGTGAACATGCCCACTAGCCCCGCAAGCTGTGATGTAGATGCGCTGTTGTCTTCCTTCGCTAGCGATGATCGTGTACATTCCTCTGGAGAGCTTGATCGGAAGCGCGCAGGCGTAATGGTAAGTTCAGAGGATATCGATGCAACTGTCGCATGGGTTCTACCACGGTTTTGCGTCGGTGATCGTGGATCGGGTTTGACGTCTTTGACGATAGTCATCGAAGGTAAGATCGCGGTAACCATAGTCGCGCTATACGAACGTCAGCCCGTGTTCACCAATTGACACGTTGAACTCACGTCGCACTTCCACCCAGACTGAACAGTATTCTCGCAAGCAACAACTCAGGATAGACATTCTTTGCCTGCACAAGCGCCCAGAGCGCAATACCAACAATGCTATAGCCTAGTACCGCAACACTCCTCACACCTATCCTATCGCTCAGCAAGCCCCACGCTGGACATGCTACCAGCGCAACCAACTCATCTACAAATCCCAGAGTGCCGACCGCATCGCCGACGTTGTGTGACTGCCCAATGCGCTGGGTAATAACAAAGGATATGGAACTGTTGAGGAAGACGAGGAAGCTGATGCTGAAGAGCGCGACACCGAAGAGATAGGATGCGATTTGTGTCCGCGTGGCAGTGAACTTTGTGCTAAACATGGTTGGGTGGTTGACGCTCGCGAAGAGCTGGGTCGGGTTATCGTGATCACATCGAGGTGTTGTTGGTGAGATCATGTCGCGCTGCGGTTGCTTGGTCCAGCCATGCGTCATGTGGCTGGAGGTGTGGCTGGTGCAGGCCTAGCATGCATCACGTGAGCAAACTCAATAGCCACAGCGCATAACAGTAGCCTGCACATACAAGAAACAGTGCGAAAGGGTTGTGGGACTAAAAAAAATATCGCTATAATAAATAAGAGTAAGGTTATATAAATGTACAATGCTCGAAAGTGTCCTCAAGTACAACCCAAAAACCGCTAACGCCGAGGCCATCCCAGCGAACCGTACGACAAGAAGAATTCATCCAACACAAGACCCATCACATATGAAGGCTTGATGTTTTAGTACAAGTAACTTTCAGCAACACTGCAGGGTAGGTACTGAATCCCCAGATTGCCATAGGTCTCCGCCCATCGTGCAAACGTCGCTTTACACCTTGCCCCAGCCTACGGGCTGATCACGTCCTTGGTTTGCTCCCCAGTACTCCCGGCTCTCAGGGTAGTCGCCATTATCGATGCCCTGTTTGAACATATCACGGACCTTGCTCACTCGCACAGTGTCGCGGGGTTTTAGATCAAATTGGAAGGGTATTGGCTTTGCAATCAGCAAGATGGAGTAGTCAAGCGTGGGGTCTTCTGGTTTCTTGGTGATGTCACCCCATTCCATCGGTTTGTACGCCGATTTCTCAGGTTTTGAATTCCTTGGTAACGGTTTGCTGGCGGGCTCAGATCCAGGATATGTGAATTTAGCGAGGATCTTGTCTTCCATCGTAGGCTCTTCACGGCTGATTCCTGTGTTGATTTCCTCATTCGATATGGATGCCTTCTCGTTCATGCCGTAAACTTGTCCTTTCTTAGTGGAGTCAATCGAAGCTGGGATAGCAGAGTCTTCAGAACGTTTGCTCATGTCAAACAGCCAAGCAATGGAGCCGATTCCAATAAGCAGATCTTCATCTGCCACTTGTTGGCCAGTGCATGTTCTTCGCCCGTAACCAAATTGTGTCGAGTTGATAATGGTTGGGTACTGGGTTAGGGGCTCCTGGTAGGTCGGATACTCGGGCTTTACCCATCGGAGAGGGTTGAAGACTTCGGGGTCTGGATATAGATCAGGATCACGGGAGATGGCCCTGTGGTGATGCGTTAGTACGTCAAGCTCAGGTATCTGTAGGTGATTTGTATACTTACCATTCAAGGGGATGGATGGTACTACCCTTGGGGATGTGGTAACCGTTGTACTCGTCATCTTGAATCAAGTAGTGAGGAATACCAGTCGGGACAGGTGGACGCCAGCGAAGACATTCGCGAATGATAGCTCGAAGGAAGGGAAGGTTAGGTCGATCTTCTGAGCGAGGTGGTCGATCACCGCAAACGCGGTCGAGTTCCTCGTGTAGCATAGGCAGATATTGCGGGTAATGGATCATTGCCAGACAAAACGTCTGCATAGGAGCGGCGATGGTAAGGGCTCCTGCGATACCATGCATACCGACAGCATAGGCACCCTCCAAATCAGATTTAAACCCCCACTTACTGCGAGTATCCAAGAATGTCTTCATCCATGAAGGCGCCGCTTGTCCGGACTTCATATCACTGGCAACCTGGTCCTGCATGATTTGAAACCATGTGCGTTCGGTAGCTGCACGCCGCCTTTCCCATGCCTTGGGTGGTGAGAGCCAGTCAGGTAGTGCCATTAAGAAGGGAAGCTTGTTGCTTAGAGAGCCTGTAGGAGAAACGCCAATAAGGAGCTCGCGTGCACGTTGTTTCAGTTCGTCGCTGCCTTCGCTATGACCCCAAGCCAATCGGCATGTGATACGAGAGATGTAAGATTCCATGATGTGGTTGTACTGATCTGGCTTGTCCAGAAGTTCAGCCATCATACGCTTCGATTCGAGCTCAGGATATCGATGGAAGGATGCCTTCTCGGACTCGCGCATAATGATGTTTGCAAACTTTCTTTGGCGGGTGTGCCCATCTGCAGAGCGTTAGGGCAGCACCAGTATAATTTCAAAGTATTCACTTACCATTTCTGCTGAGTAAGGGAAGATACTGTGCACTCGACCGATTGTCGTCGATCAGAGATGGAATGTGTGGCCGATCCGAGTAGATGGCTGCCTTCTTCGATAACAAATCTTTTGCAATCTGATCTGTTGATACCCAGACATGATTGTGTCCAGCCAAGTTGCACTGGTAGATCGGGCCATACTCCTTACCCCAATCTGCGAATTTAATATATCCATTCTTCTCTGGAACATCGGGTACTGAGCCGATGATTGGGTATCCTGATGAATGCGAGTTAGCTGAGGCACATGCTGCTTTACTGCTCAAAGGGAGTGCTCAAGGGTGCTTGAGTGGCATGGGTTCTGTGAATAAGGCGTTTGTCTTACCCTTTGGACCTGGCAGTGGCTTCAGGCCTGTAGGAATTCTATTACGGCGGGATGACTCCCAAAACTTGTACAGCGCATATGCACCTAGCGAGATAAGCGCCAACAGAAACGAATGAAGAGCCATATTGGCACGCTATACGTGAACAAGAATGTTCACCACCAGATGGATGGTTAGTTGTATATAAAGTCACAGGAGATTTCCAGGCTTACAACAGGAGATGGGCGCATAGGGTACTACATATAGCAGCTGTGACACATTTTAGTGGGATTTTACCACAGCCCGGAACAGTCAGCCTGCTCGTGTCAATCTTCCTGGACAGGGCAGGGGGAGTTTCACAGCCAACACGCCGTGCACGGCCGCAAGATGCTGCGTGTCAGAGCCGAGACAGTGGATCATAGCTTCTAACATGCCGAAGGGACATGATTGCAATCGGTGCCTTCGCTTGTTCCAAGGTCTCACTGGTCTGCAAAGACCAGCGGTTACCTAGTTTGCTGACAGCGCTGAGTCCTGGGTATGGATATCTGGCGCCATACAGGCTGCAAAGCCTCTATTTCCACATCTGGCTAGACGTTCAGAAAGCAAGCTGAGCAAGATTCATCACAGGAAAGCGCCACGGCGATCACTGTATGCTGATGTGGTTAATACTTGCAGTGTCGGTGCTGCGGGTAGACCGATGGGCTACCATGGACATGAGAAGACGGCTGGCTCTCCAGGAACCACGAGGGTGGCGTCAGCAACTGTTTTAGGTGGTCTTGGAACATTCGATCATGCCTAACAATACTGGAACGCGGTCAGCATCCGTCAATTGCATGCATGCCCTCTCCTGGACGGTGAGGCGAATTTAGGCGGACGCCAGCTGATGTCGGCTGAGTCCAGAGGCGCGCCTATGCACAGGAAAGAGTTGCAAGAAGATGAGCATTGTTGGCAATTAGCAGTTGCAGTTGGCTGCGCGTAAAAAAAGATAGTTGATGCTCATGGTGTGGTTGGCGTGTGGGCCACACGGGGCTAATCTATTTTGGGCACGCCCACCATACTTGCGCACTGATCGGCCGGTACGCATCCCTGCCTGTTTCGCTTGCTCTCACCTCAGGCTCCTCACTTGCTTGTGGAGAGCCGACGTCGAATGTCCGACGCTCGTACCGCACCCAACATTACTATCGCCGATTTCTCAGCTTTCCTCCAAAGACGCCTACTGGACACGTAGCTGATGTGGCGTCATCTCACACAGCCCTGGACCCTGAGGCTGCAGCAGCCAAGTCACCCAGCCTGAGCAGAAAAAGCCATTTGCAAAAGCCATTTGCACTTGTCGGCAACCCTAAGCCCCTTCACGCCGATATCAACTCTGACGAACATGGCGAGCTCCCCGCATCATACTGTCTGTGGATGTTAGCCGTGAAACAATGGTGGTTCCTTTTCTTGCAATGTCGTGTTTCCACCTCGAACGATCAAACCCGCCAATTTCCCCCACTAAAAAAACGGCCACCTTGGCCAGTGCCCTCGAAAATGAGCCATACGATTGGTGGTCGACATGTTTTTTCATCGTTGTGTGGCAGTCTTCTTTTCGTTTGGCTGCTAGTTGCTTTGCGTCGTCGACAATATATCGGCTCTTTCCCGTGTATATCAGCTGGTTGGTTGCAGACATATCGGAGCATACGCAGCCCCATGTGTCCGTCACCAAGTGAAGATACCAGCACAATATAGCTCGCAAGAAGCAAAGTGCTGTATAGTCTGCCACTTTCATCACCGTGCTCAAGTCAAACTTACTATTTGGACTTCAGCTGCCGACAGACGAGTTAATGGGCACGCGTGCCGAACTTCTTTGCCTAAAGTCCGAAGGCACAGCGGCTGTGGGGGGCTCAATAAATCGTCTGGGCTCAGTTGCACGGCTCCTGAAGGCTATCGTGCGACCAAGATAAGCATTAATTGAGGCCAAGTCAGAACGGTTGCGCACCGACGGATAAATCTTACCGTTTTCCGTATTCCACGGTTTCGTCCCTCAACATCTATAAAAAGACACTTATCTAGAGAAGCGCTATACATCCACTACTCAGCCCCCGAAACCCATGTGTCCAGGACATATTTCCGAAGGCCTAATTATGCATGTCGTCACATCCCTAGTTGTGTAATTCTACTAGAAGCCAGTACGACGCAAGTTACACAGCCTGACGTGCAGTAAGGCTAATACGGCAGGTCCGGCCCTTTACCCTACAGCATCTTGCATGTACAGAATCCTTATGCTCCGAGATCCTTTTTGGGAACCGGAAGTTTCCATTCTCGTGACGATGCACGGCCATCTGTGCCACTCTCGTGCAGCTCGAGTCGCTGTGACCTCTATCTAGGTCATAACACTACATCTCACACCACATAAATTTCAATACTCGACAGCAGCGGATCATGCATAGTATAACTACAAGCGGATAATAACAAGTCACTCGAAATTTGCAAGTATGGTCTTGTGCCTTAAGGCGGTCGCTACGATAAAGTCAAATCTTGGAGTTCGCTATTCCAGAGACATCTGCGATGCAGCCAAAGTGAAGATACGTATGGCGTGATACACTCGTTAACATGCCCCAGCCCAAGTAGTTAAAAAATCTATTCCTTGCCTTGCCGCGTGTTAATGCAAGCACATGCGCGATCCTGCGATGCGAAACCAGGGTAGGCTGTGGTCAGCATGAGTCGATGAGTTGACGCTGTAGCGTTCGTTCTTACACACGTTGGCTTGTCAGGTCAACCGGCGTATCGATGACATCCTATCACGTGACATGCATCACGTGACCCAGGCTAAAAGATTCAAAAACATACGATAGCGGGGATTCCCCAGTAATCACCCACCTAACAGATAACCTGCCGGTAAACTGCTCAATTATGGAGGATTGAGCTGGTTTCCCTGAATGATTCAGAGTCAAATTGTACGTTACCTGTACTTGATACGATCTTCGATATATCAGGGGTTTGGCCAAGGCCATGAAGCTTATCGATAAGGCCAGCGTTCGTGCACAGGAAGAGGTCACTGCGCACAGACAGATATAAGGTTAATTTTGCAGCTCTTTTGCACACGCTACAGAGGCTGCGTCTACGTCCAGTAAGCTAGAGGAGGTAGAGGCGAGTTTTGCGAATCGGTTCATGTTCATTTAGGGTGTGCAGGGAAGTTGTCAGGGAGACAGATGCTGTCTGTTCGTGATAGCGAGATCAGCACCAGACATGCTGCCTAGGCTCTTCACATGAGCTGCGGAAGACAACCACATAGGTAATATTGAGACTCCATCTCTTGTCCAGAGCAAAAGTTGCAGAGCTATAGTCGGACAGTTTGATCCTGCCTTTGAGTACTAGAAGAGATGCTTTGTAGGGCTTCAAGGACGTGAAGCCTTACTAGTATGTACTGGGTGATCAAACTAACAGGGGCATGGTGGGCTCACGACCCGATAGACGGAGATGATCTCGTGAATCACAGTTGATGATTGCTACTGAAAATGCAAACTTTTTGAAGGCCTGACTCAGTATAAGCCTGGAGAGCTGGTGTGGAGCATCCTATGTGTGCGTAATAAGCACATGAATGGTTGACTGCGGGGCTACTTAGACCCAGACCCCACCCATGGCGTTGATACTTGTCGCCGCTTAGGCTTCACGAAATCACACACCAGATACTCAAAACCCTTAATCTTATGCGATCGAGCACCATAATATCTATACTTAATATGCGCATGTGATCGCGCCTCCAGATAATGTCCCCTCCCAGGTTGAACGTCGCTGTAGCACCCGAAATTGCGTCCAGCGGTGCAGATCGTCCACTCTCTGTATGTACTTTACATCGACTCGAGCCTAGTTCGCACCGCATGTGTACTATCCCCACACCCTATACATGTGCAAAGTCTTTTGTCTGAGTTGCCAATACCCGTAACCTTGCTAATGCTTTCTGAAGCTCCAATCATTGCCCAGTGAACTGCTTCAGCTCATAATCGCATATCTCGATACTTCTACACTCAGAGACGTTGCCTTGGTCTCTCAAACCCTTTACCAATATGCCATCGACGTCTTGTGGCAGAGCGTTTGCTTATCCGACCAGTGGAAGTTACACGTAGACGAACAGAACGACCAAATCTGGAGCGATCGAGGACGCGGGGAGCCGGATGAGCATGATGATACACCCATGATACAGAAATTGTATATACTGGCGACGTAAGTACGGCCCGAGGAATGTGAAGCATGCGCTGATGTGAGTAGCAATCCCGCTATCGCGTCCAAAGTCCAAGTTCTAACCCATCGCTGCCATCTGCCAACCCCGAACATCTTCAATGAACTTCCGCGAATGCACTTCGATGCCGATAACCTCTCTCAAGACGAACGGTTACACATTCTCCTCAGACTAGCGATAACCAATCTGGTGAACGTGCACACGCTGCGGATAATATACGGGCACTGGAAACTCACAAATGCGCTTGTCACTGGTTTTCTCGACGAAAATCGACAACGCAATGTACCGCTCCGTAAGCTTTGGTTAGAGTGCTGCTGCTTCCAGAAGGATGCTTTATACTGGCTTTTGCCAAACAAGACAACCGGTCTCGAAAGCATCCGCCTACGTAGACTCGGCAACGAGATGTTTGACTCGACACAAAGACAACGCTTAAAGTTGATGGAATTCAAGCTCTCAAGGGGTGGGCAACAAAACTTCCCGATACACAACGGAACCGGTGGATTCATTAGAACTACCGTCCAGTTATCCGACGAGGGGCTGCCTGGTCGAGGAACTCAACCTTCGGTAGAGGAGCTCATCGAAAAAGGTAAAACTTTCGATGCCGCCATATGGGAAGAGCTACCGGAAATTAGAGAATACGTCAGTGCAAATACAATGGAGTTTGAGCCTACGACATTTGGCGCCACAGCACCTGATGCCAGATCTCCATTGGAGTGGCTGATCGCGTGCTCAGCCTCTACTCTCACTAGTTTGAACTTGGACTGGGTGCACTGGCGTCGTCAAGAGAGATACCCCAGCCATCCCATCAACTCCGAGCATTTTCTGCAGGCGCTGAGTAAACTACGGTTTCCACATCTACGCGCCCTACAGATCCGAAATGCAGTACTGCCACTCACAAAGCTTCCCGATAATATCTTTCTTCTAGAAGATACCTTTCTAGACTTTCTCGAGGCACACCCAAAGATCCAGTGTCTTGGCTGGCCCATGGACAAGGTCTACAGCCATATCAAACCATCCGTTGATGTCCAGGCTCGATCTCAAAGGCTGGTTGCGCATCTGGCTATGATGCTGACTGATCTCCGGATTGACACTCAACATGTCGCGCGTGGTGAGCCAGTTACAGACGAATCTGTGACGATTGAAGAGTCGCAAGAACGCACGCGCCGAAGAAGATTTATCGCCGAGTTCGCCCCTTACATGCGGAAAATAGAGCAGGTGAAGCTCGAAGGCGGTATTCCGCGAGACGAGAAGCGGGAATTAATTCGAGCCCTACACTGGTGTCCGCTGAGGAAGATTGTCATGATAGGAGCATCCTTCCCAGCAGGCAACACGTGGGGCGCAAGAGGATACCAACTGAAAGCACTCGACCCGGGCCAAGCGAATTCAGACTTCTTCTACGCACTTGAGAGTGAGGATCTAGACGGCATGCTCGCGGCCTATCGCCGCGGCTTCCACAGGCCAGTAGACTTCACCTTTGAGCCCAGTTACGGCTGGCCACCGCAAGCACCCCTTCTCCACACCATCGCCCTACACCACGCCTCTACCATTGAAGAGTTGAAAATCTGTGGCTACAACGGCTGCCCAATCCTCTCACACCCAACCCCCATCGCCAACCCGCTCCTCATCAGCCTCCGCCACTACGACAACCTCAAACAACTCGTCCTCTCCTTCTGGCTTCTCACCTGGCACGAGGACTCGTACCGCGACGTGGAAATCATCCAGTCCTGGCTCGATACTCGGTCTCCGTCTTCTACCGCCCTGACAGTCGTCACACCCCCGGCTTCACCCACCACCGACCAGCCCGTCGACCCAGGCCACTTCCCCCACTTTGGCCATCCCCGTGTTGCGCCCAGACCCCAGGCTTTCAACCGCTGGGCCGTGGCGCTCAAGACAAAGTTCTCGCCTTCGGCACTGGCGTATCGGGTTGCGAGGGATATCGGGCCGTACTTGAGCCCACTGGCTAAAGAGAGAAAGGGCGGTGTTAGAGTGAGGGCAAGCTTTTGTCTGGGAGATTATGAGGGGAGGAGAGGCGCAAGCGACATTTTTGATTTGGACATTAGGATTGGCGTGGGTGATCAGGTGTTGGAGTTTGTTGGGCCGAGAGAGGAAGGGGAGACGGGAAGGTGGTGGAAGAAGCTTGAGGAAAGGCGGTGGTTTTAACGTCTGTAGACAAGAGTACATGTGCGTTTCTCATGTCTTTGTGGTTATTGTTGTTGGCGCTGCTAGAATTCTTGTCTTGTCTGGTCAGTGCATACCATGGGCATCATGCTGGTTGTTTTCAATGTAGTCCTGGTCGAACCTACGAGGCATACAATTGCGTCAAGGGTTGGCTACCAAAGCAAGCGTTTCTGCATGTTCCCAGTCACTGAGCGAACAACATGGCCTCCACAAAATTCTGGCACAGCATTTGGCTTGATTCATGCTTTCATTCCAAGACTTCATTCCGAGAGAACATGATGAAAATTTTCCGTAGTTATGCCCCCAGAGCTATACGCTCAAACGGTGATGCCACCCTCATTCGACATGTAGGATGGACGAGCAACCGGGAGAGGGATGACAGAACGCCCCATGCCGAGCAATACCATTTGCTTGTAGAAGAACCCCGCTTTACGATCATGCACCCGTTCCGAATGGCCTTCATCGCGCCTCTACTCCTCCGCCGTTCGCATTCTCATAGTCGATTCGTTTACGAGGAGTTGACGGTAGGGCCCTTGGCACCCTTGGGAGTGCCGGTTTGGAATCCGTTGCTGAACTTGCGGTTGACGGTCTTGAGGTATCGCATGCGGCCGGTACCAGTGGTCTTCCTTCGCTTGGCCTTCTCGCCCCAGTTGACTGTCCTGTGTTAACTTGATGCTTGTCTCGGTGCGCGCGTTCGCAGTTTTAGGTAAACGTACACTTGCGGGTCTTAGCAGCAGGGTAGCCGCATGAGGCGCAGGTGTGCTTCTGGATGTGAAGGGATCGGCGACCTGTACATTGCCTGTCAGTCTCTGTTCCTGATGTGATTTCTCTCTCACAACAGCTCCAATCCAAGCCACTGCATCTCCAGAAGAGACATTTAGGGACGAATTACGTACCGCAACGCCTGCAGAGCGTGTGCGTCTTGTTGTGGCGCTTTCCGAAACTGGAGGTACCCTTCGCTATATCATAGTCAGTCTCCAAGCTCGAGGTCGAATGGGCAGGTGGGAGCGTGGCGTACTCATTTTGGCTGGGGACTATTCAAGATATTTGTCAGTAATTGGATAGCAGCAGCGGAATAGCAAAAGTACGCACCTTGTGACGCTGTTGTTAGTATCGGAGGGTGGTGTTGTCGCGAATTGTCGTGCGCTTTGGAGAAGTCTCGGGTAGCGAATTTCGAGCATTGTGTGAGACTAGTCTAGTTTGGTTTAGCGCATTTGGTCTCAAAGCGCGACCAGCGAACACAGTGAGCAGTCACACCAACACCATCGTGAAACGTGCAACTTTCAACATTATAAAGAAAAACGCCATTTTTGCTCTCTTGGCTCGGAAAAGAACTTTTAGGATTTTCTTCCTCGAATCCTGCTCAGGCCTAAAGCGGCAACGCATGCAGTGACGCTGGGAAAACAGGAGGACAGCATCTATGTACTGGCCATATCCCCCGTGTAGCGCCCACAAAGTGCATCGATTTACTGAGGGCTACACGAGTGCTAGTTTTTGTTCCGAAATGGAGGCCACCAAGCCGGTTTTCCAGGTTGAGGCTGCGGAAGGGTCCAACCTACAAGCACTAGGGTACAGATGCAAGACTACACGAAAATCTGTCTCAGCTCTGCTATCCGATCATACCTTCTGCCGTCCTGTTGGGTATAATTGTATCAGGATCTGAGTTATGCTAAACACAAAAAGGTGGCCATGGATTAGCTTGCAAGATGATACACAACAGATGCACACGTGCAGACTTGACCGAGTCAGAGCTTCGTTTATAACACAGAGAGCTGAAGGCACAGTGCAAAACATACACGAAGCGAGATTTGTATCGTGCCGTGGACACGTGGAGCCCTCTATTGAAGCGATATGGAAAACACCTCATGACCCCCACTCACGGCCCCGGATTGTCCAGTTCGAACCCCTTACACTCATCCCATCTTTCAGGCTATGCACCACTAGCATTTGTGCACAAGACTCCTTGGACTTGCTGTCGTCGGTTTGCACACTCGACCGTGGTCGCTGCCTATATGTCTCCCCACATACGTCTGGCCTTTTGCCCTAACATCTGGTCTCTGGGTCTGCCGACTTCGCAGGCTTCAAAAAGCCACCAATGCGCTTCCTGGATCGATTGTTCAAGCACAAGCCAGGACAGTTTGGGCGGACGGGCAAATTGCGCCTCGGGGCAAGGCAGGATGCTTACTCCCACGTGAACGCTCTGAGCTGTGATGATCATTCATTCCATCCCAAGGGTCGATGCACTCGCCATCCCCAGTATCAAGACAATAGCACCATCCCAACAGAACGGTCCGTGGCACCACAGTGAGCTTGCATCATCCCACTGTGTACCGTTCAACTGCTATATTCCAAGCCACATGTTAGTTAAGGGGACATGGAGCGTGCCGTCGGGATGGCGACTGGCATGGGGGTTGTTCGAGGTGTCGGGGCGTGGGGCCAATCACAAGCGACAACGTGAGCTCGTGCGTGTCTCTGTGGTGCGCCTACATGAGGCTTCCCGCACGGCATTCGCTGCTCAGCCCTACTACAAGGCTTTTGTTACGAATATGGCTGGGACGCCTCGGAGACTCTACCAATTGGTATCCAGCAGCATGGCATTGGTTCCTTGTCCGTATGGGCCTCGGCCTCTCGGCATTGACCTGGGGTTCGCAAAGTCGAGTAGGTCCTGCAGCTGCCTGTCTGAAGCTTCTGTATGTATTGGCTCACATTGCCATCTTCTGTAAAAGTTGCTCTGTCGATCGCCACCGGATTACTTCCATACACTTCGAATCGGCCAGCCTAATCGAGTCTTTATTACTGCCTATCCTCTTATGAGCGCCCTTTGATTTCCAACGTCAACTCCCCAACAAAGCATTCGCTTTGATTGCCACTCATGCCGTCTTTTGGGCGTGCTGGTAACGCGGCGTACCGGGATGTCCCGGGTGTCTATGTAAGTACTGGTTAACACAGTCTAACATCACTGCGTTACTGATAAAGCTGCTAGACTCACATCACAGACCCAAATGAGCGTCGGCGCATGGCCCTCGCTGAGGTCGACAAGGCGCCTTTTGGATGGTATCACATACGTCTAGCTGTGGTTACCGGAATAGGTTTCTTCACAGATGCTTACAGTGTAGGTTCAAAACGAACTGACAAGGCTGAGCAGTACTAATCAGTGTCTCCAGCTGTTTGCCATCAACCTCGCAGTCATATTGTTGGGCATCGTATACTGGCAAGATGCAGAAAACCGTGGTGTCATGCCTCACAATGCCGACACGGCCATCAAGGTTGCAACATCCGCCGGCGCAATCTTTGGACAATGTATCTTTGGATACTTGGGCGATCGTCTTGGACGAAAGAGAATGTATGGCGTAGAGCTCATGATCATCATCGCCACTACCCTCGCGCAATCACTTTGCGGAGAATCTTCGACGCTATCCATTGTTGGTGTCCTGATATTCTATCGCGTGATCATGGGAATTGGTGTGGGCGGTGATTGTAAGTACGATTCCTAGTCGGGGTCTTTATTGCTTTGATACTCTGCGATTGCTATCAGAAGCATGGACTTTGACAAGCCGAATTCTTGGATCTGCAAACAGCATTCTTTGATCAGTCACTATCAGACGCACGCTAACAATCGCTTTAGATCCCCTCAGTGCTGTCATCACAGCAGAATTTGCCAGTACACGCTATCGAGGAGGCATTATAGCTGCCGTCTTCGCGATGCAAGGCCTTGGTCAGCTGGCTTCCGCATTGGTCACCCTCATAGTAGTCGTCATCTACAAAGACCATCTAATCACAGCAAATGGGGTCGGCGAATGCGTAGGGCAATGTGCAATGCATGTTGATAAGATGTGGCGCATCATTATCGCGTTCGGTGGCATTCCTGGATGGTTCGCACTATACTACCGGCTCACGGTTCCCGAGACACCACGATACACTTTCGATGTGTTGTACGACGTTGAGAAAGCTTCAGTGGATGCGAGGAAGTACCGCTATGGCAAAGAAGGGAATGAGATCGACCCCGTTACTCAGGCACAGGCACGCAGCGAGATGGCCAAGTACAGAACTCCGCGACCGTCACTGATGGAAGTGCTTCGCTTCTTCTCTCAAAAGCGTCAAGCCATCCGTATCTTTTCGACTGCAATGTCTTGGTTGTATGTACTCCCTCGATTCCTGCTCAGTCCCCACGCCTTACTAACTATGTAAAATAGTTTCCTTGACCTCGCATTCTATGGCTTAGGATTCAGCTCCGCCGCTCTGATGGCCATCATGGGTTTCTCCCAAGGCGACAACCTCTATGTCCACCTCCGCCACACCGCCACAGGCCAAATCGTACTTATATGCGCAGGCGCCCTCCCAGGCTATTGGCTAACCGTCTTCACCGTTGACAAGCTCGGCCGCAAAACCATCCAGATTGCCGGCTTCAGCATCCTCACCATCATCTTCTGCGTCCTCGGCTTCGCCTGGCAACACCTCACAAAGCAGCACTTACTCGCCCTCTACGTCCTCGCCCAGTTCTTCTTCAACTTCGGGCCCAACGCCACCACATTCATCACGCCTGCCGAAATCTTCCCCACAAGAGTACGCAGCACAGCGCACGGCTTCAGCGCAGGAATGGGCAAATTAGGCGCCGTGGTCGCGCAGATATTCTTCGCGCCCATGATCAAGCGCGGGGCTACGCACGACAACCCGACGCCCTGGATTCACGGTGTGATGCAGATTTTCGCTCTCTTCATGTTCCTCGGCATGCTAACGAGCTTTTTGGTGCCAGAGTCCAAGGGCGCGAGGTTGGAGGAACTGGCGGGAGAGCGCGACGATGTGTATGAGCTGCAGGCGAGCCAGTGGCGCAACAGAGGTGGTGTTGCTGGCGCGGCTAGCGGTGCCGGCGGAGGCGATGCGGAGCTTGCGCTTGGAAACTCTACTGTCGTTATTGCGAGGGGAAGTGGGAGTGGGAGTGTGTGGAGTCATGACAGGGTTTCGGAGACGGGAGGGAGGGATGGAGAGGCGGAGAAGACGTGGTGGCGGTATAAGCAGAACGAGGTTCATGCTATCTGATATTCTGGATAGCTGTTGCCATTCTCTAACATCCTTTTTTATGTTCAGTTTACAGCGTGGCATCTCGTGTGTTTTTCTGCCATATACCCTGCTTTTCAGCCATGTTGAAATTTATCAATTATCATACTCTTCGCTTCCATTGCTTCGATATCTAAATTTTTTTTAAAAAAACGTGCTTTCTTTTTCTCTTTCTTCCTCACTTGCCAACCAACCCTCATACTCTCCACCCCTTCTTCTGCCTCTTCACAGTGAGACTCCACAGCAAGAGAATGCAACACGTTCCAGCCAGCAAGAAAACGCCACTCCACACCTGCACACCGACGAAACTGACGCGCCCGTTTTCCTTCCTCAGTAGCGCACCTCCAATGGGCGCACCAATCAACGTAGCTACACTACTTACGCTCCACGACATGCCCAATCTAGTGCCCAGACGGGAAAGGTCGGGCGTGATGCTTGCGAAAGCAGCAGAAGGGACCGTTACCAGACCCGCGGAGAAGAAGCCTGTTTTATCATTAGCAAATGGGGAAATTGTGCAGAAATATGTATTCGATTGAGCCAAAGTGAAGAAAGCCAAAAAAAAAAAGGGTAAAGAATCCAAGAAATGGAAAGAAGAAAAGCAACAAGATACTTACCCCACAAGACACTAAAAGCCCTAAAACTCGCCTCGTCGTCAATAGCCATCCAGCACAGCACCAAAACACTACTCGTCGTCGTGCAAATCGCCCACGTGACAATGGGGCCTATATAATGCGCGAGCAAGCCCATAGCCAAGCGGCCGAAAAAGCTACCCGCAATAGCGAGCACAAGCATGTACAAGGCGGTGCTTTCGTCGCTGCCGAGGCGCTCGCGCGCATACGTCGGGATGTAGAAGTAAGGCACGTTGTAGCCGAGAAACGTGGCGAAGGAGCAAGCGGTGAAGATGAGGAAGAGCGGGTCGTGAAGCGCGGATTTGTCGAATAGAGCGCGGCGCTTGCGCGGTCGCTTGAGCCAGCTGGAGCCGGAGAGCAGGGCGGGGATGGAGAGTAGGGCGGTGGCGAGGGCGACGAAGCCGATGGAGCGGATGGCCCAGGGGAACGAGGCCGAGGTGAGGAGTTGGTCGAACATGATGATGTAGATGATTGCTCCTGCGTTTTTTTGCTGTGTTAGTGTTTTTTTTTCTTTTGCCCCTTTTGGTATCTCTCTTCCTCTCTTTCTCACTCTTTTTTTTGTTGCATGGAAAGAAGACAAGACAAGACAAGACATACCAACAGCAATCCCGCTCATAACGATACCCAGCGCCAAATTCCTCTTCTTGTCGAACCACACGCCCACCATGGCCAGACTGGGTATGTACAGCAGGCCTGCGCCTGCGCCCATGCATAGCCCCTGGCTGAGGAAAACCTGCCAGTACGTGTGCGACAGGCTGAGCATCATGATGCCGAGCACGACGAGGAAGTTGCCTACCAGGAGCATGGAGCGGAAGTAGCCGAGATCGAAGAGAGGGCCTGAGAGAACGCCAATGACGATGAGGAGCCAGGCTTGCACTGTGCCGATCCAGGATATGGATGATGCGGAAGAGGAGGAGAGGAGGGTGGTGCGGTAGTAGGATTGGAATGCGCCATAAGTTAGAGTGAAGCCCCTGGGGGTTTTGCATGTTCGAGTTAGATGGTGTTGGTCTCGTGGAAATGCATACAATGTACATGTGGTTGGTTTTTCTTGTGGAGGTTCAAGGATAGAGGTAGTAAATAGGAATTGGCGTACCAGATGTTAATGTAAATCATGAAGCCACCAAAGACTTTGAGCCAGGCGTGTAAGCCACCATCGGGAGGAGGTGGTATACCGGATTCAGAGGTGAGTGTTGATCGTGCATCTGTCTGGGCCTCTTTGTCTTGTGTTATCTCGTTACTTCTTGTTGACTCCTCCTCTTGTTGGATGACAGCTTCATCATTGTGAGACGCAAACGAAGGGCGGCTATATTCTTCCTGTGAAGCAGCTTTGTTATCGGTGTCGAGGGTTTTCTCTTCAGCTGCAGAATGGGCCGTCATCTGGATGTATTCTGAAATTCGTCCTTCTTTTTCTCTTCCTTTTCCTGTTGTGGCTTGACAAATGTTTTCTTAAACAGGATCAAATGGTATTCAAAGGTCAAGATAATACTATTCCGACTTAGAGCATTCCCTAATAGCTACCTCAAATGCAAGCTACTTTATATTCCTCTTTTGGTAGATTATAGTTTCTGTTGGAAGATGGCGGTGTGCCGAGACGAAGTTTGAACTTAAAAGAGCGACACAATAGCAAAGAATGCGGAATGTAAAAGTCACATGCGGAAATGGCTCCGTCTATATACTGCCCCACAAATATCCTAGTGCAACCGTCATCCATGACAATTGCTAAGCGTTTTCCTCTTTGGTAGTGTTGGCATTCTGGGGTGCGGGGACGAGGAATAGCTGCCGAGGTCGGAGTCATGCAATGACGGCGACGCTAAAACGTCACTTCCCAAAGAAGACCAAAATGCATTGGACAGACTCCTCTGTTGAGAATACCGCATATGTACAAGTGGTGCATCCGCGTTCTCTGCATGGTAAACATGCGGCGGCAGTTCTACGCACGACCATACGGACCGTTTAGTGGCCACTCAAGCTAGATTCTGTGCCAATCGGGATAGGACGAGGTGGACAAAAGTCCAGATCGGCCCGTTGATGCATCATCATCTAGCGATGACTCTTCACCGCAACCCGGCAGTATGGATCGAAGCTGTGAACCCTGCTGGCTGATGTACGGCATCTTCGAACATCCGTCGCTGTATGTTCAACTACAACCAATTCCTAAGTATTGGTGTGACGGGCCATACACAGCTTTATCAGACACTATGCTGTCGAGGGGACTGCCAGTACATCTCAAAGTGCAATGGTATTTGCTTGTGGACGATACTCGCTCTCTTAACATCTTGAAGGCATGAGCCCAGAACTTGGCGATATAAGAATAGTGAACCGCGAAGAGACGATGAAGCATCCGAGAGCAGAGAAATGAGCTTTCAATTGATATATCCGTCAAGTGTTTGAGAAATCGACAATCGCAGTTCGTCCGGCAATCTGGTAAATAAAGCCCGCAAGAAATGTTACATAACCGCGCCGGTGCTGTCCAAACTGCTTAGCTGGGTCCGCTCGCGGGATCGAGAGTTCCGTCATCTAGGTCGCTCGTCGGGCGCTGCACCAACTCAAGAAAATAGTCGCCAACGTGTCTCTAAGCTCAAGCAGCAGGCTTCGCGAACTTGGCTTTCCTGGCCTCTGCTGCTGCCCTATCCTTCTCGCTCATCCAGGTACCTGCTCCCCCACCGCTCGGCTTGTTCTCACTGCGACGGTTATCCCGGCCGTCCCGATTCCTGTTGTCCCGACGTCCTCCACGGCCTCCAGCGCGTCCTGCTTCGCGGCGCTTGTTGCTGCTAGCATCGTCACCACTTTCACGAACGCGCTTCTGGCGGCGCTCTGGCAGAGCCTCGTCAAGACCCTTGGGCGGCCCAACTTCTCCAAATTTCTTAGCCCTCTCCAGCTTCTTCAGACCCTCGTCATCTTCGAACTTGATACCAAATTTCAGGGCGCGCTTCTTGCGCTTCTCGATCTCATCGTCGAGGTTTGTCGCCGCAAGGCCTCTTGAGTAGTCAGGAGCTGGCTCCTGCTTCTTCTCTTCTGGCTCGGTCTTTGTTTCCCCCTCCGCTGCGCCTTCTGCTGGCGCATCTAAAGTTAGATCGTCGGTTTGTGCGGGATCGATATCGGCTACTTGGTTCGGTACAGCTTGCGGGTTCGGCGGCTGACCCTCACCCCCGGCCTTTTCGATCATCTCTTTGTTAGGAATAACGGCGTCAGCGGGCGCTGCGGTTGTAGATGCAGGCGCCGCAGCAGCTTCGTCGTCGTCCCAGTCGATTTCATCTTCGGCGCCAGCAGCGGGTTTCGCGTTGGCTTTCTCATCGTCTTTCTGCAGACGCTCGACCATCTCTGCCTTCTTGCCAGTGTGGGGTAGCTTGCGCTCTTTCAGGAGAGCCGACAGCTCGTCGTTCTTCATCTTCGCGTATTCTGTCATGTTTGCGCGGAGAGTTGGTGTGTAGGTAATGTGTTGGGCTGGACGCGACGCGGACAGGGGCGCGTAAAGGGGAGGTGACGAAGCTTCCTGAAGGTCTTGCAGAAGTGTGCGCAGAATTAGTACCGGGTGGCAGGCTTGGTGATGAAGAGATAAGAAAAAGGAGTAAAAGCGCGCAAAGTGGTTGATGAAGGCGCTGTTGGTTGCGATTGAAACAATGATTGTCCTCGACGCAACCGTGGATCGAATGAGTGGAGCTCCTACCACGCAAACTAGGCTACTTTCGGCGCCCCGCATTTACCGTTTGCTTTTGACAAGCCCTGTTGTTTCAGGTTCATGCTCACAACAAAGCAAAACGCTTGCAACGGGAAACGCTCACAATAAATGCACTTCGCCTGTTGCGTAATCGGGGGAGCTCAAGGAGAGTTCTGTGGAAGCTCTTGTAACAGTTCATTCAAGTACGATTACATACAGAACTGAGCATGAGAGTTGTTAGGCCCTAGTTCGACAGTGGCAAAAAGCATACAAGAGCAAGGATGTGACTGCAGATACAGACATAGATTGATTGAGTGTGTGGCTGGCTGTTGGCATGAGACTTTTGTTGGCTTGTTCCGTTGCTGCTTGTTTGCATGGCGCATGACAGTCACTTTTCCTTTAGTTGGGCAAACCAATCTTTGTCCGTTTTGGTGACACATCCGAGTCCTTACGTCTATCCGAAACAGCCATCTAGTCTGCGTTTACTACGACACGCCTCGTCTTTCAAGCAGGCAGCTAGTCCTGAATGAGCATGCTGATCGTTATCCTGCTTCCTGTTGCAGGACAGTTTACATATCCTTCTGCGTCGGACTCGGAGACTCTGAACGAATTATATGGCTATCTGGATGCATGTTGCTCTGCATCAACTCCGTGTTCAGCTCCACTGGCTTTTCGACCCTCCCGTTTTGGTTGCTTTCACTATGTGTGGGGTTCTGCGTCTGACAGAGTGGCGTGTTGGCATCCGTTAGACGCTCCAGCACTTACTCAGAGGAGCTGACCTGGCGTGCATGGGCTGTCTGAAGTTGAGTGACCGCATCTGCATGGGTTGACTTGAGCGTATCAACTTTCTTCTATCAGGCAGCCCCCACGACCACTTCCTGCGAAGCCGTCATTGCATATACTAACATAACCTTGACGCCATCTAGCCAGAGCAAATCCGATGCAGCAAAGACGGCTAGTGCAGGGTCTGGCTGAGCATCAAGACAGAGACAAGCTATGTTTGAAATATGCATGTGTAAATCATAGATCTCGCACAGGGTCGTAAGGCCGGGCCCGCTCAACCGGTGTGGCATTGGTGGCGGTATTGGAAGATGCGTTCTGTTCTGCAGCCTGGGCTTTTCTCTGAGCTGGGCAACAGATGGTCAGGTCCAGCTATTCAAGAGATAGATAACTGCACGTGCCTTCGTGTTTCATACGAGATAGCGAGCGGCTGACACGCGTCGCAACAACTTCCAAGTCGACTGTTTGGATACTCTTTTTAGCGAGCTTCGTGTTAGCGCTGTCAAGAACCTGTTCCTTTTTCTTTTGATCAAGATCCTTCCATAGTGTGTGAGGGTTCTCTTTCCTGAGCGCCCTCGCTTCTTCGGTTATTATGGCCTATCTACAGTCAGGCTTGGTAGAGGGTGAAGGGACAAGAAGGCAGCCTCACAGCAAATACATCCCATTCTCTTTCGGTTAGCCCAGCGTATATACGGACCTCTTCTGCTGTCGGTTGATCTGGTAGCCGCCGCATGTTGCCAACGGCGTTGAAAGTGCTTGCACTTGGATAGTCATGAATCGCTCAGACCCCGCACGCCTGACATGACACGCCTCCTGGTCATAGCGCACGGCCAGCTTGGCTAGCACCACCGCTGCACGCCTTGTGTTGACTGCATGGGTATTGCGGATTTGTGGCGTATAACTAGGCGAGGGGTTCGTTTGGTTGCTGCCTAGTCCTGATGACCTGCTGCAGTTCGTTCATCTTCTTCTGCCATTCTTGCTCCTTCTTGTTCATCTTTGCCGTCCATGATTGATTGAGCTTAGTGATCCTGTTTCGGTGTGCTTCCTGGACGTCTCGATCGAAATCTAGTTGTGCCTGTATATCCTTGGTCCGGCAACGCTCGGCTGATTCACTCGCGTGGATGACTTTGTTGATTGTGCCCTGCCACTCCCTTATCTGATCAATGAGCTCTCGCGCATCCACCCCAGCACCTTCAAGAGTATATCCGTTTAGAATCTTGACACTTACGTCCATGGTGTCCAAGAGGTCATGAAGCGCTTCGTGTGGGGCTGCCGCGGCAGACGCAGATCCGCTACCAAGGGTATTGTATGAACGAGTCTTGCCTGCAGGCTTTGGTGGCCGGTAGTTGGCCGCAAAAGCTGTCGCTTCAATTTCGGTCACATCCAGGTCATCCAAGCCATGATGCTTCTTAGTCTGTGGGACAGGAGAACGTGCGGAAACATCCTGCAGTGAGCGTGATATGGCTTCTTCGATGTCATCTTCTTCTCGAGTATAGATTGTGGATCTGGCTTCATGGTGTGCAACCTTTGGTTGCTTCATGATATCCGCAGGATTGCTAGAAGGGCTGATCAAGGCCCCTTGTCTTCGCAAACGCTTACTCGGCGCAAGGGGTCCGTAGTCATGTGCACCTCTTTTGAGCCGAGTGATCCTGTCAAATGGCTGCCCGTCTTTTGTTTCGTTGTCGTCGTTGATATTGCCTGATGTGAAACCGATGGGCATGTTTTTGTTGGAACAGGAGCGACAACTGTAAGTGACAGGCTTGTGTGAACCAGATCTACCGTTTCTAGAGAAAATAGTCATACTGCTAGGTGAGTAGTCTATGCTGGAGAAGGAAATAGCCGATTGAGGTCACAAGCTGATTGGATATGTGGTCGTGACTGTTATAGATTGAGAAGAGAATAGTCAGAAGAGACATACGAGCGAAAGATTGTGCATGTTCCCAGGTAGGAATAAATAGTGAACCTAGGGCTTCACTGCGCAGTGACATTGTCCAGGTTCACGGTGAATGTGAGTATCAGACAAACCTTGATTTTCATTTGCCTTTGCGGTCATTGCATCTCAACTGCACTTTTCAGTGCTTCATTCCTTATCATACAGACACCTATTCCAATCTCGAGTGGCAACTGTTGTACAATCCGTGGACTACTCTGCCATAGACGCTCCTTTCTGGCGAAGTAAGACCTAGTTCTTGTCGTTGCGAGCAGCGCGTGGATACTGGAAGCTTCTCGGAAGGACCATGGGCCGGCGGCTGGCGCTGTTGAAGGCTTGGGTGGCAATGGGTGAGCTCTCTGTGCGAATGGTGGTACCGATGGCCATGAAGAAACTGCGGCCGTATTAGCGCCGGCAAGTTAGTAAGTCAAGCCGTGCGTACCCAAAGGTGGCAGCTGAACCCATCATGTACTGGCCCAGTGTTCGTAGCATTCCATTGGGCCCTGGGCCAAATCGAACAATATTGGTGAATCCTAGAAAAGTCAGGACTGGTGTGGGCGATGGTGCAGGCTGCGCGAACCGAAGATGAAGCCAATGATCAGACCAACAGCTGTGCAATTGTCAGGTCGCTTGAGCCATATGTGTACGTGTGTGGTCGTAGTAGAAGCATACATCCGCCCATCATGCCACCCATCTTCACTGCACAACTGTTAGACGTCTGAGCAAAAGCACACGCGAACACGGGAGCATACGCTTGTCAAGGGTGGAGGGGCCATGAGCCCCTTGAGGCATGGATCCAACTGGCACAGGCATCTTGAAGGCGCTCCGAAGGACAGAGGGCGAGTGAGTGCGCGAGGGGAAGCAGAATTGGTTTGGCAGCAGCTTGAGCAACTGTCCCGCATGGAAGCTTGCGCTGGCCGCGGCTCCAGCAGCGCCAAGCGGAAACCACCGAAGTCCGGGGAAAACATAACCGTGGGATGCACCAGGGCGCAGACTGTGTAAGCATGTGCCGTGGACATTGTGGCCCGGTGCAATATGGCCAGACTCAGATACTCAGATACTCAGATACTCAGATACTCAGATTCAGATTTAGACGCTGGCTGGCAAATACAAGGCTGACCTGCCATGGCGCTGGCGCTGGGCCAGAGCACGTGACCCTCCCAGACAGCCCCTTCACGGCGGCTGTAGAATGAGGCGAAAATAGTTTGGACATTGGCCAGCTGTTTCGTGTACAGAGTGCGTCGACTGTGACCACGCCTATCCTGTCCTATCCTGTCCTGTCCTGTCCTGTCTTGTCTTGTCGCTGTTTCGAAGACGCATACTCTCGACGCCCTACATCACGCCTGCGTCTGCGCCGTCGCCTTGTCCATCTGGCCACTAAAGCGCTGCAGTGAGACAAGCCCGACGACACCTCCTGCTCCCTCGAAACGCCCACCCAAACCGCCCCCCATCGCCCATCCACCAGCACGACCCACGGCCTCGTCCGCTCTTCATCTACCCGGCAGAGGCTGCTGCTGTGCTGTGTGCCCTGTTGCAGCGCTCTGCATCATCGCCGTGACGCCCGCACAGCATTCCCGCCAGCAGCGCACACCCACCACACACACACGACCGACGGCAGACAACCACGCACCCGCCCTATCCCTGGCCTCGCAACACGCCTGCCCGAGTGCATCCCGCCGCGACGCATGAGTGCCTGAGCGACTTGTGCACTTGTCCTGCCCTCGTTGCTTGTTTTGCGGCCTGTCACGTTGCTGTCGCGCCGCTAAAAACGGAGAGCACGGGAAACGTGCAGGAAAAGTGACGCCCGACTGTAAACACCACCACGCCCTTTCCTCCCCACCACCTCGTCAATGACGGCCGTTGCGCCCCCCGTAAATTATCAGAACATCAATCGGCAGGCATGGAGCGCTGAGGGCGTGTCCAACGGCGGTGGCATCTTCATGCCGCGGAAGAGTGCACAGCGATCCAACTCGTCGTCGAGCCTGTCGTCACAAGCATCTGCATCCTCTACCCTGTCTGCCTCTTCATCTTCATCACACCCAAACGGTACCGCTCCCCTGAACGGCTCCGACTGGACTGCCTCCCGCAAAGCAAAAGCCCCAAAGGGACTATGGCCCGCAACCAAGACTGAGCCCATCGCAGGAATCACCGCTGCCCGAACACAGCCCATCGCATCTGCAGGCCCCGGATCTTCTGCCGCCTCGGCCATGAGCGCCCTCCAAAGCCCCTCTGCAATGGTCCCCTCGCAGCACAATGGCCCCGTCCAGGCCCAGCAGCAGGCCAACGGCGCTCAGCGGGCACAGGGCCACGAGAGCACCGCTGTCCTGCACCTTGTCCCCATGAACGGCACCTTCGAGCGCAAGACCATCACCGTCCCTTTCTTCCCCGACGTCCTTCGCATCGGCCGGCAAACCAACAACAAGACGATACCCACCCCGCTCAACGGATACTTCGATTCAAAGGTCCTCTCAAGACAACATGCCGAGGTGTGGGCAGACCGCCAGGGCAAGATATGGATCAGAGATGTCAAGTCGTCCAACGGCACCTTTGTCAACGGCTCCCGCCTGTCACAAGAGAACCGCGACTCGGACCCACACGAGCTCCGCGAATCAGACATGTTGGAGCTCGGCATAGACATTGTCAGCGAAGATCAAAAGACGATTGTACATCACAAGGTCGCAGCACGTGTTGAACATGCTGGTATATACACCCGCTCAAGCAATGAGATGATGGACCTCAATTTTGGCGAGCTTGAAGGCTCTCAAATGTCAAACATGATGGGCGGCGGCAACCAACAGCAAATGCAAGGCATGCGCAGTCGTACATCCAGCCAGGGCTCCATGAATGGTCAGCGGCTTCAGGGCCCTGGTCCCATGCCTAATTACGCCAACGGGTTGTCGCAACCGCGCCATCCCAATTTTTGGCTACAACCCATCACCATGGAGCAGGTAGTCAAGAAGCTTAACGTAAGTGCAAACCGACAACCTTCTGCTGTATGTCGCTAACACGAGTAGACGGAAATCAAAGCTGCCAAGCAGCAGTCGCAAGATCTCCAACAAGCCCACCAATACATCAACGCCATTCTCTCCGCAGATCCCAAGAAAGAACCTACAAAAGCTTCCCCAATAAATCAAGTTAAGATCTCCCCAATCAAGGACAATAGTCTCAAAGCGAGGTTCTCAGACCCGCCAGCGCCCCCGCCACAGCAACCCCTGCCTGAGAAGCCCGATGTTGCATCATCCTTTAAGAGGTCAGACACCGAACGGCCCAAGACAGCGTCGCCTGTGCGCTCCGATGCGCAGTTGTCTTCGCTCACAGAAGCCTTGACTAATGCCAAGAAGGAGATAGAGTCGCAAGGCATGCGGTTACGTGATCTGGAGACCTTGTTGAACGAAGAGCGCCGCGCGAGGGAAGATGCCGAGGAGCGGGCGGCTCGTCTCGAGCGCGAGACGAACAAGGATCACAGTGATGCAGAAACTGTGGTAGGAGAGGACGACACAGAAAAGACTGATATAACTGCGCCAGAGCACGAAGAGCATACTGGGCTGGAAAACGGTAGCCCAGTCCCTGGCAGTGCCGATGATACTGCGGCCCGGTTGCAGTCGCGTCTTGATCTTATGATGGCGGAAATGAATGAGATGAAGCAACAGATGGAGCGCTACCGCGAGCGGGCCGAAAGTGCAGAGGCCAACAGCAAATCATTGGCGGAGATGATTGAGAACATCAGAAAGGACAATGCAAAGGCCGCCAGTAAGGAAGCTCTATGGCGAAGCGGAAGCGATGGTACATCTGCGAAAAGAGACATGAAGACCGATACTAATGCCAGTGAGGCTGAAGAGGGCGAGATTACCATTGTCCGAGAAGAAGATCTTGACGATGATGGTCCGGAAGCGTCACTTCCTGCGCCGAGCCAACAGAATGGGCATACCATTAGCCAAAATGGTTCAAAGCAGCCCGGTAAATCGAATGCTTTGGTCGCTCACAGGCTAGACCGAGACTCCATGTATTATGGAGGTCCTGTCGGAGCCATGGTTACGGTCGTCGCAATAGGTGTAGCTGTCATGGCCATGCTCAACCAATACCCCAAGGGTGAACGTTGAGTACACGGGTACAAGATGAAGTTATATTGCTTCACCGGAAAAAGCTAGTCTCCCGGGGCAGTCACAGCAGGAGCGGCTTTTGAAGAACACACAATACTCCCGGTGAAGAGCCATGGGCTATCGCTAGAGTCTGGATATTACAAGACGGATGCTGAACAGTTAGGACGTCGACATCTTCATCCTAGCATACGTTTGAGCCATGATCCTCCTACCGCTTCTGGAGTACTGCTTACACACCTGGTTGAATTGCTTGGGCACGATGTTGCACGAACGTGATGCGCCTTTGCAGATCATCTGTATGGCTGCAACAGCCTCACCGATACAACCAGACGATTAGACAGCCAATCTGTTATCCAACCGCATCACACAAATACCGGCCACTGGATTATCCAGTTTATTAATGTCTGTTACGACATCCAATTAGCACAACCTGCTTTTCTTTTCTACTCCGGCGTACATTTTGGCTGCCTTGTACATTGGGTACGCCTTTCTTTATTCATTCCACTGGCGTTCGAGGAGCGAGGGAGGAGGCCCTTGTGCCACTTGGGAAATAATTACGTTTTTTTTGTGTCTCTTGTCTTTTTTATCGTTAATCCGCACATGGAGTTATCACTTCATTCAAGGCGTTGGCGAAAGGAAAGGAACTGTCTCTTTCCTTCTTTCTGAGCCACCATACACACCCACACACATTCATTGGAACAAGCGAGCGAAGCTTGATCAACTTTCCTTTGTAGAAGCATTTTTTCTTCCTTGTGTGTTCGTTTGTTTGGTTTCCGCCCTTGGGGATTCAGTAGTTCTTCATCTTTTTCTTTTTCTTTTTTTTCGGAATTGGGGTTATGGGCTTTCATGATGGGGATTAGAGAGGTGGAGAGTGTGATTTTTGTTGAGGGAGAGAAATGGGCAAAGGGGGAAGGTGTGCGAGTGATCTCTGTCTCTCTCTCTTCTTTTATCACACACTTTCAATGACAAGTATTTGCGTTGCCTTTTTTTTTCAATGTGTGTAACTGGGGTATTTATTGTGATATGTTGTACTTGTCTTTCGATTGTAGGTTTATACGGAAGACAGTGGCTGGTGTTCACTGTCGAATGACGATACAACACACGACAGACTCACTTGAGTCCAATACTAACAGTCACCGAACTCAACGTGCGTAACCTCGTCTCTGGAATATCGTCATCCTCGTCGCCGTCCTCCTCTTTACCACCCTCACCCACCGTCCCGCCACCGCCTTGGCTCTTAACCTCAACATCATCAATCGCCGTAACACTCCCCATCTCAATCCTCACGCTACAATCCACCTCGCCCTGGAAATGCAGCCCAATCTCCAACGCGCGCGGAATCGCTCTCCCCGTCGCCTTGAGAAACACCTCCTCACCCCCTCTCCTCTCTCCCCCAGCACCATCACCCGCCTTCCTCGCCGCCTCCCCCGCAATCTCCTTCTCTACCGTCCGCGCTTCCAGCCGCCCGTTCGCCTCGGCGTACCCGCTGCTGTTGCTTCGACTGCTCTGTTTTCCGCGCGCAGCGACGGATTGCTTGTGGCACAGGGCTATTTGTGTGAGGAGTTTGCGCACGCGTTTCAGGGCGGGGATGTATGGGCTTGAGGCGGTGATGTAGAGGATTTTGGGCTGGGAGGAGGAGGCGAAGGGTGTTGGCAGTGCGGGGTGGAGGAGCGGTCGCTTGGTGATGGATGTGTCTGGGGAACAAAAAGTTAGATGTGTGTGTGAGTTTAAGTGTTTTAGGTGAGGTGGGGAGGGATTGGTGAGGGAGGAGAGAAGGAGAGTAACGACGTACTATGTGGTAGTTTGGCGAGCTTTTGGCGCCTTTTGCGGGTTGTGGAATGTGGTTTTGAGGATTGCGCTGCGGGCTTAGAGGTGGATACGTTTTTTTGGGCTGATGGATGTGCTTCGCTTGCTTTGCCTCGCCTCTCTGATACTGTATTGGGCGTTGAGGCAGTCTCTCTGGAGGATGGTTGTGGTTGGCCGCATGGTGGTGTTGCATCTGTCATTGTGATGTCTTGAGCAGGCGGAGCTGGGCTGGTCTGAGGCTTGACTTGGCCGTTGACGGTGCGCTTCTTTCCAGCCATGGCTTCGATGGATACAAGCGAGTCGTGGTCGAGGAAAGAAAGACAGTCGCAGAAGCCAGAGTGGAAATGTCGTATGCAGTCGCAAAGTCGCGTCGCGTCACAAAATCTTTATCGATAAAGGCTATCAACGGCTCCCCATCTCTCAACCCCACAAGCCTCTACTGTCCCACCCAAGCCACGCACCAAACATGCACACTCAACAATGACCACCATGGCAGGCCCAATGCGGCAGAAACTCCTTCACATCCACCTCCCTGGCATCGTCCCTTATGCTACAGCCGCCCGCCTCCAGGAAACCCTCGTATCCCGCTTCCTAGCCGCAAAGCCGCCTTCGACCACACCTTTACCCCCTCCACACATCATAACCGCCTCCTTCCACCCCGTGTATACCTGCGGCCGCCGCGAAATCGGCGCCGTCTCGCCGCAACAGCAAGACCATCTCCGCGCCAATGGCCGCGCCGACTTCGTAGAAGCCCTACGAGGCGGGCAAACCACATTCCACGGGCCCGGTCAACTCGTTGCATACCCGGTTCTCGATCTGCGCTCGCACAAACTGTCGCCTAGACACTATGTCTGTCTGCTGGAAAAGAGCCTGATAGCCACGTGTGCGCGGTTTGGGGTGCAGGCCATGACGACGGAGCATACGGGGGTGTGGACGAGCCCCGACGATAAGATTGCTGCGATTGGAGTGCACATGCGGAGGAATGTGACGAGCCATGGGGTGGGGTTGAATGTTAATACGGATCTGTGGTGGTTTGACCGGATTGTGGCATGTGGGTTGGAGGGAAAGCGGACGACGAGTCTGGAGAAGGAGGGATGCAAGGGGTTGAGTGTGGAGGATGTTGGGAAAGTATTTGTGGACGAGATTGGGGAGAGGTTGGTGGGTGTGGAAGGGGTGGAGAGGGTGGAGGAGGAAGAAGTCGAAAATATGTTGAGAGTTGAATATTGAAGGCTGATTTCTTGAGCTGCCTGGTGGTAATGTGTGCAAGTTGAACGGTGATAGGATTGAAGACGACGGTTGATACCCAATAGATTCACCTTTCTGATCAATATGATAAGCGTCTATTTCGAGTACATGGACTCTACACATGGCCATGTAGAAGCCAAGGTCAACCCGACTACGACAGCCGCCATGAACATCATACAATACATACTTCCATTCGATCTACTTACCATATACCCTTGATCATCACCACAAGCACATCCATTTGCTCCCGTAGCAAAAGGCAAACAGCAATTCAATCGATTCTCCATTCTCTCAACACTTTATTACAGCCCAACACGGCAAACATACTAGTTCCTTTTCTTCTCCGCTCCTGGGCCCCAAGACATGCAGGGCGACTTGGGAATCGGTGGCTTGCGGATGATCCTCAGGGTCCGTTCCAGCAAAACAACTCAGAGTTTGACCGAGGGCGTGCCGGAGTCGGTCCTTCTCCCCTTCTACATATCTATCCTTGCTACGATCTGGCCGTTGTACATATATCGTGCTTCGGTTGTTGTACCAATAGTTGTATGTTCTATGTATCCGCTGGGTCTAGGAGGATTTTGGTTTTCTGGGGTTTGTGGAGAGACGTAGGCGGCTCGTTGGCACTTCACCGCCAGGAGGGGGTAGTTTTGTGTTTTTGGGCTTACTTCTTTTTTGTTATTGTGTCCTTGAGACAACTATTCTGATGCTTAGCTCCAGACTATGCTGTGGTAGCTTGTTCTCGAGCATTGACAACACACTATCGACAGCAACTATATGTAGACGTGAAGGTTGCATCTATACCACTGATCAACAGCAGCCTGTGAGATTCTATTCGGTCGTTGCGTATGAGTGATTTTTGATAAGAAAATATATGACGCCTCCAGATGGAGCATGTTAGCCGTATTTTTTTTCCCCCCTGGTCGCCTTTCCCACGTGGTCCGTCGTGGGGAAACTGATGCTTCGGCAGTAGCAGAACGAAGAAAAAAGCGGAACACAAGACTCACAGATTACGAGGGCCAGATCTTGGGGAAGAGCGGGACCCGACTACTCCTCTAGCACTACACACTTACCTTGACCACGGACATCCACAGTTAGGATCCTAACATCTCGATGTGCGCTGTTCCCTGTGGTTGGCTGACGTGAATATTGCCTGTCTCCGCTCTTACACCGCATCTCTTGACGTGATTCGCATATCACCATCGCACCAATGCTGGCCGGACCTTCATGCAGCCATGGTGATAATGCCAACGTCTGCAGGTCCTTGGCGTGCAGTTGTATACGTACCGGTCACATACGGTTGGTATGTCTGTGGAGCACACATGACCCGTCTGTAGGGTTTGACATCCAGCCACAGCATGGGCTCTAGAGAAAAGAATTAAGTAACGTTTATCCTGGTCTCGGCTCTCTTGATTCCAGGAGCACGTTGTGTAAAAGCCATTTGTCTTCGAGATTCGGGGGCGCAGATCTCGGGGCTTGAGGGCTAGACCATTCCACTCCGATTACGGCAATCCCTGTGAGAGATATGCGTGCATTCGCTGAGGACCATGCATGGCTTCATTTGCTTTTGCAATCTTTGTACAACAAAGGTAATGCGGTAATATATTTTTTTGCTAGCAATGTGAGTAGTTATTCATGTTACAATGTCGTCCTCTTTCCAGCAGGAAGTCCGTCACTATCGCCTTCGCCAGATCAGAAACCGGATATTTAACTCTCGTGCCGTAGGCTCCAGAAACACAGACAAGGGCAGAAGAGGTCGGCATGGGGGTCTGGAGATGCCAGGCCCCCTCGGTTCGGCAACGGTTGCAGCCCGATCGCGGTGTTCAGGCTATGTGCCCACGGATCGAGCCACGCGACCCGAGGAGCTGGCCAGAAGGACGAAATCCACATGGGCTGGGGTGAGTATGGCATGTGGAAGCCCCGTTTTCGATACGCGAAAAGGAACTTGTGTATCCAGCACGTCGTGGGCATCTGCACCAAGGGAGGCGAGTACAGGGGTCACTTGTGTAACAGAAGGCAGTGATGCTCGCTCAGAGTACCGCATAGGGGAGATGCTGATGTAGCGCCCATGCAGCTTCTGAGCCAACCAGCAGGTCGGAACTGCAAGCATGTTTTCTTATTTACGGTTGCAAAGACGCTTTGCCATAAGGAGTATTCTTCGCGACGGATTGAATCTACAATCAAGCGATCTATCAGACCTCGTAACCATGCATGTCATTTCCTGCATCGGCTCGGAGATTGCCTGGTCGCACATAGCATGGCTTGAGATACTGGACTTGTGTAGTTGGATGCCTCGCATAATTACCTAACTCATTACATACATAGCTAACCATTCGCATTGCATATTCCTGCTTAATGTGCAAGGGATGATGTAAAAGCACCAATGGACCACGCCACATTATTGGTCATTTTCTTAGAAAAGCCTTCAAGTGGCTTCAGGACATCCGCACTATCTCCATAAGAAAGAAGGACATGACCGCGGGATGGTGTTAGCATCTCATCGCCATTTTGTGTTTCCTTGCGAATGATTCAAAAAAGACTCCCAGGAATGCAATGATAGGATTCCATCCCACGCTATGACAAAGAAAATCATGGCTGCAACTTGTCAGGTGAACATGCTTCAATGTTGTTTTGCTGAACTCACCCTGTATGACCCGTTTACAACCATAGGCTCGGTCTGCCCCACTACGGTAGTATCAGTATCCATGCGCACGTGTAGCGTCATTCCCATGTGCGCTCTGCCGTTCAAAGTTTTTACCGCATGTTGCGCCAGTTCTTTCGAGGCAAACTTGGCGGTGGCCGTGCCTTTGAAAACCCCGGTCCTGCTGTCGCGAAGGAACTGGATGTCGATTGGACACCCTACCGTCTGCAACAACAAAGCATTGAGATCTTCTATCGTGCACTTGTAGCTCAAGTTTCGGATGAAAATACCACGGGCTTCTGTGAGAATGGCTCCTGCTTGGATGTTGACAGGCATTCCATTGGTGCTAGTCGAGTAGACTAGCGGGCTCGACATAGCATAGGCAGGGTAAACCGGAGCAGGGGCATATCCTGGTTGTTGCGGTGAATAGGCTTGCATCTGTGGGTACATTGAGTATGAATAGCTGGACGGCGCTGGCACATATGGGGCCGAAGCTGCGGAAGGTGCCGTTCGGCCACCACCCAACTGGTTCACCCTTCCAATGTCGATGCCACAGCGCCCGGTGGAATGGCCACCTTCTGGGATCTCGGGAAATGCTGTAGAACAGTTACACCGCATTAGTCGGTAGCCGTCACCCTTACGGCTGGTTTCCCAGACATGCACCAGCATGCCCTTGGCTCTGTAATATACTTCTGTAATCCAGGTCAATAATGCCCTACCGTTATTAAGAACCAGGAACACCTACTAAATACTGCATCTGCATCTTCCCTGTCTTTTATTCGGCACCACCCTTGCATCTCTCCTCTTCGTTGACCCTGACTGGAGTATACATCAGCCCATCCTGGCTGTTCCTTGACTACTTTACGAAGATGGTCTTTGAATTCTTGCCATCCAGCCAAGTATGGCGCATAACGCGTCGTGCCAGATACCACGAGCAGAAAGTCCCCATCGCCTTCTTTCCACGAGCCTGAGTAAGACATATCAGCGAGAAGCAGGTACTCGAACCGGAAGGGTTTGTGAGATTAATAACAACTTAGTTTCTAAGAGAGCAATAAAAGAAGGTAGTTGAACAAAAGGGTGTTATCGATCGAGTAGCTTGTGAAGTTCAGTATTGGAGAATAGAAACATATAAGTTGAGTTCCTGAGATGTGTAGTACTGGCGCTGCACTTATACCTTCCTCTCCGCGGACTGATCGAGGCCATAGTCCTGCCGATGCATATCATGCCCAGTTAATGGCTGAGAATACCCATCCTGTCGCTGTTTGGGCTCATCTAGTTGACATGAACTGTGGCGTCAATGGGGCGTCAATGGGGCGTCGAAAAGGGAAGCTCGTGGGGGGCCGCCCGCTTCCCCGAGATCTCATGCTAGAGCCGTACCCGGAGCGGGTGGCCGAGATCCTGCAGGGAAGCCGTAGACTGTACATGGTTGCGCCCCAAACGGAACTTTTCAAGGCTATCGTCGATCTAGCTCTGAAGATTACGCCAGCCTTTTCTCAAATCTGCTGCAGCCTCCGTGAATATCTCACCGCCTTTAGAGGTTTGCCATCTTGAGCAAACTGCATTTTCAGCTTTAGCTGTGCGTTGTATATGGTGTAGCGGGGTCTTACACACACAACGGGATAAAAGCAATTATTGGTGATCCTGGCTTGCTAATGAAACCTTGTAAGACCCATAATCAGCCTTTGTGGGGTAGTTCAACGAACGAGGCTCTAGCACAGATACTTCCATTTGCAAGTACAAGAGCTTGAATAGAACGTTGTGAACATTACTTCTGTTGGTTACATATGGGTAATTCAGCTATTGCTTGGTTTGGCTATAGGTTATAGGCCTGTTTCTTGTTAGCTAAGCGTCCGCTTGTCAGGAAGAAGCCTCACCGAACAATCCATGAATACAGACAACGAATAGTTTCGTCAGATCAATGAGATCTCCATACGATGAGCTTCTGATCGAACCCGCCACTTATCAAATACTCAGCCTTCTTGTCGTCTTTCATCATGTGGCCAGCCCAGAGGCAGCGGATTTTAGAGCCAGGCTCATGTGCGTCCAGAGACGAAATCAACTTCCCGCTCTTCGCTTCGATACCACGCACAACCCCATCGTCAGAGCTCACATATACGCCCGACCCATCAGGGCGCCATACCAGGCGTGGCGTCGAGTAAGACGTCTGTGGCGCCAGAGTAGAGACGTTGACTAATATAGCAGCTTCTTCCTTGTCTGCAACAGCCAGTTCAGCCCGGGCTTGTGACGCTTGTGTGACGGGTCCATCCGGGCCTGGGCTAATCTCTGCAGCGGGTCCGGAAGAGCACGTGGGAGGTAGCAGAAGCTTGACTATCAGTAGCTTCATGTGGGGCGTGCTACACATCCAAAATATGCGAGGTTAGCACAATTCTTACATGCGTCTCGTGCGTATAGACCCACCTAGATGTTGCGACTGCGACTAGATGTTGATTTGTAGGGCATATCTGTAAATCCGAGGGGGTAAACGCCACCCAGGCATTTGAGTGGGGTGCAAGATTTTGTTTCCCTAAGAGGGTGAAAGCTGGTGAACTTGGGCTAGGAACAGCGTAGTAGTGGAGGAATGTAGAGTCCCTCCTAGCAACTACTAGAGCAGGTGTACCGTCTCCAGGTAAGGTAACAAACATGGTGGATTCTGGGATACTCGGTAGCGTCAAAGTTGCTATTGGGTCCCCGAGCCGTAGCTTTTCGGCGGTGATATCGAGTCTGTATAGGAACACCTTGGCATCCCACCCTGCACTAGCAACCAACATGGAAGTCCCATCATACAGAAGGGTAGATAGCTTGACGAGATATTTGTTGTGATCTTTGCGTTCTTCTAAGACCGTATTGCTGGCTGTGTTAAACAGAGTCAGCTTGCCTGACATTGAGGCAACCAAAATGTGTTGGGTGTCTACAGGTACAATATCCAAAGTCGGCGAGTCTTGGAAACTGGAATATGTGTGGGCAAGCTCAAACTCTTGTGTGCATGGATCCATCAAGTGCAGGTGACGGTCAGCAGTGGTGACCGCAATGTATTGTCGACTGTTTGTTGCAGATGGTAGCAGAATGTCCAAGACTGCTATACTAAGTATATTTGATCTGTTTGGGAGAGACCCTACGACTATCGGGTCGGTGGGTGCCTTGACGGCCCATCCTTGCTCAGTGTCATCGATGCCGAGCTTCTCGAAGTTGAGACTTAGATCGAATCTCTTTTTCTCTTGTAGAACAGACTCAATAGTGACCAGATCATCTGAGGCTGCGCCAATGTCAGGAGGTAGTTCAGCTTCCCGTACAAAGCTGTTCAATGTCTACTTTACTGTTAGTGGATGCATGCCAGCCCGAGGGTGAGGTGACGTCACCTGTTTGTATCCATTAGCTCTCAGAAATCGGGCCACCAGCTCAGCTGCAGATGGAAGCATGATGTCCGGTTGAAGGATTTCTTCTATAGTTGTTCTGTAAGCCGGTCGATTGGAAATGGTGATGTTGCGTGTAAGCGTTGAATGATGGGCTAGTGAGGGGAGGGCTGGATGGAGCTAGCGTGTTTATCGATATCGATATCGATATTGATCGTCCCCACAATGTACCCCAAAGAAGATTCTGTGGAAGAAAAAAGCGCCGCAACAAACACGCTGCGGCTCACCATACAATATTTGTCGAAAATGGAGGCAAGTTGCAATTTGCCTAGCCTCATAGTCATCCCTGACCATCGTAGGACATGATTGTTTTGCGTCGAAAATTGACCGAGAAATTGGTCGCATTGCAGGACGCTACACCTGAGCAGCCTTACAGTATCCTGCATCGTTTGAATCTTGCCAGGGCTTACAAGGACCTTGGCTACCCAGATCTGGCTGCGGGAGATGCCTACAAAGCATTGATTCTGGTGGATGAGTTGACCGAGGAAGGCGAATACCATGATGAGGCCTTGGAGGCAGCACGCGCGGATCTTGTTCCGGAAAAGATGGCAGACTTATCAATAGGTGCCGAGAAAGAGACCGTTCCTTCAGAGTACGAAGATGTCATAAGTTATGCGAAAACACAATGGTCGAGAACAGCGTATGTAAGAAGCTCGGTGGGTTCATGAACGTATTTTAGAGAGGCTAATTTATTCAGCTACGATATTTTGATTCCAAGCCTGTTGGATTGCGGGTGCTTCCGCAGTGCCTTTGATTACATTGCTCGCGCGATGAAAGCGTTCCCTGATGACGAAGCTTTCCAAACTTACGATGAGTCCTTGTCAAAACGTTTAAGGACCCACTGTGAGCGGAGCGGGGAGAACTTTGAGGATATGGAGGTTGATGACTATCCTGACAAAGGTCTTGTTCGACGTGAAAAGTACCCCTGGAACGATCACGAGCCAGACCGATTCTCAGCCGAATGCTTAGACTTTCTCAACGAAGAGCTCGCGGACATAGCACCAAGACTGGAGGTGAGGGTCGCTGAACTGCCGGTCCTTGCTACAAATTCCTCTGCGAACGGAACTTCGGAGCCACAGTACACCAAGCAACTAGGGTTGTTCGCCAAAGAGGACATAGCCCCTGGAGAAACCATCCTAGAGGAAAAGTCGCTGCTCACTGGCATATCGAGACTACACGAGTCATATTGTGATGCTTGCAGCATACCTCTCTCAGAGTCTGGAGACACAATGCATCAGAACATAACATGTGAAGAATGCAACGAGGTCTTCTTCTGCAGCGAAGAATGTCATGACCTCGCCCAGGATCACTACCACCCTTCGATATGCGGCGTGAGCGTCGACCAGAGCAAGGTCCCTGCTCGTGAAGCGGCGGACTATCTCTATAGCCTTCTGCTTGTTCGAGCATTGGCATTAGCTGAGACCCAGGACCTTCACCCATTGGAACTGAAGGAATTACGTTATATCTGGGGTGACTATCATGGCAAGGATCTCGACGCTGTGTGGGAAGCAGACCCGTCTGGTCGTCTGACCAATCCTTTTGCCAACGTACCGCAAACATTATCATTTTCGTTCAACAGTAATGTGCTCATGCCACTTCACGTTCTGGAGCAGATGGATGTCAACATCTTTACCCGGAGCCACCGTTACGACACCTGGATCTTCAACACTCTGTACGCAAAGTTCCGGGGAACAGCATCTGCACAACAGGGCCTGGACGGGAGACCTGAGATTAGCGCTGTTCACCCCATGTGGTGTCTCGCAAACCACAGCTGCGATCCAAATGTAGCATGGGAGTGGCGTGGGTCCATGCGGTTCTGGACGCGTAAAGAGCTCGTAGACTGGAAAGGTCGAGACCCTAGCAAGGGGCCTGGTCTGAAGAAAGATGAAGAAGTCTTCGGTCACTACTGTGATGTACGTCTGCCAGTCAAGGAGAGACGGGAGTGGGCAGTCGGAGCACTGGGCGGCGATTGCATGTGCACTAGATGCGTCTGGGAAGATGCGGCTGAGCGTAAGCAGGGCAATTCACACTAGGGAGCTTTGGAGTATTGTGGCATCTGGAACGTTGCTGACGCGGCGCTATCGATATGTGACAACGCAGTTGCTTCCATGACTTCTACCGACAGTACGTTTGACATGTATTGGCTGAATTGGGCCTAGCAGGCACACCTAATAATAAAAGGCGCCTCCGATGCAAGGCATGTATGTGACAGGCGATGAGAACATGGTATCCGAGATCGGTTCGGACTAATTCCAGCATGCGTGGGTGGCATCTACGAACCATATACAGCACTGTACATGCGGCTGCAGCAGCCATTAGACCACAATCCGACCTGGCCAACCGTGCCGCTAGATCTCCACAATCCATGCGGAACAGGGCCCCTGCATGGTGTCGTGTTTGTGTAAGTCAAGACGTCCTTCGCTTAGCGTTGCGGAATCTCCTTGCATTTATCTGGACGCACGTTTAATTCGTTATCTCGTTTTATCCTCGATGTCGTCATGTTCTCGAACGACAAAGTGTCACACGGTCAAACGCCATCAACAGCCACCATATTGCAGCTCAAGTTGGCGTTTAAGTAGCGACTAACCTCTTTTTAGCAGTCTGTCCAAGTGACGGGCACATTACACTTCTGATTGGTGTGATTCCCGACGCTAGACATTGTTTTTTCCAACTTCACACAACACGCCGAGAGCCTCGTGGGCAACTGCGTGGGATTTACGTCAGAGTTTGTAACGATATTTGAGCCATTTTTTCACTTATGCCGTCCCCGAAACTGATCTCGTAGCCACAATTTGGTGGCTGTTACGACCATTGTATCTGCACTGCATCTTACCGTATCGGACCTCGCTAATAAACTATCACTGGGAAACATTCAACTTTTCAAATCTCTAGTATCTGGATACATCTGGCTAGTGGTTCCGTCAAAAACGCCCTACAGCTCACTGGCGCTGCCAGACGGGCGGATCCGCACGAATACACAACAAGTAACAGTGCCGCAGTACCCACTTTGGTGGAAACCACTAGCAGCTCTCCTTTTCAACGACCCTGCACCTCGTATCGAAATTCCCAATCTCACGGTAGATTCTAGTATCACCCATTCCAAGAACCAGATCAGCATTAGCCAAACCTGGCAGTATTCTGGCCATGCTCATGCACTGTAATGTGTAGACCACAGAAGTCATTGCGCTGCCTGATCTATGAAGTTCAGCCATGTACGACATGTCAAGTACAGAAATGAAGAGATCATGCAAAGGATCGGACGATATGCATCGCACGCATGATGCATGACGAAGTATATCTACTCTGTGTAACCACTTTGCACACCGCGGGGAAGCAGGTTAAATATGTGGGATTAAGGTTGAGTACAGGCCCTTCTGTGGCTGCACTCTGGGGCCTCAACAAAACGCACGGCGGACATGCGCGCACATGCAGCGAAGGAAGCAGCCAGCCCACAGGCTCGAAAGTCGAATGCAGTAATGATATGGGAATTGATATCCTCTAACGACTCCCCTTACTGTAATCACAAAAAGTGACACAAAGTACATCATACTGCATACCATGCGGGTTTTCCATACATGTCAACACATTTCAGTGCCCCTTGAACATGCACTAAATCCCAACCCCCAACATCGTATGGGTGTGTGGTGAACGAGACAGTATCTACTATTTAGAATGAGCTTTTTACCAGCGTACTCCAGCTAGGAGATCAAACACCAAAGAACCTGCACGAGAAGAGCTTGTATCGCTATCTAACTACAGGTAAACATAACAAAAGTGTTGTGTCATGAGATGCATGTCCTCCTCCGCGTGTGTAGCAGCCCAGTGCACCAGCACTAAATAAATCTCAGTACTCTCTTTTTCTCTCTTTTTCTCTCTTTTTCTCTCTTTTTCTCTCTTTTTCTCTCTCTGCATCTCCCCACCCACACCATACATCTACCGAAAGCTAGACATGTACACATAATAACAACAACAATACTACCCTAGAGAAAAAAAAGGAGCCACGAAAAAGAAGAGAAAGAGGTAGACTGATCTATCCCCCCTCTTTTCCATCATGACAACAGGTTTGGACGGGATAATCGAGGGCACCCACGCATCTCGCTCAGATATGTCTGCAAGAAAAAACAAACAAAAGAAAACTAAGAAACAAGAATGTGTGAGGTTGGGGGGACGAAGAAGCGTAGGTAGACGAGCATGTCCCCATTTTGCAATCTATTCGTTCTCTTGAAGAGAGTTGGGGAAGGAGGTTTTGAGATGAATTTAGGGAATAGTTCAAAAGCGCAGCGTATAGGTAGTGATCCATTTAGCTTGATATTAAGAAAAAAAAACAATAAAAAAACCATGTTCCACTGTTCTCATTTGAATCTAAGAGTATTTTTTCTATTTACATGCTTTCTATAATAACTAAGTATGGCATATGGGAAAGGGGGAAACGAGAGAAGAAGAAAAGGTGTGTAGGGTATACCTCAGTTACCCAAAGCTGCACGTAAACCACTCCAACAAGATACTTGGGGCTTTTAGTAAAAGAGAGTCTTCTTTTTTCGTTGCAACTGTTGTCTTCGTATCTTTTCGTTCACAGATAGTGTCGAGGAAGAGAATCCGATCGAGTCTCAGCAAAACCGACTTATTCAGCACCGCTGATCCACTGCCACCATGAACTCGGCGGCAAAGCAGTCTCGAACCCACAGGCCCTCGTGACGGCTACAATAACGGCACCCAGTACACTCACGCCGCCCAAGATCTTAACAAGTACGTAGCTTCGTCGCTTGAGCTCGTCGCTCAAACTGCACAAGCCAAGGGGGTCTCGCGAGTCGAGTCCAACCATGGCTTTGACATATCGCTGGCCGATGTTGCGAGATTTCTTTTCATCACCATGTCGCACCATTGCCCATTCGGCTCTCGGTGCAGCACCGGGTGACTCAATAATTGTGCCTTTGGAGACCTCTTCACTGACGCGTTCTAGCAACCATTTTGCTCTTTCGTTACTCTGGAGCTCCTCGAATCTGTCTCTCTCGTTGCGACGACTGCGCTGTAGATCCGTGGCCCATCTTGCGATTCTGATTTCGCTAAAGCGTTGGTCGCCTTGCGTGAACTGGCCATATCTTGTCAAGGAGAAGTCACCAGGCGACTCGAGGGCTTCGGAGTTGGCTAGGGACGTAGAGGATGCTAGGATTGGAGATTGTAGGTTCGAAGGGTAAAATGGCGACCCTGAGCCTGGTACCAGGACACCCGATGGTGATGTAGCAGAGAAGACAGAGGATGCCAATGACGCTGATAGCCGAATTAGCTTGATGATGCAATCTAATGTAGAATACTCACGATTGGAAGCAGCTCCGTTGAGCCCTATCGAAGCCACCGTTGGACTGCGTGGTTGGGTCATGCTTTCCATCATGGTTGATTCGCCAGGAAGCTGTATCTTACGCCGCCACGCTACGAACTTCTTTGCTGCTGAATGCCGAAGCCAGACAATAGACTCGGGGTCAAACACGCGGTTCACTAACGCAGTCAACTCTGAGGGCAGAAGGGGTTGCACATAGTCCGGCGACATGAGCAACGATGCATCCATGTTGTCGTGATCGGGGCCAAGAGTAGAGGATACTGCGTATGGATAGGTGGGTGTTGTAAAGGGATATTGGTTTGCTTCAACAGAAGCACCTGAGGCTGAGGTCTTGGGTATTGGAAGGCCCTGCACATTGAGTAATGCGTCGTCGATTGTTTCTCCAAAAAAGAAGGGTCTGAAGGCGGTTGTCTGTATCTGAGCAAGGATAGAAGTTTTCAATGCGACGACCTCTTGCGCAGAAAGAGTGTCCGATTTTGCTATGATAGGGATGACGTTGGTGAGGTACGACAACCGCTGCATGTACTCAATGTCCTTGCTGAGGTCTTTGCCTACCAAGTGTCAGCAATCAAACATGGGACAAGCGACAAGTTGGCTTACCAGGTGATAGCAGGTAGATCACAACGTCCACAAGGACGCCACCGCTACCACTGACAAGTCCGAGTGCATCGCTGTCTTCTAGCGATACGACTGACGATGTTTGGTAAAAGAGAGACTCCACGTAGTTTACGACGGTACCCATATCATCTCGCTCTGTGGGTCCTGGCGAGTATCCGGGGGTATCTACAAAACATATGTTTCTCTCCAAGACAGTATCGGTGCTGCTCTTCCTCTTCTTGAGTGCACGAGTCTCTTCTACATCAGCCCACCAGTGTGGGTAGGGCTTCGTGCTTGCATGTATCTCAGTCACCCGTGCGGTGCCGGCATGCTCTGGTTTTCTTGTGCAAGACTTGGACTTGGAGGCCCGTGGCTGCGAGTTTGACTGCGAGAGCGGTAGAGGATCCACGTGTACGATATCTTCGCATGCCTGGACGATAGATCGAACGAGGGAAGATTTGCCAGAACCTGTATCATGCCATTAGTACATGATGCGCTAGACAGTAGCGCTCGCTATAAACACTGAGCATCACGCACCTGTTTCGCCTGCAACCATTACCTTCAGCTTGCTCATAGCTTTGCCTTTGGTCGTAAAAGGACGTCTCGTCGGCATCTGCATCACGGGCATGACAAGCTGTGGAAAGCTCAAGGTATCCTGTTGTATCTCGACATGCTCTTCCTCGCCTCCACTCGACGTGGCAGCTTGACTGACAGCTTCCTCCATGGCGGAATCTTCGTCGGACAGCTTGAGCGATGTTATCGAAGCTGATGTCGGTGTGCTGGGCATGGCGGATGTAGGGTATGGGGAGGACACATCTGCACCAGGCAGCTTCAAGGGTACAAAAGAACCATGGTTGGACAGGTTCCTCTTCAATTTCCAGGGCTTGTTTGATTTGGTATCCTCTGGCAATGTTGCGGAGTCAGTCGACGAGCCATGCGACACTGACCTTGAGCTCCTTGCGCCACGGCTCTTGGTCCTATCTGCTTTAAGCGAGTCGTTGCCCCTTGTTGCATCCTCGGGACCAAATGCAGCTTCGAGTGTGTCTGCGAGACTTTGGACTCCATACGTGCCGTGATCGTCATGTTTTCCCGAGGAAGCTGCAGCATGAGGCGGAACTGCGGGTTGCTCCAGGTCCTCGAACCGCTTGAAGACGAACGAAGTGGGTACGTGGGAGACAGGGGCGACAGGGTCTATGCTCGACTTGCGAGAGCGCGGCTTAACAGCAGGAGTGAGGGCGTCGCCGCCTGGTAGCGGTCGCATATCGGCGATGTGTTTGGAGCATATGGCTTCAGATACAGACGGTCGGGAGGTTTGGCCAAAGGAGACTTGATAAGCCTCATCCAAGTACCGGGTGGAGATGTGATGTGATGTGAGATGCACGCGACCGGCCCCGCGTTAGCCCCGCTGCGAGCTACTGCACTGTTAGTCTCGTGTGGAACGCGTCAATGCGCCGGTGCAAGGAGTCAAGGGGAGCAAGTTGGTGTCAACGAGTGCTGCGAAGACGAGGGGGAAGAGTACAGTAGATACAATCAGGACTATGCTGTGGTCGGGCGCGGAGCTATGGGGCTGCTGCTGATGCAAGTGGGCTTGCTCGTCCTCGAATCAGCTATCAGCGTACCTACGCATGCTTCGCGTCGCATTATCAGCTGACGTTATTGCTGCTGCGATCTTCCCAAGACCCCATGACACTAGTTTCAAGTAGATGCCTGTACATATCTCACATATTGTATTCGTACTAGGCCGTCTTTACGATTGCTTTTCATATCACCATGTCATCATGGCCCTGTACATGTCATGCTGTACACGTCTGGCTAGTCTTGCTTCGGAATCCATTACACCAGATGCCACGACGCTCCCTAGCCCGTACCTCTAACCACCAGGTAGTCCACCCTATACATTAGGCAACCGGAAATGCGCGCGCAAACAAGAAAAGCGAACATAATCGAACAAAGGGCTGGACGAATACTTATGAGTACAGAAGGAAACCATGCTGAAATGAAACCGCTCGCTATGCAAGGGCTCAAAACCCCAAGGACGAACGCATACGCCCAGACTTTTCCTCGAAATGAAATGACTTTTATACAAGCGCTGAAAAAAGGGCCGAGTACAGTACATAGCTAAAGCCGTCAGTCGTTAGGCCGTCGAGCCGAATGAGCTCATCAAGGAACGAATGAAGAATGTGGGAGAGAGAATTTGGCGACAATGCCGTCCTTTAGGATTCCTGGGCCGCACCGCCGCGACCGCGCATAGAGCCACCTCGGCCACGAGGCTGGAAGTTTCCGCGAGGTGCCTGGCCGCCCATACCGCCACGGCCACGAGAGGCACCACCACGAGCGAAGCCTCCACGGTTGAATTGGCCAGGGTTCTGGCGGCGTTCTTCAACCTTCATCTCAATGCCGTTGACCGTGTGGGGGTTGGCAGCAACAGCGGCCTGGAATCCGGCTGGTGTCTTGAAGTCGACAAAGGCACAGTTCTAAACGCCAGTTAGCTGGACAATGCTTTGGCATCACAATTGGTTTCACTTACCTTGCCACGGCTAATGTCAAGATATTCAATCTCGCCAAACTTAGCGAGTGCGGCCCTCAGAGCACCTTCCTCGACTTGGCTGTACACGTTCTTGATATAAGCACGCTTCTGGTCGGGGTCGGCGGCAGGGCCAGCATTCTGTGCGCGGGACTGTTCCTTCTTATGTCCGGTAGCTGTTTGCCATCCGGCAGCCTCACTCTGGCTGGTGGCAGGAGACTGCTCGCGGGCAGGAGCGGCAGGCTGGCTGGAAGCAGGGGCGGCAGATTGAGCGGGGGCGGGACTGGCAGCGGGGGCGGCGGCAGCAGCAGCAGCAGCCTTGGGCTGCGAAGGGGCTTGCTGTGAAGCCGGGGCATTCACAACGGGGGTAGCAACCTTGTGTGCGGAGGCTGCGAGGCTAGCCCAAGTGCGAGGAGCAGCAGGCTTTGGTGGGCCAGAAGGCATCGCGACAGGTGCGGCAGGCTTCTGTGCGGACTGGGCAGGTGCAGCAGGCTTCTGAGGCTCGGTAGTCTCTTCGACAGGGGCTTCGGGCTCCTCGCTGGCCTTCTCCTCAACGACGGCGGCGGGTGCCTCCTCCGCAGCGGGTTGCTCAACCTCCTCTGGCACTTGCTGGGCCGGAGCTGCGGGCGCAACCTCCTCGACAGCAGGCTCCTCCTTTGCAGCCTCCTGCAGTTTGTCGTCGACCTTGTTCAAGGCCTCCTCGCTGGTTGCAACCTCGTCGCTCTTGAGCTCAGTGTTCTCAGGGACGGCAGCGGTGGGAGCTGGCTCAGTGACACCGTTGGCGGGCGCAGCTTGCTCTTGCTGCTCGTCATCCTCCTCTGGCTCCTCAGCAAGGTAGCGGAAGATGTCATTGAGGACGAAGTAGCCGTTGGTCTGCTCGGCAAGGACAAAGGTCTGGACAAAGCGCTTGTGAGGTTGGCCCTGGTTTGAGATTTCACCAATGACTTGGATCACAATGTTGGCATCGGAGCCCTGTGAATCGACGTTGGTAACGCGGACCTTGGTGTCCTTGAAATCCAGCTCCTTGATGCGCTCGTTGATCGCCTGTGCTCATGTTAGCTTGCTGCGGCTACCGGATGCCTGTCCACGTACCTTTTGGCCCAAGCAAACGTTGACCTTGTCCTCCTCAACGCCCGAAACGTACTGAGAGCGCTTGTTGTAGAAAAGCTGGAGTTTGGGTCAGCCGCAAGTCGTCATGAGGGGCGAATTGGCAATGTGCGACTTACGTAGAGTCGGTCGGGGCTCTTGCTCAAGGTGGTGTAGTACTGCTCGACAAAGTACCATCCGACCTCATCCTTGGGGATTTCGGAGGCGGATGCTTGTTGTGCGGGCTGGCTGGGGGTTGGTTGCTGCGAGGGTGTGAAGTTGGAGGCGCCGGTAGAGTAGTTGTTCTCGTATGCCTGTGGCGCATAGTTGCCGTTGACGGGGCCGGATGATTCGGTGGAAGCCATTTTTGGGGTGTGGAGCGGGGGAGTAGAGGACGTGTTGACCGAGGATTGCGACGAATTGCTAAATGCGTGCGCGAAGAAGAGCGGCGACTAGGACAGGCAAAGTACAAGGCAAGCGCCTAGAGTCTACAGAAACGAGTCAATATCAGCTGCGACGAATGCTGAAGTCAAGCCGATGGCGCATACCGGGGGCCGTGGTGAGGAAGAAGACGAGATGATGTTCGTCAAAGGACTGCGGACGAGGCGAAGATGAAGATGGTGTCTAGGCGGATTAGATGGCGGTATATGGTGTGAGCCCCTGGTGGACGAGAGAATGATGGAAGAAGAGGCAATGAGAGCAGGCGGGTCGGGTATTGTGCGCGTGTAGGCAAGAGTGCTAGTGAGAACCACACTGATTCGGAAGGCAAAATGGAAAGCTCGCGAACCATTTGCAGTCTGTGCGTCGGCCCAATCAAGCGAGCCTGTCCTGCACCTCATCTACCCACGCCATACAACAAATTGTGCTGGAAGCGCAATGTCTTTGTTCTGTAATGTTGAAATAACATGGAACAATGTGATGTTTGAGACAAGCTTTCAACATCTCTGCACAATCCTCTGAGACGGATGCACTTGGTAGTGCATGTTTGTGGAGCTACTAACATCTCCAATTGCTCTACGTCGCGAGCCTGGCCCTTCACTATCTTATGATTGAATCCGATAATATTCAATTTGACGTTAACGCATCAAACTTCAGGTATCAATGCTCTGTGATTGCTGGGTCATCCATCTTCTCCATGATATAACGCATTCACGAACCAATTGCCTCGCTCAATCGCTCCTACCACAGTCACGGCCGCTGTTGCTGTTATTGTACAAAAGCCTATCGCCCTTTCCAACCCCAGACATACATGCTCTTTCTCTCCAACTATCCATAGCTATGTCACTACCCCCCCAGCAAGTCACTCCCATTTCTCTCGCACCCCAGCATGTTTGCAACTCATCAGAAACATCATCCACCCAACTCATCAAGGTAACCTCGCACCATAATCTCTCGTTCAAGATTTACCTTTTACTAAAAATATCCCGGCAACCCAGCCCAACACCACCATGTCTCCAGATCCCGACGCCGACAAAATCTTCGTCCTCGACGCCTTGACCCACAGCCTCAACATCTCCATGTTCGAACTCATAACCATTCTCAGCAGCCAAGCACCCATCTCAAACCTGCTACTCGTCCCAGCCCTCAAGATGCAGCCGATACCCATGTCAACACTCGTCTCCGTGCCGAGCGTGCACTTGCACAACAAGATACCCATCGTTCCCACTGCACTGGAGACCCCGATGGCCGCTGAGATGTGTGAGCCTGAGACGGATCTGTACGTGGAATTCGTGGTTGTTTACTGGTTTGCGTTGGCGTTTGTCATTCTTGTTGCTCTCTTGGCGCTGTGGACAAAGTTGACCATGTCGGTGCGCAAGAGTTTGGCGGACAGGAAGCCGGATTCAAGGAAGAAGCCGCTGACGGATGTGGAGAGGTGGTGTATGCGGAGGCAGAAGATGCGCGAGTTGGAGGCGGAAAGCCAGGACGACAAGAGAATGGAGATGGAAGTAAGGAGGGTGTAAGCCGCTGGCATCAGGCGTCTAGGGAGAGATTCACTGCGGCGGCTAACTTCCAATTCCCATACAAGCTTTGATGCTACTGTGAAAGCCTCATGCGGTTTTTTGCTCTTTCAGTATGTAATCTCCGCCCTTGACCGCTTTATATATACCATAGAGACCGGATAAGAAAGTATTGCTTTTTATAAGCCTCTTCAACAACCCTCTGGCACCAATGCCGAAGTCTTCTTTTCTCCCTCGATCCTTGACCTTGTCCCATATTGAGGGCAGAGATGTGGCGTGGTATCTAAGACGAAGCCCGTCGTACTCGTGCTTGTCGTAGACCTGCCACCACTCGTCTTCAGTGTAGAAGACTCGCGAATAAAGCCACTTTAAGCCCCCCAGCTCCCGCAACTTTGCTTCAATCTCGCGGTTTGCACGGACGTACTCTGCTTCATCGGATGGATACGGGCCCCACAGCCCGACACTGATATCTTCGCCCTCGTACGCGTCTACTTGCTTGCCACCAACCAACCCACTAAAACGCTTCGCATGTCCCATTGAGCTTCTGCCGTCCCGGCGAAGCGGACACAGCCAGATAGGATACAGGCCAAAAGCCTCATCAGCATACTCGAGAAACGGCGCTGCATTGTCAGCAGGAAACGCGATATCGTGGATTATGTAGCGATCCGTGTACCCCGAAGCGTGCAGGGCATGATACATGATGCGCGTGTGCATAAAATAGTCGAACAAAAAGCGCGTTAGCCATGTAAATGGGAACATGAAGTGCTTGTAAGCATACATGCCCATCCAGAAGGCGCCGCGGTCGTAGCGGAAGAGATAGTCTTGGATAGGCACCAACTCTTTGGTGATAATACCGCGAGATGAGACGGACCTGGCATGGATCCAGAACCACTCGTCCCACGGCCTGGAGAAGCGCTGCACGGGGAGATCGGGCGTGTGCGTTGTTGTGTACACAAGCCGGCCAGTGACAATGACGCCTGTGCCTTTTGAGAACAAGACGCCGTCGACGTAGTCGTTTCTTGCGTCACTTGCATGGTACTTCATCTTGCCTGTTGCATTCTCAAAAGAAAACGTGGGATGGTATGTCACTTCAACCATTTGGCCCAGCGGAATCAACTTCATCTCCACCATGGTCAGCACGCCCAGAGTCCCAAAACTTCCTCGGAGTCCTTCGAACAAATCTGCATTCTGGTCTACAGATGCTGTTACGAGCGTGCCATCTGCCAGCACAACTTCAGCGTTTAGTACCGTCCGATCGAAGAATCCATGCTTGAAACTGCTGCTTTCACCCGCGGTCCCTACAAAGCCTCCGCCTACGGTGATGCCAGGGAACTCCATGACTACGGGTGGAAGTAATCCGACTTTCATCGTTCCCTGCACTAGGACGTCCATGGGGACGTTGGGTTCGACCATGGCGGTTTGCGTGTCATGATTGATGGAAAGAATGTGATTGAGGGTGCTGACATCGACAATGGCATCGCGGTCAAAGTCTGCGTGGCGTGTGCTGTTTGTGCTGCCGTGGTAGATGCGGAAAGCAGTTTTTGTAGCGTAGAAGTGTTGAACGCGAGAGCGTACTGTTTCTACGGTGGCTTTGTGGCGCTCCATTCTCTATGGGATTTGGCGCAGGACGAGGGACTGCAATGTTCGGTTTGGTGACAGCCAATACTGCGTCGACTATGTGTGGCTGTGAGGTGAGGCTGGAGAAGTCGCACTAGTGGGTGATACTTTGCCCCACGATACCTCTCTGAGGTGTGGACTCTGGCGCCAGGTCGAGCGACGATCAATTCTCCTCTTTCTTGGATCGCTGCATCCAAGGGCTGCAGCCTTGTCAGCTACCTAGGTGGTTTCTATGCTGCGTACCTGAGCCGAGCAGGCCAAGAGGGCTTCCCGCACACCATACATACATACGTCAGCCTTCCTAGCGAGTGGGGCCTGTTCCGCTCTTCCGGCCACCATGGTAACTACAGACCGATCGTCCGTGAAGCGGAAAGCGAGAGTGTTGCTTCTGATGGTACACGTGGCTTGGATACCATTCTTCTAGGATAGAATAAGCAGCTATACTCTTTCCTGAAGGTGTGCTCCTGTAGGAAATCAAACAAGCAATTCTGTCTGCCCCGCACAAAAGCTACTCTTGGTCTGGAGCGATTGGTCAATACTGACTCTGACAGGATCGGACGGATGATGGAGAAAGCTCAGCCCAGCTTATGTAGGTATAAGTCAAAAAGTATGGTGTCGCCATGTGTCTCTCATCTTCATTTCATTCAACGATCCTCTGGCCCCCTTCTCACATTGTTATTCACCCATTATGGAGACACATAATTCGACAGTAGCGTCTCTGGCAGCGCAGGTCGCCCGGTTCAGCGCCTCTAAGACACCCTTTCGCATATATCATGGTTCCACGCTGTCGACACGGACGTCGTCACGTGCACGCAGCCAGATCATCGACGTGAGCTCGCTCAACCATGTACTGCAGTTTGATGAGCTGGAAAAGACAGTGCTCGTGGAGCCGAATGTTCCGATGGATAAGCTGGTGGAAGCTACCATGGCGAAGGGATTACTGCCGAAGGTTGTCATGGAGCTACCGAATATCACGGTTGGTGGTGGGTAGGTGGACATCTGTTGTTGCTTTTGTGCGCCCACGTTGAGATGATCACAAGCTCTTGTTTGTCACAACTTTTATATATAACAAAACACATCTTCAGACTATCAATACTGACTGATGGTAGGTTTGCTGGCACCAGCGGCGAAAGCAGTTCGTACAAGTATGGACTCTTTGACCGCACCATCACAGGGATAGAGCTCGTTCTGGGAAACGGCGAGATTGTGTGGGCATCAGCGGAGGAGCACCGGGATTTATTCTTCATGGCGGCCGGGAGTTGTGGAAGCCTGGGCGTCATTACCATGCTCAAAATGGAGCTCATTCAGGCTAGCTACTACGTCGAACTGGAGTACATACCCGTCCGTAACACGGAAGATGCGGTAAAGCAGTTTCGACTCTATCAGGAAGATGATACAGTCGACTACATGGACGGCATCATGTACTCTTTGGACAGAGGTGTGATTATGATCGGCCGGTTGACGGATGCGCCCATGGACAAGAAGATCCAGAGCTTCGATAAACCAGCTGATCCCTGGCTCTACATGCACGCAGAAGACATTGTAAAGCGGACCCAGGGAAGCAAGACAATACACAGGGAGCTCGTGCCTACGCAGTCATACCTGTTTAGATACGACCGAGGCGTCTTTTGGTCCGGGCTACGCGCGTTCAGGTACTTTGTAACACCGTTCAACCGCGTCACTCGCTACCTGTTGGACCCCTTCATGTATTCGCGGACAATGGTACACGCGCTGCACCGCTCAGGTCTTGCATCTCGAACCATCATCCAAGACTATGGCGTGCCGTATGATTCAGCAGACGAGTTCATCAAATGGATCGATGAGAAGACTGGAATCTGGCCTCTCTGGCTATGCCCTGTGAAATCAGCACCGCTGGGCGAACGCAGCTTCTCCCAAGGTAACAACATCAAAGACGATATTCTCCTTGACGTGGGCATCTGGGACATGGGACCGAGCGATGCTCAGGCTTTCATCAAGCTGAATCGCGATTTCGAAGCCAAAGTGACGGAGCTCGGGGGCTTGAAGTCGCTATACGCGCATGCATACTACACCGAACAAGAATTCTGGGACATATACGACGAGAAGAAGTACATGGAGCTGCGCAAAAAGTACCATGCCGAGAGTCTTCCAAGCGTGTACGAAAAGGTGCGTGTCGATCTGCAAGGCGTCGCTGGAGAGAGGACGCAGAAGAGACAATCGTGGAGCGACTGGGCGTACCGACAATTCTGGAGCACATGGCCGATTGGGGGTCTGTACGGAGTTGCCAGCGCGACCAAGGGCTTGTTTTTCAAAAGCGACTTTTTGCTGAAAAAGTAACAAAAGGCAGATCGGGACTTGGAGATCCATGACAGGGTACGTGTGGGGGTGACGGTGGACGGGTATGTGGCATCGTCATGCATGTCGGGAGCACATCCCCCTGACAGGGTTGCGGGTAGGCGTTAATTCTAGACCTTATGAAGATCAGGTAAATGGAGAATGGATGGATTCGTAGTGACGTTGAGAGAGGCGGGACATGACCGCAAGCGCGAGTAGTTCGCGGGCAGGAAAACCTGTAAGGGCGCTGGCAATGGTGAAGACGCGCCGTAGTGTAGAGCGGGCGGCGCGTCGACGTCACCTGTGGAGGTTTAGCGTGGAAGCGCGCCTGCCCCGGGATTCATTGGCCTCGACTCAGCTCATGCATGGGCCGCATTGACGTAGCAAAAAAAGCCTCCACTGGCCCAACCTCCCCATTTCACGCACAGTCGCACAGTCGCACAATCCCAGGCGCCCGTTCAACCTCCTCTCCACTCGCGACTAGATCAAAGCTGGCCCTGCTCTTTCTTGTGCCCCGCTACTGCCCATTCCACCGCACACTCCTCTGAATTTGTACGAGCTTTCTTGGCCTTGCTACCACGGACCCGTTGGACAACGTTGCGCTGGCCGACCGCTCTTCTTTCTTTCTTGGTAGATAGGTACGAAGCCCCGACGCGCGCAGAATCACGCGTGGCCGACTTTCCTCGTACACTCGAAGCTAACAGCAGCTGTAGAATATTGTAATTGACCCCTAGACGCTCAATCATGGCGCGTCTCAGCGGGCTTCCCTCTGAGCACCATCACGAGGGTCCTGGCGACGCTCCACGACGAAAGCGCGGCCGCCCGTCCATGAAGAACCAGACTCCTTCGGAAGACATGAGCTCCACCGGCAAGCGGACTGCCTCGCCCTCTGCAGAACTTTCGCAGACGAAGCGCACCAAGCGAATCACCGTTGATGAGGACCAGGACCAGATTGCCCAGGAAATCCAGCAGTCGTTTTCGCGGTCGCAGCAGGGAGACACCATTAATGTCGACACGCACACCAGCCACACCACGCGCCGCCAGGGCCGCCGCCACTCTGAGCCGCCCGTCGCTGCTGCCGATGAAGACGATGACGAGGACGAACTCATGGCCCCGCCAGCTTCTACACAACCGCTGCCTGGCCTGACACCCCACCTTGACCGCGTCGGTGCTGCCCGTAGGCGCTTTGTCAATATTCGCCGTTCTCGCATGTCCATGCCCGCCCAGCTGCAGATTGAGCGCGTAGACGAGGTCGACGAAAACAACAGCAACCGCGTCCAGTTTGCGCCTCTCACCCAAGTGCTTGATAGCCGTGCCAGGCGCCGCCTTCGTCGCAGCCACCTCAGCCAAGAGGTGAACAGCTTTGAAGACCACCAGAAGAAGGACAAGAAGCTCTTCCTAGAGCTACGTCGCCAGCTGCGTGAACAGGACGAGAAGATCAAGGATCTTGAGTACCGCCTAGAAGCCCGTCGCCTTGGAGAAATTGACCTTAGCGACGCACACGCCGACGAGTTACAAGTGCAGCTGGACGAGGCCCGCCAACAGATTGACGAGCTTCGCGCATCCTCATTGTACAACGGTGACGACCATGACACCGAGCCCGTCAATCTCTCCGACGACGAGGATGCACTTGTCATGGTTGACCCCGAAGAGCTGCACATGTCTCAAGACCTGGATATGGAGCCCCTCCCCAATGGCAAATACGCATCTCGTGCGCTCGAGATCTCTAGCCAAATGACCCTCGAATCTCTGCCAACGCTCTCGCAGCTCAACCGTGACAGCCTGACCGAGGGTGAGGAAATCATGATGGACAAGATTGAGGATGAAGCTATTGAGCGCTACGAGCGGGAGTTGCAGCAGATGAGCAAAGCCTTGGGCGAGTCTCAAGGTGCGCTACGCTTGGTCACAATTGAGCTGCAGAATCTGCGCTTCATCGAGGCCGGCGCGTCTTCCAGTGACATCCTGGCTGAATTGCGTCATGGGTTTGAGGATCTCCGCGCTGAGGTTGAGAAGTTCTTCCCTGGTACTACGTCTGGTATTACCAACCAACAGCTTCTCCAAAAGGTTCCCGAGCTCTTCAGTGGTCTCTTCTTTGAGCTAAAGGAGAAGCTTACCATGCTCAACGCCTCTCAGAAGACCGAGGTCCTTCTTCGACGACAGTACGAAGGTGTACTGGATCTGCTTGGCGAATCTGAGGAGCGAGTGAAGCAGCTAGAATCAGATGTGTTCACACTTGACAAGGCAAACGAAGACAAGCAACGCACTATCCTCGAGCTTGAGGAGCGCAACGCCGCCTTGACTAGCCTTAATGACGAACAAGAGGCTCAGCTAACCAAACAAGATGCTGAGATTGTTGGGCTCGAAGATGAAAAGGCAGCTCACCTGCATAGTCTGGCACAACTTGAAGAAGCTCTCGAAAAGTACCGCCAGGACTTGGACGAAGTCACTGTCGCAGCTACGGAGTTCGAGACCAACCACCACGAAACCATCGCTCGCATGGAGAAGCAGCATGAGGATGCTATGGCTGATCTAGAAGATATGCGTGCCGCAGAACAAGAAGGTCGTGAGATTGCTGAAGCCGAGGTTGCGCAAAAGAACGACTACATCCAGCAGCTGGAAGAGAGCATCGAACGCATGGAAACCGATGTCGACAATATCACCACCGATATGAGCACACTTAGGGAACGTCTGGCTACGCAAACTGCTGCCCGCGAAGCTGCCGAGAGTGAGCGAGATGAGCAGATTGAGCAAGTCTACAAGCACGCCAACACGATCGAGAACCTCACAGACACCGTTACCGAGCTCAAGGAGCAGCTCAACGAATACCGAGAGAACCTGGCCGCTGAGCGCGCTCAACGCGAGAAGACCGAGGCTGATTTGGACGAAGCCAACGAGAAGATTGAAGACCTCAACATCCGTCTCCACGACACCGGTATTCAGGCTAACGAGCTTCGTTCGAAGCTGTTCCAGTTGCAGCAAGAGAAGGAGGCTGCGATCACTGAGCTTGAGGAAGACGCAGAGGAACGCGAAAACGAGCTCAACAACCAGCTTGAGGCTGAGTCTCAGCTTCGGGAGAATGCTGAGAAGACAATTGGCCAACTCGAACAGCAGATCCTGCAACTTGAAGGAGATATCGCGACGCTTGATAGCAATCTTGACGACATGACAGAAGCACGTAACCAACTTGAGCAAGACCGCGATGTTCAAGTTGCCAACCTCGCTGGTCAACTCGCAGAGCTTACGAACAAGTACGCTGCATTGGAGAACTCAACCAACTCTACCATCGCGTCTCTCCAAGCCAATATCATCGACCTCAACAACCAGGTGCAGCGCCAGCAAAGCCAGATCGAGGACCTTGTCGAGCAAGTCGCCGAGAAGGAGCGTATGTACCTCGAGGACACCACCGCCCTCAAGGAGAAGGTCGAGATTCTCGAGGAAGATCTGGCCAATCAGAAAGCTGACAACGAAAGCTACCGCAAAGAGAACGACTCCCTGTCTAGACGTGTGGAAGCTGAGGCTAATGAGTTACTGAACATTGTCGGTGCACACAATGACCAGGTCAACTCTCTCAACGCTGTCATCAGGTCACATGAGGCAACAATCAAGAACCTCCAAGACTCATCTGAGAAGCGTGCGACTGAGTATGAGGAGATGCTTGAGGACCGCAACAACGAAATCACTGAGATGCGCCTCCTCGGCGACGCTCGCGTAGAAACCATTGTACTCCTTGAAGCCCAGATCGAGGAGATGAAGGAGCGCTTCCGTCTCGCTGAAGAAGACACGCGCGCCACCATCGACGCTCTGACTGCTTCGCACCGCCAACTCCAAGAACAAAACGAGCGCCTTGCCGACGACCTCAAGCGCCGCAACCAACAAGCTCTTCAAGCCGTACAAGAAATGAAGCTCAAGCGTGTCGAAGTCAAGACCCAAGGCGTCGACCTGCGCCGTGTTGTCACCGGCAAGGTGGCCAAGACAAGCGAGAAGGTTAAGATTGGCAAGAAAGGCAAGAAGAAGAGTTCCAGGCGCCAGTGGGATTCTGGCTTTGGTGTTGATGAGAATGTAGAGGATGATGAGCCTAACGGCGAAGAAGAACTGATCGCCGCGTAGGGCGGAGCTATATGCGGTTTTGACAGGGTTTCCTGAGGCCCATCTCTATCAGCTTGACAAGAGACGTTCTCTCTTGGCTTTGGCTTCTCTTCTGTTCATTGTACCTGGACATTGTCGTTGGACGACCTTTTTCATGTGTCACCTTACACCTTTTGTTTATTCTACATTGGGTTCGACAACCACGTTTACCTTTGGTCACAAAAGATTGAATATCTCTTTTTTCTTTGGTGAGGGAGTTTATTTCATTCATTTCATTTTGGTATGAAGGAAAGATCAACCTGGAGAATTCATTGGTAGCGTAACGACTTTTGATGACTTGGCTTCATTGGCTTCGTTTAATAGGGCTTGGTTGATTTGGTAGTATTCCCCGCTACAGAAACAGTGTGTGTAGTGTGTATGTATGTATGTACGTATGTATGTCTTTTCCTAGCATAGCGTGGTGTCTCTTTCCTCTTTCGTTTCCTTTGTTCATTGCATATCTAATGTTTCTGATGGCAAGGACGGGGCAAAGCGAAAAAAATCAAAAGTAGGTAGTTGGGTAGTTGCAATCTTATTAGTTTGCAAACATGTGCTTTCCTGTGTTCCTTTCCTCTCCCACCCTCCCGCGTCTTGCGCCCAAAATGTAAATGAAGGAAAAGAAAGAAAAAAGAAACATGGATCTCCCCCGCACAACTCGCAACAACATCTTATCAAGCCTTTCCCTCCGCTGACCCTTTGCTTGAAACAAATCCGCGACATGGTGAAATTACAACTCAACGACGCTGACAACGATTCCCCACATACTAGGACCCGCACAGCAAAAGGAGAAAGATAGAGACTACGAGGAACACCCTTGAGAAACAGCACGTTTCGAATCGGAGATGTACATGTATATATATATAGAAAATTGCCATCTCATCGTGCCCGCCCAGCGTGTATGTTTGCCCCCAAAAACCGTCCTGCCATCTTACTTCAACGGGAGTAAAAGAAAGCGCTTAGCATCGTCCCTCTCTCTCTCTCTTTCTAGATCTCATGCCGAGACATCCACGCCCCGGGACGCCCTTCCATTCATTCCTTCGTCTGCAAAACCTCTATTCAAAAAGAGAGAGAGAGATTGAGAGAACGAACAAGCAAATATGCCCGCCGCGATACCGCAGTCCTCGCCAAACGACGAATCGACAGTGATGTCGCTCTTTCTCTTCCTGGGGATCTTGCTCGTGCTGATGCTGCTGCTCGTCTCGAGCGCGTGCCAGACGTGGATGCTGTGGAAAATGGGAACGGTGGTTGTGCAGCGGGATGCTGGGCTTGTGCAGCGGGGGCGTAGCGGGAGTGGGGAGGCTTGGAGAGATGGGACGGGGAGTGTGGGAGCGGGTGGTGAGGAGGCGGGGTTGGTGCATGATGGGGGTGGGTTTGGAGATGGAGATGGGGATAGTGGTGGTGAGGGGGGGAGGAGGAAGAGGGGGACGTGGATGGGAGGGTGGTTTTCGGGTAAGAAGGGGGAGTGAGGCGAGGGAAAGAGAGTGTGGAGGATGTGGGGTTTGGTGGGAAAGAGGGGTTGATGTGCTGGAGGGATGAATGAGCAGGAGACGGCAGTGTGAAGTTGCGTTTTGCCAGCATCGTATGTTCGGCTTCAGCAATTCAGCTTTCGGTGCTTGACAGTCTACACTCAACGCTGACACTTCTTGTCGTAATGCCCTGTGGTCTTTGGACAAGATCACCATGTTTCTCACAGATACGTTCGCCTTGCTGGTCCTATACACCATGGTCCTTTGTGACAAGTGGACAGAAAGGATTCAGTCCCTATCTCTTAGGACCTTGGTATCTATCCCCTGACCATACTGGAGATAGAGTGCGAGTCGACACTGCTTGGCAAGCTTGCTCTCTCGTCTAGTTGTCCGCTGTTGATTGACACTTCAAGCTATGGGGAAGTATATTCTATACAAAGAGGAAAGGGTTCAGAAGCATTTACATCGCACTGAGGGGGCTGGATTTAATCATCGACCTTCCAGGCCGTGTCATCTCAAAACGCGTGTCACTTCTACATCTAGAATCATTCCATAGCCCTGAAACTTTCCAAACATTTCTTCGAGGTACCTCGACTGGTCAGGGATCTAGAGAAGACAAAGGATTGCTAAAAAGGCTCTCAAGAGGAGCAAATGATAAGTCAATGACACAGTAGTATTATAAGACTCTCCAAATTTGGGCAGGCACGTCTATACAGGCCCTGAATAAGCTATTTACTTCTTTTTGGCAAATTGCTTTCCCCATTTCTCTGCAATCTCCTCTTCTGTGAACCTTTTTGTCTTGCGCTTTAGCATCTCCACCTTTTCCTCGAGCGTGAGATTCATTTGATCGCCCATTGGCACCAAGCACTTGGCGAGGTGCTCGTAGTTCTTTCGTAGGAGATTGATTGTGAGAAAGAAGTAATCAATGTTGTAGAACACTATCGCGTGCTCGTCGGCGTACTGCTTCTTTTGGGAAAGGAACGCAATCGGATGATCGCGCCAATGGCGAAGCGGGTTGAGGTGATGAGAGGTATGATAACCATCGTTGTAGCAGTCTCTGTTACTCTGTCGAAGCGTTAGGCTGACGTGCAAAATTGCCATGTTCGTCATAGACTTACTACTGAATCAATAAGCGTTATGCTTGATCGGAAGTCCGAGTCCGGTTCGACTTCGTCGACGAAAGCGTGCTGACCCCAGTTGCCAGTCATGAGAGCCAAGCGCATGAAAGCGAGGGGAACCAAGAAAACAAAGATTGTTGCGCGAGTGTTGACATAACTGTACATGAGGTACAGGAAGATATAGTTGCTCCACTCGCATACGCCTGCTTGAAGCGCAAGGTTGGGCTTACCTGTGCGCACAAAGTACATGGGCAAGTCGAACCAAACGAGGAAATAGAAGCGACCAACATATTGCATAAAGTCCCAAACGCTGTCCCTCTGGTAGCGAATAGTGGATGAAAGGTCATTGGGCCCGTTACCTTCCACGTGGTGGTGCTTAACGTGGTGGTAGTAATACGAGTTCCAGGTGTGACCCATCAGCGGGTCCAGGATGTAGGGGAAGGCCCGGTCGACCAGGTTGTATTTGTGATTGAGCACGCCACGCATGTGGATGTGCTGATGTTTCAGCAGGGTGAATGGTCCCATGTACGAGCCCTGCATAATGCAATGAAGTAGAGCATGCCACCAATGAAAGTTGAAGTAGAGGTAGACAGCGGATGGGACGCTGGTGCAGAAGTAGAGAAGTAGATGTGTAATCATTACAACATCGGTCTCTACTCGGACCACGCGTCTAGCCCAGCGAGTGTAGGGGTCGATAATCCATTGTCGAAGAAAGGGGTTTTTGATATCTGCTTCATCGACAGAGCAAAATACCGTAGGCTCGAAACTATCGGATTTCGGATCATTGAGCTTTTTGAAATAAGCGATCGCTTGTTGTTGCTGGTCTTGGAGGTCTACAGGAATTAGTCGCGCAACACAAACAAGTAAATCGTGGCGCTGTGACTTAAAGATAAGAATGCAGTGTCAAGAGAGCAGCCTACCTTCTGGTGATGGTGTTATAATTTTGGAGTGTTTGATACCCGAGTCGTCAGAATCTTCACCTGCATCTGATAGGGGTCCAGTCGCCGCATTCCCATGTAGCTCATATTCTTTTTGCAGAATATTTAGCACCACGCGGTCCTGACCGGTGAGTTTTGGGTCGAGGGGAAAAGCCAGTCTGCCCATTGTGCGGGTGATGCAAAAGGTTAGGCGTAGAAGGCAATGTCGAGGTGGCCTGATGGTCTCAGCGGCGACAGCAGATTCACTGAACTGAAAAACAACAGATTTTGCAGAACACTAGATATATGAGCGAAACATGGAGTTCAAGAGCGACGGACAGGCCTGGGACTGAGGTGCGCGCTAGAGTGGTAGCTGTATTGAAGGCGAGGTCGTGCCGCCAAGAAACAGCACGAGCGGTGACTGAACCGTTTAGCGTGCCCCTGGAAATCCACCTAGTGGCGAATATTAACCGCTTCTCTACCCCACAACCCTGAACGTGGCCTAAAACCCCGTCTCTCACAAAATGTTCTCGATATACAACCGTCCGTCGGGGTCTTCTCGAATACCTAGATTGATACTCAGCGACATGCCGCATGCGCGAGCGTCTCCTGACTACAGATCCTACTTTCGAATCTTCAATGCACTTTTACATCGTATCGTGGAAGCCTGCCAATACTCAAACGCCTTCTCTCAACATGTCACATCTGTTTAACCACCACATCCACAGAATGTGCGACAATGCTTCTAGGCAAACATCACACTACGACTGTCTCGTTCTCAGTGACATGGCGTGGCCTCCCGACCATCAAAACGCCTAACAATAAGCAGCGAATGACTTTTCTAGTTTTAAATCTAGATCGCAGCTTCTTTGCACTCATCTTTGCTTTAAATCCTATGAATAAGCTAAGATCGTTCTGTGCGTTGGTAGTTTGTCCTCATCAAGAAACGGGTGCATCACTTCTCTGCACAACTGCACCAGTCGCCCAATTTGCGATGACAGATCATCGTACTTCATTGCCCAAAAGACGCCGCTTATAGGAACCGGAAACTCGCCCCTAATTATCTACGACTATTTGTTTTCCAACCAAGAAAAGGGTAGATCATGCCAGATATGTCGATGTGCAGTGCCAAACATGAGTGCGCAGACCACTGTTGAAATGGACAGGTATTGTTGGATGTGGAGCGATGTACCTCCCAAAGTGGGAACGACAAGTTGACAAAAGGATTAAATACATCTCCGCACGTCTCTTTCCAATGCGATATAAGTCGTCACTCCACGACGAATATTAGAAGAAACGTTTGGTCAGAAATTTGGCGGTTTGGAATTGGAAGCATTGACGAGATCTGATGCTCTATAAATGCTTGATCGCTATTGCAAACCCACCGTATGTGCCCTACAAGATCTAGCCTCAGGAACATACGCATGCAACATATTGGGCCTCAAGACACAATCTTACAGGTATCCATCATGCTCATGCACCCCCAAGATAGTAAGGTATCATCGAACTGCAGGTAAGTGACCAACACATGAATCTTGGGCAAAGATAAATGCTGCTGAAACCAGGCCAGGGCTCGATATCTATAGAAGGTTCAAATTCGCATTCACTCCCACCTATCCGCCCTACACGGAAACTAAAGTAGGTCAAACGGACTGTCAATGTCACATTCTCTTCGAGTAATTAACTTCATACCTCTTGTGGCAAAGTTCTACCCCTTAGCGCTAGGCACGCGCCACCGATTGAGCTAGTAGTATCGCGCATTCTGGTGTGCAGCCAATGACACAACAGAAGACGCTCCCAAATTAGACACACCCAGTGCTAAGCAAAGCCTCCTGATACATTACCCTCCAATGACTCTGAGCAGATCCATGACTTCAGAGACCGCAGAGGGAACGGGTCGCAGCATGGCTGTTTGGTGATTCCGCATTCGCAAGTTTAGGCACGATTTTCTGCTCGACGGCGTTTGTTTGCCTGGGACCGCAACATGACTAGGCGGCAAAGCAAAGGTGGATACTGTTTATATCAGAACTTTTCCTTTCGAACTCTTGACGAGTCACATTGGTTACTCTTTCTTCCGCCTTGTCCCAGTTCCACAGTCGTTCTTTTTCTGAGTCAGCTTAGTTTCGTAGTACATTATGCATTCGTTCTCGTCCCTCGCTATTGCTGCGCTGTTAAGCGCTTTCATGAGTAATGCTTCGCCAGTCACTATTGAGAAGAGAGGTATGGCTATTCGGCCGATTTCGCCGTTTCTGTGACAGCATTCTAACATGGAGCAGGGGCTATTACCGATGGTCTTCTCAGTGACATGAAATTGATGGGACAGTATGCTTCAGCAGCTTACTGTTCAGGGAATTACAACTCGCCTGGCGACAAAGTCGACTGTGCTAGCGGAAAGTGTCCGCTCGTTCAAGGCGCAGATTCAAAGACTGTAGACGAATACAATGAGTAAGTCAGACGAGAGATGCCCCATGTTCCAAGCTGCTTCCCCCCAAGGCTGACAAACTTCCCCAGAGAAGATACATCAACAGATGTGACAGGCTACATCGCCGCCGACCACACCAACAAACTCATCATCGTCTCTTTCCGCGGCAGCAAGACCTCGGACAACTGGCTCACCAACCTCGACATCGGCATGACCTCGACAGACATTTGCACCTCGTGCTCCGCCCACCGCGGCTTCTGGAACTCGTGGACCGACTCCCGCGACCGCGTGCTGCCCGCCGTAGCGCGCGCCACGGCCGAGAATCCCTCTTACCAGCTGCGGGTAACGGGGCATTCTCTCGGCGGCGCCATTGCCACGCTCGCCGCCGCCAGCATGCGCAACGCCGGGCACACTGTGGCACTGTACACGTTTGGCTCGCCGCGCCTAGGCGGAAGCAAGATCAGCGACTACATCACCAAGCAACCCGGCGGCAACTACCGCGTCACGCACAGGAACGATCCCGTGCCCAAGCTACCCCTGTTGACTATGGGCTATGTGCACACGAGTCCTGAGTATTACATCGATAGGCCGAATGGGGAGGAAGTGCAGATTGGGGATGTTCAGGTGTTCGATGGGGCGGTGAGCTTTCGCGGGAATGGAAAGTGGCTGTTGGTGGATGCGGACGCGCATTCGTGGTATTTTAGTAGTATGTCTACGTGCGATGCTGAGAATGGCAAGAGGGGGACGCTGGAAATCAGGGGGGTAAAAGGGGATGTGGAGGTTAGGGCAGTGTTCTAAAGCAAAAAAAGGTGGTTGGAATTAATGGCTAACTAATAAGGAATTACTACAAAGGAAAATAAATAAATAAATAATCGCAACGTGGGTATCGTTAGTCTGCCGTGAGGGGAAAAGAAATGCAAACGCCAAGTTCAACACTCGATAATGTCAGAGTCCCATTCTAGTTCTTTGGCTGAGTGTTCGCGCCACAGGTGATCCATTAGAGAGCCAATGTCTCTGCACAACATGTCGAATCTTCGGAATCTGGCGCAGAGCACGCATGCGAAGCCGCCTTGCTCGCGATGAGACTTTACGATGAAGCGGTTCTTGATGCGGAAGACGCGATAGGTGGGCTTGAGCCGAAGATGCTTGGACTCTAGGCAGTTGTCGACGACAATTTCCCATATCTTGCCGGGCCGCATGGATAGGTATGTGCGACAGAACGGGCACTTGTTGTCGCCGCAAGACTTGTAGGCGTCGGCCAGAGGCATCCGGGGGTTGTCTTGCAGCTCCCTGGCGTAGATGCAGAACAGTCGGCCCTTTGACGGTGTCGGGGGACGAGGCCTGTCCTCGGGAGTTGGTTTTGGCTTTATGTCTGGCGCTGGCTTTGGTTCTGGCTTCGGCTTTGGCAACGGGAATGGGAACGGCTGGATTTTGATTTCCTTGTCTTCCGAGGAAGTCGATGAACTCGAGCTATCACCACTGCGCCGCCTTGGCTTGAATGGCTTTGTCGTGTGCCAGGTATCCTCGTGGTCTGGGAAAGCGCCAGGCGGACTAAACGGCGGGTCTGGCTGCCTGGGTGAGGGTGGGGGCAGAGGCAGCATACGCTGGTACTGCATGTTCAGTGCTGCAATCGAGGCTGCACGTGCTGTCCGCGTGGTTTGAATGAGACGCACAAGGTGTGAGTGCGTAGACGAGGGCGCGATGTACGAGCTCAACAGTAGGTCTTGATGTATGGCGACAAGCACTTGCTGGAGTTGTATGATTTGAGATTGTAGCTGGATCTGCGCCGTAGCTTGGTTTTGTCAATGTACAGTCTTTTGGGTCAACGCAAGGACATACCATCACCCCGTGCAAAAGACTCTCCTATCTTTCGATATCCGCGCTCATATTCGGCCCGGACTTGTGCAGAAGAGGTGAATATGAGTTCTCCCTCGCTGTCGCATCCATCTTTATTCCTCTTCGATGTGCCGAATCCAGAATCGCGGCGTCTGTGCGAAAGCATGCTAATGTGGAATCTGTCGTCTTCATCGTCGCTGTCTCTGGGACTAGACTTGCGCTTGAGCCTGTGATACAGGTCGCTTGCTGATCCAAAGGAATCAGTCAAGGTTCGCACAAGCGATGCGACGATTACCAAGTCTTGAAGTAGGCCTTTAGCCTGCATAAACTCGGTCAGTACTTTGTTACAATCAACACACAGGCTGATGTGACCGCTGGACTGCTAGTTTTCGGATATTCACGTACCGCTTGAACCGCTTCCTCTGTTTCTGGCTTCATTTTGACAAAAGTAGGAGTATGCAAATGTGTAGACTGTACGATGCGAAGGGAGAATGTGTGAATCAAATGAAGGGCTACATCTTGCGCCTGACAACAGCCAATACGCCAGGCAACTATTTCTACACCAGATCATACAGCGACCATGCACTCAGCTGAAAGGCATGGATTCGCATTTGCTGTATCATGGGTACCTTTGCGACGTGGTGTTGGCCGTCGCATGCTTGCGCCTCTTCACGTGGCGTCTGAAACCTCATGGCAGGTGTGGCTCGTACTGACCACCGCACGAGTGCTACATGGGACCATGAGGAGAGGTGTCAGAATAGTCATAAGGGCGCTGGAGCCCACCGAGTTCGCTCGTACCCCAAAATACCTTCAGAGTTGCTGCTTGGTGCGTGGACTTGGTGCGCTGAGTGAGCCTTCTGTAGACGAGGCCCGAATAGTCCGCGCCACATGCTGGACGTCGCATGCGTGACATGCTCTAAGACAACCGTGGTCTAGACGGTGACCACAGTATCCTAGACATTTTCTCGAAATATGCGCCTGGTCAAGCAAGAGGTAGATGGGTGACTGGCGGCGTTATTCAAATGCGCTGGGAATAGGTAACATAGGTAGTGCTCAGCCAGGTTGAGGTGGGCTGAGATAGCGCAGACAGTCCCGCAGTGCAGCTGGATCGACGGCAGTGCATCATAATAGGCGTAGCCGTGGCGGCTATCGTCATGTAAATTTGGAACGTCGTCCCGTCCCGTACCGTGGAGTTAGTAATTAGTGAGGGCGTGAGGCCGTGCTCTTGTTAGAAACTGGAGAAGCGTCACCTGACGCCACCACGCACCGGTACTTTGGCACGCGTCTCCTGAGCCCTCTACACATCATCGTGACTACGTCACTCGCTCTGTTCACCCATCATGCCCGAACCCTCACCACAGTCCAAGATGAATGACAGACATTGCACAGCATCCGCTATGCATGCAGGCCTTCTAGCTACTGTCGGTCTTCCGGCAGGTACCCGGGAATTAACTGGGGCTCGCTGGGCGCTTCGAGTTTCATCGCATCCATCGATTCGCTGAGAGCGTCCCAGCGCACCACCCCTCTGAAGCGCGCTCCTAACCAAGGCGCACACTGTTAGCGCCGTGCTGGGGATTCGCTATTACTGTGCCGCATAGATGTCATCCAAAAGAGAGGTGTTCGCTGCTCGCGAACCATCAGCCGCATCTGCTTACACGACTTCGTGGCCTTACAGCGTCGTGTGACGAAGCGCATCAGCAACCATGAGTACCACTACCGATTCCCGATGGAACCCGTTTCGACGTCATGTCCTGGGTGCTATAGCAGAAGAGATACCTGCAGCACAACCGACCCCGGCAGCACCCAAGTCGAAGACATGGCAGACAACCATACAGAAGGTTGAAAGCTGGCCTGAAGAAGCTAGGCCGTTGAAGAAACATACTTGGTTGACATACTTGTATGGTATTGGAGATGTCATCATGGTGTTATTACCAGTATATTTTATACGTAAGTGTACAGACCAGAGACACACTCGCTAAGCACAGCTGACGTTTGGGAAGTCCTGGGAGTCGCAGTCATCACACTGAATGGAAAGCCCACCAAGGGATCAGACTTTGGCAAGAAAGTGGAATTTGCCATGGGCCTGGTCAGCTGCAAGTATGCAATGGCGCAAAGTTCATACTAATCCATGCTTAGGGCCCCACCATGTTTCCCATTGTATTCGCGGCAATTAGTGGCCGAAGCATGAAAATGATAGCACGATTCCTCGCCGAAAAAGGTTCCAAAATCAGTGTGAGTCCCAAAACTTCCTGTCTCCTTGCAGAGAATCGACTGATGCATTCATAGACTTTGGAGCTACTGATGGCTAGTCAATCTGTCTGGGGAACAGTGGAGAGCCAGATCAACATGCAACGCCTAACACTTGTTGGTATCAACCTCTTGTTTCTATGGGCTTTGTCTCCGCTCGGAGGCCAGGCCTCTCTTCGACTCATGACAAGACAGAATCGGGACAGCTTCGCGAATACCAACCTGCGATATCTGACTACTGGCCCAGGTGGAAGTATGTGGGGCCTGTCCTCAACATATGTTGGTAGTGGAAAGTTTGCTGATGCAGGAGCACTATACACTGCGGCCTTGCTAGCGCCCTTGGATACCAAAACAGGCCCAAGAGATCCATGGGGCAATGTCAAGATACCAAACATTGAATATATCAATGGGACTAAGCCGGACGCCGAAGGATGGGTCAAAGTGCCTGACATCCAGCAACCGGAGGCCTACTCTGCACTTGTTGGGCTACCAATAGTCGGACTTCCGCAAACGAGGCATTCTAATTTCACTATTGAAGCGAATTACCTCACGGTAGAATGCGGCCGCTTCACTCAAACACCATATCCAGGAATCAACAGTACCAACACCTTCAACACTGACTTTGCTAAATTGGACAAGCTTGTTCCTGGTCAAGTGTGGCGCAACAAATCTATGACCAACCCATTCGAGCCAGCGGATGGTCGATCCTCGTCGTTCTTCATTGACACAAATCTCGAATCACCCTGGGACCCCGAAGACCCCATGTATGAAACGCTGATTGGACGTCTGGATGCTTTCTTTGGCAACTACAACCAGACTCGGTTAAGTGGCAAGCAGGCACAGGAACCAAGAGAGCTATCATATACTTCAATATACGCCACAAGCACGGATAGCTCTGAGTTCGGTCTGAACATGGCTCGCTGTACTTTGACCCAAAACCATGTCGAGGCCATGGTCGAGTGTATCGGTAAGCAATGTGCGACTAAGAAAGTCAGAAAATCTCTATCGGACTCACGGCCGTCAATTTTCACACCATTCGAGCATGGCGTCATCATGCAAGGTTTCGCACAACAATTTCCACTTGCGGTAGCCTATAGTACTGGATCTAGTCCCACTGAGCGCTATCTTGCCAACAGCTCCGCCTTCCCCTTCGTACAACGGTCCGGCCAACTGACCCAAGACATAATGTTTACCAATCTTTCTTTGGTTGAGCCAGAGATCTTCTCCCGGCGATTGAGTTCGGCAATAAATACCTACTATCAACTCACGATACAGCCGACAGGATATTTTGGAAGTTTATCTGGTAATCTATCACTGTATGGTCCGGACACACTCCCTGTCACCGACGTTGATAAATACTTGCCGAGCAATTTCCCGGCTACGAACAACTCTTTCTTCGACTGGTGGCCCACCTTCGATGCAGCAGTGCAGACAAGCCAATCTCCCTTCATAGGCGCAACTACTACCGCAAGAACTACCATCACAGAGGAGATATTCGTTGGCAACACGGCATGGCTATCTTTGCTCATGGTGTCCTCTGCTGTCATTTTCATGATTGGGATCGCAGCGCTGGTGCTCAAGCAACGCACTCTCGGGCCTGAACTATTCGGATTTGTCTCAAGCATGACCTATGAAAATCCTTGGGTAAAGATCCCCAGTGGCGGGACTATGCTGGACGCTATGGAAAGAGCGAGGCTACTAGGAGACGTCCAGGTGCATATTGCCGATGTACGCGGCAACAGCGACGTAGGCCACATTGCCTTTGCTGCTGGCGTACCCCTTCGCAAATTGGAACGAGGACGCCTCTACTGTTGAGGCTGGAATTGCTCTAAACGTTTTCGGAATGTCCGTTGAGTGTAGCATGTGGCGCAGCAACCCACGTCAATGCCGCCCACACAGCCTTTCCCAAGGGGGAAAACTGCGGCGATCAGAAAGCCACAGTTGCTAGGAACAGGGTTGTCAAGACCAGTTGGCACCCCTTCAATCGCATGTGGCCAACCGGACCTCGATGAAAAAAACATAGGCCTTGAAACAATGGAGTCGTCACTGCTGTCAGCAAAAGTCCATAGGATACGACTCAAAAGTGGTTCCTCTACCGCAAGTCACGATTGGCATGTTAGCGCTGTACATCAGCCAGTCCCGTACCCTAGAAGCCTTTGGTATGTGACGGGCCAGTTGCCAGTGGGTAGACAAAAAAACAAGCCTCATGAGCAGACGCTGTGGAGCAAGCCAGGGGAGCGCGAAGTTGTCGGTGTACACGAAGGCGTAAGAGGCTCACCAATCGGTCGCTCGTGACAGGGATTGTAAGGCCGGAGGTGCGACGTAGCATAAAACACCCAGGGGGCCGGCTCGCTTGCCGGCTTCCTAAGCGACTCTGCCCCAACCAATGATCACCTAGATGCACCATCGAAACGAAACCTCGCCTCAAGCCTTACACCGAAGCATGATGATCCTCGAGTACACGCAATCACTACCTTCCCGCTAAGGTATCAATGCATAAAATACCCGCACTGGCTTTGCGGAACGCTGGAATTCCCTTGGCTGAGAGCCTCAGTGTACCTGGCGTGCCTGTTTCATGCCGTAGGCGCTCGCCACTGTGGAGCGACGCCATCGCTCGTGTCCATTGTTTGGCGTTTACACACCTGCCTTCCAAGCTGGTCGTTTGATTAGAGGACCAGAAGAAGAGACTCGTTGTGGAGTTGTGATATGGCGGCGGAGGCTATATCGTATCCACACTTTGGGTGTCGTGACATCTGTATAAGAGACTGCAACTGTCCGCCAACAGTTGGACATTTCCATCACAGCAGTCTTTACATTCTTTGCATTTGCGCCACATATCCTCTCTCTAGCTGGGCTAGTAGATTCTTTCCGTTACTACACATTCTTTACCAAACCTGTTTTCGCAACACTCAGAACGCCATCATCATGTCTTTCCGATCAATTTTCATGGCTGCAACTGCCCTAGTTGCCACCACAAACGCTCACATTAAGATGTCATCGCCTGTCCCGTACAGTGCTGACAAAGTTGATACCTCACCCATTACCAAGGCGCAATACCCTTGCAAGTCCCAAAATGGTTTCACCGTTACGACAATGAACCCTATGAAGGTTGGAGAAGAGATGCCACTGAAGCTCGATGGTACCGCCGTCCATGGCGGAGGCAGCTGTCAGTTGTCGGTATCTCTGGATACCGAGCCCACTGCCAACTCTGTCTTCAAGGTCATCAAATCGATGGAAGGGGGATGCCCCGGCATTGAAGGAACACCCAACAACTACACTTTTACGCTTCCAGACAGCATTCCGAACGGCAAGGCTACATTTGCCTGGACGTGGATGTCTAAGCTCGCAGGCCAGTCCGAACTTTACATGAACTGCGCCCCTATTGAGGTTTCTGGCGGTGCCAACGACAAGAGTGGTTTCGATGCGCTTCCTGATATGCTGGTTATCAACATTGACCCGTCTTGCAAGCAGGCGGAAGGCTCTTCTGTTCAGTTTCCCAACCCGGGAAAAGTAGTTGAGAAGGGAAACACCAATGATCTGAAGCCTCCAGCTGGCTGTGCATCCTCAGGCTCTACTCCTGCTGACCCATCTTCCCCGGCTGGTGGCGAATCACCTTCTGGCCCTACCCCTCCTTCCGGTGGTGAGCCTTCTGCCGCTCCCACTTCTGCTGTTGGTGGCCAACCCCCTGTTGCTCCAACTCCTCCAGCCGGTGGCAAGCCTTCCGCTGCACCTGCGCCCCCCAACGGCGGCGGCGTCTTTGCTCCCGGTGCTTCCAGTGGTTCTCCTGCTGGACCTACCGCTCCCGCCCTCCCCTCCACCTCCACCACGCTCGTCACCGTTACTGCGACTCCTACTCCCCCCCTTGGAACCGGCTCTCCTGCTGCTCCAACCGCTCCTTCTGGTGGCTCTGGCACTCCCTCCACTCCTTCTACCGGTGGTGGCTCTGGAACTCCTTCCACTGGCGGTGGTTCAGGCACCTGCAGCCAAAACGGCGCCATCGTCTGCAATAGCTCGACCCAGTTCGGTATCTGCAACAACGGCAACGTCGTCTGGCAGGCAGTTGCATCCGGAACTACTTGTTCCAATGGCAGCATCACCAAGCGTGCTTACCATGGCCGCATTGTTCGCCCCCGCTTGTCCGGCCGCCGTGTTGCGAACTAAGCGTCTGTCGCGCTCGTACGCACCATATTTGACGATCTGGAATTGACTCGATGTCTTTACGGTTGATACAAATACGTTCTTACACTCTTTTCTCTCCTTTTCTTTCCAACCGAAAGGTCTGCGACCTGTTCTTTCTTTTCTTCTTCTTTTTGGATGTTGTACATAACACCAATACCTTCTTTTTTGCTTCTCTTTTCAATCAGTTCGATAGGAACTCGATACTGCTGCTGCTGCTGCTGCTGCTGTTGCGCATTTGCTGGTGTCTCAGGCATGGTAGGGGAAAGGAATCTGCATATCTTATCGTGGGATAAGAAAACCTACATATAGGGGCGCTTTTCTTGGCGTCAAACATGAGGACGAGAGCCCTTGTTTGACTGGCCAGCGTACATATACCCTTGGCGTTTAGATCAGAAATGTAAAAATGATATTTACTACACAAAGGCTTTTTGCTCATACTGTCCCTTGTTGTCTTCTTCCTTGTTTGGATCTCCCCTCTTGATCATGCAATGTATGCAGAGGGTATTTGGCAAACCTTGTCTAGCATTTATCCATACATGACGGAAACTCTGCTGTGCCGGAATGTCACTAATGCTTTCCATCGTGATAAAATTAACACGTGTTGCATAGCTTGGATAATTTTGGAGTACATACTCGATCGTCCTACTGAGTTTTGTGCTATGTATCTTGGTCATAATGTTCTTAGCGAACTTGAATATCACAACACCTACATGACCCGCACGACCATGCCAACTCGCATTGCCTCGAGCCTTCCTGCATGCTTCTTCCATAGATCTGGGAACCCGGTGAGCAATAGAAAACCTTCGGAACGTTATATGCCGAACACATAGTTATCACATCTTACTGGACCAATTGTTACAGCTTCCTTTCGTTCTACTGCAGTTAAATCATGCTATCTTCGGTATATCTCAGACTAACGATCACAACGCATTTGTAGCTTGTAAGTAGGTAGAATAACGTTAGGTCTACCAAATCAGACAACATCTTTGAGGCTTGAAGAGACTAAGCCATTTAGATTGTACCGTTCGATCTTATCTGGTGCGCAAAGAGTCTGATGGGTACTGCTAGTCTCTGACAGACGATACTAGGAGCATCCGTCGAAGGTGACGTGATCGTTGCTTTCAAGAATCTGGCGTGATGATTTCTCAACGCTTACGTTGGATGAGTTCTATACTTCTCCACCAATATCAGTTGAAGATATCGACTAAGACAAACCACTGTACTTTGTTTGCTAGGGGTGAGGCATGTAAGGAAGTAAACGATATAGATACAGCTCTGCAAATAGCTGTTTTGTTATTGGATTTGAGGTATGCTCGACGCTTCGCTGGAGCGAACTAGCACTTTTGTATCTTTGAACAGACCTCTAGTCCTCCATGGAATGGAAAAAAATCGATCATATACGGGAGAGCGAGTTCGATTGGTAAGGACTAGGTTGCTAAAATGCCCGCTCCTCAGCGATGGCGCCCGCGTTGAGCAGCAGCTCCACAATGGCCTCATGCCCGTTCTCTGAAGCCGTCTGAAGTGCGCTGCCACAGACGCCACCCTGCGCGTTAACATCAGCGTTATTAGCAAGCAGCAGCTTCACAATAGCCTCATAGCCCATATATGAAGCTGCTTGGAGTGCGCTGCCACAGATTCCACCCTGTGTGTTAACGTTGGCGTTCTTTTCAAGCAGCAGCTTCACCATCGCTTCTTGGCCATTGTATGAAGCTACCTGAAGTGCCGTTCCATAATTAATGCTCTGCGCTTCAATGTCGGCGTTGTTGTTAAGCAGCAGCTCCACAATCGTTCCATGGCCGTTTGATGAAGCCACGCAGAGTGCTGTGCCCAACATTCCACCCCGCGCATTAACGTCAGCGTTCTTCCTAAGCAGCAGCTTTACAATCGCCTCGTGGCCGCTATATGAAGCTGCATTGAGTGCGTGGCCCCAGATTCCACCTTGCGCATTAACGTCGGCGCCCCTATCGAGTAGCCTTTCTACTACCTCTGTCAAACCTCCAAACGCTGCATAGTATAATGGTGGGGCCGGCTCATTCACGTGCCAAGACTTTCTATCAGCCAGTAGCTGGCCTGGACGGTAGAGGCTATAGCAAAGCCGGTACGAGCTCCTCTAGTAGCAGAAGAGCCTTTCCACTAAGCTCAAGATGTCGCTTCTTTCGCACCCAGCCACCCGAGCATGGCTCATCCAGTAGGTTGCGCAATATTGTACAAATGGAAATCGTTCCCGCACTTCTTTGAGCGGAGGAACTTGGTCGAGATGCAGCAAGTATGCGAGGCATACTTTAGCAATGGATGCTCTCGCAGCCTTCTCCTGGAAATCCTGGCCGATACTTTTGTCTAGCTGATCTGACATCAGGTATTCTTTGGCCGAAAAGTGTGCGAGTTGGAGATACATGTTTCCTTCATCGTTTTCGCTTGTACATTCTGTAGCTGAGACCATAACCACCAAACTCGAGCAGTATCGCGTGATTTCTCCAGGCTTAGACATTTTGTCTTTGGTAGAGAAATGTGGAGTTCTGTCAATGTTGACCGCTATTGCGTCGATGGCTTCCTGGACGCTCAAAGGGGGGGTTTTTTTTTTGAAAACGTTAAGAATCGGAGAATCCCCAAGGCAGTCGGTTTACGGCTAGTTAGGGTTGCCGTTGTCATTCTTGCGTATGTAGCATCCAAAGTTCCTTGGAGTGAATTTAACGCACTCCTGAGATCGGGATAGTTTAAGCAGTCTTCTAGGGCATCAATCTGGCACGCTACCCATCGAAACCTGTTTAGCATCTGTATAAGCCAAAGTAACGCACATGTAAACAAAAAAGGATTCTAGTCACATGCCTTCAATCTTTTGTATGAGCGTTTGCCCAATCTTTTTCTCTACATTGGGATGACGCTTCCATTCGCTCAACTCTCTACCCTCACTGACTTTAACATGAACATATGCCAAGATGTCACAATTGAAGAGGTTGCTCTGAATAGAAATTCTATTTCCTCACTAGTAATGCCACTTAGATCCGCTTGGATGTTCTGCTCTGGCCGATTTGTGCCGAGACAGCGAATATTGCTAGTCATTTTCGTGAGATTCCGCACACACGAGAGCATCTCTTTGACTGAGCCACCTATGCGTTCAACATATTTTGTCAAGAATATCGTGAATAATCCACACCTATTTGGCTCGCTCAACCAAGATATGCAGGATCCCGGAAAGTGATTCACAGCTGGGTTGCGTATCTCCGTATCCACATGAGATAATAAGGTCATCTAGTGACACTTGGGCACTCTTACATATGTGGTAAAGCTGTTCGATGAGAGAGCCGACCACGCGTAAGTTTTGCTTTCTAGCGTTGATGAAGTCGGAATAAAAGCAGAAAAGGCCTGTAGTGGAAAGGCATTGAGAACGCTCGACAGTCGTTGAGCTGAAAATAATCTCGTCGCAGCCTTGTACTTCATAGAGTCGCAGGAAGGAGTTTCCTCACTATTTACCAGCTGTGAATGGATCACTCTTCAAGAACCAGGAATCCTGAGTCTCCGTGGCGCTGTTGCAGTGCTTTGCTGTAATCTGTCGATGGAGCGGGTGGCGATAGCCAACGATAGGGCTCTGCCTGTCGTTGCTTAAGTACTAAGTCGCTCATATCGCGCCGTACTTCGTCTATATTTCGCTCGACTATCGTTCATCAACCAAGCTGTTTAATGTTGGTCAAGGTACTGACCAGAAGATATGATGTCACTGATTCTTTTCTCAGCTTTCAAATTAGTTGTTCGAATGTGAGACAGAAGGTCTTTGGTATATGCGGCCGCCGCCATGGCTGCATAGCCTTGCCATTCCTTGTTCTTATGTGTATCGGAGTAGTTGCAGATGCCACGAATGACGAGACACGGGAAGTGGTTCATTAATCCAGCTGCCTCCATCTCGAAGCACAGAACGCCCTCTTCTTTAGCAAACTTGTCGCGAATCGAAGCATCCTTCATCAGCCGATTTGCGGAAGCCACTATGCCATAATGAATGGCCGGATTATCGTCTTCTTGGGTCCTTGGCCTTCGTAGGACAAGCTTTGAAGGGCCATCACCACAGACCTCAGTACATCTCCCTTCATCTTCGGCAGGATGCACCACTTTACTCAGGTAAAGTTTGTCGGTATTTGGGTCTGGTCGTTTATATTTCCGTTTTAATTGTGGCATCTGTTCCAAGACCATGTTGATAGCATCATCTATCTGATGGCCGTAAAGCTCATACTGCGCCTCAAGGCCGCTGACTGCAGTTCTTACGACGACTGGGGGTTGGTTCAAGTGTCCTGTGACTTGAAATTTCTTGTCCTGGATTACTTTGCCAAAGCCGTAATGGAACACACCACCTTTCCCGTCGCGAGGAGTACTGACAACAATATCACCTAGACGAATGTCGTGCTTAGAAGTTGGAGCGCCGCCGGCGGTGCCGACCATCAACCCGATTCTAACATTAGGAAAGCTGCGAAGCATATCCAGTGCGACACTCGCCGCAGAGGTAGTGCCATACGCACCTTTTGGTAGAACAGCTACCACTACATTGTGTTCGCCTATTTCTCCTAGCGTGTATTTATTATTGTCGTTTGGAGGGCTCAAATCTGGCGGATCATGCGTTGCGTCAAGGAAAGCTTGAGCCGCAACGTACTCGGTAGTGGTGGCGCAGATCCAGCCAATAGTATAATCGCCAAATCTACACCTCTGTTGAGACAAGCCTAGGTGGTCGCATTCCAAATTGGTATAGCTCTTGGATTTTTTCCCTTCCCCATCTTGAGAAAAGACATCGTAGTCTCCACAAGCCGATCGTTTCGTAGACATTGAAGCGCCGCTGAGAATGAGACCACCTGGCTTAGTTCAAGCTCGTCAAAGTTGTAGATGTACTAGTCTTGAAGGAATTGTTAGGTATAGAATATCGCGGGGCCTTGTCGAGAATCCGATGGTAGTGATACAAATGCGCGGTATTAGGCGTGAAAAAAGATGCTGGGGTGGGCAGAGGCTGCCGACATACATTGATACCTATCGCATTAAGCACCACGAGTAGAAAGATGAATGAATAGGTAGATATACCTGTAAACGAGTTGGAGATTAGGAGTGATCCGTTCAGCTATGCGACAAGCCGAGGTAATCTAGGGTGCATCTTTACCTAGGGTAGGCAGCATCCGAAGGCAAAAACCACTTTAGCTGACTCAGCTAAATAGTGGGACTTCACACTACACACACACATATATATGTTTACACATAAACCGTCTTGGGTTACGCTGCACATCATCCAGACACATGGAAATAAACATTTATTGGTGAGAGTTTTGTCGTCGGCGATATCGCGGTCTACCTAGGCCAGATCACCAAGCAAGTTGGGTGTATATGAAACGGTAGCCTTCCTTGGAGCAACCCCTGAACATCCAAAGCAACATAATATGCAAAGCAAGAACTCAGCAACTCGCTTGGCAATCTTGGCTCTCCCGGACAGCAACTCAGGATGCGTAGGCCACGTGATTCGGGCTATATAGCGCTGATAGAGCATGTGTATAATCGAATGAGTGTTTGCTTGGAGTATCTGCTCGACAGGATAACAGGTGGCAGCTTCATCAAAGCGAGCCATCGGTATATGGTATCTCTCTCAGACTAAAGTATTTATATACTGTACTCTATACCTGCAACGAATCATAGTGTTTTACAACTAATAGGTTCATTACAAGTCATATTGTTATATAATTGGATAATATAGTAGTCGAACAATAAATCTACAGGTCATAGAATGCTTGCAAAATTATTCTCACATTAGCATAAACAGGATCAAGTTCTGTGTTTCGTTACAGCTGTTTGTCAGTGACAAAGGGCATCCATTTATATTACGCCGTTTGAGTGTGTTGAGTTGAGCATGGTGTATACAATTCCACCGATATTCTATACTCGGCATAAACCCTCGCTAGTTACGCAATGCCTACAACAGAGACAGGGAGCTGCAAAGAGTCAACTCCTCAGTGTCATGTACCCAGATACTGCTTATCAAGCGCTTTTTTTTATAACTTCCCGTCTGGGAACATTCCTTCATTAAGCCTGGTGTGTAAGCCCACGATTTACACACTTTGACTGCTCTCGTCTCTAAGAGGACACTTGTCTAATGCAAAGATCATACAAGCTATGTTGTGGGGAGCTATTTTCTTCCATTTTTAGTCCGTTATCTGATAACACAAATGCCACCCGCACTTTTTCTGCGCCGTACACATTTGTCTTCCGGCTTTTTTCTTTCCCTTATTGAGCTAATCATATATATATTTCCTCCGTTCTCTCTCCCTATATAATCTACTCCAATTTGCTAGAGGCATTTCCAGGTCCCCCGCTGCAACGGCGGGGGATGGTGGGGTGTCAGCAGAGTATCGTATGTGTATATGGTTATCAAGTGGGGTCTTTGCACAGCGCTAGGAGAAGAAGCACAACGGTTTCCTAGAAAATATTATGGAGAACAGTTTGTATAATAAGTTGGACGCGCAGATTCACCAAAGAGGACAAAGTTTGGTTTCTCCGATGAACAAGAGTTCCCATTTATGAGTGTGTAGTTACATTTAAACCAGGGACTGGAGGCTTTTTTTTTGGCTGTTGGTAGATTGAAGATGACATGATATTTCACTGGGGTGTGTCACTTTTAGTGTTTTTTCTCTTTTCTAATATTCGTAAAATCTTACCTTCGGGGAGTGTCTCGGTCTATCTTTTAATTAAATTAAGTGGAGAGCTCGTAACGTCGCTTAGTAGCTTGGATAAAAATCTTTGTTTATTTCTTTGACTTAGGTAATTCACTTGGTATATTGCGTCAATCTGAAGCTTTTCCCAAGGCAAAGTTGACGTCGGTTGTGCGAATGGTTGCGTAAATGAAGAACTCGTCTAATCCTGTCCATCTCTCATAGCTTTTTCTCGCTACCAGCATGAGCAACTGATGGAGTGGAAGCAGTCGACTGGTTATCGGGTAGCTCGACCAGATGTTGTGTAGCTAGATCCTTTGCGGCAGGCGAAATTTCAGTCGCAGGGGCTGGTCTATAGGGTGTGGTTAGTCCAGCCGTTTAAAGCGGAGAACATATGGCATTCTTACTCTGGAGTTTGCGGTGCCTCATGGGTGTATCCATACTTTGGTTGTGGAGGATAATGAACCTCGTTGTTCACCTCGGAAGGTTTCACGATGTTATTTGCTGCCCTGTCTCGTGCCTGTTTGCGACGCCAGACGAAGAAGGCAGCGAGGAATATGAGAGGGATACCCAGACCGAGGCCGACACCCAGGCCTATCCCAAGTGCGAGATAACTCTGGGATCCTCCATTCGAATCTGAGGCTGATGCGCCAGAGTTAGACCCCGCGGGTGACGCAGAGCCAGTGGGGGAAGTAGAAGCGGATGCTGGTAAGCTTGCTGAACCAGCAGGTGGTTTTGTAGTCGAAGATGGGACTGAAGCGTTTGCTGTAAACTCTTCAAGTATAATGGTCATGGTGGAGATGGCGGATGGTGGCTGAGGAAACTTGAAGACCTCGAACGGATTCTCGCATTTGCAGTTATCATAACAGCAGTAGGAATCGACATCGGTGATATTGCAGCTGTAGACTGGAGAGCCAGCGTGCATGTTATCTTGATGGCAGTCAGTATGTATACCTAGAGCATAACGCACTCGACATACCAAAGCACTGTCGCACGCAGTTTCCACTTTTCCATCCCCGGTCTGTACATGTTCCTCGATAAGTACGGGATTTGGCCGGGTCATGAGGGTCAGCCACACAAAGTCCGTTGGAGAGACATGCTTGCCTATCGTAGCAGCAGGATGAGACTATGGCATTAGGGTCGCATGCAGTGTCCAGAGTCGATTCCTGGCCATCTGGGAACCAGCAGGTAGCGAAGACAGACGACGAGAATGTTAACAGGACGGGAACGAGCACAGTGATCTGCATGGTGGGCAGCGTGAGCGAGAGATTCGGGGAAAAGCTGCAAAATGCACGCAGCAGTGACTACGACCGGCGCCTTATAGTGGGCACGACACGACCAGCATCAAACATAACCAAGCCTGATTGCACATAGTAAAGATCCTGCGGTGATACTGCGGGAGATTTCATGGTTTGTAATTTGCTGTCGAGACCCCAAGCCCACCGGACGATCACGAAAGGCGGTACTCGGTGAATCTGATGATGGTAGGGGCCCTGGTGTAATTATCCAGCTTATGGTAGGTTTCACGAGTCCCGCACTCATAAAGCTGAAGGATGCAGATTGCAGAGACACGAGAGACACAATAGGGGGCGTCTGAGATAGAGTGCTCAACCAGTTCGTATTCAGGTGGTTCCACGCCACGAGTGCTGGGCGATGGTGAGGGTGAGGGTGAAAGCGGCCGTTGGCAGTGCATTGACTGGTCTTGGCAAGCGGCCGTGCGGCGCCTAGCGTCCCGCCGGACTGGAACATCTCGTGTCGCGTCGAGTCGAGACGCATTGCACACAACCATGACCAGGACTACGACCATCACATGACGGCCACAACCCGTGCCCACACTCCCAATGTCTGAGCCGCGACGCTCGACGAGGGCGCGCGCCCGGGAAGAGGCTGCACCGCCTGCGCCCGAGACGCCTCACGACAAAGGCGCTCAAGCTGCTCGAGGTCCAAAGGCGTCATTGAAGCGCAAGCGAACCAGTGTCGCTGTCAAAGAGCAGACGCCTTCAACACCACCAGTTACCGACGGTGCGCCGCTGCCCCCCAAACAGAGTCTGCCTCTTCGAATCGTCGACAGTGCGCCGCTGCCTACGCTTCCCGAGCCACAGCCTCTCGATCTGCCATCAAGCGAATGGCAGACGATCCAGCAGAGCGGCGTCCTCGAGACGTCGTTTGAGCGATCCAAGGCGGTATGGCTGTCTGGCGCCAACTTTCGCACTTTTCACACCCACTTCACCCAGCCAAAGAAGCTAGCCGACCGGACGGACGAGGACAAGGCCAAGGCCCAGCGCCAGAAGGAGCTGTTGAAGAACTTTCCTCAGGTCGGCAGCGATCGAGTCGTGGTGAAGCTGGTCATAGAGCCCCATACGTTGCCTATCAAGCTATACGGGCCGCGTGAGGTTGGCAAGCCGGTCCACAAGAAGACGCCTGCTCCATCGCCTTATGCCCCATGGCCGAACCACAACCACAGCCATAGTCACGGCCACAGCCATAGCCATCCTAATCAGCATACAAAGTACCATCATGGACCGCCCATCCACCAAAAACCCCAGCCTCGACCTCCACAACCACCCAAGCCTGTGCAAGCAGCCCCTCCACCGCCGGCGCCCCCTGCGCCCACGCCCGCGCCAGACCCTGTTATTCACATGCTCGCTGCAAGAGCTGGGACGGACCCAGCATTGAAGGCCGTTATGAAGATTGTTGCGGCAGGCGAGGCGAGCAAGGAGCAACTCGAGTTCTTCCAGACCCACATCAATGAGTTGACGGCTATCCTAGCCCGCCAGAAAGAGGAGAAGCTGCCCAAACCTGCACCAATGCTTCCGACCCCGAAGCCTGCACCACCACCACCACCTCCTCCCGCACCACCAAAGCAGATAGCACCGCCTCCGCTTCCTCGGCCGGTCCAGCCTATGCCCCAGCCGATCCAACCCAACGCACCCAAACCTTACAGTCCGAATCCCCCGCAAGTGCACATACAGCAAGCGCCTCCCGTACATCAACACCACCCACCATACGCAAACAGCTATAGCAAGCCACCTCAGTACCACCCTCCCCCACAGGTGCCCGTTTACAACCCTCCGCCGAGAACGACATACCGTCCTCTGGTCTTCAGCTTTGTACATGGCAGCGAGGACAAATTTTATTTTCCATCATACAGCTTCATGGAATGGCTACCTAATGGTACTGGCGCCAAGTTGTCGTTTCTGATCACCAAAATGAAGCCAAAGCCAGAACCTGTTGCCGAACCTCCTGCTACGCCCGCTCCACCCAAGTCCACACCGGCGCCGTTGCCAGTACCTACACCCAGTGTGCCTACACCCAGCCCCGCGCCAAGTATGGTACCCGACCTGGCTTCTACGAACCCCATGACACCCACAGCGAACCCTCCAAATCCTAATTTTACACCCATACAGCCCGCCGCTCCGACCCCTTCAACGCCTTCAACGCCCTCCATCCCGTCTAAACCACCTCAACGAATCGAGGAATTCGACGAAATGAATGACATAGACAACATTGAGTTTTATCAGCCTGTCACTGTCCTTTTGCTCATCGAAAACGACGAAGGTGACGAAATCGCAAGCGCTCTTCCACGCTCGATACGACCACCACACATTGTAGAAAAGTACATGAATGAGGTTTTTGATCGATGCAAGCGTGCCGATGAGACCTATCTGGCTTTCAGGTTGCCGAGAGATGGTGAAGAGATGTCAGAAAAAAAGATGAAGAGTGGTGACGTGACGCCTGCAGTTGCAACACCTACGCAGGATGTCAGTATGGGAGCAGCGGGCACAGCGACAGCAAGTGCAGCTGACAGAAAAAAGGCCGGACGACCTAGGAGAAGTCTTGCCTGAGGTAACCTTGAAGTGTGTACGTGTATGCGTGTTCATATTACAGGAATTTAGTGAAGCGAACTTTCAACTTTGTATTTCTACAATAGTATAAATGATACCCATTCTTTAGCACAATCTTATGCTTATTCAATCATCAGGCGTGCAAATTCCTTGCATGCGTGTACTCAATTTTTGACTTCATCTCTAATGACCTCAATTTACAAATAGTTCTGAACATGCTAAGCAAACCGAAACCCATCGGAGAGTGTTTTGATAGAGACGTACGATGTCGTCGCTCAACTCCGATGCCAAGAACATCCAATGCCGGCTTGCCTGGCTTACCGATCCGGCCTAGTCTAATCTGATCCCGACCCGACAATCAAGTCGCCCGGCTACCACCTACCTATCTTGCAATCTGCTCTGTGTGCCATTCTCATCACCCCCATCCCATTCTCTCCCCATCCTGGCCATCCCGCCATCTTGTCTAACTTTTTTTTTTCTCCTTCGCCTCCAGTTTTGAATGCAACACCGCCGACAATGCCAGATTTCAAATCCTGGTTCGTGAAAGCGTACTGGACGTTTGCTGTTTTGGGCATGATATGGGCAGTTTTTATTGGCTCGTTGATGAATCCTACGCTGCAGAGACAGTATGTTTGGCCTACCATTTTTTTCTTTGGCTTTTTGCCGTCTTTTTTCAAAAGAAAAATCTGTCCCTTCTTGTTCTGATATTCTTGTCGTAGAATGACTAGTGTGCTAACATGTTCTGTGTAATGCAGTGCGCTGTATGCTTACAAGTTGCATACGGGGTTCTGGGATGATGTGTCGAATCCTGAGGAGTTTGGATTTGCTAGTAAGTTATGCATCTTGTTTTCTGTTTCTCCTTGAAGATCCTCGCTCTTCCAATTCTCTGCCTTCTGGTTATTGTAAGCATGCAACTGACTATATCGTTTTCTCATCAGAGGGCCAAGTCCAGCCCTTTTGGCTCACTACGCTAGACAATGAGAAGCTGTTTTGCTGGCATGTGCTTCCTCTAGATGTGTATCTAGAGAATGAGCATGAGCTTTCTACCGCAGCATCAGTAGGCCAGACGGTTGATGGATTGAAGGGAACAGTGGGGGAAAAGCTGATGAGCAGGGATGTTGACACGAGGGTTGTAGTCAATTTCCATGGGGTAAGTGTATTTTCTATTGTTTCTATGCTTTTGTTTCATATGTCTTGGTTTCTGTCATGTCATTTTGCAATTGCTCTTCACATCACATCTAGTGAGGCACCGACAATTCCCTTTTTACACATTTCATATCTTTCTATTTTACATACCCATCTCCATAACAATAGCAAGCAAAGTTGCGTTTTTTACATTTCATACCTCAACCTAACACTACCACCCAGAACGCTGGACATATAGCCCAGGGCTACCGCCCCTCAACTTACCGCTCCATCTCCGGTATCCCAAAAACCCACCTCCTGACCTGCGACTACCGCGGCTTTGGTCTATCTTCTCTCAAAAACCCTCCTCATGTCCCCACTGAAACTGGTCTCATCACCGACGCCATATCCCTAATATCCTACATCACCCACGACCTGGGCCATCATATCTCCCGCACCGTGCTTCTCGGACAGAGCCTCGGCACCGCAGTGACATCAGCTGCCGCATTGTACTACACGGACCTCACCTCTTCCGAATTACCACCGGACCTCACAGTCCCTCCAGCCGCTGCAATTGCCAAGCACGCCAAAGAAACCTTTGCCGGTATAATCCTCGTAGCTCCCTTCCGGACACTCCCCCTGCTACTCCAACACTACCGCATATCCGGCATCATCCCTGTGCTGAAGCCTCTCCAAGCCTACCCCCGCATCGCAAATTTTCTCGCCTCCCGCGTCGTAGACACCTGGTCCACGGTATCTCGTCTGCAAGCGCTCATCTCCGCAGAAAAGAGCAAGAAGCTGGGTTTCCACATTACGCTCTTACATGCTCGCAACGACCAGGATATCTCGTATCATGAGAGCGAGAGTCTGTTTGCGCCGTTGCAGACGCTCATGCTGGCGGCGGGAGATGCTGCTGAGCATGTGTCGGCTGAGGAGACGAGACGCAGTATCCATGGTGGAGAGCGGGTTAAGCGTGGAGCCTTTGTGTACAAGAAGGTGGAGGATGGCAAGGGGGAGCGGTGTGTCGAGTTGGAGGTTACGCGGTATGGGGGACACAACGAGGTTGTGGGGTGGGCGCAGGTGGCGCTTGCGGTAAGGAGGGCGTTTGAGAGGAGGGGGAGTATGAAGCCGGGGTTGGATGTCGAGTGACTGATTGGTTTCGTTGTGGGAAAGGAAAGAGAAAGGAAAAGCGGCGGCTAGGAGTTTGATTGTTGAGGGGGATATCATTTTTTTTCCAAACGTTCAAACGTTACGTGTCATCTACAATATACATGTACAACTAATCTACATACATCCAGCATTTGGTCCGCAGATACTCCAGACATCCGTCTATATGCAAGCCATACTTCTTTTATCCTTTTCTTCCTGTTTCGCCGCCAGAGTATACAAAGTCAAGCCTACGCCACCTTCACCTCTTCAATGCTCCTCAGGCACCTTTGTCGAGCTCAAGCATTCCTTTCCTTCTGCTCCTTCTCGTATTTGGCGACAAGTTCCTTCTGCAGTTGTGGCGGCGCAGGACTGTAGTGACTGAACTCCATACTGAACTCACCCTTACCCTGCGTACTAGCACGTAGTTGACTGCTGAAACCAAACATGCTGTTCAGACTGCAGTCAGCATACACGGTAAAGTCCTCGGGTCCAATCTCCGTATCGTTAATGACAGCATTCCTCTTGTTCAGCAGTCCAACGACGGAACCTTGGAACTCATTGGGCGCGGTGATTGTGGTCTTCATCAGAGGTTCGAGAACTTGGGGCGCACCAGACTGGAAAGCCTTGCGGAAAGCTTGTTGTGTAGCGTTCTTGAAGGCCATTTCTGAGGAATCGACAGCGTGCGTTGCTCCGTCGTTGATGACCATCGAAGTACCCAAGACCTTGTGACCGAGAAGAGGTCCCTTGGCGGTCGAAGCCATGAATCCCTTCTCGCAAGCAAACAGGAACTTCTCGGAAATAGTTCCACCAGAAATTTGCTGTTCGAACTTGTTCTCAGTCAGAGACTCGCTGGGCTCTAACCATCCCACTACACGCGCAAAGTCTCCGGATCCACCGCTCTGCTTCTTCAGAGTGTGGTCGAAGTTGACGCGCTTGGTGATTGTTTCACGGTATGCAACCTGTGGCTGTCCAGTCTCGCATTCGACACGGTACTCACGGCGCATACGCTCAACGTAAATGTCCAGATGCAGCTCACCCATACCTGAGATGATGGTTTCTTGCGATTCAGGGTCGGTATGGACTCGGAATGTGGGGTCCTCGCGCGTGAAGCGGCTCATAGCTTTACTGAAGTTGGGTGTGTCCTTGGTGTTCTTGGGCTTAATAGACAGGGAGATGACGGGTTCAGGAACGAACATGGAGGTCTGTAATGTCAGCTCGATGCATATCCAAATAAACGAGGCCACTTACCATAGTGTATGCAAGGTTACCATCAGTAAAGGTATCACCAGATGCACAGTCGACACCGAACACGGCGCAGATTTCTCCAGCGCCGATTTCCGGCACTTCCTCCATGTCGTTGGAATGCATGCGCACAATCTTAGGAATCCTGACCTTCTTGTCCGACCTAGCATTGAACACATTCATGCCCTTCTTCAGCGTACCCTGGTACACACGGATGTAGGTCAACTGTCCAAAGCTGCTCTCTTCCAACTTGAACGCCAGGCCAACAAAGGGCAGATCATTGTATGAAACCAGTTTGACGGGGGCTTCCGCACGCTTCTTGTCCAACGCCATGTTCTCGACTTCGGAGGGGTTCGGTAGGTAATCGCATACGGCGTCGAGCATCGGTTGTACAGACTTGTCAGCGAGCGCGGAACCCATCATGACTGGGGTGAACTTGAGAGAGATTGTAGCTCGTCGAATAGCAGCCTTGATCTGAGCAATGGTTGGCTCCTGCTCGTCTAAGAAGAGCTCTGCCATTTCGTCGTCCACGTCTGCTAGTGTCTCGATGAGCTTTTGCCTCTTCTCCTTGCACAACTCAATAATGTCCGCAGGGATTTCGTCCGTCTCCCTAATGATTTCGCCCTTGGATCCTTCGTTGTAGATGGCCTTCATCCTAACCAAGTCTACCACACCCTCGAAGCCATCTTCGCGTCCAATAGGCACTTGAAGAGCCGCAGCTGCTATCCTGAGCTTCTGGTTGATCTGGTCGACAGCTTTCCAGGGGTTGGCACCCATTCGATCCATCTTGTTGACGAAGGATATCCTAGGAATATTGTACCGCCTCATTTGCCTGTCGACTGTAATGGTTTGACTTTGTACACCACTGACGGCGCACAGAATCATGACGGCTCCGTCGAGGACTCGCAACGCCCTTTCTACCTCGATAGTGAAATCAATATGGCCTGGCGTATCGATCAAGTTGATGTGGTATTTCTCTTCTTTTCCTTCGTCGTTCTTTTTGACCCAGTCGCAAAAGGTGGCCGCAGATTGGATAGTGATACCCTTTTCACGCTCAAGATCCATAGAGTCCATCTTGGCACCCACGGCATCTTTACCCCGAACTTCGTGTATGGCGTTGATTCGGCCGGTGTAGTAGAGAACACGTTCAGTGGCGGTGGTTTTACCGGAGTCAATGTGCGCAGCGATACCGATGTTTCGTACTCTCGAGAGTCGTTCCCATTCGACGGGGTTCAGGTTCTCAACAATCTTTTCTTGGGTCAAGGCAGATGGGTCTTCTTTGGCTTGCTCCAATCTAAACTTCATAATCAGCGTTCTGCTACCTTCTCGCCATGGCAGATCGAAATCTCTGTGGGCACATACACTTGAGCAGCCACAGAATTCCATCTTCGTTGCTGCTGCGTCCGCTGATTTTCTATCCATGTGTCGGTCTTCAGTCCATTCGTGTATGGCGTGCGCGATGCGGCAATGGTCGAAAGAGCGCATCGTGAAGACGCCCTCGTGGCTGATCGAGCAGAGCAGCGAAGACTGCTTGCGGTGAGCGATTGAGCCCGAAGAAGAGACTGTACCCGCATCTTGAACACCTCAAACGCTAAAGACAAGGATATACAGCGAAGGGACGACGCTGGGGTCTGCTGTCGCTTCGGGATGCTGAATCGCCCACCAGGAAAAAGTTGGGCCATCGGAGTTTCGGGCGGAGGTGCCAGTCACGTGCTTGCGCGTGCCTTCTGCGCCAAGGCCAATGTGCATGCGGGGCAGCACGCGTTCCGTCGCGCGCCTTTTACCATCAGTCTATGTACATTGTATCCCCATTTGAGGTGCCTATAGATGAATTTTCTTGCTTTGATTATGCTGCGACGGTCATATATTACCTGGAAAAAAGTGAGGCTGCAGCTTGGATCGTGACTAATTACAGCAAGAGAAGATACTGATCACTGGAAACGCAATGCCTGCGCTACTCTCCTTGCTATCTCTCAGTTTGTACAAAGGATATTTTAGGTGGCAATCGACAAAAAATGTCGAGATGGATGACCGCATGCGGACAGCCCTGTCATTGTTCGCTTCGAGCAACCTTTGTTCATCGCCACAACAAAGACTTCCTTAGTACCCCTTACCACGCAGATATCATGTTGGTTGTCGGACTAATCTTTCTCTTATTTCGTGTCACGATTTCCATCTCCAACCTGAATAGGGTAGAAAACAACTTGGTTTGTTCCCTTCGATGTTATGGAGGTAGCAGCTGCTAACATGCGCAAGAAGACACGCTTACAAGCTATATAATTTGGCAAAGTGCGTAATGATGAATACCTATACTGATTGTTCGGTGGACTATAGTTCCGACCCCAGCACCCCGTCCAACTCTACGCTCACCAACTTAACGAGCGACGAGGAGCCATCACTGCGTGAGATCAATGACGGCCGTCTGATCCAAGCCATCAACTACCTAGATGATGGAGGCGATGACTCTCCTGCCGGGTACATGAATCGTGTATCCAGAATCAACCACCGCCTTGTCCAGCGACTACCTCGGCAAGGGAATGATTTCGACATCACGCTCTACCAACGCTTGCGAGCTATGGTTCGAAAAGAACTGAAAGTCTTTAATCTGGCCATACACAATGTCTCTCTAGAGGGCAATAGGTCTGTGCCAGAAAGCGAACGTGATGTATCACCAGAACGATATCCAGGAAACCATTCATCGCCCGTAACACATGCTCTACACCGAAGAGGGGAGGAAGCTCAAGCTCCTGTGGCCGAGCGTCTGAGACCAAGACAGCAAGCACCAGGAAAAGTAGAACCTAAGCATGAGTTCAAGCATGGTGAGTCATCGAACGATTCTGAGATCCGGCACAACAATTTCCCCGTTATGTTATCCTTTCCAGCGACACGTGAAGTAGAAGATAAGAGCTTTCCGCTGTGCGATTCCGGACCGCAATTCAAACTCCCAACACCACCCAAGGAGGTTGAAAACGAGATCCAGCGGTGGTGCACGGCCGATGAAATTGCAAAAGTCGTAGAAAAAATCAACGCGTGCGATAAGGGAGAGAAGCTCAACAAAGACTACACTTACCAGGCCTACTTGGACAAGCTAGCGCTTCGGAAGCAAGGTAAATGATACAATCTCCCTTCCTTTCGTGTTATGCTAACGTGTATCTAGATATTCCTACGAACATCCGTCATGCTATGAACGTCTCACCAACCAAGCCGCGGACCTCTCCAGTCCAAACTAGTGCTCAGTCTGCAGAAAGGTCAGTACGCGCTGCAAGAGAAAAGGCGCGCAAAGCAGCACTAGACACCAGCAAGATAGGAGACCAGGCAAATACAGGAAAATCACTAACAAACGGCAATACACCGTCGCCTGTCGCCAGAAAGATTGATCGAGAGCGTGCTATATCCCTCAGGCATAGTCCAAGGCGGCAGAGTGGAGTCAGCACTGCACCACAAAGCGTTGAAACAAGTCCAATAAAGGCTGTAATTCCGCAGCAGGGACCAGGTGGCCCTCAAGAATTCAACACACGGGCAACAGACACGTTGCAGTCAATAATCACGTCAGCCGATGTCACCGTTTCTAGGCTTTGCAGCAGCAAGAAGGTCAAGCGCAAACGCAGTATTGGTGAAGAAGCCCATATCCCAGAGAGCAAGCGCAACCAGCTTGGAGCACCTTCATCACTGAAGACATCTGACAGTGCCACACATCAGAGTCCGGCTAAGTCTGTTCGCTTCGGGTCTGGAGACTTGGACGACATGACATCAGACAGCACCATCGCCACCAAAACAGTTAAACGCAAAAGGGCAGGGACGATATCTACTCTCAAGTCTGCGATTAGAGTATCTCCAGAGCCTAGAGCAAACGTCATAGAGGCATCTGCATACGACGAGAACGGAACAAGCCCCTGTAAACCCACTGCAAGGAATTCTCTGCTTCTCAAGAGCCTCGTAAACAAGCCTGGCACGAAGTCTGAAAACAAACCAGCAACTACTACTACAGTTGTTACGAAAACGGATAGCAAAGCTACCACAGCAGGCAGAGCAGCGCATAAAGCATGTGCAAACAAGACAGTGGATGAGCGTATTCGAGAGAATGAGACCGACCTGCGCGTGGAGGGGCGAAAGAAGGATACCACTGAGGAGGTAGGTAGGGTACGCAGTACAAGAAGTGGAGCACGATACCTCAAGTAATGGAATCGATGGGTTTGTGCAGCTGAATTTGCTATTGCGTTTTCCCGGCGTTTGTTTCGATGCCATGAACAAACGGGTTGATTGTTGCTGTTTTGCGTGCTAGCTGTATTATGCGGAAGTGTCTGTGCCAAGTCTGAGTTTGTGAAGGTCCGGGTTGGGTGTTATTGTAAGGCTGATGTGTTGCTTTGTCAAGTCTCATCGCAAAGAAGATAGCTACTACTGCGCTTCAGGCGCATTGATAGAGAGGTGTTGTCTATTGCAGGAGACTGCCCTAGTAGAATTTCCTACCACGGTCTTTGGTTGTTTAGCATACCTACTTGACGAAGCAAGTTTAGCGGATTATGCATCCGCGCCGCATTTCTTTGTCTTCCACTCTTGGTCATTGGTCCACTCTCACCGTTTCCCCAGCTGCCCCCCTCTTTCTGTTGTGGAATAACCTCTTTTCCTTAAGCTGCATGCCTTGCAGGTTAGCGAGGTTTCTAGCCATACTTGGCGCTCGGTTTGTTCACGAGACACAATTGACAATTCGTTTGAACGCCATATTTTGATGTTTTGAGTTTTACAACTGGTGGCCACCAGCATGTGACCTGTGCCCTACTATCATCTTTCCACTTTCCACGGTTTTTATGACGTCAAGCCATCCGCGTCGGTTGAAACTTCACTTTGTAAAGTCTGGGCATATTGTCGAGTGTATGTGTACCTGCCTCTTGTCTCACCTTGCGCCTTCCCTACTACAACATATGGTTTCTATCGGCCCGAATATTTTCCTTCCTTCGGGATTGCATTATTGTTTGTTTTTTCAAAAGAAAAATACAACTGCAGATTCTTGCGTCGAATTAAACTAGCGTCGAGACCAAAACTGCAAGGTTTCTTGCATCCCACGCTCACCGCAACAATCGATCGCGCAGGACTGCGACTACGCGTTCGCCCGCTCAGACATCTCGTGTCAAGGTGTGTTTGCTTTACTGCTTTGAGCAAGCGAACAAATCGATGCCACCCTGGCCCACTTTGCTCTCAGTCCAGCAGACTGATCATCGTTGTTCTAGAAGTAGGTAAAAGCTCAGAATCGGTAAGGAGTTCTCCAGTGACCGACGCGTCGCTTCTCTATCACCCGACTACGCCTTACTCAATCACCTGTCTTCTCGATTTGGCGGCTTTCCACCACATCCACCGCCAATATTTTCTCCGTCCCTGCGAGCTAGAGTGAAGGCAAGCGCACCTACAATCGAACATGGACTCCCAGTCCTAGAAATAGAATTAAAACATTCCAACAACATCTACAACTCAACCCTGCACCACGTGCCAAAAGCTACACCTTGCAACAACATAGCAAGCTTAGTCCGAGACCAGCTCCAGGGACAAAAACTCGCTGTGTGGCTGTAACATGGATCGCGGTCGCGGTGGTGGCCGGCGAGGCGCTCGTGGCGGCGCTCGTGGCGGCTCTCGTGGCGGTAGGATTAGCGATCGAGCGTCCTCCAACAGTTCTGGTAGCTCCAGCAGCCAATCCAAGGCTGATCGATCAAAGCGCCAGTCTCAAAGCACTCCACAAGACACAAAACTTGGCTCTTGTTCGTCCGACTCAGATGGTCAGCGCAATGTGCACAGGCCGATCTTGACAAGCCAGGCAGCGCATTGGGCCCGTTGCCAGGAGAGCAAATTCAAGCTGTCGGGTATACCTAAGAGGTACTGGACAGGAGATGTCTACCAAGTAATGTCGGCGTATGGCAGTGTCTTCAGGATTGAGATGAAGCCACTCGGTCGCGATTCTGATGCATATGTAGTTTTCCGGTAAGTATCGAACCGAGAACCAAGGCAGCATAACTAACATTGCACTGTCAGACCTCCTCCTCGTAAGCCTATCCGAAGTGAAAGATTGAGGTTTTACTCTGAATTCGTACGTTGCGAAGCGCTTCCACCGCTTGCGGCTACTATCCCAAGTCCCATCAATCCCGCCAAGAAGTACTACGATCTCAACATACTCTACGCGAGGAGAATTGAATTCGGTGTGAGAGTCGCAGAGCAAACCATGATTACTATGCGCACCATTGGGTCGTCTTCTCACGTCCAAGTGATGTTGAACCTGAAACGCAAAGAGATCGACATCCAATTCCCTCTGCCAATAGACAGAGAGACTCGCAAGTTTCGCTTCCGTTTACCAATCTCTCTGATCTCACACATCTACAAGACCAAAGATTGTAGTACCGGCCTGCCTTCCATTGTCATCCCGTTTGACTCACCACCATGCTTCTACGTGCAGAAGAAAGAAGGTGAATACTTAGAAGATGGCAGAAAGCACACCAGTTTCTCGAGGAATGAAAAGCTCTGGAATGAATGGGATACTTGGTACCGAGCGACTGACATAGTTGACGGTGCGGTTCGGACAGCTCTTCGGCGAAGTCCTTTGATGAATCATAAGAACACAGCCATCATTGACATTGGTAGATATATCAGATGACTTTGGTGAATCAGTGCTAACTCATTCAGGTCGGTGGACCAACTACCGGCTAGTATTCGACAATTCGGCATTGGCTGGACCACAATTCAAAGACTTCAGTGATGCTCTCGCCGACCATGGGGCCGTAATCGAGACTCTAGACGAATATGCTGCCAGGCCAAAGATTCCCTCACCGTTATGGAGCCTCCTGCAAGAAGAAATATCCGGTACGCACCCACACATTGATGTCACTTTGGGCTCTCAGGAACTGGCTTTCAACGATCTCTTCGCAAGCCAGGTTCACTTGAGTTTCCCAGTACGCTACCAGCTCGAAGTCTGCCTGTCGAACGGGTACATCAAAGAGCACAGCATCACAATGGAGTTTCTGAAAACGCTAGAGGGACTGGAGAACCAAAAGGCCATATACATTTTGGAAAAAGTCGCTGACAAGCAACACGTCTATTATGATCCAATGGAGATATTCGACATCCCGATCAGAGGGTTGAAAAGGAAGATACCGAGTTACTGCGCCCTTCAGCGAGCGGTCACAATCACTCCAACCATGATGCATGTGGCAACTCCTGTGATGGAGACATCCAATCGCATCATTCGCAAATATGAAGCGGATGCTGATCGATTCATTCGAGTAAAATTCACGGACGAGAAGACTGAAGGCCAGCTGCGCACCTTGCCAAGCGGCAGGGCTGAAGCAATGTTCGAAAGGGTATTTCGTGCGATGAAGAGTGGTATCGTGGTTGCTGGAAGATACTACGAATTTCTTGCTTTTGGTAACTCACAGTTCCGTGAAAATGGCGCCTACTTTTATGCGCCAACGTCATCAAAATCAGCCGACGATATCCGTTTATCTCTTGGGCAATTCGATCATATCAAGACTGTGTCCAAGTTTGCAGCGCGTCTTGGTCAATGCTTTTCTACGACGCGTGCCATGGGTGTTACTGTCAAACTTGTTAAAACCCCAGACATCGAGCGTAACGGCTACGTATTCACGGACGGTGTTGGAAAACTCTCTCCCTTCTTAGCTCAAATGGCAGCTCAAGAACTTGGCTTGGCTAATGCCTTCAGCGATCCTCCATCACTCTTCCAATTTCGGCTTGGTGGCAGCAAAGGAGTACTTGCGCTTGATCCAAATCTGACAGGCAACGAAGTCCATATTCGACCAAGCCAATACAAGTTTCAAGCTCCTCACGTAGGCCTTGAAATTATTCGATCGTCCTCCTTTGCAACACCATATCTTAACCGACAAATCATTCTTGTTCTGTCACATTTAGGCATTCAAGACACGGTTTTTCTTAATAAACAACGAGACATGATGACCGACTATGCGAGAGCAATGACAGAGGATAGTATTGCGTTGCAGAAACTAAGAAAGAACATCGACATTAATCATATCACCTTGACAATGGCAGGAATGGTTCTAGATGGTTTCATGCAGTCTCGCGAACCTTTCATCATGTCGCTACTCGCGCTTTGGAGGGCTTGCACGATCAAGAACTTGAAGGAGAAAGCACGGATCGCGATCGACGATGGGGCCTTCGTACTTGGTTGCGTTGATGAGACGGCGACACTCAAAGGGCATATGAACAACCCTCAGTCTAAGCGTAGTGCTACTAGGAAGGAAAAACTTGCAACACTCCCAGAAATCTTCTTACAGGTCAATGATAGCAGCGCCAGCACCAGCACCAGAACCAGCAAGAAAGGCCACTACACTATCGTACAAGGCGTGTGCATACTAGCACGAAACCCGTCACTGCATCCAGGAGACGTCCGAGTAGTCCGCGCAGTAGACGTGCCAGCACTTCATCATCTTAAGAACGTCGTAGTCTTTCCCCAAACTGGAGAGCGGGATCTCGCAAATATGTGCTCTGGTGGCGATCTAGATGGAGATGACTATATGGTTCTATGGGACAGCGACCTGACGATACCAAACACTATCAACGCTCCACCCATGGACTACACACCAGAAACCCCACTAGAAACCGACCAGCCAATCACTGCAGCAGACATAAGCAAGTTCTTCGTCAACTACATAAAAAACGACGCTCTAGGCCCAATTGCCCATGCTCATCTTGCACAGGCTGACCTCAAAGACAACGGTGTCGGCGACGAAGTCTGTCTAGAACTAGCGGAGCTGCATTCAAGAGCAGTTGACTTCCCGAAGAGCGGCATACCAGCTGAGATGAAGCGCGAGCTTAGGCCCAAAAAATGGCCGCACTTCATGGAGAAGAAGTACTTGGCTCCACACCAGATCTACCACTCCAAAAATGTTCTCGGTCGCCTCTACGATGAGGTACAGCTGATTGACTTCAAGCCGCAATGGGAGAACCCGTTTGACAAGCGCATCCTGGACGCATTCGATCTTGAGCAAGACGTTTTGGATAAGGCGGCAAATCTTAAGCTCTCATACGACGAAGCACTCCGACGGTTGATGGCCAAGCACGGTATCAAGACAGAGTTCGAAGCCTGGTCGGTTTTCGTACTAGTACACAATCATGAGAGTGGAGACTACAAATTTGCAGAAGAATTCGGGAGATCCATTAGTGCCTTGAAGTATCAGTTCCGTAACGAGTGTCGCGCTGCTGCGGGGACGAGTGACAGTGCTGACTGGGCGCGCCTCGGTTCGTTTGTCGCCGCCATGTATACAGTCACTGCGCGCGAGATGAAGAGCGCCTTGGACGAATGCAGCAAGACGAAGATTGTTGGGGGCCGTGAGGAACCTTGCCGTATAAAGGACCCTAAGCATATGCCGCTTATCTCATTTCCATGGCTTTTCCCGAGTGAGCTTGGCAAGATCGCTACTGGGGGTAGTACGAGTCACCAGCCAAACGGTGTCCAGAACCAGCACCGGCAGAAGAAGCATCCTCGCCCAGCTCAAGCAGAGGCTGATATTGGGCCCGTAGAGACTGAAACAGGCACTACGCTGTATGGAGAGCTATTGGATTTGGACTTCAGTCCCCTGGCACTTCAAATGAGTGAGCAAATGCCAACGTTTGAGGCAACTAATGACGGATTCGGTGCACACGGTCAAGTTGTGAGTGCGTCTGAGCCACTTGCCGCACTGCTGTCTGCATTCTCACCGCCCGTTGTCGATTCTTGTCAGTGAAGGCAGAAGAAGAGCAGAAGACAGTGTCAAAGGAGAACGAGAGCAACTGGACGAGGGTCAAGGACTATGAATACTGCGGGCGTCGATAGGCCAACAGCCTGAGGGCTTAACCCTGCGTTCCACAGCAAGAATGGTAGTAAGAACAATACGTCACAACGGCCCCATAAAATACTTCGCCTTGGTCAGGAGAAGTACAGAGCAGCATGGTCAGCATCCTTGCGTATGGGATCCGTGGGTGGATTGGTGGATGCGGGTCGCAATGGATCATTTGCATGAGCTCAATGTACATAAAACTCGTCAAAAGACAAAAGAGATATGAAAATCGAAAATACCAGAAACACTTTCTAGAACAAGAACTTCAATGATCTCCTCGGGGTGGACGTGCTTGCAACAGTGACGTGAGGGCGGCTAGTGGTATCGATAACAAGCAAACTAACTCGATGCGCATTTCATAATTTCGTACCAGCGCCTGCGTCACAATGCCTCCGTCCAGCCGCATACCACCTCTTCTGCAACCATACATCCAACTCCCTCGCGAGGACTCGCTCCTGCTGCTCACGAGCACCCTCGGCGCCAGTGCAAACTGGCTGCTCCTACGTTTTCTGTGCGATGCGCTAAGCACAACTACAATCCAAGATGGCGGGGAAGAGGGGCGCAACGTGGTGCTGGTTTCCTGGATGAGACAATATGAATTCTGGAAGCAGGAGTCTAGAAAGGGAGCTGGTCTAGACTTGGAGAGGCTGAGGAAAGAAGGAAGATTCGCGTTCGTTGATGGACTGGGGGCTGGCGCAGATGCAGCAGGTGGTAGCACATCCGGAGTAGATGTGCGCGCCAATGGGCACGCAAGACCACAGGTCGCGGCGTCGACAGGAATGCAGGCGCAGAGAGGGGCCCAGACATTGCCTGTACGAGGACCGCCGGGGAGAATAGTGCCTGCGAGAGGGCCACCTGTGCCAGCTATGGCGGCAGTGCCTACACCAGAGACGACAAGTGCAAGCAGCAGTACCCCAGGTCACCACACGTTGAAGACGCTCGAGCTTTCAGATATCAAGCCAGTCATATCTAGTGCTGTCTCTGCACTCGCTACCTCTGATACCCAGCGAAAGACGCTCCTCATCTTCGATAATCCAGACCTCCTCCTCGCCCTCAACCCCTCCATCGCACCCTCAGACTTTACTTCCCTTGTTCTGTCTCTCCACACAACACCAACCGTATCCCACGTTCTCACTCACATACAATCTGATAATCCACTTCTCAGCCTTTCTGCACCCCCTCAACCACTTGAGCTGGCACACCATAATCTGCTGGTCAAGTGCGCCCACATGAGCAGGAGGATATTGGGTGTGAGAATATTGGACACTGGGGTTGCAAGAGACGTAAGCGGTGTCATACGGGTCACTGAACAGAAGCATGAGTGGCTAGATCTGGAGTTCAACGACAACGAACCCAAGGAGGGTGACGACAATGGAAGAGGAAAAGAGTTCTTATACCAGGTCAAAGGCGACGGAAGCGTGAGAGTCTTTGAACGAGGTGCTGGCGGAGAGAGTTGAAAGTGTTCTAGAAATCCGATTGAATTCGAATTCGAACCATCAAAACACGGCATTCATCTTCTTACATCACATGGTTTACATATCGGTAGGGCAAGCTTTCGAGTATAGTAGAGACAGGAATCTTGCTCCAATGCAGAGGGTCGGAGGCGAAATGTACAGGTTTCTTCACGCATGGCTGCTTTTGTGCCACAAAGCCGAGTCACAGGATCCACCACTACTTCTCGTGCATACACACATGCAGCGCGTAGCGGATGCACAAGCGATCCGCTGACGCTACCCGCCGCCCTGGCGTACGAGCTAGCAGATGATATACCCACATTCCAACCCACGCATGGTGGACTTTTCCCGACTGACCTGATACATGGTCATCATGTATCCCGCTTGCACATGACATGGTTACACGTTTCACACAGCAACCCGGAGTACCAAAGAGACGACGATCTGCTTGCTGTGCCGCTTGACAGCTGTATGTCAATCGTCACCACTATCACGCCAAGCGCTTCTACCGAGTGGGTCTGGATGCCTGGGTCCAACCCCACCACATCTCATACAGCTACGTGAGATCTTTGGTCTAAGCACCAAAAACCAATACACATATATGTTGGCATCGTTGGAACTGGTAATTCCTTGGTCTTCTAGCTGCGTGCTCCTTACCTCATCTGGCGCGCCTTTGTTTGGGGGCCGTCTTATACAGCAATCATGCGGCGCCAGTTTCGAGAGACGCCGCATGTAGCCCCCAAAACCTGCGTGCGCCACAGCCGCCACGTCGGGGTTGGAAATGTTGTTGAAAAGCAAGGGTGGGGGGGCTGACGATGCCGATGGGATAAGCGCCTATGAGACAACTGTGGAAAAAGAGAGGGAGTAAGTATGAGGCGGAGATGGTGGGCATCCCGCGGAGGCCTAAAAGGTGTTCAAGAAGGACCATTTGTGTGGTCAAGGCAACCATAGCCTTCTTTTTTTTCGAAGCCTTACTCAAAGTCTCGGAATTCCCAAACACATATTACTACTTAGTGCTATCCTGTCTTGACACTTCGTAGTAGACAAAGGGAAAACAGAAAAAACACTTCCTTCATTTCCTCCCACTTTCCGTCTCTCTCCTAGAAAGTATCTTGGAGTAAAGTCCTCCGAAATGTCCCCTCACATCCTCTCTCTCCCCGCCGAAATCCTCAGCCAGATCCTCACTTTCCTCCCGGTCTCCTCTCTCCTCCGCTTCTCAGAAACCAGCCGTCACTCACGTACCATGGCGAACGCAAACCTGCACACCCTCTCCCTAGGCATCGCACCCTGGCCCTCATCCTACCAAACCCTTCTCCTCAGCAAAACCGACACATGCACATCGTCATCATCATCGTCATCATCACCACCATCCTCTCCCTCGTACGCCTCCTGGGTCAGGATCCCAAACATGACTGAATACGACTACAACACCATCTCCAACTTCCAAGCCGCACTCGTCACAAGCGTGCTATCCAGACACGCCGCCATACTACAGCACGTCGAGCTCTCCATCTGGAGTCTGAGCGTGCCCATGGCGAGCGCCCTACGCCATCTGCACGCACTGAAGACGCTAGCCCTCCGCTTCGAAAGCGGAGGCCACGGCCGCTCCGTCTCCAGATGCCATCTCGCTGCCGAGCGCGCCGAGCAGCGCAAGGCGTGGACGATGCTGGCGCGCCGCCCGCCCGTGTGGAGTCCGCGGCTGGTCGCGCTCAGGCTGGAGAATGCGGAGCTGGCGATGGCGCAGTTGGGCGTCCTGCTGGAGGAGAGCGCCGAGTGTCGCGAGCTGAGGCTTGAGAGGTGTCGGTTTGTAGGCGGCGGGTTTTGGCCGTTTGTACGCATGTGGCTGGGGCGCGAGCGGTTGCAGGTCTTGGATTTGGCGGAGTGTGGGGGGTTGATTGGGGAGGAGGCAGTGAGGGCGATTGGGACGTGTAGAGGGCTTGAGGTATGTTTTTTTATTTCGTTTCGTTTTACTATCATGCACTTTTGGAACTGGGTCTTTTTGGGTCTTTGAAAGGAGAACAGTGAGTTTCGTTCTTGTTGCTGACTTTTTCGATCACTCTAGCGACTTAATCTTTATGACTGTCAGGAGGGAATGGCTCCGGAGATTTTGCAGCGGTGGAATGACGAGGTGTGGCGTATAGCTGATTTTGTGCCGCCTAGGTCGAATGCCCAAGGTGAGGATATGGTGATTGAAGTTGATCCCGAGTACATTTCCTAGAGAAGAGTGTCTTTTCCCGTGATAAAAAACGTCTATCAATGGTTTCACGATGTAGAAAATCACGACAACATGAAGGTGAATAGAAGAGAAATCTATATTGCCACAGGCATATCATGCCTATGAAACTGCCTACTGATTCCTGTCTGGCATCCCAGTTCCCTCACCTATATCATACTCTACTTCCCCATCCTCATCCACTTTGATCCTCTTAGACTTGCCCTTCTCATCCCACCCATTAAAACTCCATGTATCCGCTCAGATCCATCTCAGGATGCAAGAATCCTCCACTAGCGCTGCTGTCGCCAGCAGAACCATCCGCCGTACCCCTCGTGCCTTGGACAACTTGCTGCACATCCTGGCTAGCACGAGCACGAAGGTAATTGCTGTACTCTGAAACGCGTTGAGTCTTGATTTGCCACTGGAGCATCGTGTCGAGGTCAGATTGGTAGGCGGTGTCTTGCTCGATGTCTTGCTGGCTATGAATAGCTGCAGATTGCTCTTCATGATGTTTGTCATGATGAAGCTGGGCTTGGTATCCAGGGGAGTGCTGGAGGGAAGGAAGGTCGTTGTGTTGAATGCAGCATTGTTCTTTCACCTGTTTGACTTCGTTGGGCGGGCGAATGTCTTGATGCGTAGATTCCGGATGAACTTCCACTGGAAACTGTTGTCCGCTCGTCTCACCCTGAGTCTTTGTTTCGACGACTTCGACAGCCGTTTGCACGCTCCTAGCTTGACTCTGCTCACTGCCTGTCTTACTTTCTTGCGCAACAGAAAAAGTTTCTTTCGCATTCTTCATCCTTGCTCTGCGGCGCTGCATCCTTGCCTTGACGCTCGCCTCCTGCCTCTCCAGGTCAAGCATGGGCCGATACTTCTGCTCCAAGTACGCTCCCACCATGGCTGGTGCCCAGTCGCGCACGAAGTTCAGCCCGAGAATTCCACTGTACACTTCGGGACTGTAGAGCTGCGCCAACTGCTCATGTGCATCTTGCACTGACATGTTGTCGTTTTCGACCTGCCAAACAATCTCATCGCGTAGTGCTTGTACTCTAGCCTCTCGCACTGCATCATCAAGCGCCTTGCCGCACGCAGGGTCATTGAAGATGTTCCAGTACTCTGTTAGACTGGAATGAAGCTCTGCGAGACTTGGTCCGCCTTCGCAGACGACGTGAGATGTATCGTTGAAGCCGCTTTCGATGCGGAGATGGAGCAGCTGGTATATCTCTTGCATGCGCGAGAGGACCGCATAGTATAGGTCCTCGTAGTCGGCGAGTGGGCGAGATGCAGCCTCTTTGTCGGCGCGCAGGTGGATCCGCGACTGAATGTGCTCGGTGCTCTGGAAGCCTAGGGGCAGCGTGCTAGGCGCGAGCTGTTTGTTTTGGAGACGGGCCAGGAGGGTGTGCAAGTTGGGAGTATAGGGATCGCTGCTGACGTTTCCAAAGAGCACGCTGCTGTTGGTGAGCTGGATGAGGTAGCTGCTGAGCTTAAGGATGTGCTCGATGAGACATTCGGCTGGATAGGTTGTAGTTGCGGCCTGTGCAGACGTGGCAGTGATTGCAGCGGGAAACGGTGGGAATACATCGTTTCCAGACATCTTAAGGGATATTCGCAAGTTGTAGCCCTAGTAGTAAGAAGCCGGTCAACAGAAAGAGGAAGTCGAGTTAAGACCTCATCGGGATGGATAGAAAGTAAGTAGGTTTCTGAGGCAGGGCATACATATTTTCGAAATGGTTGTGGCCTGGAAACTTTTGACAATGAAGGAGGTTGGGAAGATGGGTGAAGGTGAGTGGGATCTCCGAAAGTAGGACGATTGGGAGTCAACCTGATGTTGCTATTGTCTCTATTGTATCAAGAACAATGAATAGGAGGTGAAAGAGTCAAATCAGAGAACGCCCTGCGAGTGGTGCAAGTTTGAGCCATTGTCAGCTGGGGCGCGATAAGCACTACTGGCCATGCAAGTAAAGCCGTAGCCAAACGTGAAGAGAACTTAATGATACAATCCACGTCGTAAAAACCACCACCATTCTTTTCTCTCCGTCACACTTCTGGATAGAATTCTGATCGTTGTATTTCGGTAGTGCTGGTGTCGGTAACGCGACGATGAACTTGGTGATACCCCGTTTGTCCTGTTCCGATTCACTGCCTCACTATCACCTAGATCTTCCATCCTCTAAACCCTTATGCTCCTCACCACTTCCCTTACATCCAAATTCCTCAACCGGCGAGGCAGCTCATTTTGAATCCAATCTCGTCCGAAAAAAGCACCGCCGGCAAGTGCCGCGGCAGTCACCAGCCACAAGACTGTCTTGCGAGCATGTGGATTAATTTCCTTGCCACTCTTCTCATCCAAATACACAAAATCATTCTTCTTCCAGAATATACTCCTCATCCAAAAGAGGAATTGCCAGTCAGGGTACATCACTGGACGTCGTGTTAGCTCGAGCCCTTGATTGCGGTTTCTTTGCATGGATCTTACTATTGTTGAGGCCGGTCTTGGGATCGACGGCCCAGTTTACACATCCAGATGCCCATACTAGCTTCTTGGCTGCTGCTTGTGTCCATTGCGAGTCTGCGATGGCGGCTTCAGGCTTGACCTCGACGGTAGCTGGTGATGGGGCAAGGACCTTTGGGATAAACGATCGTGATTGGTAGGATGGAAGCGATCTGAGGATGGGGTCAAGCAATCGTAGAGTAAAGTTGATTTGACACTCGACAGTGTAAATGACGCTCAGGTGCCCGGTGACGGAGTTTGGTCCCATCAAGATGAAGAAGTTGGGGAAGTGCGGTACTACAGTGCCAAAGTAGGCTTGCGCGACACCTTGTGATGTGTTGTCCCACTGCAGTTGTTGTTAATCACTGGATTACGAGAAAATTCGAGGCTCACGACTTACGTATTGCCTCAAGCCCACGCCGTCACGCCCAACAATCTCCATCGGGAACAGCATCTGCTGCGTCGCGAAGCCCGTCGCAAGAACAATTGCATCTGCATCGATATCTCGTCCCGATCTGGTAACTACACCAGTTTCGGTGATCTGCTCGATTGGGTTGTCCCAAATAAGCTCGACGTTGTCTCTCCACAAAGTCTTCAGGTAGTCAGTATCCAATATCTTTCTCTTGCACCCTATCTCTGTCTTTGGGATGAGCGCATCCCAGTATTTTGGCGGCGCCATCTTTTTGACATATGCTTCGTTTTCCTTTGCGAGCTCCTGGCGTATATTGCGGCCTTTCTCAATGTCAAAGCCACTATAGTCACGCTCCATATCATAGTAGAACTTTGCGCGGTAGAGGCGCATTGCTAACGGCACGTAGCGCATGATGGCTTTGAATGTGCTCGAGTAGGTCGGGTTTTCGCGCTCTGCTAGGTACTGCGCTTGCCGTCCAAACTGCACCAGCCTGCGGGTAGGATTCGGCTCGTTGGCCATGATTGGAACAAACTGCGTTGCTGAGCATCCATTCCCTTTTGGTCTGTTAGCCTAACCTTCCTCTTGGTGGCAGATGATGTATAGGAGAGATACCGATTACGACGACGTTTTTGTCTTTCCAGTCAAAGCTATGATCCCATTGAGCAGAATGGAATAGCTTGCCCTTGTACTGCTCCACACCTGCAATATCGCATGACTTTGGAACAGACAGCGCGCCGACGCTTGAAACCAGAATCTTGGCTCTTCTAACTGTTCGTTGCTTTGTCTGCAAGTCTACTATAGTGGCTTCCCAGACGTTGTCAAGCTCATTCCAGACTGCCTTCTCAACCATTGAGTGAAAGCGAACATGGTCAATAACACGATACCGCTCCGCCACGGACCGGAAATACGCCTGTATCTCTGGCCGCATCGAGTACTTTCGGCTCCAGTCCGGGTTCAGAGCAAAACTATACGAGTAAAAATGCGACGCAACCTACATTCCCATCAATAAACAATCCCGCAATTCTCATCTTGCTTCGAGAATGAGAACTCACATCGCATCCACACCCGGGATAAGTATTCGCCAACCACGTCCCACCCACATCCTCACTCTTCTCCACAAGCTCAAAGTTCTTAACCCCGTATTGGCGTAGAATCTGGACTGCGAGCCCAAGCCCGCTCATGCCCGCCCCGATGACAAGGACCTCGGTATCGAAAGACATCTTTTGCAGTGACCAACCAGCAAGAGTCGCATCCAACGCAGGAACGAAAGAAAAAGATACTATTAACAGTAAAGCTATGTTAAATAGCCAAGAAAATGCACACAACAAACTCAACAAAGTAACCAATACCTCGAATACAGAGTAGAGTAGCAAGCAGCACGAATGATACTTATACACTCGCTGACCCTACCCCTCCCAAGCTCTGCCTCACCTCATCTAGTCCCAACCACGACGGGCTCCAGATCCCACACCGATAAACCCACGATACCCGTTCCCGCACACTCCACACACGAGCCATCTACACCCCTCCCTCACACATTCTCTCTCGTCGTCACGCTCCAAGTCCCCCATCGAGGCAGGTTTACCGAGCCCCCATCACCAAAGCCCAGTGAGGGGGAAGGTATGCCGATCGAACCAATCAAATCACACCGGCTACTTTGCGGGGTTACTTACTTAACTACCCCACGGCTCCCTGGGGCGCGGCGCCGCAACATGTACGTATGTACTGTACTGTACGTACACGCGTGTATGGGGGAGTTTTTGTCTTTGTTCGTGCACGAATAAGGACCCGGGTTTGCCGTTTTGGGTAATTCCGGGTTTGCCTAACAAAAGGGGTGGGGAGGGGGGCCCTTAATTACTGTTTCTGGACTTGTATGGGAGAATGGGCTGGAAGGTTTTGAGGGGAGTTAGGTGGTGCTTGGGGATGCGCGGTGGGAAGGGTGGAGGATGGGGGGCTGTTTAAATTGTCTGTGGGGATGTGGTTGGGAAAGATACGAGTGTTACTTTTTGAATGGACGTAGCTTTGGAGATGTTCTTGTAGAATTTTTTTTTGCGAACATATGGGTCGTCGACTCGATGTATCAAAAGTAGATGGGTCATATGATATAAGCTCCACGAGAACTAGGCTGTGCTAGGTCTTCATCTTCCACCTTGTATCGCCAACTATCTCCGTCACAACTCACTCATACTCGCCTCGTCTTCATCCGGGGCCCTGCCTGTTCCTGCCATAAATCCAGGGGTAAGCGGTGTCCCAGACAGAAACTCTTCTTCATCAGTATCGAAGTCTGCGTACTCGATATCCTGGAGACTTCCTCTCCGCTTCTCTGTAGCCAACGTACTTTCGGTAGTGCTATCGGTTTCTCCTTGCTCAGTCGTCGTAAAGCCAACTGTATGCCGGCGATTTGGCGACATTTGCCGCAGCGCTAAGCGCTTACTTGGTGATGATCTATTCAAAACGGATTTAGAAACCAGCCTATGCTTTTGGGTGTACGGCGTTTGCATGGTAGGGACTTTAAAGGTCGGCCGCGGTTTAGAGCGTTGGGGTGCTGGGGCGTTGGCTTGCGAAGACGATGACTCAAAGGATTCGTTGGCAGGGCTTTCTGTAGTTGAGCCTGCCATTGGTAGGGCGCTCGTTGTAGCCTTCGGTGTGGTATCCTGGGCGGCAATGTAGTTGGACTTGCGTCGCCGCTGAGTTCGTGGTTCACGCGTAGTTGGGTCTGTAGCAATGTCTTTGTAGGAGCGAGATGTGGAGCGAATGGCTAGTGGTTGTTGAGATGAAACGCCAAAGTGCGCCAAAACATTCCTATGAATGGCTCTACGCTCCTCGAGTTCTTCTTCTTGCTCTTTGCAAAAGTCCTCGAGTTCTTGTATCCTAGACTCCAGTGGCGGAATAGCTTGCTGAAGGTGCTGGACCTGGCTACGCGACTTTTCATGGTTATTCATTTCTCGCAAGCAATCCTGTAGAGCGCTCTGCAGCTGATCTTCAAGCATCTTGCGGTCGTGCTCGGCCTGCAAACTACGCGTCTCTATATCGCTGGCATGCTTGGCTGCCAAGTCTCTCGCCCTGGCTTCCGAGGTCTCTTGGAGCTCTTGGTACGAGTTGTGCAACGCATCCAGTTTTCTCATAGCATCTTCCAATTCTGCTTGTTTTTCTTCTAGATGACGACGGTAATCTGACAACTGAGCCTCGAGACGTCCGACGTCATCGTTTTGATGGGAAGCGTTTGCGCGTAGCTTCTCAAGCATTTCCTCTGTTTCCTGACAGCGGCGCTGGAGAAGCTCATGCTCCTTGGCGAGCGTGTTATGATCCTTTTCCCGCCGAGCTTGAGACTGTCTCAGCTCGTTTATAGTACCGTGTAGTTGTTGTATTTGTGAATCGTGGGTGCGGTTGTCTTCTTCGTATTGAAGAATGGTTGACCGAAGTTCAAGCTCCTTTGCGCTGAAGGTCTGCTGTGCGGCGCTCATTGCCTCGCTCGCGTTCAGATTTGACTCCTCGAGGAGAGTCTCTAACTCTTTTACCCTAGCCCACGCTTGCTCCTTGTCCTCGGTAACGGCAAGATTCTCTTGTCTTAGCCGGTCTTGGTCTTCTCTCGAGTCCTCTAGTTCCTTCTCCAAACCTTCCAGTTGATCCACAGAGTCTTCGTTCTGTATCCGTAGTGACTCGACTTCAGCACTAAGGCACCAGATTTGCTCCTCAAGTTTACCAGATTTCTCCTTCTCTTTGCGTAGTGGTTCTTCCACTGTGTTACAGCGTGTTTCGAGATCACCGCAAATCTGTGCAACTGAGCGCAGAATAGCATCTCTCTGATACTTTCCCTGGCTCTCTAGCTCCGAATCGAGACGTGTATTCCAGTTTTCCAAGGGCTGACTAGTGCATTGCGTACTTGCAGCCTGGAAGAGTGATATCGATGTATCTTTTGGAGGTTTAGTAGAATATGGGCAAGCACTAACTACGAATGGCAGATTCCGTTGCGTCTTCACTAGGGCTGCAGTAAGTGCGTGAGGTAACACCGACTCTCCCGGTTCTGCAGCAAGAGTGATATTGATCAGGGACGCGATGGTAGCAGCAATGAGCTGCCGGTGGATCGATGCCACATGGGTACAGCACCCGCCGGGTTGGTCTTTTAGGTTGAGGCGTACAAGGTGCCAAATCTTGTCTTGTAATGTCTTCGACGCCAAGCCGCGTAGTACGTTGCTTCGTAATGTGGCTGAAGATAGGGTAGCAGTGGTCAGCTCATCCACAAGACTGACAAGGTTGGACATATGTCTGGGGCTTGGTCGTTCAGTGCATGCTTCTAGGATCCCGGAAAACAATGTATGGATGTCTGGAATGTATGCCTATTTTGGTCAGTAGACTAGTCTACGCTGCTATAAAACATGCTTACGGCGAATTTTGGAAGTGATGCGGAGAGTAGTTCAGAAACGCCACTTGGCTCCGCTGCACAGACACCACTGAAGATGCACGATGTGTATCGCGTTAGCATGCTTTGTAGCAAGTTTTTCGAGCCAGAGAGTTGACCGAAAAAAGACAGAGCTTCCAAATGGATGCTTGGGCTAGTCGCTGCCTCTTCTATCCTCAAGCGACACTTGTCAAAGAGCGCTGCATTTTTCTCATGGTTGAGCCAACCGTCTCTGACGTCTTTGTCGATGCAATGCATGATTCTAGAGGCAATACGCAAGCCTTCAGCGGCTTCATCATCCTCTATACGGGCTTTCAAGAGCCACAGGACATTCAAGCAGGTCATTTGTATATTCTTGTGCAAGTCTTTGGTGGAACCAAACAGCTTTTGCCCTGACGGCGTTACCCACTGCTGCATGAGGGTCTGTGTAGATACTGGCTGTTCATTGGCACTGGAGACTTGCATACGCTGGACACCCTCTGGATGCTCGACGATAACAACTATGCCACACAGCCACAGTAGGAGCATGGCCGACTCGCCAGAAACGTTGTTCTGTAGGATGCGGCATAGCTCGGTGTCGAAGCGTCGCCTGGCGTTACTAGGAAGGAGACGGTGAAGTTGGCCGCATGCTCCATTCAGCATGCGGTACACTGATTTTAATGCGTTGGCACTTGGGTTCTGTGAAGCCTTCTCAAAGACGTGGAGCAGAAAGCTTTGTGCGGCAGCAGGCAAGGGGATCGCTTCTGGCAATGGGCGTGATAGGAGGAGCACACATAGTTCTGCAAGCTGGACCGGGTCAGGGGCATTGGATGGTGGCGAGCTGTGTACTCACCTCGTTGAAGTCCTGTTTGGATGAAATGGTCCTCTCGAGCAGCCCGTTTAGCAGGCCCGGATAGCGAATCAATAGCTGGTCACGAAATTCGGGTGCATGGCCTGCAGAAATATACGTAGGTAGTCAGCCGGTATGCGTTATTGGGCACGACAACAAGCGGTCAAATGCTTACACAGACTATGCAGCACACGCAAAGTGTAAGCAGCCAGCGGCAAGGCATCGCGGACGATTTTGGCCAAATTGCTCACGGCGCATGGTGGTCGGTCCTGGATAGATGCTCGGATGGCCGGTATGCTGGCACGAGCGAGCAGGTGGGAGAGAGGCTGTCCGACAAAGATTGCGTCAGCTCATCAATAATGATGCAATGTACGTATACTTGTGTGGCGAGTCATGTATTCTAGCATGCCATACGTACGGATAGTGAAGGAGGATATGGGCATTCGATGATCCTCGTCAGCTCCAGCGACAGCTCTGCGTCCAAGTCTGTCATGTCTGCCATATCTGCCACGACTGCCACGACTCGCCTACACTCGGCTTGGTCGCGTTCTCGTGCGGAGTTGAGCCGGGCGTGTGCTGTGTGGATTGATTAATTACTTGTGCAGCGCGTTGGACACGGCAAGACGCGCTCTTGTTTGTCCCTTGGCGTTCCTCTGACAACCGCACCAACGAAACGCCAGCATCGTCATTACAGCAGCTCGGATTGACATCAACTCTTACACACACCTTCGCACAGCCGCCGTGCGCAGCGAGGCTAATTCTGCAGGAGAGCTGCGGGGCTGTTGCTATTCTCCGCCACGCACCACTAACCCGCCGGCTGGCGGACGTCGCCTACACATACGCCTCGTTGCTTTTGGCCGCTCCCGCCTATGCCTGGACGCCTGACCGTTTTGGCACGACACTGTCCGCCTTCAACGACGAGCCCTTGTCCCATATTCGAGGCAGTGCCCTGCTGTCTTCCATGGCCGACAAGCGAACGCCGTCTCCAACGGCTTCAGAGGCCGGCGTGGCATGTCACTGCAAAACCACCCCCATGCACAGCCTGCTCCCCCACCTGCACCAGTGCTAGCACCATCTTGGGCTGCATGGGCGTGGCCTAGGTCCAGTGAGGGAATTGTATGACGGTCACCCGAATCCAATCAACTGTATCCACGCGGCGCTGTTGGGCGTCTCCTGAAGCCTCCACTTTGTATGAGGCTCCTGTTGAGCCTCACAGATATGGGCTTGCGACCAGCATATGTATGTGGCCGTCACTGCGGCTTCAGGCACATGATTCTTCTACACCTGGTTCAGATTCGGAAAAGAGAAGCAGCCTGCAGTACGCAGTACGCAGTACGCAGCACGCAGAGTTCCACGTCCACAGCTTCCCTGTGCCTCTGCACCGGCTTGAGGCCCTAGCCGACGCCTCGTCACGCGACAAACCGTCGGTGGGAATGTCATCCACCGTCACCTGTCGCCACACTGCATCTCCATGCTAGCACTTTTGCTTGTCACTGCCCTGGTCTTCCCCGCAATTGTCTGGCGTGTATTCCGAGCCCCCTTGCAGCTGATCACGCACAACGACGTCCTTTGCTGCGTGAGCCGAAAATTTGTTGCTGGACATCGGTCATCTAGTCAGCCTCTCACGCTGCCACTGGTCCGTCGCACCAGTTTTGGGGATACTGTATTGCTACGTTACCCGTGCGCTGGCCCACGATGCTCAAAGCCATACCCAAAACAATAATCGCGCCGACTACCTGTACCCTCCAACACTCACTTTCCGCTTCCGCTGTGCCCGTCGTCTACCCGTGAGATCCATAAAATGCCTAATGCAGCCTTCCATCACCCTAGCTCGGTAATCGCGCATTGACCGATGGCCTCCGTCACTGGGTGCTGTCTTTAGTCTGCCCAAGCAGGCCAGCGGCTTACTGCGACATCTTCTCTCTCTTCTTCCTCTCTGCGTCGTCGTTGATTTGTCATGTTCCGTCAAACAACAGCACGAGTGAGGCAAACAGTTTTGCCCCTGCTCAAGCGAGCAAGCACCCGAGCACGAGGCGGAGCCGACCGCACCTTCAAGTCCGACACTATCCAGCGGCCCTTCTGGAACTCCGGGAGAGCGTTGCTCTTCTCTGCTGTCACCGGCACAACCACCTACTTCTATGGCGTCAATGACGAGCCTCACCGAATTCAGATGCCATGGCTCAAATCCACTGGCCCCCAGTATGCAGACAAGCATGGAATGGAAAAGGTGGGTTTGCAAGCAGCATGATATGTTCAGCTTGCTCATGATGGCTGGTGTAGGCTATTGTTGAGCTGAGAGAGGTGCTGGGAGAGGACGCAATCAGTACCGACGACGACGATTTACACAGGCACGGCTATTCCGAATGGTCGTCCATCAACATAGACCAACTACCAGTCGCCGTAGCCTACCCCAAGTCAACCGAGGAATGCTCTGCCATTGCCAGAACGTGCTACAAATACAAGATACCCATGAGTACGTGCACTCTGCTCAACACGCACCTACGTACTGATGAGACAAAGTCCCATATTCTGGCGGATCCAGCTTGGAGGCCAACTTCTCAGCTCCGTATGGTGGCATAAGCATTGATTTTTCCTTCATGGATCAGATTGTTGCCTTGCACGAGGACGAGTGAGTTGGCAATACCGTCTACGTAGCATAGCTGACGTTACTAACGTCAACTCATAGCATGGACGTTGTCGTCCAACCTTCTGTACCCTGGATGAGACTCAACGACGAGATAAAGGAGTCTGGTCTCTTTTTCCCGGTTGACCCCGGCCCATCGGTATGCATCTGTCTGTTTGTCTGGTGTTCGCATGCAGATGATCGGAACCCAAGATGGCAATCTGAACTTTATTAACAAATATGTTAGGCTCGAATTGGAGGTATGGTAGGCACCAGCTGCAGGTAAGCGTGGCTGTCATTGTGGCATAGGTATTGCAGCTGACCGTCGCAGCGGAACTAATGCTGTGCGATACGGCACGATGAAAGACTGGGTCATCAACCTGACCGTGGTGCTTGCTGATGGTACAGTCATCAAAACCAGACGGCGACCCCGGTATGCAATTCTCATGTGTTGACATTACAAAATGATTGATGGTTGCTTAGGAAATCGTCTGCTGGTTACAACTTGACCAATCTTTTCGTTGGGTCTGAAGGCACGCTCGGAATCGTCACTGAGATAACTCTGAAGCTAGCTGTAGTACCCCAAGAGACAAGCGTTGCAGTTGTTACCTTTCCTACGATCCGCGATGCTGCGGCGGCAGCCTCCAGAGTGCTGCGGGCTGGAGTCCCTGTAGCCGCCATGGAGATCATGGACGACGTGCAAATGGGCGTCATCAACAAAGCTGGGGCAACGACTAAAAAATGGAAAGAATTGCCGACCATGTTTTTCAAGTGAGTTTTCAGATATTCAGTCTCTGAAACATGAGCTAAGAGCCGCAAATAGATTCTCGGGAACGAAAGCAGGGGTATATTCAGCCCTATGGCCACACATTTAGCCAAAACTCAACTGACCGCATACTAGGTACAGGAGAATATTGAGCTAGTAAAAGCCATCGCAAAGGCTAACAAAAGCGGCGATTTTGAATTTGCCGTCAATGCCGAGGAGCAAAAAACCCTGTGGTCGGCTCGCAAGGAGTCCCTTTGGAGCATGCTGGCGCTCCGTCGCGAAGGTGATGAAGTCTGGTCCACAGACGTCGCGGTTCCCATTTCCCGGCTCCCAGACATCATAGGTGCGTTTCTGTAATCTCGCTGGTGTTGATACTTTTCTGGCTGACACGGCTCTAGAAATCTCCAAGAAGGAAATGGACGACCTCGGCCTTTTCGCAAGTATCTTAGGGCACATCGGCGACGGAAACTTCCACGAAAGCATCATGTACAACAGCAAGGATCCTAAAGAGCGTGCTGCTGTTGAGAAGTGTGTTCATGACATGGTCGATCGGGCGCTCGAGATGGAGGGCACATGTACGGGTGAGCACGGCATCGGACTCGGAAAGAAGGCGTCGCTGCAAAAGGAGCTTGGTCTTGATACCATCAACGTAATGAGGAGCATTAAGGGCGCATTAGATCCATACTGGCTCATGAACCCGGGCAAGATTATGGACGCTCAGTCGTAGCTGACGGCGCGATCTAGCTTCTTTTTTTACTTTCGTTGAAAATTAGGTACTATGCATTGGAGGGGATGTATGATAATCTTGACTGCATCTGTTAGGGGCTTGGATAGATTTCACAGTATGTTTGTTTTGTGGTTTGGTAATGAAAAGTTGGCGCTCTATAGCTTTGGGGGCAAAGTTGACTAAAATCGCCGTAGTCCAGAAATTCACATATGCGACGAGCGTAAGAACCTCCGCAATCGGTGGTCGCGTTTTCACCCCACCCCCCGCGCGTCATAACTTAAACTTTGGGAACTCGATTGACTCAACTCTCCATTCCCTGCAAACACAACTATGGACGCTGAACATTTCACATCTCCCAAGCGGGAGTTCCCCAAGAAGAAGTGCGGTATGTAATTGCCGCCTGACAAAATAAAACAAAACAATCAACTGACTCTCTCGCAGGCGTGCTCGGCGCAACTGGCTCGGTCGGCCAACGCTTCATCCTTCTCCTCGCGCTTCACCCACATTTCGAACTGCATGCAGTCGGTGCTTCGGAGCGATCGGCGGGGAAAAAGTACAAAGATGCTGTAAAGTGGAAGCAGGCGTTGCCATTTTCAGAGCGCATTGGAGAATTAGTGGTGAAGAAATGCACACCTGAGGAGTTCAAGGACTGCGACATGGTCTTCTCTGGACTAGACAGTGATGTTGCGGGAGATGTTGGTAGGTGCTTTGCTTGAAACGTCCTGCGCAGCGACTGACCTTTTTTTTTTATAGAGATGGCCTTTCTCAAGGCCGAACTCGCCGTCTTCTCTAACGCAAAGAACTACCGTCGCGATCCTCTTGTCCCACTTGTCGTTCCTACGGTAAACCTTCCACATCTCGATGTGATCAAACACCAGAGACAGCAATACAAGCTGGAAAAGGGTTTCCTAGTGTGCAATTCAAACTGCGCCGTCATCGGAATCGTCATCCCCTTCGCTGCGTTGCAAGATAAATTCGGCCCCGTCGACCAAGTGTCGGTCGTCACGATGCAGGCCGTCTCAGGCGCTGGCTACCCCGGCGTTAGCAGCATGGACATCATTGACAACGTGGTCCCATTTATTTCTGGCGAGGAGGACAAGCTCGAGACCGAGGCCTCCAAGATCCTGGGAAGCGTCAACGAGGGCGTCACAGGCTTCGTGGACCAGCCCATGAAGATCTCTGCTGCTTGCAATCGCGTGCCCGTTCTAGATGGACACACTGCATGCGTGTCGCTGCGCTTTCAGCGCCGCCCACCACCGAGCGCAGAAGAGGTCAAGCAGGCCATGCGCGACTATGTCTCTGACGCACAAAAACTCGGCTGTCCCTCTGCCCCCAAGAAGGCCATCGCCGTCATGGACGAGCCTGATCGGCCGCAGCCAAGGCTGGACAGGGAGACAGACAGAGGCTACACTGTTAGTGTAGGCAGGATACGGGAAGACGAGTCGGGTATCTTTGATATCAAGTTCGTTGCTCTGAGCCACAACAGTAAGTTTTCAATGTCATGGGTCAGAGCGCAATATGATGCTAACTATCTATAGCGGTTATCGGAGCGGCGGGTTCGTCCATTCTCAACGCGGAAGCTGCGGTGCTGAAGGGATACGCGTAAATCGGATGCAGAGAAAAAGTGTTGATAGAGTTGAAATTAATGTAAAGATTTCAAACTTGAATTTTACTTGACTTGAGATTCTGGACAGATTGCGACAGATTGATGGTGAGCAGTGTCTTTGGCAGTGACTTTGACAGTGGGGTTGTGCAGATCTCAGCATAAGAGCGGGTGAACAAGGTATTTCACGTGAATAAAAGATTACCACATGACAATATTTTGAGACGTCTCTTCACAATGCTTTACTATCGAAGTAGAAACATATTTAGCGTTCCAGTCCTCTGTTCGCACCGATAGTCCTGTCGAGGCGCTAGTCTTGGCGGGGACGCTAGTGCTCGGTTAGCACACGGCGCTAGCGATGGAATTTGATCAATTCCTTGAACCGCGATTTCTTACTCTGACAGGACCTCCGACAACCTCGACGACTAACCTCACACAACAGTCAAAATGGCGCGTGGACCCGTGAAGCACCAGAAGCGCCTCAGCGCGCCCTCGCACTGGCTCTTGGACAAGCTGTCCGGTACGCTCGACTTCCCCGCAGCCCGGCCATGGGCATAGCGACAAGGCAAGAAAAATTGACAGTTTGCAGGTGCCTATGCCCCCAAGGCCTCGCCCGGTCCTCACAAGCTCCGCGACTCCCTTCCCCTCATCATCTTCCTCCGCAACCGTCTCAAGTATGCGCTCAACGCCCGTGAGGTCAACGCCATCCTCATGCAGCGCCTGGTCAAGGTCGACGGCAAGGTCCGCACCGACAGCACCTTCCCCACTGGATTGATGGACGTCATCTCCATTGAGAAGACTGGCGAGAACTTCCGTCTGATCTACGACACCAAGGGCCGCTTCACTGTGCACAGGATAACCGACGAGGAGGCACAATACAAGCTCGGCAAGGTCAAGCGTGTCCAGCTTGGCAAGGGCGGAATTCCCTACTTGGTTACGCACGATGCGCGAACGTAAGTTCTCGCTCTATCAGCCGTTGGACCACAGTTTGGGCTAGGTGTCTGAAGGGAAACCTCGTTCACCAGGCATACGACCAGGGTCTGGCTATGTCGGAATTGCTGCTAAACAGATTTGTGTAGGATCCGCTACCCCGACCCGGCCATCAAGGTCAACGACACTGTCAAGGTCGACCTCGCGACTGGCAAGATCTCCGACTTCATCAAGTTCGACACTGGTGTCATTGTCATGGTCACTGGTGGTCGTAACATGGGCCGTGTTGGTGTCATGACCCACCGTGAGCGCCACGACGGAGGCTTCAACATCGTCCACATCAAGGACGCTGTTGACAACGAGTTCACCACTCGTGAGTCCAACGTTATGTAAGTTTTGGACGTGTGCTGGTATTGCGCGGAATGAGGACTAACGAGTGACTAGCATCATTGGAAAGGAGAAGCCATGGATCTCTCTGCCAAAGGGCAAGGGTGTCAAGCTCTCGATTGCCGAGGAGCGTGACCGCCGCAGGGCGTACGCCCTTGCTGGTCACTAAATGTGACGCGGCAGGCTTAGTAGTAGGTTAGCATACGAAGTACCCATGAATTCATGAGCATTGGTGCAGGACCCGGAATCTCGCAGAAAAAATCGGCGTTTGTGATTCCTTGTGGGGAGGTTGAGGGGCATGTGGCGTATCTGCTTATCGTACGAATACCACGAGTGAGTCGGAGAATCAAGCAAATAAAGACTTCAGTTGCCTTGTTGCTCCAACCGTGAAGCATGTGTGAGACATCGTGGTTTGGTGCTTTGTGCAAAAGCAAAGAAGGCGTTAGTCTAGTGAGTGCCGCGGATGGAGGTCCAAGTTGGTGGCGTCCGGAAGCTGACGTCCGGGGGGCTTGCGATGGCGCCGAGAGATCAGAGTGGGATAATTAGCGGCTGATAAGGCGGGCCTTACTGCAAAGGGGAGGAGCGCATTGTAGCTGTCGTGGTAAGTCGTGGTAAGTGGCTGGGGGATGCAGGGAAGTTGGCCAAGCAGCGAGCGGAACTGGTAGAATGTGTATGATGTCGAGGCAACGGTGGTTGTTTTGCCTCAGAACCAGGCAATGGAGGCTCTGCGCGTTTCAGCCGGGCACGGTGTTTGAGTGTTTGAGGCATTCAGTCTTCGTGCCTGGACGATCACTCGAGGGCCGTGCGGGCTAGGCGAGATGAGACAAAGCACATCCTTGCCCCGGCGGCGGGAGAAAAGCGAATGGGCAAATGGCAGAGGCAGATTGCCTGCAACGTGTTGCGCCGAAGAACAAGGGCAGGCAGTGTGTCTGCAGCGAGATGTGAGATGTGAGATGTGAGATGAGATGGGAGATGTGAGATCCAGGGGCGCACACCATATAGCCACACCATCATATCATCTACAGTATGTACAGTACGTAGTCTTGGTTCGCTGGTTCCTCGCCCACACAATCACGTCACGGTCCTCGACTTGTGGTTTGACGCTCCATAGCGTGCCGTATCCAAGCCCCAACGTTCGCATGCGCCTTGGATGCCGCTGGCGTGATTGGCTGTCCACCCGCTTGTACCGTTGCAGGTTCCCAGTTCCAGTTCCAATTCCAGTCCCAGTTCCCAGTTCCAGTTGCAGGTTTGCAGCTTGCAGCTCCCAGCTTGCTGCTTTGGCTCTCCAGCCTTCCGCCCACCACAACCTAATACCAGCCTGATCCTCCACGCTTCCCCGCAACCGAAACAGCTCGCGACCGCCAATCACTCCAGCAGCTGTCTCTCTCTCATTGCGTCGTCGTCGTCGAGGCATCAATGACACTGCAGGCATCCCCCGTGCATCCTCACTCGTCATTCGTTTCACCTCGGACCCATCCGCCTATACGCCCGTTGTCCACTGCTGCGCCCGCAACCACGACGCCTGCGCACTCACTATAGTCGCGCGCGCACACACACACACACTCACACACATACGTCCACCCTCGATCTCAATCCCAACATTGCCGAGTCTCGAGAGCCGGTCGCTGGCGGTCCGGAATCCCACGCGGCAGTAGACGCCGTCTTTCTTCGCCATCATGTTGCGTCCGGCCACCCCTTTGTCCATTCTATTCTTCGTCGCATTCGTCCTGTTGCTGCTCTCGACACTGTCGACGCCTCTGATTAAGAGCATCCCCCTCGCTACCTACCGCGGCGTCCACTTTGGTGTCTTGGGCTACTGCGAAAATGGCGATACAGGCTGCAAAGGACCCGTCATCGGGTACAACACCGGTAGGTTGTCCTGTTGGCTACATCACACGTGGTGAGGAGGGGGGGGGAGTGCAAGTTCAAGGTTACTGACACGTGAAATGCAGAAAAGCTATTCCCAGGTGAGCAGAGCTCCGACTTTTCGCTGCCCTCTGCCCAGCGACACGCCCTGTCTTCGATCCTCATCGTGCATCCCGTTGCGGCCCTCATGACACTCATTTGCTTTGGCCTCTCTGTCGCTGCTCACTTCCACTCGCCTGCCCACTCGCCGCGCTATCTGCTCGCTCTGCTCATATTTACCTTTCCAACTCTGCTCGTCTCACTGCTCGCTTTCCTCGTTGATATCCTGCTGTTCGTTCCACACGTGAGTTGGGGAGGATGGATTGTGCTGGGTGCCACCATCATCATTGTCGCAAGCGGAATTGTGACATGTGCCATGAGGCGTACACTCGTCAGCCGCAAGGCGAGGAAGCGGCGCATTGCTGAGAACGATGAGATGAACGGCCAGGCGTACTACGCGAATCGCGCAAACGCCGCCGCCGCGACTACTGAGTATCCCAAGGCTGAATCACCGCCTCCGCTTTCTGGCGAGACCATGACGTCTGGCATGAAAACGAACGGCGGCACAGCCTATTTTGATTCTTCCAAAATGTCGCCCACAGACGACATGGTGCCCTTGAACCAACGCAACCCTTCGCTCAAGACGGTGAGCAGTGCTGGCGGTAATGGTCCGGACACCATGAGCTCGCCGAATCGTGGCCCTTCTGGTCGCAGACAGCCAGTGGACCAGTATGGCAACCCTCTGCCACCAATGCCCAACGATGGGTTTGTTATGATGAATGGCGCACCGCGCGGGAGAGGAGGGCCATACAGAGGAAGAGGAGGACCACCACGAGGCGGACAGTTTGGAGGTCCAAGAGGAGGCATGCGCGGCCCTCCCCCACCAGGCTGGAACGGTAATGGACGTGGTGGACGGCCTCCAAATGGCGTGCCAATGGGTCGTGGCGTTCCTCCTCCGGGATACAACAACAACCAATTCTATAACCAAGGACCCCCACCTCCTCGCGAACCATCGCCGTACGGCCGAGCTCCGCCGTCTGGTGCCATGCCACCAATGCCCATTGGCCAGGCTATTGAGATGGACAACCGCTCAGGCGCACCTGCAGGCAATTATGGACTGAGGGAGAGTGATGGTGATGTTGCAGGCATGCTTGCTCTTCAACAAAACGGTACCTTCCCGTCTGGTGCTCCCCAGAGGCGATCTCCAGAGCTTATGAGCCCGACTAGCGAATACTCGTCAAAGTAAGTACCTCATCCTATGAACCTTGGAATGGCCGTTTTAACGTCAAACAGTGAATCGCAACAGCAGCAGCAACAGCAGCAGTATCAGTATCAGCAGCAACAGCAGCAGCAACAACAACAGCAGCAGCAGCAGCAGTTCGTCCCCGCGCGAGCAGGATGGAATCAGCAAAAGGGGCCATCTGACCAACCCCTCAACAACTTGAACCACAGCAACAACAGTCGTGGTCTCTCCCCAATTCAGGATTCGCCTGTTCAAACGCCTGCCCAGCTAGCTCCGGTTGACGGGGTTATCAGGCAAGAGCGAAGTTCAGACTACTATGAAGATGTCGATCCCAGATTCGCAGAACCCGTGCAAGCCCAGGCGCCTCCGCCAGTACCAGCCTCACTGATGCCAGGTGGTTTTGCGCCCCCGAACCCTGGCTTCCTTACCACGAACAATATGAGCGATCCCAACCTTCCCCGCACTAACTCTTACGACGACTTGCCAGACGGTGCGCGTTCTCCTGCAGCTAGCGAAGCATCGCACTTTACGTCTGTCTCCCAGCGCCCGATCAACCCGAACTGGCGGCCAGAGATGGGCGCCGCTGCAGGCCAATTCGCTCCTTTCCCCGGTCCCCGGAGACCTATGCGACAAGGAGACGTTATTCTAGAAGCCAATGCAGCGAACCCAGACTTTGTGCTACCAGGTGCCGGACGAGGACGCGGCCGGGGCCGAGGCGGTGGCGGTGGTGGTGGCGGCAGAGGAAGAGGCGGAAATCTCATGCCGCCTGCTGTGCCGGGCATGTCGAACCAGTCAAGATACCCTGGTGGCAATGTCATGTAGGGGTGGCATCTGTCGTTGTTCTGAATGCGCTTGAAGAGCAGTGCTTGTTCTGCCCCCCTCTCTCTTCGGTGTACAAAATTCCGTTGCGTGTCATCATCCATCCTCTTTACGAACACAGGGGAGGACGCCTATTTCCATTTCTCTCTTCTTGGCCCTCCCCCAGCAATAGTTAATTTCTAGTCGAGTTCCATCAGGTTGCCACTGTCACCTGTCTTCTCCCTTTGGGCCTTCTCAGCCCCCCCCCCTCGCCTCGGCTGGACCCGGAGATCAAAGGAAGAACATGTGGTTGGCGGTCCTGGAAATCTTCTCAAATGTCGTCATGGTAGTCGATACCCTTTGATTTTCTTTTACTCTTTTTTTTTGTTTACGAACACATATGCGCGCCTCCACCTACATTTGGTTCGCTTCATCTTCCTTCATTTCATTTCATTTCTTTATTTCTTTTTCCTTGCATTTCTTTGACTCTCTTTGTTTTGAAGAGTAGTAGATTCAACATTTGGATGGTTCTCGTGGTTATCTATCCACCGAGCAAGCAAGCAAGCAAGCAAACGAGCGCTTTTATTTTGCTCTTCCTTTTCGCTAATGCAGCGGCTTTGGATCTTTTTGGTTCAAGTAGGGGAATGGAGGGGAATGGAGAGGAGAGGAGAGAGAGGCTTGTAAATGTATATAGCTTCTATTTTGTTTCCTTTGCTTTTTTCCGTTGAAGTTGGTCAACAGCTTTTTCTTTCTTTTTTTCGGTGTCCATTGTGCTGATAAGATAGGTGTTGTTGGGAAAGGTGATTGAGAGATAAGTATAACACACACACACACACACACACACACACATCAATGCAAAATATATTTGAAAGCAATAATTTACTTAGAGGGTCTGAGATAGTATGCGCGGATATACTACTATACGCTGGTATATGTGAATGAGGCGGCTAAGGCTAAGGGTCCAAACGGTATTTGGTGTGTGTGCGGACGTATGAGGGGCTGACATGGCTAGAGTCATGTGACCAGCAGTCGGTAGAAGTTTGCTTTCTTCCTTTTTCCAATGCGAGACCGAGCACTGTGTACGTGCGTGTGAGCACAAACGCTAATACGCCGTCGATATCGACCTTGACGAAGAAGAAGAAAAGATTCACGACAGATATTGATAGCGCTTATGAACTTTTGTCTTTTACTTTCCTCCTTTGCTTCCTCCCTCCCTTCCTCCCCCCACCTGCCTGCGTCTGTTCCCCTGTGCATGAATTTCCAGAATCTTACTACTATCCGACAGTTCCATGGTGGCGCAACAAAGCACCCAGCGTACCGGCAAATCTCTTGAAACGACCTCAGAGTTTTCCGTCGGATGTAAGCAACAGCAGCGGGCGACAATGGGTCATGCATGCGCCTACGTAGGTACTTCGCGCACGCGCGCATCTCCCTTCCGCGGTCCTAATCTTACCGAGCAAAAAAGAGGTCAGCTTGCCCGCCTTTTTTTCTCCAGGTAAGTTTTCCAGTCGGGGAAGGGGGGCCACTTTGGAGCTTGGCATTACTCAATCGCGCAACTTTCAAAGAAGGCCAACCCCGTTCCCCCCCCTCCCCAGATTCTTTACCCCAGGAAATCAGACAAATCATGCTTTATGTGCTTGCCACATCCACACCCGTACGGGGCAGCGCGTATGCGGGGTAAGAAAGCCAAGCGTGGCTCTTTGTTAGGTGCAAGTCTGTTCGGGGTCGAGGCCGCACACACGCATGCATGCTTGGCTCCTCGTCTCGGTGCGTAGAAGAGTCTAAGGTTTATTGGCTACTGCTAGTACTCCTACTGTGAGGACGAAGGAGAGAGGCAAGAAGAAAAATTCTTTATCAGGCTCTAGCAAGCGGTGCAGTAGTGCGAATTCGCCGTGCAGATTGGCAGCAGAGCCGCTCGTGGTGTGTGGAAGATGACAACGCTGTTGATAAGAAGGGGAGCTGTAGACGCAGGCTTATCGCGAGGGTTATCTCCAGAGATAACTATCCACGTATGTACATGCTCGTGCTGTACTGATATGCGCGGGTCGGTCTCGACCATTGACTCCGACATCGTCATGGGTAATGCATGCAGACGTGGCATTATCTTGGACTCAGTTATCGTGAAAGCAAGATGATGCTGCTAGTGGAGCTAGCATGTCCAGCTCTAATCCCCAACCAGCCATGCCATCCACCCGTTCCCTCCCACCTTTACATAGTTGTGGGGTACACCGTGCGACTTACTATCGCCCACGCCTCAACATGCCCATGCCGCGTTTCCACCAAGGTCGCCCGTCGCCAGCCCGCGAGCAGGATGAGTTCCATGCGACGCGCGCGGGCAATCCATCAAGCGTCCAACTTTTCCGCCTGCCGGACGTCCTCCCATAGAGGGTTTTACAAGAGGAAGAAGGCCGGCATAACGCCTGAGGCTGGCCAATAGGCCTCTCTCGCTGCTGCATCACAAGAGCCGAAATTCGGAATTTAGGATGACACGCCCTGCATCAACCACACCAGTGCAGTGCGACGTTTTTATCAGCAGCTATCTTGGCCAGCCCCCCCTAGTCGAGTGATAGGCGAACAAACCATTCGTCTTGTGTCATGGGTCCGTCACGCGCACTAGAAGTGCGTTATCCGCAACAGACGGGATCCGCATTTTAAGTCCTATTGCCTTCGCACCGGAAATCTCACCCCATTGTCGTTTGACATTCCCAGACCTCTCCTCTCTACTACGCCATCCTGTACCACAACATGCCCGCTCTAACCCAAGACAAGGTACTGGCAAGAGACCTGAAGGTTAAGAAGACAAAGTCCAGAAACGGATGCAGTCGCTGCAAGCTCAAGAGGGTATAGTCTCACTGCCCATCATCCCCACTACCACACGTGTTGACAAAAGGCAAAGCTCAAATGTGACGAGACCGCTCCTGGCTGTCTGCAGTGCAAGAAGAGGAACGTGCCTTGCCCTGGGTACGAGAAGACGCTCAAGTGGTCGACAAAGTACGAAGTCTTTACCCCTCCCAAGTCGGCCTCCCCCAAGTCAAGCGCAGCCTCCAAGCTCAACACCACAACCCCTACTGTCGCCAAGTCGACACTGCCACACAACGTTGCCAGCGGCATCGAGGCCTTGGCTGCAGTGCTCCCTGCATGCAGGAACAAGATGGCTATTGCTACTATTACTACTGCGCAACAGGCCCCCACAACACAGACGTCATCGGCAGTCCCATCGCCACCATGCTTTGAGGAACCAACATCGACCCAAGAATCGTCTACCGAGGATGGTGACTCTCCACGAGAGTACGAGCCCTTCCCAATGGAAGACATCAACAGCACAGACCCTGTCATGTTTGATGGCTTTGTCGACGCCATCCATCTTCCCCACGAAGACCTCAGCTTTGATCACTTTGAAAACATTGACTTTGAGTCTGGCTCGCTGGACGACCTGACCTTTGACATTCACGACTTGTCGTCGCAGAAACAAGATGCCGTCATCACCGCTTCCTCGATGCCTTTGATGGACCGCGACTCAGCCCGGGAGTCTAGCCCTAGACTCTCACGTTCATTGCTTCTTGATTTGTACCGTCTTCCCAGTCCTTCTCCCAGCCCGTCATCGTCTGACGATGTCGAGTCTCTTCTTGTCCAACACTACTTCAAGGACGTTTGTGCTATATTTTCTTCTTTTGATTCTCCTCTAAACCCTTTCCGGACTACTATTAGCCGCATCTACAAGGACTCTCCATCCATCAACTACGCGATCCAGTCCATGGCCGCGGCCCACTTGGCTAATACTTTTCCTAACATGGCCGCAACAGGTGTCGAGTTGCAGCGCAAGGCTCGCGAAGCGCTTGAGGCTGAGCTCCCCCTTGCTCAAAGTGGTCAGACTAGCGCTACCAAGACCTTCTTGAGTATCATGCTGCTTGGTCTCACTACTTCCTGGCACGACAGCGGCGCGCTTGGACTCGAGTACCTCTCCACTGCAAGGGATTTGATCCTACCCAAGCTCTTCAGTCGATCACGTGGCGCAGAGGTGGAGCGGGAGGCGCAGTTCTTCGAGGAGTCTTTGATCTACTGGGAGATGCTCATGGGCTTCGTAACAGAAGACGCGATGAGCTTTTCTCCCAAGTCAGGACTGCGACCTAGCCTCACCTCAAGGAAGAACGCTCCAGCTGCACGGGGTCCTAACGGCAAGATTGTTCCACACCCCTGGACAGGCATCGCACCCATGATCCACTTCCTGTTTGCAGAGGTCGGCCGCCTGGTCCGCAAGGAGCGCTCAATGGACCGGGGATCCTCCATGGACCTTCGCCGACGACAAGAGAATCTGCAAAACGCTGCCTCTTTGGAAGAGGATCTCCTCGCTGCTGACTGCCCATCCATCGACGACGTGATAGACTATGGCGATGAACGTACCCCCAAGGAGCACTTTGTCACTATTGCTGAAGCCTACCGTCTTGGTGGCCTGCTAGAGATCTACCGCGTCTTCCCGTCTATCCTGCGCAAGCGTCTGGGCTCCGACAACCTCAAGAGCACTGAAGCGGTAGACTTTCAGTTTCCCACACCGCGTTTCGAGACTCCGTTCGAGGACACGGACATGAAGTTGTGGCTCAACTCACTTGCCATGCACATCATCAGATCTCTAGAGTCGGTACCTTCCTCGTCTGGAACCTTTTGCATTCAGCCGTTGATTCTTATCGTTGCCGCATCTGAGCTTCGATTCGTCTCGTCGGTTGACTTCTTCGATGTCCATGCTAACGACGCCGAGGTTGTCTCCGCGCGGGAATTCGTCATCAGGCGCTTGCAAGAGTTTGCGCTTAGGCTGCCTAACAAGCCACTTCGCACTATGATCCAGCTCGTCAAGGAGACATGGCGCCAGTCTGACGAGGGCCACGACGCCTTCTGGATTGATGTTATGAACGAGAAGGGCTATCACACCATTATGTGATGCCTTCCCGGCCACTAGACTTATTCTTCCTTCCTTCTTTGACCTTGCCAGCCCTTACCAAAAGCTTCGCTTTGTCAACACCTTGTTTATTCTACGACACATTTTTACGACATACACTGGCGCTCTATCTGGACCGGGCGTTTTACCTCACCGACGGCGTTCGACAATTTGTTTTTGTTTTCAAATTTCTGTACGCCAGTTAGACCTCACTGCGAAAGACCTTTGGTTGGTCTTCTTCCTGTTACGACACAATTTTCGATACGAAAGTACTCTTCTTAATGTACGGCTTCCACCCATACCCTATCGGTTCAGCATCCCGGTGATGTGAGAAACAATGTGGACACCACTACCTCGACCATAATCTATTTACGACATGCTACGATACCCCCCAAACGCCCTGTGCGATCAACCCTACTGCGACAACATACAACCCCAAACGAATTGCCTACCGCGATAATACCTAATGCTGGCAGCCCCGCCCATTCCTGGAAAATGTACTGCCAAAAAAGAGAGAGCAACATTTACTCGACATTACCCTGCTGCGACTTGTATACCAATTACATACCCTTTTCCCCATTTGTTACGATATCCCTTACATCCCTTGCGCGCTGCCATCAGCCCCACTGCGATACATACCTGGACCCGTCCCAAGCCACCTTTTATCCTTCCTGGAGAACCCTGGCGCCACTCCCCCTTTTGATTCCGAGACAAAGAGGTAATCCTGACATCTATCCAAAGATGCCCATTGCGACCATGCCGAGCGACAATCTTTTCCTTACTACCATGACCCTTCTCCATGCGACAAACAACCCCCTCTTTGTTTGCCAAAAGAACCAAGCAACAAACTCCACTCCGTCGGTTACCTCTCTCTCACAAACACACACATATACCAACCCCCAATGCGAAGTTTGGTAATCCAAGCGCTGGTATACTTTGTATGTATTCCTCCCCTCTTATTACCTCTTTCCCACCCCGTTCTTTCTTACCCCCTTCATCCTTTCCACGCACACCTTGTTCGGGTACCTGGTAAGTAAGTGCGCAGGTAGGTAGGTAAGTCGGTAGTTAGGCGGGTAGGTGAATATGCGGGTAGATAGGTAGGTAGGTAGGTCAGTAGATAGGCAGGTAGGTAAGTAGGTAAGTAGGTAAGTACATCATGCTTTACGTCTTGCGAGAGAAGTATGCCAAAAACGAATAAAAACAGCCCCTTGCAACTTTTCTCCAGTCTTTAACTGCAGGCTTTATCTTTTTTCTCCCTTTACTCTCCTCCCGTCATTTTTCTGTTTTTTTTTTCTCTTGTCGTGCATGGTTCTTTTGGAAAGAGAAGATACGAACGCGTCTACAATGTGAGTCTTTGTTTTTGTTTTTGTTTTTTTCCTCTGGAGTTTTATCGTTCTGTTGATCCATGTAAGAATAGACTTTAATCTTTTTTACTTTCTGTTGTCATGATATCACCCCTCTATACCCTCGAGGCTTTTTTTTTTTTCGCGGCCGTTGGTTGGTGCCGGGGGTAGGTCTAGATAGCTACTTATGTAGTTCGATGGAGGAGAGGGCAGGTATGGTGTGGGGGTGGGTGAGACTGCCGGAGAATGGTCGTTGTCGTTGTCGTCGTGTAGTGGTGGTGGTTAGGGTAAAGAAAAGCGACTAGCATCTCTTACCACCACTGCTACTGCTGCTGCTACTGCTTCGACTTTCTTTTTCTCTCCATAGTCCTTGCATTGCTGAGGACCCCGCCGTAATGCGAATATGCCGCCGTAGTTTTCGAGTTCTAGACGAAAGATCAGTCAAATAAGAAAAATATAGTTATACACGTTTGCAACTTTCCTCCGCAAGTCTTGTTTTGTGGGGTTTGCACATGCGGTGGATCAGCATTATCGTCATAAAAATAGTTATTTTGGTATTCATAGAATCTCGCTGAAAAAAACAAAATCAAGATAAAAACACACAGACACAGTATTCTACATAACCGGCCTATTCACCTCATCATCGCTATCATCATCATACGCGATAAACTCCCTCCGTCCGCCCCGTCCCGCATACACGAAATACCGTGTCGTCGTCGCTGCAGCTGCTTCGTACGCACGCAGTTTCTTTTCCGCGCCGGGGCTGCAGATTGCGTTTTCCGCGGCAGAATACGCATCGGGGATGGCGAGAAGACGTTTCTCGGCGCCGGTGAGACGCAGGCTTTTGCTTGGGGGTAAGGGGTCCGCTGTCTGAGTCGTTGTTGTCGAGTCAGAAGAGGATTTTTGGATGCTGTAGAAGGTAAGTGTTAGCTTTTGTTTCTTTTGTTTATTTTCTTGCTATGTGTATCCTCCTCGTCCTTGTCTTTGGGAAAAGCCAGGGAAAAGGAGGAGGGAAATAGTGAGAAATAGAGGGGAAGAGAAACATACCAAGTCTTCAGCATGTGGATGCCTTCGACGACGCAGGCGATGATGGAGAGCATGACGATGAGTTGGAGGGCGCAGAGACCCAGCGGCGAAGACTGGAAGTCGTGCAGAGAGGCCGAGGCGGCTGGGGGATCGGAGAAGCAGACGATTCGTGTGTTTTGTGCTTTTGCCTCGTTGGATTGCGGCGGCGGCGGTGGCGCGGCGTAGTCGTGCATGGCTTGTCTGCTGCTGCTCAGCAGGACGGATGTTGGGATGGGTTTTTGGGCGGCGGCGGCGCGGTCAGCTGCGGAGTGGTCGCCATGGTTGCTGGCTCCACGCATGTACAGGTCGTACAGTTCGGGGTCGGTGTGGCGGAATTTTTCCAGTTCAGAGCCTAGAGTGGCGCAGACATCGATGCTGACTGGGATGGGGCCGAGAGAGGGTGAGGCGTCTTCATCTTCAGAGGGGCTGGCGGGCGTCCAATGGGCGGCTGAGGGGGTGTACAGCGAGGGTGGTGGTGATGAGGACGAGGCGGTATTTGAGACGATTTTACATTGGCAGTGAGTTCGCGTTGGTGCTGCCAGCGTCGATGATATTTGTGTTGAGAAGAGGAACAAGGTGGTGACGAGGTTTGCGGAGAGATTGATGGATAGCATGTTGGCGGGTTGTTGTGGTGGTAGAGTGAGATTACAAATGAAAACGGAAGAGAGAGTGTGTGTGTGTGAAATTGCAGCAGCTGTTTATTTCACTACGGCACAAAGGTCAGTCTTGTTCGACACCGCCTGGGACGAAAATAAAACCCGTTGAATACGACATACCAGCTGCTCTTGGGGGTTTAGTGCACGTATATGCAACACGCTGGCACGCTAGACTGAGGAGTTTCTGAGTCCCTGTGGACCTAGTCGGAGGTCCGGCTTGTACTCGGAGATCCCCTCGAGATGCGGTGGTTCATACAAGATAAGCCAAAAACAAAAGGCCGTGGCGTGCTTGGCTGGTGAGCAGTAAATTGGACTGCTGGTTGTTCAGATGCGGGGAAGATAACCAGATGGGTTGATTAGTTAAGTGTATGTTTTACAAGACCACCAACTGTCAAAAGTAGGAAAAAAGGAAGAAACACGCGACAGGTGGGCTGCCCAGCCAGGGATATATGCATTTTTCTCACTCTCCACATGTCATCCTCACTCACACCATAGCGCCATGGGTTCGCGGAGGTATAATCAGGTACCAGCCGCGTTTGTGTATCAGCTACGGCCACACCAGAACACTGCGCCGTTTCGAGAGACAGGCATTCGCGGTAAGGCGTGAATAAAAATGGAGCCAGCGCAAGGGAGGCTAAGTCGCATTTGGAGGCTTGGTGCGGTTTCTTAGGCACGGCCTCGCCGGTACAAGATTCCTGGCAACGAGCTAGGCCGGCTGTAATTACTGAGCTGAGCGTCGATAGTGTCTTTTGGGCGGAGGGCTTGGGTCAGCTTGTCACGGTGGTGAGCTGGTTGGGAGACAGCACAATGTTAGTGGCCAGCCCCGCAGGTTGCCAGCTATTGATCCATTGACCTGTCAGCCACGGGCAATTAGTCTAGACCTCTCTCCCTCCGTCTGTTACCACGGCCGGACCCTGGGTTGTTACAACTCCCTCTCTTGCGTCTTTCTCCTTTCTTCTTCTCGTGTTCGCGGTCAATAGAGTTTCTGCGCGTGCGGAAACGCGGCCGCCCCCTCCGCGGCAACACGGGGACCGCGTTCCAGGGGGATTTGTCGTTTCCCACACCGAATTGCGAAACATTTCTCGCGCACACAGATGCCCAGACGATGCCCTTTTCCGACCTAGCACATGCCCGTGATTTTCTTTTTTTACCCTACAAATGACTCTGGCTAGCTTCCAGCTTCGACAGCGCGTGCCGAACGCAGGGCCGGCCCATGCTTTCCCGTATAGCTAGCGCTGTTTTCATGGCAGGCCTATTAATGCAACAGGCGCACGCACGTTTTTGGCGCAGCGAAGCTCTGGAACCCCCATGGCGCAGTCCATGGGCTTATAGGAATATGGTCGCATGCATGGTCACCTGCTCTTTGTGCATGTTCAATATAAAGAAAAAACTCTCTATCAAGAGAAGAAGATCAAGAAGAAGAATAGGCAGAGAAGGCCTGAGAATCCTACGCCTTTTCTTTCCACACGCGGCATAAAATCCGCCATGAGACGATGACAAAAAACCGCGGAATGCCAAACCGTCTCGAGTCACAGTCGTCCCTCCTGCAAGCCCGTTTCTTTTCTCTCGGTCATGCTCTTCTTTCCTGCATCGCGAAACGTAACGGCTTTCTGCGTTCTCCACCGGAAACAGATCTGCAATGCTAAGACTCTGCCATGCAAAAGCTTGATGTGTGATGAGGACGGCCCGTGAACCATGTACTGTTTCATGTCGCTATACGCCCGGCACAAAGTGGTGCCACTTTTGTCCTTTGAAAAACTCGTCTTTGGTCAATGTCTTCGAGCTCCTCGAAACCCAGTTTGTTGCCCAGCCCTTGGTGTGCTTGTCAATGAAATCAGACAGGTCTTGGTGTTTTGTGCAACTTGTGGGTAATCAAAGTGTAAGGTGTTTTGGGAAGGAGCCTGACATGCCAAGTCGGTTCCAGTATAAGAACATTCTTTTTTTTTCGCTCTCGTCTTTCGCAGCATCCGTTTAATTATCTTATCGCAGGCCCTCTATCGATTTTCTTCATTTGTACAGGGACGCTCTCTAGATCCTCCAATAATGACTGAATCTTCCAAGCCAGCCCTTTTCATCTATTTGGGGGAGATGGAGGACTCAGTAGCGCGTCTTGGCTGCTGATACCGAGGGTTTCCTATCTTTGTCTTGATACATTACACTCGTGCCCGAAATCTCTGTCCCCAGCATCATTCTGGTAAGAAGCAATTACAAGATTACCGGACGATGTCCGAATATTAACACTGCCACGTTGTTCATGGGTTTGGTGCCATTTCTTTTCATCGAACCACTAAGTAATCTATCGCACTAGTATTCTCCACTCACCTATGCCTGCAGTGATATCCTCTTTCGGAACAACTTCTCAAAACGTCGTCTTGACCCACTTTCCGCTATATACTCGACAGGAAGCTCTTCCTCTTACATTGCACTCGTGAACCCGGATTCGTTCGATATCATACCTAAGGCCGAGGGCTGCGGCCTGCCATGACATGTTACCATGGTTAGCAGTTACGCTGCATACATCGCCATAATTTCCCAAATGCTGGGCTCATAGCGTATACTTGTTAATCCACCTTTCAGTCAAACCCGGCCTTTCCACGAGTCAACTTCTTTCGAAACAAGAAAGACAGACAGTGAGGTAAGCCTAAACAGATGAGAAAAGATAACTGAATTCTCATATATATATATATACACTTGAATGCATTACCCCCTTTTTTCTGATGCCTCCAACTGCTATCCATCCCCAACTCATCCGCTCCACAACACCTCAACTCAATCTATCCACACCATCTTCCGCATTCTACAGCACCCGCTTAGAGCAGGACAGTACCGTTAGACCCAGTGATGGTCTCAATCTCACCAGGGATAATCGTGCCATTCTCAACAGCCCCAGCGTGGTGCCTGGCGAGCATGCCGTAGACAGGGAAGTACTTGTCAAGGAAGGGCAGGACCTCCTTAGCACCGGGGGTGGCACGCCAGTCACGCATGAGGTCGCAGACGATAGCAAAGAAGGAGACGAGCTGCACACCCGCCTTCTCCATGCGAGAGTTGGCAGTGTCGCGGACAAGCTCAGAGTAGGTTCCAGAGGCTTCGATGTTGGCAAAGACCGAGTAGCCTTCGGCGCGGAGGGAAAGAGCAAGGAAAGCGGTGCAGACGTCGGTGGTGATACCGGCAACAATGATTTGCTTCTTGCCGGTGGCTTTGATGGCAGCTTGGAATTCTGGGTTGTCCCAGGCGCTTGGTGTTGTGTTAGTTGACTGTCCTTTTTTTGGAGACTTTCTTTGGGTATCTTACTTGACCTCGCCCTGGCGGCGGATAAGGGGCGCGTTGGGATACATCTCGAGCATCTCCTTGGGCAGGGGGCCGTTGGGACCGGTATCGGCAGAAGTGCTCATGATGACAGGAAGGTTGAAGATCTTGCCAATCTCGGCGTGGGCCAGGATGTTCTGCTTGTAGAGAGTGGGGTCCCAGTCCCGAGCCACCCCGTAGAGGCCAACCTGCAGGTCAAGAATGAGGAGAACCTGCAATGACAGGTTAGTCGAAACATTCCGAAGAGTATGAGAGAAGAACTACTTACAGCATCATTTTTGTCGATACGCTCCCATGGAACGGCTGAATCTTGTCAGTGACTGAGCGACATTGCACTCTCGAGGATCCGTACCATCGCTGCGAACAGCTGAGACGAGCGTCAGGGCTGCGAGAGCCAAGTTGGTGAAGAACTTCATCTTGATAGTGAATGTACGAAGACTGAGTTGTTCTTCAGGCTGTTTGGTAGACTCTTGAAGTTCTCGATGATGGGATGGTGATTACTTGACAGCAGCACAGGGCCATCTTTATACTTTTCCACTGCTTTGGATCCCGTTAATCTCTTTCTCTGCATCTGCCCAAAAGCTCCACCGACTGCATCTATGCGTAGCTCTATCCACTAAACGACCATTGACCCACCCTAACGGCGCTGGTAGAATGGCATTGGCAAGCATGCCAAGATGGAGCGGCATCGTGCATTGCTTGAACCAAACCCAGAGAAACGAGGTTTCTGCAGATTGCCATTGATACTCAAGGCATGACAAACCACTGAGCCATAGTAGCGCCAGTCTGATAGTCGTGTTATTGGTTCGAGATGCGGCGGATTCACCCGTTGCCTCGACCTATTCCCTACGCGAAGACATCTAAGATTGCAACGCGCTCCGACCGCGACATTCAGAATACCATGGAATCGCCTTGACTCGCCACGTGCGGCCTGAGTAACTCTTTGGTAATCAGCGGAAGCAACGTGAAGTTGATGCAGTGCACTGCTCGCGAAATTGATTTTCCATACCGACCCGTCACTTAAGGGCTCTTTTTCCCTGCAAAAGGAGCGCCGATCCCCACTCTTTATGCGTTAAGTCAGCGGCTCCCCTCTTATTCATCAGCATATGGTAACAGGCTTGCTACCGCGACTGTGGCGGGATTGGCCCGACCTGCAGATTGCCCCGGAAACTGTGCTTGGATAAAGTTAGTCAGGCCTTAGAAACTGATTTGTCTCCAAGCAATTTTACCCGAGTCTTTGTCTTGGCGACCGAAACGTCACCGCACTTGCGTCGTTTTTGGTCATTGATAGATATTGGTAGCAGAAGCAAAAAGCCTAGTCGCATATCGATCAGGAGCCGCGCTGGCCAAGAGGGCGTTTGATAGTTCGGCCAAGGAAGAAGAAAAAAACAGACTGGGAAGGTGTGGATTGCATGCATGGGGCGGCAAGTTACGAGTGCTATGAGTAAGCACTGCACGTGCAACATCCTTGAGTAATGCTTTTGCACCCAAGAAATTGGAATAAATGTTGATTCTTGCTAAATAATGTACAGTTTGAGGCGTGCACTTGTGCGCTGCTCTCGTTTGAATATAAAAGGTATCCGCCAGAATGGAACGTAACGCGCTTCTGTTATACAGAGAGACCATGGTTAGCCAAGAAGTCCTGCATGACTTTGTATCCGGCCGTGGCGTTGTAATGGAAGTTAAGACCGTGAGCGGTGTTTGGTTGAACGTACGACTGGAAAGCGGAGGCAGAAGGGAACACCTGGGCAACAGCCTCAGGGATGTTAGAATAGTTGGTGCCCTTGATTTGGCCCAAGCAATTGCCTCCGCAGAATGGCACATCAGTCTCTCCAGTAATGACAAGGACTGGACCAGTGAAGGGAGATGAGCTAGGTGAGCTTCCAACGGTCAAGAGTTCACCTATGGTGACGGGCTGCTTCGTTTCTTCTCCGTAGAGAGCAAGACCAATGTCGTAGTTGCCCGGCTGGAGGAATCCATATTGTAAACCAGTGAGGCCTGACGTGGTCATGTAGCCGGAAGGGTAGTCGAGAGAATTGACAGTCTTGTTGTATCCATTGATCAAGTTCGATACCTCCGTGGTCGCAATCTCGTTCCACGCCTCATCGGAGCCAAGGTCCATGCCAGCAAGCACAAGGACTTTCTGCAGTCCCTTAGCCATGTTGTCTTTGACAGAATACTCCTGAGCCAGCTTCAGCAATCCGCTGTTCGAGGCGTTTCCGAAACGTAGAGGCTGATTGAGACGTGCGCTATGTAGGTTCATTCCGGCGATGATATAGGGTAGAAATTGGCCAGCTACAGAGAATCCTGTGAGAATCACGCCGTCCGTGTTTTCAGGGTATTTGGCAGAGAGCCAGTACGAAAGGATGGAACCAAAAGAATGCCCAACGTGTATGACCTTGTCGAACGAGCGACTAATCCCGCAGATCCCGCCCTTGCGCAGCTGGAGAGTGACGGAGTTTAGCGCTTCAAGTTCGGCTTGGGCTTGAATTCTATTCAAGGTCAAATGTTAGTATACGGATCGTATTCTCTTGCAAACAGACGTTGCTTACTCGTTGAACGGGTCCCCGTGAGACGAATTGCCGATGCCGAGACGGTCAATGGCAAGTGTGCTATACCCTGCATCCAGAGCGACATTGACATAGCTGTAGTTGTAGTCATCGTACTCCAAGTCCCAGTATGTCTTGTCGAATCCAACACCGTGGGTCAACAGTTGGATGGTATCACTGCTTCCGCTGTCGGGCTCGCAGTATTGAGCAGATATGTTAAAGGTTTTTTCCAAAGTCTGGTATCCCTCGAGCAACTCTGCGCTGTAGTTGCTTTGGAATTGGGTGAATCGAATCGCGAATGCACCTACGTCCACATTGCTCTCAACCGGTACCTCTCGAAATCGACCTTGCCGTGAGATTATGGGAGTCTCGATAATGACATTAGAGCATTTCCGGGCAGTTGCTAAGCCAACAAGGGCAAAGGGCAGCAGTATCTTGATCGGGGCCATGCCTGCGACGGTTGAAGAATGCCGTTCGGTGACTGTTGGGTAAGGATCTGGAAGAACTTAGGAATTATAAGTAGTCGACGAACCCGGTGGATTTCAAATATGGGGGTTGGCTTCTCCTTTCGATGATTGGGCATGGCTACATCATTCATTCTGAAAACGGGGGCTTCCAACTAGCGGCGTTGTCCCACCACTGATCGACAAAACCAAAGCACACTACCTGTGCTTATCCTAAAGCTTCTTTACTCCACAACGATTTCCAGACAATTTATTCATCCAGGTTATTCCCGTGCGACTGATAATGAGCTAAGAGCTCTCTTGCCAAGCTGCTCCAAGAAACAGTTCATATCCTCATGAACATTTTACACTCCATATCGGCATGATAATTTCCGGAGGATACGATGGCGAAGGAAAACTAATCACTTGACCGCAAGGCTGGTGTTCCTTGATCCGACGGCGGAGGTCTGTGGCATCATGGGCTAGATCGGGCCATGAGATTGAACTGCTGCTAGTGTTTGTCCCATGTCCTTCGAGCTAGACCCTGTCGATGGCGGAAGCGATCATACGCAGGTACGTTGATGCCTCGCAGCATAAGTCAATACTATATGCCCTGACAAACGAGAGAGATAAGAGTCTTTATCCTACATGTCTACGCTGGACACGTTGTAACCACGCGCCCCTGAGACTTATGGGTAGTGATTAGTTGGTAGTACCAGATACTGTGATTTGGAATTACCGTTGATCGCACTGGGGTGTTTGACCGTGGTAGTGTCCGAAATTGCTACAGTATGATTGGGTGCAGTATCGACATAGCAGCGGCGACGACCAATTATTGTCTGCTTCTGTTGGGCGAAGTCTTCCCATTCGTCGCTTTGATGACGATCATCGGGTTGCGCCTGGACTTTGTAGTGCCCGGGTAGCGGGCGTTTAGCTTGCCGTCGCAAGTATATGCCATCCCGATAAACGTCAGTATGCTTAGCAAGCAGGGATTGACAAATGTCCATCCCAACCCATGGCCCCGCTCTCTTTTTTCGAATTCAGAGAGATGACTGTCGACCTTTGGAAGGACAAGTGGTGCTATGTGGGGCCGACGACTTCTGAATGGGTGTATTTTCTTGGACGGGAGTGTTGATCGACACGGGATCTGGAAATGCCGTCGAAAAGGCAATCCCCTTATAGAAAAACTGAAGTTCTCAAACGTCGAGCAAAAGTAAAATTTGACTAAATCAAATGCGTGACCTCCTGAACAGCTAAGTCATCATTACCTAATATTGTCTTTTTTTTTTTTGAGTGGAGACTGCTGTGATGAAATTGCTCATGCTGCGGAATGGTAAACCTCTGCTGGATTATAACTACGGGTTTTGTATGGTTCTGCGACGGGGTGTTGAGAGATTTCTGTTCTGAAAAGCGCGCAATGTCTAGGCTTGAGTATACGTACGGAGGGACGGCCTTGTTGCTACATTTTGTGACTACAAGGTTTGCACCGGGGAAACTCGACATTAGGTGCTGAGAGAGACAACGTGATGACTTTGTCATTCTGAACGCTTGTTTGCCTCGCTCATACATGCAGTTATTGCGTTGTCGCTGTGAAAGTACAAACCTCGGTAATCCCACATCAGGTTCCCCACCCACGTCGATCTCCCGCGGTGCACCTTGCATTGACATGCTGCGCATAGTGTATGCTTCCTCGATAAAGCGTCATCACCTAGAATCAATACATGTAAGGCTGGTCTGGACTCGAAAATACTTGTCCAGTATGAAGGCCATACGCATTGACCAGTTCGTCACAGTTTGTCTACCATAGAAATAAACTGTATTTCCGTTCTGACACAGCACGCAGAACATTGCAGAACTTACGCCTTTGACCATTTCCGAGCCACAACATAAAAACCATGAGGACGTCCGAATCAAGATCACGCACGCAGCAGTAACGCATGTCGATCTCCTTTACGCCCAAGGCCTGCACCAGAATAACCGGCGCCATGTTCAGCCTCCGTTCGTGCTAGGTACCGAGTTCTCGGGCATAGTCATGTCCAGCCCTCCGAATTCGTCTTTCAAGCCTGGTTCCCGCGTATTTGGAGGCGGACTGGGTGCGTACGCTGAAGAAACCTGGGTGCCTGAAGATGCTATACGCCATGTGCCGGAGCAATGGACGAACGCCGAAGCATGTGCAGTGGGCGCTAGTGGAGCGGTAAGTTACGGTGCGTTGATTGATATCTGCCAAATCAAAGCTGGGGAAACTGTGCTAGTACTAGGTGCGAGCGGAGGCCTAGGGGTCATGGCTGTGCAGATTGCCAAAGCTGTCGGCGCCAAGGTGATTGCTATGGTTGGCGACGAAGAGAAAGCCGCAATGGTTAGAGGCATTGGTGCGGATGCCGTTGTCGACTATCATGATGAGAATTGGGAAGACCGGGTCAAAGAACTCACAAAAGACAGAGAGGGCGTAGATGTAGTGTACGATGGCATTGGTGCTGTAGAGAGTGGAGTCAAGTGTTTGAAGTATCGCGGTCGTCTAGTGATTGTGGGATTCGCAGGCAGGAATGGAAACATGGAAAATATTCGTGCGAACCGCATCCTTCTAAAGTCGATAGCAGTTCACGGCTATGTAAGTCATTCGCCCATGCGTCCGTCTCTGCCTACCCATGTCGCTCACAATGTACAGAGGTTCGGCGAAGATGGCCGACGGGATCCACAGAGGACGAGGGATGTTTGGAGTGGATTCCTGCGCTTAGTTGAAGCGGGAAGTATACGACCGGTGGTTTACAAGGAGAATTATTGTGGATTGGAAGCGGTTAGTAAGGCGCTGGAGGATGTGAAAGTACGCAAAACTTGGGGAAGAGCAGTGGTGAGAGTATGCGAGCATGGAGATCGGCCGAGGTTATAGAACATCTTCTATCCCGCAGTTCTAATGCTTCAAAAACTGCGTTCTCGCCCGTGTGGTGAGATGAGGGTAGCCATGTTTCTAGCTTGCGCTGTGAGATATCGAAGATGCCAAGCAAACGCGTTGGCGATGGAGCTGAGGCGGAGCGCACGGCCCCTTGCGGCGCGCCAGCTTAGCGCGGTTTCTCTGGGTGCACCTCCTCCGAGTTTACCCAAGTCTCAAACAAAGCCCATTGCCATCGACGCCCGTCATTTTCTCCTTTCCTCTCTCTCTTCCCTTCTTCTCCTGTGCGCTGACGCCACGGTTTAGCCAGCTAGCCGTACCGCCTTCACGCCTGTCTAATCGGCGCGGCTGCATCGCTGAGCTTTGCGACAGTCCCCTAGGACACAGACGTTCATCCATCACTTCATATCTTCCGCAGCCATGGCGTCCTACGGAAGCGACCCAGAGGAGGACGAAGAGGATTTCAACCCAGCGCCCGAAATCGACGAGGATGATATTCCCCCCAGTGGCAACGCCTCGCGCAGGCCGGCCGCTGAAGATGACGAAGATGACGGTGATGCGCCTACCATGACAGGCAACGACGATGAAGACGAAGAAGGCGGTGGCATCGATATCGATGACGAAGATGACGAGGAGGATGAGGAGGACGACGAAGAAGACGAGGACGACGAGGACGTTGTCGTACGTCTCCGCGCGAAATAATGCCTCAAAGATTCTAGTTGCTAATGTTTCCCAGGCCCGACCTGCCAAGCGGAGAAGGAAGGCGAAGCGCAATCAGTTCATTGATGTCGAAGCCGAAGTCGACGAGGATGAAGAAGAGGAGGAAGAGGGTGATGACGAAGGCGTCGATGAGATTCATCCTGACGACCTCCTCGAGCCCACAGGTGCCGACCTCGATGACCGCCACCATCGCGAACTCGACATGCGCCGCGAGGTCAACGCACAAAGAGATGTTGAAGAAATCGCAAAAGAGTTTGACGAAAAGTACCGGCGGAGGGAGATGCAGAGCGCTCGTCGCGGCGGCGCAGGTGCTGTACCTTTGGCGCTACCTACTGTCGACGATCCGTCTATTTGGGGTTGCAAGTGCCGTCCTGGAAAGGAGCGCGAGATTATCATGGCGATCCAAAAGCGCCTTGATGACAAGATTCGCACTGGCCAGCCTGTGCAGGTCTACTCGGCCTTTGAACGAGGCCCTACGGGACCACAGTCTGGCTTTCTCTACGTAGAAGCTGACTCGAAGCAGGCTGTGGTGGAACTGATTGAGGGTATCCAGAATGTCTTCATGGGCTCCGGTCAGTTCTCGATCCCCCCCAAAGAGCGTCCGGATCTTCTTCGAAAGAAGAAGCGTGCACCGTTGGAAGTTGGAAAGTTTGTGCGTATGCTACGACCACCCACATATAAGGGCGATCTCGCAAAGGTCGTCGAAGTCTCCACCAACGGCCTCGACTGTGTCGTACAGCTTGTTCCACGTCTGGACTATGGCCTGAACGACGATGCCAACGCTGCTGCGGACAACAAGCGCAAGCGAGGCTTCTTTGGACGACAAACCGAGCGCCCACCTGCCAAACTTTTCAATGAAGCCGAAGCAAAGAAGCGACACATGAAGCATCTCAGCATGACCGGATCGGGCAATCAGAGGGCATACACATACAAGGGTGAAGATTACCAGAATGGCTTCCTGATCAAGGAAGTCAAGGTCAACTGGGTCAGCACTGAGAAGGTCAATCCCAAGATGGAGGAGCTGCAGTTCTTCTCCATCCAGAACGCTGATGGCACGGAGACCATGGATCTTCTAGCTGTCCAGGCTGCACAGAAGGCTGCCGACTCTGGAGCTGCCTTTGCCGCTGGCGACAACGTCGAGATCTACACTGGTGAACAAAAGGGTATTCGCGGTACGACTGTTACCGTGACGGGTGACATTGTCACACTGCGAGTGAGCGAGGGTGAACTGAGGGGCAGAAGGATTGACGCTCCCGTCAAGACACTGCGCAAGCTGTTCCGTGACGGTGACCACGTCAAGGTCATTGGTGGAAGCAAGTACGTGGATGAAGTCGGTCTCGTCACAAGGATCAAGGACGACAAGATCACCTTGCTCTGTGACTCGACACAGCAGGAAATCACAGTCTTTAGCAAGGACCTGAAGCGAGCTGCTGATTCGGCAAATGTTGGGGCAGACTCCAACTTTGACCTTTACGACTTTGTGCAGATTGAGTAAGTTGTGGTCTGAATTTTGGCAAGGTATTCAGCTAACATGCTACAGTGCTTCCACCATTGGTTGCGTTGTCCGCGTCGATCGTGAAGTTCTGCGAATCGTCGACCAACAAGGCGATGTCCGCACACTGCTCCATACCCAAGTCTCACAGATTGTCGGCCGAAACAAACATGCAGTAGCCACCGACCGCGACGGATCCGAAATTAGGCATGAGGACGATGTCAAGGAACACGGCGGCGAAGGTCGACAAGGCAAGGTTCTATATATCCACCGCGGTATACTCTTCGTCCGGAACCGCGAGCTCGTCGAGAACCAGGGTATCTTTGTGGTGCGCAGCAACAACGTCGTCACCATGGCAGCAAAGAGCGGTCGTGCTCAGGCACAAGGCCCAGATCTCAGCGGCATCAACCCTGCCCTCAACGCAAGCATCACCGGAAATGCGAATCCCATGCCCCCGCCACGAGCTTCTTTCGGCCGGGACAAGCTGATTGGAAAGACGGTGATGATCCGCAAGGGTGCGTACAAGGGTCTTCTGGGAATTGTCAAAGATACGATGAACGACGAAGCGCGCATCGAGTTGCACACCAAGAACAAGCAGGTGTCTGTGAAGAAGGAGCTTCTCACAGTCAAAGACCCTGTCACTGGTGCCAGCATGGATATTGGCGGCAAGTTCCCCAACCGTTCGCGGGGTGGGCACTCGGGTGGCCAGTCAAGCTACGGCGGCGCAACTGGCGGACGAACGCCCGGATGGGGCAACTCTGGTGGCCGTACACCTGGTTGGGGTGGCAGTGGGGGTGCTGGTGGCCGTACACCCGGCTGGGGAGGTAGCGGAGGCGCTGGTGGACGGACACCTGGCTGGGGTGGAGACGGTGGACGCACAGCCTATGGCGGAGGGGATGGATCACGCACTGCGTACGGAGGCGGCGATGGCTCTCGAACAGCATACGGCGGTGCAACAGCATATGGCGGCTCTACCTCGTACGGTGGAGCAACAGCGTATGGTGGCAATGACGGTAACCGCACTTCATATGGTGGTTTCAGCTCCGGAGGTCGCACACCTGCGTGGGGAGGGTCACCGGGCAACACGGCTTCGAAGTCAGGAGGACTATCTGCTCCTACGCCTGGAGCATACAACGCGCCTACTCCAGGTGCGTATGCCGCTCCAACGCCTGGTGGATATGGTGCATACTCTGCACCTACACCAGGTGGCCCACCCATGGATGCTCCTACACCAGGCAACTACTCTGCGCCAACCCCGGGAGATAGCTCTGGTGGTAGATATGGGGCTGCTACCGCTCCCACACCGGGTGGTTGGGACGTTGCAACCCCAGCACCGAGTGGCGAACCCGGATATGACTAGGGTGGTTAACGGGTGAAAGCTACCGTTATTATTTTGTTTTTTCCCGAGGAGTTTTCACAAAACCGTAAGGCATGGGCTTTTTTTTTATCTTGCCTTGAGCCCTTGCCCTCGCCTTCGCTCTCTGGACTGAATCTTGGGATCTAGTAATTGCATTTTTGGAGTCTTAAAGTAGGATATAGCAAGTCTCGAGTCCAATTCATTGTCCTTTTCCGTAACACAGATGAACAGGGTGCTTGTTTTGTGCAACAATGGCAGTGAAGTGGCAAGGGGACGCGATCACAACTCACTTGTGCTCGTGTGACGTCATTTTGCGAAAAGGGGACATGTCTGGACCAAAAGCAGCTGTGCAAAAGGTGCACAAAAGGCCATATCAGCTACGATGTGATTGGCAGGGCTGGGGCATGCAAATGTTGCTGCTTCCGGACACGTGCCAAGCAGTCTTAAAGAATTTCGTCCCATGATCTCGTCGCATGCATCCCGGCCTCCACGAGGTGTTTATTTTTAGGGCATCGAAGCAGTTCCAGACTCAGTTGCACTACAGCCATGATGCAACCTCGCTCAAGGTTTTTGCCTGGGGCGACTCTTTGACGAGTGTTTGGAGCCCCACCCTGGTCGCGGCGAATGACGTGCCATGGGCCGAAAGATAGTTCTAGCACGGTTCCTCTGACCCAACAAGTACGGCAAGACTGCGGGATGTGACGCGTTCCTCGTATGTCAGTGCCTTAGCGGAGATTCCTCTTGTCCGCTTGACTCTTGATGTTTCCCTTGTTCCTTATTAACAGTCTGGATTGCACTGCGCCCGTACTCTACACAACCGCTTGCTTCTGGGGTACCCGACTCTGTACATTCGCTTAAGAGGAGGACTCCAACTATGGTCGCGGAGAGACGCCAAAACGCTGAGAGCAGTACTGATAAGTTCCTGGATCTGATAGCAGACCCTTTCCAAGCCGAGGTGAGTAGCGTGCGCCAGGACTTGGCTTGACGTCGCCAGCACCATACTCACGCCCCAGCACAGGTCCAACAAAACTCCATCTACGCCGCCATTGTATATTCCTTTGTTGTATCCGGCCTACTCGTCCTAGTATTCTGCTTCCTTCGACCCCGAAACTCGAGAGTCTATGCGCCGCGAGCCAAACATGCAGACGAGAAGCACCGTCCGCTGCCGTTGGACAAGAAGCCACTGAGCTGGCTATCTGCCGTACGAAATGTCAAGGAACAGGAACTTGTAGATAAGATCGGACTAGACGCTGTTGTCTTCTTAAGGTTTCTTCGCATGGTTCGCAACATATTCTTCGTCTTGACCATCGTCGGCTGCCTCATTCTGATCCCTGTCAATGTTGTTGGCGGGTCGCCGCTATATAAGCAGTGGAGCTCCATCGGGACGCTGATGAAGATTACGCCACAATACATCTTCGGAAGGAAATTCTGGGCATATGTTGCTTTTGCATATATGATCCAGGGCACGGTGTGCTTTTTTCTATGGCGCAACTATTCTGCGGTTTTGAGGCTTCGGCGGGCCTATTTCGACACTGAAGAGTACAAGTCTAGCTTGCACGCCAGGACACTCTTGGTAGGTATCATATCAGACAGACGTTAGATTTAGGCTAACGTTCAACAGCTCACACATGTCCCACAATCCTACCGAACCGATGCTGGGCTCGTCGAGCTCATTGAACAAGCAAAGCCGATTGATAGCATTCCCCGCGCAGTGATTGGCCGTAATGTCAAAGACTTGCCAAAGCTGATCGAAAACCATGAACAGACGGTTCGTGACCTCGAGAAGCATCTAGCCAAATATCTGTCCAACCCAAACAGATTACCTGCAAAGCGGCCCACTTGTAAGCCAGCCAAGGATGATGTGGGTGTCTATGGCAAGGATCCGGTAGACGCAATCGACTATCTTACCGACCGCATCACAAGATTGGAGACAACGATCAAGGAAGTCAGAGAGACTGTAGATATGCGCAATCCCATGCCCTACGGTTTCGCTTCCTACGAACACATTGAAGACGCCCACGCAGTCGCATATGCTGCCAGGAAGAAAGGCCCACAGGGCTGCGACGTCTATCTTGCTCCAAAACCACACGATCTCCTCTGGCAGAATCTGGGAATGACTCGAAGGACTCGAACGATACGTGCATTTTGGGATGGCCTATGGATCGTACTCTTCACCATCGCCTTCGTCGTACCTAACATCCTCACCTCGGTCTTCTTGTCTGACTTCTCGCACCTTGGCCTGGTTTGGCCTGCATTCCAAGCAAACCTTTCTGCACATCCGGTGGGCTGGGCGATCGCGCAAGGTATCCTTGCACCCTTGGTGCAAACCCTCATGTACATGGGAGTCCCCGTAGTCTTCCGCCGCCTGTTTACGCACTCTGGTGATATTTCCAAGACATCCAGGGAGCGCCATGTGACTGCGCGACTATACTCTTTTTTCGTTTTCAACAACCTACTCGTCTTCTCGGTCTTCGGATCCGCCTGGCGCTTCGCTGCAGCAGTCATTGCAGCCCAAGACCAAGGCGTATGGGAAGCCATACGGGATAACCATCTCTTTACCAAGATCATGTCTGGACTGTGTAATGTGTCTACCTTCTGGCTTACTTGGCAGATGCAACGCAACCTCGGCGCTGCAATAGATCTTTCACAAGCCTGGGTGTTTCTCTGGAGCTGGATCCAGCGCAAGTGCTTTTCACCAACACCACGCGAGCTCATCGAGCTTAGTGCGCCCCAGCCGTTTCCATACGCCGACTATTACAACAACTACCTCTTTGTTTCCACAGTGGGTCTGTGCATGGGTGCGCTCCAACCTATCATTTTTCCCGTCACAGCCTTTTACCTAGCCATGGACTGCGTTTTCAAAAAGTATCTGCTCCAATACGTGTTCATCACCAAAACCGAATCTGGTGGCAGATTTTGGCGCCTTCTCGTTAATCGGACACTCTTCGCCGTATTCCTTGCAAATGCAGTTATTGCCTTGGTGGTCGGCGCAAATGGTGTTGGGTCGATCGACTTTGATACGCTCCAGATGGGTACTGGCAACCTGCTCTTCGCCATGGTACCGCTTCCCTTTCTCTTACTCGGCTTCAAATGGTACTGCAAGCGAGCTTATGATGACAAATTGTCATACTACTCCACGCGGCCCTTTGCGGATGCGGAGGGCGCACATGCCTCTGACAACCATAAGCAGAGGAGGAGCAATAAGCTGCTGACGAGATTTGGCCATCCGGCGCTTTACAAGAAGCTGCTGACACCGATGGTGCACGCAAAATCGCAACATTTGCTCAAAGAAGTATACGGTCACCGCTCTAACACAGACGGCAACATCTTTGACGCGCCATCGAATGACCGTGCCATGCCAGCTACACCAGGCTACGAACGCTTTGGTGATTTTGTCATGACCGAGATGGATTCTGGTGAACCGGGGAAGCAGACTAGCACGGCAGATATCCCGCACATGGAGATTGTGACAGAATCCGAGCTCGACTTTGAGAACTTCAAGAAGCGTGCCGAATTCCGTGATCAGTTTGGTGGTGATGGCGAGTTGTACGGACGGCCTGGTGATGTCTCTCGACCAGGCACCCCTTCCACATTTACCACATTTACGGAAATGGGCCCCTACGGTCGGCATCGGGGCTCTGCACCTGGGTCGCCATCGTCGAGTCGAACGCGACTTGGCGACGGTGGAGAATTTGAACAGGGGACGTCATACGCTAAAGGCTATCAGCCGCCGCGGCCGGACGAGGGCTTCGAAGATGTGGGCATCGATGCTGACATTTCGGGGACTCCGTTACATAGTGACACACTGCTACATGGCACGTACAGTCGCCAGCCTCTTGTTGGTACGGGTGGCGGTGCGGCCCAAGAGCAAGATACCAGTTATGAACGATTTAGACCTGTAAGATAGACAAAAAGTAGAACTTTTATTCCTAATGCCAAAATTTGAGCTTAATAGTCAACTATCCTTACTGCGCTGTTACACACTTCAAAACTAAGGTTATGTATTTTCTGTTTTGAGATTGGGGTATAGCCCATAGGCAAATCATATTCATCAGCTTTCCACGTCCGCTTTACCATGACCACTAAACTAGAAAGGTATCTACCCAGCCACACCATGTAAGTGTCTTTCTTCTTTTTACTTGCCAGACCCGTCGTCAGGCCGATCCCACAAGACGGCAACGATAACCACCACAAAGTCTCTACCAAGCTCTAAACCCTTCGTTGTTTTTGCTTTTCTTTGTGAGCAGCTCAAACGCTCAGGAAGGCTTATATGGCTGGCGAAAACAGAATCCAATAAAAACATATATGTAAACATTTTATTTTATTTGATTTTTTTCCTTTTGTACGTACAACGCTCGCTCGACGTAAGAATCAAAAGTCCGGCAGAGGACGGAAGTCTGAGCGTCGTATAAAGGTGTAATTCAGATTTGCGCCGGTGAGGCAAAAGTATACATGTATACGGTTACGAGAAGAAGGGGGGTGGGGAGCGGTGTGTATGTGTGTGTGTGCTCTCCACATGCCAGTCCAACATCCCGTTTCCCCTTTTCCCTTGTCTGGAGCGTGTTCTTGTTGTCTTCGCTTGGGGGAGATGTGGATGCTGAGTGAGTGGGCTTGTGAGATTGGCCGCGTTTTTTTTTTCGCACAGCCAGAAACGTAAGGCCGACCAAGACCGAGATAGAACCACGCGTATCCCAGATACACAGTCCGTTTTTTTCTTCTTGCCGTGGGCGTGGCGGAGTTGGGCTGGGCTGGGCTGGGCAAGTGTAAGGCCGAGTGCGAAAGGCGGGGTGCGGATCTCGTGGGAAGGGTAAGGGTAAGAGTTAGCCTGTCGGTGTAAACGTTATTCTGTATCGTGCGTAGATGGAAAAGAAGAAGAAGAGTGGCTATGTGAATATTCTCTCGGTATGCTCTTGGCGCAATTGACTTTTGTAGAGGGGCAAAGAAACTTTCCCAAGCCACAACGCCTAGGTACTACTAGCTAGTCTCCGAGTCCAAGACCGAGACAAAGTATGCAATCAGTATGCCGTGCCTGTATCTTTTCTGGGCTTTAAAATGACCGAGAGATATAGTATATATTGACCTTTGTGTGCCAAGAGAGTATAGTATTTTTCATCGGTGTTATTACAAACTGGAATGTTTGGAAACACGCACTGTGCTGGGCGTTGATGCATGGAAGACAGAGGGAAACAGATGACGAATCAGAGAGAGTTGTTTCAACCGGGTCGAGTAAGTGTGGTAATGCGGAGAGTCGTGGCCCCCTTGTAAGCATCGTGTGGTCGGACCGTCTCTCTTTTGGCTGTGCTTGTCTCATCAGCATCATCGTCAGCATCATCGTCGTCGTAAGAAGGTGAATTGCTAAGCAAAGGCACTTTATGCGATTCGAGCTACTGGGCTGGCGTGCTCCTGGAAATATGACTGTATTCGCCATGGCGGCAGCGAGGCCGTTCAATCTGGAGGTTTCCGCATCTCCCTTTTGGTCGTTCGCGTGACGATGCTTTTTCGGGACGGCGGCGATACTTACCTACGTGGTGGTCGATGCTTGTCCGATGCGTGGCGCGTGCTGCACGAACGTTGGCGCTGACCCGCCATTCGGTTGGTTCCGGAATCTGCACCGCCGTTTTCCTGTCTTGCAACGTTCAAATCTCCCCGGTCACGAGCCAACAACCACGATCCATCGTATGCGCAGGCTTGGCAGTCTCTAGTTGAACTTGATGATATGGCGCCAAGTGTTCTTGTCGAGTCCAGAGAAAGGAAAGGCGCGTGTAATAATGGCATGTTTATCGGCACTGCTCAGTTCATAACCCACATACCAAGACCCATGGCGCTCCACTGTTACAATCCTTCGTCTCCAGTTTTCTCCGCATTCAACTATACCCTGGTGTATAGCGAGATGGGCTAACCGATCGAACTGGACGCAACGACAAGATGAAATTCGAGCGATCTATCGGCCTTGGAGGCATATCCCGCTCGGTCTTACCTGGCCTCAGCGGTGTCCTAACCATGGTGGTGGTATCGACAGGGACAGCCACCCCATCTCTCCTTACCGCAGCTCTGGTGTTCGGGGCAAGGCAGCGGGATGATGCACATGGCGAATATAACGTGGGACCAAGCGTAATAGCCTAAATCTAGATCTGGGGCATTATTCATTGGGGAAAGGGGGGGGGAGATGAACCTTTTTCGCCAAGACGTTTGAAGGGTCAAGCCTGGCCATGGGTTTCAGAGTCATGAGAATTTGGCGGATTGAGGCTAGGCCGGATGCTTGTCGTCGCGGGGGTTGTATTTGACGTCGAGTGTGCAAGAGAAGAGACTTGCGCATTTTTGTGGAAGCCGACTGGAAGAGGGGTTCCCTTGGTTCCGAGTTGATGCTCGCATATCTCGTCGGATCGGCCTTCTCCACTAAGTACGGGTCCGACAACAGGTGGCGCACTGGTCTTACTGTACAGTCGCAATGCTTTGCTAAGATTTGTCCACAGCACTGCCCCTGTCAAGGCTAACTGCCACCTGTGGCTGGCGTCACCGTCTCAGGCACAGCCTACTACAAGCCCCATAAGCAACTGTCGTAAGACTTGGCCTCTTGGTTTGCATATAGACGCATACTGGCAACTTGTACACTCCTTGGCACCTACCTGTCCCGGAGATTTTACGCTCCTAGATGCCGGATGACAGAATTTTGCGTCTAGAATATGGGCTGTCATCGTTAGACTTGGCCTACGAGGCGCTCTTGGCTTTGGTCCTTCTACCGAAGGATGCGTTGCGGGCCAGGATATACCGGTTGCATACGACGATACGTGTGGCTACAAGGCACAAGTTAAGGCCTAAGAACGCATATCAGGCATCTCCTTGATCCCAAAGTCATATTTTCTCAGACACTAACACTTGTCGCGGGTTTGATCTGCGATCCTTTTCGCGGGGCCGAGGACCTGTCCGACAAGCTTTCTGGGGTTGGAGCTCACTTGCTCCATGGGCCTATTGTTCACTGGCCCAATCTAGTTTTTGGGTTACATGTCTTGGACAGGATGATCCTGTAGCCTGGCAAGTTCCTGGCATTGTCTTGGGTGCGTGCACGCTTCCATAGTCAGCGCTAATTATCGTAAGGCATAGTATAGTCCTGTGTACTTATACTTAAGCAACATGGAACCCATCGTTTGGATTGCATAGATCCATCTTTGTATCTGTTGAACAGTTCCTCTCTCCTCTCCAGCAAATCCAACATACATACACACATTCATCATGCTTTTCAAGACTCTGATACTTGCCTCCACTGCTTCGGCAACATGCCTTCACGGCCTTTCCATGTTCAAGCGTGCTGAGAATGTCGAGGTCAGCAAGTTTGGATATGGCCCTCTCAACGGACCTTTCAACTGGGCTTCTCTTGAGCCTGAGAACGAGGCTTGCAGGGCGGGCACTAACCAGTCACCCATCAACCTTGGTAAGTCACTGCCACACTGGCCCCCGACTCGAACAAGGAAGGACCTGAACTAACATGGCCAACTACAGATTCCACCATCCCTCTGGCTGCCGCCAAGCCGCAACTCTCTGTCCCCGAGGTCGACGAAGTCGTCTTCGAGAACCTAGGCACCACCATTGAAGTCGTTGCCAACGGCACCACCAAGGTCGGCAACACTGACTTCCAGCTCGTCCAATTCCACATGCACACTCCATCCGAGCACCACATTGACGGCGAATACCACCCTCTGGAGCTGCACATGGTGCACCAAGGCGTCGCGGACAACACGCAACTCGCCGTCATCGGCCTAATGTTCCAAGTGACAGCCGGCAACTCCTCCTCAATCATCTCGTCGCTCTCGTCCTCGCTCCCCAAGATCGCCACCCCAGGAACCGCCACCTCGATCAAGGGCGGCATCGACTACACGGACGTAATCTCCAAGATCGAGTCCTCAGACATACTGCAGTACTCAGGCTCGCTGACGACGCCGCCCTGCGCCGAAGGCGTCACCTTCCTCATCGTCAAGGAGCCGCTCGACATCAGCGTCGCCGACTACAACGCCATCAAGCAAATCGTCAAGTTCAACGCGCGCTTCATCCAGAACCAGCTTGGCCAGACTAACATCCTGCAAGTCGGCGCCTTGTCTGGCTCCGCCACCGCCATCATGCCTGCTGCTGCAAACGCTACAAACGCTACAGATGCTACGGCCCAGGCGTGCGACCAGACGGTCAAGCGCAGCGCTCAGAATGGTCTTACGACCGGGGATGAACATCATACTCCTATCAGCCCTGTCAAGCTCCGAAGCCGCTTCGCCAGGAATAACTAAGTCTCTTTTTTTTTTCTCTGTCACATTTTTTCTTCTTCTTTCCTTATTCACTCTAAATCACGTTGTTTGCACATTTATTTTCTCTTTTCTTATGGGCGGAACTCTTTTCCTTTGGTTTCTTTTTTGGTTATGTTAAGCAGACATATACACTTGCACATATATACCGTATACAGTTGCCTTCAGCGTAGAAAAACGCTTTTTTTTGGCTGGTTTCAGAACGGATTACCATGTTTGTTTGCTCTATTGATTAAATGACGAGAGTATGATGGTGGTATTGGTTGTGAAAGAGTGGGGCGTTGGTGGTGTGATGGTCGGATGTATGTGCGCGTCAGTCGAGGCATTTTCAGGCGTAATGTGGAGTGGTGTGGAGTAGAGTGGAGTATGAAAGGTTGTGGGGATGAGGAGAGGACGAAGCGTCGATATACCATGTTACTGTTTGCAATGGATCATCTCTCTGCTTCTCTTTCTATTGGTTGTCCTGGTGGTCTGAGTGCAGTTCCCGCCTGCCAGTCACATCCTACATCGTGCAGAAGCGAACTAAACATGGACAAGATAGTCCAAGTTGGCACGATGGAGTCGTATACGACCGCGGCCGGCAACCATATATGCGCAGACCATGGGTATATGGCTTCTCCCCGTGGAGTTTTCGTTAGCCTTGCATCGTTGTGTGCCAAGTCCACCGCCAAGAACATAGTCAATCATAACCCGCATCTGTCCAGCCGCAACGGGGAACATATTACTCAGTCTAGATATTCGTCTTTCAGCATTCTACCAAAAAGCCCCAGAGGCTATTATCAAAGACAAAGACAAAAAAGCATCTATGGATATCACGAAACGAAGAGAAAAAGCGTAAGATGACGAAAAAGGCCAAGCGTAGAGACGGAGCTCGACCTTATGCCTTTTCCTTCTTCTTTTCCTTTTCTTTCTTGTCGTGGTGGTGATGCTTTCCGTGCTTTTCGTCCTTTGCGTCCTTCTTAGCTGCGGCCTCCGCCATGAGTTGTTCGAACGCCATGAAATCACCCTCTTCTTCGGGATCACGCTCGGCCTGTGTGAAATGTTAGTATCTCGTTGAAGATAAAAACAGAGCCAAGAGACGTACCTTCTGGAACATCTCTCCAATAATCATGAGGGCCTGGGCCCGCTCCACTCGCTTCTCAAGCTTGATCTTCTTGTCGTTGAGCACGGCGTCGCAAACGTCTCGTAGCACGCTTTGAATCTCAAACTTGCTGCCTCTCCATGCAGCGGCAAGAATCTTGCCAGTGACCTTCTTCTCGTACTCTGCCTTCTTCTCGTCGGTCCATGCTTCGCCACCCTGCTCTTCTAGTTTTGCCATTTCTTCCATAGTGAGCTGCGCGTCGATTGCAGCCGACATGGTCGACCAAGTGTCCTTGACGAGCGTGCCCTTGTCCTTAATGCGGGAGAAGAAACCTGAGATGCCGAGAAACTTCTGTGACTTGAGGAACGAGGAAGCCTTCATAGTGTAGGTAGTTCCAATGGCGTGGAGGATCTCGATACCGAATGATTCCATCTTGAGGTTTTCGATCTCTAGATGAATCTTTTCCTTGAAAGCGTTAGTTACATCAGTCGCTTTGTCCGTCTCGGTCCATAGTGATATCCGACCGATGAGCTTCTTAGCCAGGTTGGCAACTCGTTCTTCACGGATCCTCTTTCGTTCCATTTCGTATGCCGCCAGCTCTTCCCGCTGCTCTTTGGTGAGACCAGCCTTTCTCTTCTGCTTTTCCCGCAACTCCTTCTCCGCTTCAGTCATGCCCTCAGCTTCCATACGGACCTCTTCATCTGACTTGTTCATAATGGCCGCGCGAATTGGAATGGCTCGCGTCTGTGGTGTGTTTCCTCGAGGTGGAAGCGGTGGCGCCGTGGTAGAGGTCGATGCTTCAGTTGCAGTGCCAGCGGACGCTGGAGGTGCTTCAGCGTGGGCAGGTGGTACATCTGCTGCGTGCGGTGCTGCATGCGTAGCTGCAGCTTCGGCCTCCTTGGCTGGTGCAGCAGCACCTGGGCCTGTGGTGTCTGCGGCAGAGGTTGGCGCAGTAGCCCCGGTCGCTTCAGTAGCGGTTACATTTGCGCCTTCGGTCTTTTCTGCCTCTGCTTGAGCGGCAGCCTCCTCCTCCATCTCACGCTGGGAGATTTCCATAGTCTTCGTAAGGTCCTTCATTAACGAAATCTCGCCGATCCTGAGAGTATCAGCTTTTCCACTCAACCCAGGAATCGCTACACTGCGTCGTGAGCTGTGTGGCTTACCAGTCTACGAAGGCCTCCCCACCAAAGATCATGGTGAAGAACTCGGCGGGATCCTCTGTGTCTTGTCAGCGTCCCGCACTGGCAGCACGAAATGTGTATCCTTACCAAAACCGCTGCTGGGCATAGCACCCTCCTTGCCATATTTGTCATATGCTGCTCGCAGCTGCTCATCGCTGAGTATTTGGTATGCCTCGCCAATCTGTCATACTGTGAGCCCCGCAGTCGTCGTGCATTCGCGAGCGTGTTTGCCGGACGCCGCCCTCGCGAGCGATATACATACTTGCTGGAATTTGGCATGCGCGGTTTCATCGCCGGGGTTTTTGTCTGCCCCAGGTCAGTGCCTAGGCCGAAAGATGTAGTCGTTGCGCACTATACCGGGATGCAGTTTGATCGCAAGCTTGCGGTAGGCCTTTTTGATTTCAAGTTCGGTGGCTGTGGGCGGCACGCCAAGGGCGTCATAGTACGCGGTTTCTACGACCATGATTGCGAATATGTAGAGTGGAGGGGTAGGTGGTGAGCGGCTCCAAAGGAAATATGAGTTGGGCGCGCGTCGGCAGGCTACACATGCCCGCCTGTGAAAATCACTGCACCGCCACAGCCGACGTCACCACCGCTAGGGCATGTCATCCGCACTTTGTACAATCACAGCCAGCGTAACTCAGCAAGGCCACTCAAAGCCACTCGCAAGCCACTATCGTCTTACAGACTACGTATGGCTGATAAGCCACTCTGGCGTATATGCTTACACCGTACGCACTCGCGGCATAGTGACACAGGTAATCTTCGAGCGCATACCTATCCTTGTCCTCACGCACATGATCAGCCTCCAACACTTTTCACTGCATTTGATCACCATCACCTGGCTCATCCGCTTTCCAAGACAGTGTTGGCAAATGCGTCTAGTCTCTCATTCATAGATATGTTAGATATCAGAGTTTGTCTATACAAGCCCAGAACCCTTCACCCGATCGAGGTATACCCGCCATGGCCGTATGATTCATATAAAGAACCTAATATCACCCTTCGCAATCCCATGCAGACGCCATGCTAGAAACTCGGTCCAAGCCATGAACCGATAATGAGATACTTTTGAACCAAACAGTGAACGAATTGGGGAAATGCAGTCCGAGTGTGGAGTGCGCAGTGTGTCCGTGGACGACGGAGGAGATTGCAGGCATCAGTCGTAGTGCTGCTATTACATGCTCACAAATGTACCAGTCCCTCAGACGCTGAACTTGGCTTTGGCACGAGTGCTACCGGCATGAGCCGCGTCAGTGTGTCCAGAGAATTCGACAATTTCGTTGTCCTTGAGCTGCAGCGCCTGCTTGAATCGCCTGCCAATCTTGAGGAGAACCTCCTTGCCCTGCTCCTGGGTCCTTCCCTTGCCTCCATCGCCGGGGATAGCACGGCCGACCGAACGTGTCCAGAGACCGATACGGTAGAAGCCTCGCCTGACGTTGACGACAACACCCATGACCTCGTTGTCGTCCTCATCCTCGAGGTTCTCGCCAATGGCGGCCAACATGACGTGCAGCCAGAGCGCATCAATGTTGATTGCCTTCTTGTCCTTGAACTGGAAGGCCCACTTGCCACCGTGCTTGTTCTGCGAGTCTTCCCATTCGGGGCGTACGCCCTTCTTGAAAAGATGGTAATCGGACTTGAGCGCGAGGTCGGATGTGGGGGTGATGTTGTTCTGGACGTCATGTTAGTCGAAGAGGTTGCGCCGGCAGTGGAAAGCAGCTTACGTAGATGCCCCAGAACTCCTCGACCGAGTCAAACGAGATGACCTCCTTCAGCAGCTCAGCCCAGTTGTCTCCCTACGACGGTCAGCAAGGATGCATCGATTCAAACGAATACGGCATCAGCGTACCTTGCCACTTGGGGGCTTGGTGAACCATAGTGTCCATGTGTTCATGAGCGGATGCTTGACGTTGAAGTTCTCAGGGTCATGGAAAACAGTACGGATCTCGCCCTCGTTTGCGGCATTGTTGCTGGACTGCTCGCCCTCGCCCGAGTTCTCGGTAGGCGAGATGGGAATCGTGTCCAGCGGAACTTGCTGGTTGCTGTTTGGTGCTGCGGCGACCTCGGCCATTGTGTCGGTTCTGGTATCTGTATGGTAGTTTGGATGGAGAGTAGCCTGGCGGGTGTCGAGGTTGCGGGGGGAATTTAAGATGGTCGGTGGTGGGCGGATCAGGTGAAGGCGGGGCTGTCGCAATCGCACCGGGCGATGATTCTGAACCGGTCGCAGGAATGTGCAGCCTGGGAGACTGCTTGCGGAGAAAGGGCGAGTCGAAAGTGGCTGATTGCGGTGGGCGTGTCTGTCGAGAAGAATATGCAGCGCAGTCGCACTTGGTGGGAGCCCTTTGGCCTTGGCACGCTAGAGACTTAAGTTTCAAAGACGTCGCAAGCGGAGCGCCAGAGTCTCAGACAGCAGTGCGAGGAAAAATAAATATCTACGCTGCTTTGGCGTGTACGTAGAATTGTCTGCACCGCCTGCTCTGGGAAGAGGTCATGAAAAACGTTGCCTGAGACAGCCTCGTCGCCAAGCCAAGCGCGCACCTATAAAGGCGCCTTCTCAGCCCAATCATCACTACCAAAAAGCACGTGTTTTATCCATTCCATGAAACCACAGGCGACTTGCAATAGAACCGCCCTCATGGTGCAAGATTAAAATTAATAATACCCAACTCTATACCTGCCTGGACTCGTCACAGTGGCTAACATAGTACATACAGACATGATGGCGAAATAAAATAAGCCTAAAGTTCGCTCTTCTCCACAGTCTCCAAGACTTGGGTGACTTGCGCCGGTGTCGTCTGGGCGGCCCCGCCCAGGAGCCTGCCAATGTCCTGCTTGGCCTGAGACCAGGCAATGTCGAAGCGGGCACCTGCGAGCCAGGCCAGGAACAACTAGTCAAAGTTAGCAAAGCTAAAGCACTATTAATTATCCGGAGACATACCATGAGGAAAGTCAGGACCAGGACAGTTCCGATTACAGCAGCGACAATGAAGACCAGGTCCCAGTTGGCCTCCGAGTCCTCCTTTTGCTTCTTCTTTGCCTCTTCTATTGTTGCTGGTGCTTTCCGGTCGGGTGGAGGCTGTTGCGATGGGAATATTGACTCGATGAATTGCTCAATCTGGACTTGGTCAGCGAGTGCATTCGGAACGGGCTTCACCAGCTACTTACCTTGCCCAATGTGATGCTGATCTTCAAGAAGTTGGGGTCGTGTGGGTTGTTCTTCTTGGAAATCTTGCGGGCATACCGCCTGAAAACCTCACAGACAAGCTGCAGGTTCTGCGTAGATTCAACCATCAACTGGCAGGCCTCGCCCTTGGTGATCTTGACGTTCTTCTGGAATATGTCATAGTTTTGGAAACAAACTTCCAGAGTCGCAATGGCCATGGACTGGGGGATCGCGCAGAAGTTGAACACACTCTGCTCTTTGAGACCGGCCAGATAGTACAAGCAGTCGTCCGCACGGGTCAACGCCGTCAGAATCATCTCCGAGCTTGCGTTCAGTGCCTTGTCCTTGTTCTCTGGCTTGAACAGGTCCTCGAAATTGTCGACGTGCTTGGACCAAATCTCCTTGGGCCAGAATCGGCGCCCATCATCAAAATCCTCCCTGATGTCACGAGTGATGTTGACCTGCTGGAGGAACTGACCCATGGACTCCATGAGCTCTGGCCTCTTCAGCAGCGCTGCGTTTGCCAGCCCAGCCTCGACGAAGAGGCGTGTGCAGCCCTCGCCGACCAAGCCTGCGACGTAGTGGCAATACAGCTCGTATTCCTTGACGGTCTTGACTCCAGCGTTGAACTCGGCGTTATTCGCATAGTCTGCCATTCCATTGCCCATGCGCTTGGTGATGTCCTTGATGATGTCCTGGTAAACGGGCTTGATCTTCTTGAATTCCTCAATCACCACATTGAATTCGACCAGAAGTTGCCTGTCCTTCTCGTTCGGGCCGTTCTCGGTAAATGTCCAGCCGTCCTGATCAAGGATATTCTGGAAGTTGCGCAGAATAGGTTCCTTCTTCTCCAGGGGAATGGTCATATCATCTTCAATCGTATCCAGACCACGCAGGACCAGGTAGAATAGTGTGACAGGCACCACAAGGTCAGGGTGCAACTCGAGGATGACGGCGGCGAAACTACGGCTGGTCTTGTTGAGGAAGTGGTAGCATCGTTTTAGGGACTCGCATTCTTTCGATTCGTCGCGCTCGTGTACCGGGTTGTGCCAAACTTTCCTAAGGGGGTATTAGCCATGTTGACCACCTGGACAGACCTGCAGGCCCGTGATGGATTGAGCAAGACGAGACTCGTACCATTGGATGATGGAGCGCAGTTCACTAGGGTGAACGGCGTAGTAGAGAATGCTCAAGGGACTCGGCATGGTGGGCAGAAGGAAAGGAGTCGGGGGTTGGCGTGGATGTTTGGCGCAGCGCTCTAGGAACCGTCGAAAGCCGGGCGACAAGGACTAACGAATTTACAACGAACAGAGAACCTGAGCAAGTGCAGGGTCTAAGACGAGTCGCAGAACGGGCTCCTGTTCAATTGCAAAAGATGTTGTCTTAACCTGGGAGACTCCGCAAATTAGAGTCTCTGGACCCTGCCGCGCACGGCCCTGGCAATCCCGCATTTCGCGTCTCCTCAGATCACTTGTGAACGTGTGCTGCCAGGCCTCACCGCCGGTCCCTTTCAACTATAGAACAGTCGGTGCAGCGGTTTTGACAGGGCGTGGTGATGCTACTGCTGCTGCTGCTGCTTTAAGAATCTGACATGCAGTTATGCATAAAATACCCTGCCCTTGGTCGTTCCTGAACACCACTCGCTACGCATTCAGGGAGAACCATTTCCACTAATCTACATAGACCGACTCTTGTTTCTCTATCGCTCTTAGATGTCCCCTTATAGAGGAGTGCATCTTTGGCGAATTCTGCTTCCAAGCTGGAAAGCCGTTAGCACCATCAAAACCTATTTCGCATTTGGATTCTTTGCAGCTGATGAAGGAAGCTCCCTAATAAATTTACGCATGAAAACTACGCAGAACGAGAGATAGCACCTTTCTGTTGAAGTGAAAAGCCGTTGCTCAAATGACGAGAGATGAATGAACCAGAGAAGAAGTTATGGCGGTGATGCTGAAATAGACTATGCTCAGTAGTCTTTGTTCCACAACCCACAACTACGCAGCTTGCATGTTGGTGCCCCAGTCGCTTTCTAGGAACCGCTGTCATAAGTACCGATGTAATCATGTGCTCCGCCTGGACAAGTCAGAAGGTAATCGATCCGATCTGCATTGGCGCCATGTGCGCATTATCGATAAGACCATCGTCCCTGCCTTGCACTCCCACATATGGCAAGAGCCAGCTCATCTCACGCATCCAAAAGCCATGGCATCAACACAGACTGCGCCAGTTGCTCTTCCACGCGTTGCCATCACATACTGTACACAATGCCGCTGGATGTTGCGAGCCGCCTATGTAGAGTCTCTTGTAGATCTTGCTGTTATTCAACCTTCACTAACACCCAGCTTAGTTTGGCCAAGAGCTCTTGTCCACTTTCGGCATGCAGATAGGTGAAATCGCCCTAATACCTGCAACCGGTGGCTTGTTCACTGTCGAATTGGTATGCCCTTATGTTACTACTACCACTACGACTACAACCACCACTTCTGCAGCTGCTGACCATTGCAAAGACATACCTCCCGCCCGTCGAACAAGGGCAGACGGCTGAAGCGACAAAAGTGCTGCTTTGGGATAGGAAAGCCGAAGGAGGATTCCCAGGTTTGCGCCATCTCTTCATAGTGTGGCAGTTTGGCCGACGACGAGAGTGCTGACGTGTTGCAGAAACAAAGGTACTGAAGCAAAGGGTACGGGATTGTATTGATCCTTCCCGAGACCTGGGACACTCGGATAAGCACGGCAAGAAGAAGGAAGAGAACACTATAGAAGAGAACAAGGCTATAGACGAAAACAAAGTTGTGGAAGAAGAGAAGGCTGCAGACGAAAAGAAGGCCGTAGAGAAAGAGAAGGCTGTAGATGAAGAGAAGACTGTGGACGAGAAGAAGACTGAGGAAGAAGAGAAGATTGTAGAGAAAGAGAAGGCTGTCGACGAGGAGAAGGCTACAGACGAAGAGCCGGTTATAGACCAAGACCAGGCGGTAGAGGAAGAAAAAGAAGAAGAGCAGGAAAGCAATGGGATTGAGCTCAAGAGAAACCCAGACGGTACCATTTGTGAGGATTGTAGGTGATGGGCACAAGTAGACTGTCATTTGCTTGGCGACCGACTAAATGTATCCAAAGCTTCAAGATCTTCATCTTGGCGCCTGTTCCTCCCCTCCGTAGGGCTACAAGTTTGTCTGTGTGCTTCATGAGGCGACTTTCTATGCGATTTGCATTCCGCCACATTGGACAGGCATCCCATCTAGGTAAGACAAAAGAAAAGGTGTCTCCGCGGACTGAAGATCTACGCATAATCTCGGAATAGACATTGAATTAGCAAAGCTTCGATCTGCGGATGCTTGGTCAAGATGTAAGGCGCATCATATGCTACCTTGTGTTCGAGTGTAGTGGTAACGACGACGACGATGACAAAGCTGACGCAGGCCGACATGAGATAGCGTCAGTATATGCGGTGCGATGATGGCTGATAGGCTCGAGGCTTTCAGTATGCATACTGCTATTATACACTAAGCGACAGTTGTGAGGAGAGCCGAGCAACCTTGAACGGCGATCATGGTGGACCCACGGCACCCCCATTCCGACCAATTGGTGCAACAACAGACTGGCCGACACACATGTACGCGTAGTACACACACATCACGTCGATGCGCAAGCCAACAATCTTATGCCCACGCTGGCACGTTACTGTAACGATAGGGAGATGTGGGAAAAAGGCCCCCCTGCAATTCTCAATACAAACACCGCTACGCCAGCTGAGGGAGATCGTCGTGTCACCGAGAAGCGCCACAGGCCTTGCTAATTCTTCCTGATTCTTTCCTACACTGCTATGCTGGCACGCACTTTACCCCAATGCCATGTAAGGCAACGCAAGTGTCGGCGGGGTCTAGACTCGGGAGGTAAGGTTGCCGACTACGACAACTAGCAGTCCAGGCACTGCAGAGACGGTCCAAACTCAGCTCTTCCAGGATGACTACACCATCTGCGTCCAGAACGGATTCGCGCCAGTTCGAGATCCCGGTACTATGGACCGCCCAGCGCAAGCCACTCACTGCAATTTGGCCTAATAGGGTATGGCCGCCACGCACATCGCTCTACCCGCTTCCTCACGAACCGAGCCCTGTACGCCATCATAGATGTGTGTTGCGATAGCTGAAAAGGCGACAGGGACCTGGACATATAGTTGCGTCGTCCCACCTCCGGCTGCGACGGACTCCTGCTTGATCTTGATTTTCCTGCTGGAGACGAAGCAAGCCAACAACACCCCTCTGTCCGTGCTGGCTGTATATTTCATTCTTTGGTACGCCTGCGCGCGCTTTTCCACACTAGCACGACTTCGGAAGCGTGCTGTCCAGTACAATTAATGTCGGAGAGAAATTTTATCGACGCTTGATCCCCAATCACACGCCCGCCGTCTCTAGATAATCATACGCCCAAGGCCCCTAAGTTTGGTAGTCTCCGCGGCGTCATCGGCGGACCTCCAAACCCTCAAAGACCTAGTACAACTACGCCGACACGTCATAGCCGGACCACAGGCGATCACATCTGCCCTGGCTTTCTACGGTGCGACACCACGAGGACACCTCCACCTCGCATTCGAATGGTTTCGAAATCTGCCAGCCGCTCTGCGGCAATACGAGAACCAATGCATCCTACAAAGGTCCAGCGGTGGTCAGGCTTGACGCGTACTGTGAACGACTGGGACCATGGCTTGCGAAGGGTATGTTCGATCCAATTGTTGCTGCGCTAAGCTGACGGCTTGATAAGGATCCAGAGCTATGGTACAAGAACGGGGACTGTTACGTCCACCTACACGCAAGAGGAACCTCACGTCGTGGTCCCTCTTTTTGCATTCCCTACAGGGTCTTGCGGCAAAAAAAGTGCGAGTCGATAATCAGTCAATGCGATGCTCAGTTGGTTTCGCCGCACTCATCCACTTCCCAGCGGCTCAAACGGGTGCCCAGCTCATTGCTTAATGCGAACCAGCAACCGAGTACCATCGAGCTCTTCATCCCCGCTCCTACAGATGTTGCCCGACAAGATGCATTCAGATGGCATATCACAACTCGCAACTTCTTCGCTTTCTTGCTGGGCAAACCATTGGTTGGCGACCATATGGGCCAGGCATTCGTGGACCTCCAAGAAAGACTGCATCTTTTTCGACCTGATCACCCTAGCAATGTTCAGGACTTCCTAGCTTACGCCGAAGACCAAGGTTATCGCGACTTGGTAGAATGCACAGACTACGCCCTTGCAGGTCTCTTTTACGCAGAGCATTTTAAACTTAAAGACGTATGGGTTGATGCATTTGCTCATTGCGTTGGCATGAACGACAGTCTGGCCCTCAGCCCGGAGTTTCCAGTAAGAAGCCAACCTGCATCATTTGAGCACAATGCTGATGACTACTTATAGCTCATCTCAAAACTCACCAAAGCCTTGATCACTCGGGCTCATCGCGAAGTCGACGCTCATCTGGGACGCGTGTCTACTGCGCTTAGCACTTTCCTCGAAAAAGACTTCTCGCCTGCATACCTTGGGCTAACGGATGCCGCACGAAGCCACCTCGACCGTTTCCGCCGTTTCTTTCATACTTTTTACGCTGACAAGTTCGGCTATTGGCCGCCGCCTCGAGGCGTTACGTTCCCTAAAGCTCTTTACAAATCAATGTATTATGATTTCAAGAGCCTTTACGACTATCTCGTTGACACGACGTCTACTGTCGACATCTCTTCTCAAAAGCCAGCGAGTGGCGGTATCTGTGTTCTGCAGAATGTGCTTAACTTTGACCAACAGCAGAACTTCACCTCACTACCACATCCGTTACCATTGTTGCCGACATATGTCTCGCCTTTGAAGAAACCAGAATCTCACAGGCCCTTGATACAGCTCACTCTGGCGAGCCAGCATCAACGAACACATAAACTGCATACCATGAGCGGTGCGTTGATGGCTGCAACCAACATCCTCGATCAGCAAGTCACAAACTCGAAGATCGTTCAGGCATACATGCACTTCGAAAAAGCACATGCCGTCAACGCCTGCCGCCGCGAAGAGAAAATAACAGTAATGGACGCCCGCAAAATTAGGTGGCTCCTCATCTACGGCACTCTCCAGTACCTGGTATCTGCGCTTCGGGCACCAAAGCAGGTTCGCGACTGTGAAACCTCAGATTATCCCTTATGCTATATCGCCGATCCAACTGCATCAGGTGCAGACAGCACAGATACCACTCCTTTGCCAACGTCTTCTTCGATAACTCCTCACGCTATCGATCAGTATATCTCAGACTCGCAGTGTAGTCCTGTGTCCATTGAGCCAGACTGCCAAAGGGAAGATTACTTCACTCCAAAGAACTTGAGTCGGCGAGGGTCTATGGAGGTATCACCACTTAGGCTTTCTCGACCAGTGCGCCCATCCTCAGTGCACTCATTGACACAGCTATCACTGTCCTCGCTGAGCTCTCGGCGCAACAGCGTCACGGCACAGTCCACGCGTCACTACGTTAGCAGTATGTGCGCTGATGACATATTGAATGAGTCAGTAACAACCACTCCAACGCCAAGCAACGCACCGCTTTATCCTGCCTGCTCTGACCAATCTCCCTCGCCGATCCTCATCAGTAGAAGTGGGTCAGAGACGTCTTGGTTCAGATCACGTACACCTTCCATTTCGCACAGCAGTCGGGCCTCGATAAGAAGCACGGACGCCCACCCAAGAACTCCATTACTCGAATGTTCGCAACTCGATCGTTCTGCAAAGGCATTATCCTTTTTAGGCATAGGAGAACCTCCCAGCCGTTCAGATAGTACCAGTTCCATGGGAAGCTCATTATGGAGCGAAAGCATAAGCGCAGCTTCATCAGGGTCAAGTGTATGCGAAGACAGGCACAAGATGAGCGATGCAGAAGGGAGCGGTCTTTTAGGTGGTCTTGTTCCCATTGCGACGCCGATTGACTCGCCAAAGACCACGTCACCGACTACATTACTCACATCACAAAGCCAGATACACCCTTCAATGCGGCAGGAATGTCAGCAAAACGGGTTTCAGTTCGGATTCAATGACGGAAAACCAGAACTCAAACATGACATTAACACAATTGGCATGGCTGTCTCTATGCCTCCCTCGTCCATCTCACAAGCTTCTTCGGATATACAACCTACATGTACTGCTGGCGAGGCGCACCCCCTTGTCCCCGAAAAAAGACCATTTCCTTTGCGATCTTTCTCCACTACAGACAGTATACCTTCTGCATCTGAAGGCGGCCCGGATACTGCTGAAACTGCTAAAGGCGGCTACTGGGACCATTACAAGACTACGCTCACTCAGCAACGAGAACGATCAAGGGCAAATACTGAATCGCGGTTAGATTCTGCTACATCCATGCCCTTCAAAGTACCTTTCTCCCGTCTCTCTAAACCCAGTAATGAAGACAATCGCGGTGTGAAGGGCGAGCGAAGACTGTCCCATCTGTGGCGACGCTGAATTTTTTCCCTTTGATCAACTTTGCGCTTTTCGGGTTTCCTGCATTTTGAGCGATTTACACGTGCGGCGTTTTGGCGTACAAAATCTGTCTCAGCAACTTTGTTCTATACCCTCAAAGGCGTTAGCATTTCCAACTTTTACAACAGCAGACTAGCGAGATATTTTCCCTAAGGAAAGAATAGCGATATCTTACTCCTATCCTACTCTACGCGCCCAGAAAAACCTGTTTCTCTGATTTTGATCGGACCCTTAATCTGGCCAAGACAACCGGAGCGACTACGGACACAGCTTTGACATAAGTAGCCCCGGTTGCGAGTCTTAGGCTACCAGACTTTATCATCTTGCGGGGAAAATGTTGGTGTTGGCTAAATGCTTGCCTGTCACAATGAGTGGGTGCTCAATGGTAATTTCGGGCAAGATCATGATCATCGAAGCTGCCTGTGGTTGGGGAACTTGAACGCATGCACACGACAACTGATGAATTCGGCCATCATAATCTAACTGCTAAACTTTTCACAGCCATTACCCCTTTTCCCCTGGAAGCTCCGTCTCCGCAGCCTAAATGCCGATGGTACATGCAATAGAATAGAACTTCCAACAGTTCCCTTATCAAAAAAATGCAACTCAGATTATAGTAGCATAGACAGCGAGTCCGACACATCGTTCGGCATCAATGCGGTCGGCTGGAATAAGAAAGACGCTGAAATTTATGAGTCCCCAATTATGGCGTTATGCTTAAAAAAGACTGACTAGGACAGCCAGGGACCGCATTGTCGAAGGCTTTACCAAAGGAACACGCTCATATTGGTTCAGATCCGGAGCTCAGTTTGCGCTGACTCTGTCGATTGCTAATCATCAAAATCATGCGACGACTCTGTGATTGAGCATGCATCGCCCTCTAGTGACGTTAGGAACTTCAACTAAAGAAACTAATAACAGAATGGTGACGTTAGTGAGCCTCAGGCAGAATAATCGCCTCACGTAGTCAGATATGACGCCCTTATCCAACGTCTACGTTATGTCAGTAGTACTTAGCGGTGCAGCCTTGTGTTTCAGAATCACCACTTCTACCGAAGAAAACGAGAAAAAAGAGAAATGTAGTACCCACGCTTAACGACAATAGGCTATGAGTATGTCTGCCGTGCCGGGGCTCGGCCCTTTGCTATGCAAGTGTATACACAGAACCAACGTTCCTCGTATTCACACGACCAAACTTTGGTTTGTATACGGCCAGAATGTGGATCCAACAGTGGGCATCTGCAATAGCAAAAGACAATTATTCGCACCAATCAGCATCGCCGTTAAACACTTGTGACACTTGCGAGTACAGTCTTACGAAACTAATTTCTTTGATTGAGGCTGATCAGTACTGTTTTACATCTCAGGTACGGGGGTCTGGCCGCTAGAAGGTCGGAACTTGCCATACACACCGCGGTAGGTCCACCATGCTCAGACTCCGCCATTTCTCGTATTCCACTCGACTCCCCTGTAGGAAACAATCTCAAGCTGCGATAGATCGCCTAGTCGATACTTCATGGTTGAGTCGGTGGGGGGCACTGGAGAGAGATAAATACAACATCAAGAGTCGTCGTAAAGGTCATCCTCACCATCAATTTCCACTCCATCAACTTCCCCACCAAACACCCTTCTTCCTCTTCTTTCTCCCAAAGAGAAAAAAAGTAAATCACTACAAAAAAAAAGGCCATCACCATGCACTTCCTCACCCTCACCACCCTCTTCGCCGCCAGCGCCGCCGCCGTAGCCATCCCCGAACCCCACTGGCGCAACCACAAGGAGCACATCGCCATCACCGACTACACCCTACGCAAGACCAACGGCACCATCCAAAACATCAGCTTCCACATCTCCGCCGCCCACGCCGGCAACACCACCTGCCAAACCGGTCCCGTCGCACAGCTACCCAGCACCATAACCCCCTGCAGCGGCGCGACCACCTTCCGCTTCGCCCTGTCTGCCCTCGGCAGCGGCACCGCTCCCGCCGCCAACAACGCTACGGCGACGGGATCCGACCCCAACCAGTACGACATCACTGTTTACCACGAGAAGGGCTCAAAGGGCAAGTTCGGAAAGGGCAGTGTGCCTACGTACTGCCACACTGCTGGCTTGGGATGGACAGACTTGGTTTGCCAGCAGATTCCGGCTCTGGGTCCTTATAAGCTTACTCTTCGCGGTTAAAAGTCGAGTGAGACTGGAGAAGCGTCATGGAGGGGGTAGAGGGGGAAATGGTATGTGTGCGTCCGGAACTGCGCTTTTTTGTATGTATATAGTGTTGGGGAAAGGGGGGATGAAGGGAAAGAGGGAAGGAAAGAACAGGTTCTTTCTTTCTTTCTTTCTTTCTTTTTTCATGAATATGAATTTTTGATTTCTGGAATGGATTGATTTAATCGATGGCCTTCTTCTTTTGGGCTTTTGTCTGGAATGGTGAAGTTTGAGTGGTACTTGCTTTGTTTGTTTACACAAAAACTAAGACATTGGTAGTGTGAATTTTCAATACTCATGGGCTAGGGGACTGTCTCTGTGTTGCTCTAGTTCAAGGTATACTGAACATCGGTATAAACAGCGCCTCGCAGTTTCCATCTTGCGTTCTTCGCCCTCCGGGAGGAAATATAAAAGTGTTTGAAGATCCACGCTGCAATGTAAACAACAGCAGCAACCACCGCCTTTTCTTGTACCATAGCTTTTCCCTTTGTCTCACTGACCCCGATACTGCTACTGAGTTCCGATACAAACTAGCACCTTTCTAACTCAAACAAACATTACATATAATCTCTCCATTGTCAACATAGCGTCTTCGCGTACCCTTCTCTCCTGATACGATTAGATAATCTCAACATCGCCTAATTCGCGTTCGAGCATGAGAAAAAAAAGAAAACGAGACGAAAGGGTTATTTACGGTAATTCATCCCATTCGACCGTAGTCGAGGGTGTGAGTAATATGCAATAATATCATTGCCCTGTTTCACGCCGTCGAGAAAAGCTGCAGCGACGTCTTCGGTGCGGTGAGCGCGTGATTGGAGTTTTGATGCAAAAATGTAGGCTATGTTACTTGTGTCACAAGCGGGACTGTCGTCGTGCACAAGTTGGAACGAGTCGACAAGTGCAGCGACTAGCCCCTGAATATGTGTCAGACTGGCTTTATCGCGATGCATGCCGAACGTTCGTGTGATGGCTGCCATTGCTCGTGCGGTGGTAGTGTTGATGGTGTTATTTTTTTCTCTCATTTGGGATGAGACGTGTCTTGTTCGTCGTCCAGGCCGGAACTCGTGTAGATTTAATATCTGCGAGCATTTTTTGTCGTTTTCCGCAAGGATCTCGAGGTCTGATATTGGGAAGTGCGAGATGATAGTTGGTGCAGGCACCGAAGCCCATACCATACGTTCTCGTAGGCGTTTAGTAAGGGCACTATTACATCATATGGCATACTTGGTAACTCACCAGCGTGACCTTTGTATTTGGCCCACCATGCTTGGCCTTCAGCCTTGAGCATTTGTAAGACATCTGCTGCTGGCAGGGTTTTGTTTGGCGCCGTAAGCATAGGATGGTCAAGCGCGACTAGTTCCCAGTCAGACAAAACTCTAATCTACTTTTCTCCAAGTAAAGTTCATTTACCAACTGCGATTCTCGGATTGTCCATCGTGCTGGCTTTGACCAGGGCTTGTAGTAAGCTTGTAGATAAGGAAACAAAGGTCGATGCCCCACCCTTCAAGGACAGATCTAAACATGAAAGCATGCAGTCAGTATGTTTCTCATATATGCTTTTCTCAAAGGACTTACGTAAATTCGTTAGCACCATTAGCGCTTGCTGACCTTGATCCTCAAAAGAGAAGGGGGGAGGATGTTTCCCGCGCCAGATCGAAAAGGCCTGGCTGGTAAAGCCAATCTCTTCGTCAAACGCAGTCCGACTTTTCGCATCCCATACACGAAAGGCGATATTTCGCTTGATGGGCTCTGTCAAGGTTCGACGTTGATCTGCAGTGATCGTACGAATATTCGCGTCTTCAACATCTAACAAATGTACTTCACCTTCTTCTTCTAACCCTATGATGAGTGCCATATGTCCGGTTGCACATCTTTGTACCAACAATGGTTGCTGAGGTACTTTTAGTTGGACAGACCCGTCTACCCTCCCAGCAATGCGAGCCTTTTCTTTCTCTTTCTCGGCAGCGCGGCGGACAAGCGACCTGTATGTCCGTCTTGTCCTGGGCGATTTCGCATACCGCGCTGTACCAGAATTGAACCTCACCTTTGTCTCTCTTCGTAACAGCTCTAGACCCAAGTCTGTTGCAGTTTCTTCAATAATTCCATGGATGTCCTCGTATGTCCCTTCAGGATCGTGGAACGGTATTGCCATCACACGAGCGTACTCGGGAAATGCACGCCCGCCGTATAGCAACATATGGCTCTCGAATTGATAACGCACGATTGAGAGTCGAAGGTCAAGGCCAGTAATCTTGTTAAAGACTTGAGGAATAATCGATGAGTCGGTATGATCATACCATCGGTACAGGATAGTCAACAGGGTCCTCTCATCTTCGTCCCATTGGTGATACGGAGCCCGTTCAATGTTTCTGAGAGCCTCCAAAGAGTTCAGGTTGCTCAGCTCTTTTGAGCGCGGCGCAGGTGTGAAGCGATCACCAGAGCGTCTCATTTTTAATGTTAGCTTGTTGGAGCCCGGCGCAGGTGTAAAACGATGACGAGGGCTTCTCATTTTGAACGTCAGCTTTCGTTGTACTCGTCGGGAATCGTTCGCAGCAGCACGTTTATTGGAGCGGCAGCTTGATTCATCCGATTGTAAAAGGCGATAACTAGTATTGATTGATGCCAGGCGAGGCGGACAAGGTGTCAGTTGTAAATCGATACTATCAGACTCATATCCCAACGACCTGGATTTGGCCTGGGAAAGTTCAATGCTGTCTCTCCTGGGTGTATGGGCGAACTCTCGTAGTTGTTTGCGTAGATTGCTCTCGAAAGGTAGCTCAGAGCAGGTAGAAGACGAGTAACGAGACCTTGCCGTAGGTGTTGGAGCCTGACTTTGTGGAAACGAAGGTGGTGGACTGGAAGATTCAAGCATCAAAAAATCCTGTCCAGGCTCAGAATCTATGTATGACGACTCGAAAACATCCTCGATTGAAGGCAGAATCCGTTCCTGCTTCACATGTTGGTGACTGCTAGCCAAATCCACTTTGGGGCAGTTAGTGCCTGCTTTGAGCGTTTGAGTAAACCGAGAACAATTGGCCGTCTCTTACCTTGTACGTCTGATTCCATAGTAGTGTGCGACTGCTTACATCGGAGCTGCTCTTCCGCTGTCTGAGCGACCGCAGCTTCTGAGGCCGGCTCCCATATCAACACGCCACCATTCGTTGCCCGCCATATGTGGTTTGCCATCATGAAGATGCTCGTGAGATACTTCCAGTGGTTGCCAATCACAACAGAAGATGCTACGAACCGTTCGGTACTGCGTAATGTCGAGGTGATAGATCAAGACACAGATAAGTCGAGGGCTCTTGCAAACTTCGACAACTGTCTTGAGCGCAAGCCTCAACGCGTTGTCGCGCCATGAAAGCACGTTGTAAGCCATCTGACGTGTGATGAACGCGTCTCACGTGCGGTGAGGTGAACGAGCTCATCACAGGCGCAGCAGCATGGGCATGCACGTGTTGTGAAATCTGCAAGACCAGGTGAGCCATGGCTGCAAGAGCTTCCTTGTCAGTGCTGACATTGTGAGTAAGAAGATTTGCCAAGTAACTGCTTCGTGCCCTTACCTGAGGTTGCATAAGTGACAGAGTCGTAGCTAAAGCAGCGCAAAAACGTGAGTGCCTCCTGTGTATGGTGGAAGAAAAAGAGGCTCAGAATACCATTGAGCGCGACGTCTCGTGGAAGCGCTTCCTATGAGTTTTTCCCACCGCCCCCAACTTCAACACGTGCCTGAGCAATGCAGCCAGTATTTTCTCAGCCAGGAGTAACAAGTGCGCCAGTGACTTCTCACCGCAAGCGCATTTGACCAGAAAGCAGACAGCGGAGTGAATTTGGAGTAGTCGTATCAATTATCTAGCCTAGAACGGTGTGTGTTGCGATCTTGCACAAGGTTACACACATGGCGTGGGTAATTTATAGGCGCGGATGATAAAAGTTGAATGTCTACAACAAAAAGATGTATGTTTGGAAAAAGGAATCAATAATACCTTCCCACGCTACGTGACATTCGTTATCTGTGAAAAGGCCGACTTCAAAAACAGCAAAAATAAAATAGAAAAAAACATGGGGACTTTTTCGGGCTCCGGACAAGATGATCAGGGCGCGAGCGGGGTAAACAATCTTTTTCACAGCATTCAAACATGCAAAGAAGGAAAGGGGAATGGACTTTCTCAGTGCTTAAAATGCCGCTTGCTTGCTGGAGTTGCTGCGACCAAATTAGGGGGGCATCCCATGTGTGTATGCAACAATGTAGAGGACAAGAAGCGAAGATTGCCTGTGATACGCTGGGAGCTTTTGGAAGAAGCAAGTTATGCTAATGAGCCTTGAAAGCGGGGTCCGTATATCGGCGGCATGGTATGGCTCCATTCGCTTCTTTTGGTGGAAGTGTAGTGACGGGTTATTGGGTATTGCATAAGCGCCCGAGCGCAGTGCTTTGGCTGCTGCGAACGTGCATATGCGAGGTCCCACCTGCATACGGCTCATGACCGGTTCGACAAGAAAACAACTTGTTACGCCCCGATCGCCCTCCACCAACAAAACCAAAAAGGCCTCGTCGAACTGCATGAGCGTTCGCTTATTTGTGGCCATGCTGCTCGGTGCAGATCTTCCTCACGACCCACTTCTCCCAGAACTTGCGTTGTTGGTTGGTGACCATGACACCATCGTCTCCTAACGCGTCTACGCTATCCATATGACCGTTGCAATTGCACCATGTGATGGAGGCTGGTGTGTCTGGCATTGGCGGGAAGTGCAGAGTACCGCCTTGCTCCGGTTCCGGCTCGTCGGTTTCTGCATCCGATTCTGTGCCAGCCATTGAGCTGCCGTCATGATCGTTTCCATTGCCACTGTAGTTGTCGAATGGCTCTTCTTGTTCTCCGTCATATTCCCAATCCTCGCTTTCGTCGCTGCTGTCACTTCCGACAAGAGGATCGTCTGGTACTTCGGCCCCTAGCACCCACTGCTCATCGAAATGTCGCTCATAATCGATTCTCCGCAAGCTGACCCAATCGAGTCTTGGAAGGTCGTCTCGTAGACAAGGAAGGACATCTTTCCATCTACTGCCTTCTCTCAGGAGTACGTCTCGAAGTCTCAGTCCGCGTAGTGTCTCTCGGTGTCTAGATGCCAAACCAATGATTTCTTCGGCATCCAGCCGCCATGCTTGTATCCCAAAAGCCTGTAACTTGTCCCACTTGACGTGATGGAAAAGCTCTTCTAGTCGAAGTGTGAGTGGTCTGTATGACGGAAAGCCGATATGTAGCGCTTCAATATTTTTGGCTGCAGTGAACAGAGCCTTAGATAACGAGGAGAGATTTCTCATTCGCACATCAAGGTCTATACTATCATCAAAGTGTAACTCTAGGCAAGTCAGGCGACTAGCAAGAATACCCAATGTTGACGGCGGATTCTCTACGGCACTTGACACGCTTTGAGGACTGAGCATGGGCGATGAGATTCGGGAGCATGGAGAGCCAGACTTGAGGAGAGCCTGGCCTATAGTTTTTGCGCTGTGCAGGCACGCCGGAGGCCACCTGGGCACTAAATCGTTTAGTTCATGACTCCGCATGTAATTAATAAGCTTGCCCTCTTCCTGGTCCTGCACTCGTAGAATCTGAATGTGCTGAAGCGAAGTGAACTGCCGAAGCGCTATGTGAAGAATGCGAGCATCTTCTCCAGTGCGGACAATCTCCCTTTGTTCGTTTGCCTTTGTTTGAAAGTGAAGAACATCAAAGAGGGCGAAGCTATTGGGCTGCATGTGCAGAAGCTCTTGCAGTCGCTCCCGTCCTACGGCCTAGTTAGTATCGGCTAGACAAGTAGGATTTTGAGAAGTGAGAAGGAAGCAGTCGGACCTTGATCGTAGAAGAAGGGCACCATGTAGCTGAACTTCTTGACACGTCTCGCAATGTGCGGCTGGCAGGCAATCTTCTCGAGCCGGTCAAGGCCTCTTTTGGAGAAGCGTGTAGTGACACGTGAGAACTGATGGATGACACCGAGGTCCGAGAACTTTGTGCAGGTGAGGCGAAAGGCGGCGATGGTTTGGGCCTGGTCGTAATCTGGGGGCAGAGGCAGCTTGAAGCTCTCCTGGGAGAGATAGGCGCGGCGGTCCAGGCTGATGGGCTTTTCTGGTTCCGAGGCAACATATTCGAGGATGATGCGAAGAAGCTCGTCGGCAAGATCAAGGATACCCATTTTATGTAAGACTATTCATGACGACAGCAGAGAGGGGATTGCTAGGGCGGGGCGTCCCAGGCCAGCCAGGAGCGCACCGCAGGAGGGATATACTGTGGGAGCCGGGGAGAGGGTAGAACAGGGGAGCAGAGAGGGTGGTCGGGCCGGATCGGGACACGAGTAGGACGACGGGAGGCAGTTGGATAGCGACAGCGGGACAGGCTCGTCAACTGACAACGTGGTGTTATCTGGCGGCGATGTTCTGTAGGACGACAAGCGAAGCGAAGCGAAGAACAGCCAGAGGGGCAGGGCCGGGGAAGGGAATGCATGACCTCTTCGCTAGTAGTAAGTAGTCAGCTAAGCGTCGCTGGAGTTGAGTGCTGCAACAACCCTGCGCGCCCACTGCAAAAGCCCAATGACGCCCTGCCGCCCTAGCCCGCAAACCGCCTAGCGCTCACATGACCAGAGCTCGACGCGGCCGCCCGCCATAAGCACCCGTCGAGTGACGGGACCGTGGCTCCTCCCGCGCCAACAGACTTCGATTCGTCCCTCTGCTCTGCCGCACCACCACCGCCGGTGGGGCCTCTTTGCTTGCTCCTATTCGACCCGCCTGTCCAGCTCTCGACCCGCCTCCCTCTGCTTCGAATCAACTTCCCCTTGTCGCGATGCGTTGCCAACGAAGCATGCGTCTCAAGCGCTTGTGACGCTAATCAGCCGACCCGCAGAGAGCGTCATCAGCCCGATTCCACTGCCGTGCGCCTTGAATGCCCGTGGCCTGATGGACGACCTAAGCTGCGCTTTTGTCTGCTGACGACATTGGCCTCGGAGAGCCGCAGGGCTGAAGCCTGCGTGTGTGCAATACTCATGGATGATGCATCGATGGATGAATAGATGCATCAACGAACAGCCGCAGACAGCAAAAAACCGCAGCGCCTCCACGTCGCCCATGCAACAAAAGGTGAGGCGGACGAGGCAAGACGAGCTGAGTTGTCACTTGTCGACTGCATATAATATTTCATGCCGTCGTCCGATGCTATGAATCCCCGCAGCGGCCAAGCTCCGTCATCGCCACGGGCCCGCCTGCAGTGCTCCCCCCAAGTCAACTCGTACAAGATGACGACGCGGTGCGTTCGCCCTGTCTGCCACCGTTCCAGACTCGCCGCTCATCTGACAGCAAACGTGGTGCTTGTATACAAGCTCTATATTTGCCCCAGTAACGTCATGGGGGTTCTGCGTCGCCGTATCGCTTCCTCGCACGCAACCGTTGTGTATCGTTGCACAAGGACTCTTCTTAACCCAGACGTCGACTTGTCCGTTTCCACGCTGTCAACCCATCCCTCAACTTACACCTGGCCACATACCGCCTAAACTCGCCCCTGCCACACAACCGAGACGTGTCTCAGTCCATTCTTCCGCTCGATTTCCCCTGCCCAGTGCTCGTCATGCCCCTGCCCCTGCCCCTGACTGAATGCGTTCGCTGCGTTTGCGACGAATTTCCGTGCTGCTTAGTTTGCTCTGGAATGTTTCGTCCACGTTGTCTTCTTCGCTGGCATCGAGAACCGCAACCTCAAAAACCTCCAGGGGGCCCCAACCTTGCTCTTTGCGCTTCTCGTTCACTGCTGCACCCCCACTCCTTGTTTCGAGGGAGAGGACCAAGGCAGAAATGTCCTTGTCGGTGATGGTCGGGCCAAAAGGATCCCAGATCTCGACGTATTTGATAAGCAGACCGAAAGGATAGCTGACATGAACGGCGTGACCATTTGGTCCTGGCTCGTTGATCTCTTCAGTATGGATACGCTCATCTTCTGGAGATCCAAAGTAAACCAGGGGCGAAAGAAAATTGTGTACCGATTCTTGACGTTCTTTCCAGCTCTCAAGATGCTCTGCAAACTTTTTGTTTTTCAGTAGGGCATCGCCAGTGATGCCAACGGTAAGCACACTGGGGCTGGCCTCTGAAGTAGATGACTGTCTTCTCCCAAGCATGAACGCGAACATGGTCAGCAACAGCTTGTGGCCGATGTGGAGATGGTCAAACGTGCCCCCAACAGCTACCGATAGATGGTTTGTAGCTGTACTGGTTTGGTTGAGAGATGATTCCGGTTCCGAGGCTTCTACGCTCACTATTCCGCCTCGGACCTTTTTTACAGCATGTTGAGTCTTGGACAGAGATGTAAAGGTCTTCAAAACCTGCTCGCCTTGTTCGCTCTCGACTGAATAGACAACATGCCATGCTCGAGGGCTCCGGGCTAGTGTGTGCATATCAACGGCTGGTCCCTGGAGTTCTTGCTCTGGAGTAGCATCGGGCAGAGGCCTTGTTAGCTTGACGTCTCTGGGACACGCTACGAGTACAATGCGAGCGTCGATGCCGTCTTCATCCTCGGTATCGATAGCGTCTCTACTGGTAGTGATGCAGATGAGTTTGTAGAGGTCGGCCACTAGCTGCTGCGTGGTTGCGTAATGAGGACCCCGCGGCGCGTCCAGACGTCCATATAGATGCGGGCATGGCAAAGCAACCTCCAAGAGGGTGGGACCTTGTACGCTGCGTCGAGTTGTAGCAAGCTCTTTCAAGACGGTGCATATGGGGGCGTTGTAGGCGGCCTTGAGCGCTGCATACGACGAGGGAGCTGGGGCAGGCGGCAGCAACAACAAGGCACGATGGGCTGGTTTGGGTGAGGGCGGCATGGTTGCAAGACGGCGAGCAGCTGCCAAGCGGATCAGAGGTGTAGTAGCACTAAAGTCGAATGCAAAGCGTCTTGCGAGTAACAAGAGCATGAATTGCGGGGTCCCTGCGCCCTTGACGTGCCGGGGGCGTGAAGGAGAGGGCACGGCTGGTTGGAGGGGCAGTGGTGGGGAACGCTTGCCGAGACGGAGACGCCCAGGAACTCGAACCTACGCCAACCGCACATGTCGCTTTCCTAGACGACTACACGCCGCGACCGTTGCCCGTCCCTTTCTTTTTTTTTCTTCTTCTTCTTCTTCTTCTTCCCGTTTTCCCAAGCCAGCGCGGTAGGCATTGCAGGCGCCATGCCCTTCGGACACCACCAGAATGCGCACCCCGACCCGGCGCAGGGCATCTTTGCGGCCGCTTCGGCGCTTGGGAGTATGTAGGCTTCTGGGGCACTCAGCGTCATCATGGACTGACATGCATCTCCCCGATTCTTAGGCATAGGAGCGCCTGGAGGCAACCTGCGCGGAGCGACCCAGGGCACCACACGAGCCGGCACCGATGCCTTTCTGCCTGGGAGCAGCGGCAATGCCCAAGCCCAGGGCGAAGCGTACATGGCATCGACAGCACCGCCGGCCGCAAACTCGAGCTTCGACACGCCGCGACACAAGGCCACGAACATTGGAGGGCGCGCCAACGAAGATCTCCGTGTAGCGACGGCAGTAGGCCAGCATGCCTCAGTGCCTCCCCCTGGGGCGTCGGGCCAGCAAATGTACAACTCGCCCGACAGCTATCGATCGGCGCCCAACATCAACCTTGACCATGGCACCCCGCAAAACAGCCAGTATAGCACGCCGGCTGTGCCCGGCAGCCTCCAGCCTGCAAGCGGTTCAGGGCAGCAGCAGCAGCAGCAACACCAACAACACCAGCTACAGCAACAACAGCCACAGCAGCCACAACAGCCACAACAGCCGCAGCAGCAGCAGCGACCCGGGCCTGTCACTACCTACACTGCGCCCATCGCGCCTACCCAGACGCAGATAGCGGCCAACGCTCAGCAAATCACGCTACCCACGCGTTCAAACACCATCAGCCAGTCCCAGCACTCTCCCCACGCGTCGCACTCGTACTCGCGCTCCAGCCCAGCCGGCCTGGGCCCTGACCAGAAGTACATTCCTTTTTCCAATACCCCCGAGCAGCCCAAGTACGCCTCAGGCACTCCCGCCCAAAAGTACCAACCTTCGACTCCTTCTGGCGCCGCATCCCATTCACCCCTGGGCCTCGCCGATATCAGACCACGCGCAAACTCAAACATGGAGCCCGAGAGCGCGGGACATGGCAATCCTACCCTCGGCGACCAGAACAAGGTGCCCTCGAACAGCAACTACCTTGCCCCTTGGAGCATATACGCCTTCGACTGGTGCAAATGGAACGTCTCTGGGGGCAACAGCGCTGGCAAAATGGCCGTGGGCAGTTACCTAGAAGACAACCACAACTTTGTAAGCAGTCAATTGACAGCAGAGTGTCGTTTTTGCTCATGCACCCTCTAGATTCGCATCCTCGACACGCAGATAGCGCCCCAGGACGTCTCTGCTCCTGGCGCAACCCCATACGGCATTGAATACAATGCCATCGCCGAAGCCACATGCTCCTTCCCAGTTACACGCATGCTGTGGGAGCCACCTTCATCGCAGAAACAGTCGACAGACCTCCTCGCGACTTCGGGCGACCACCTGCGCTTGTGGTCGCTACCCCAAGCCTCTGGCAACACCACAAGCAACACCATCACGCGTTCGTCGTCTGTGAACACTCGAGAACCCCAGCTTCCCAAGCTCACGCCGCTCGCGCTCCTTTCCAATTCCAAGACACCAGAACACACTGCCCCTCTGACATCGCTTGACTGGAACACCATGTCGCCAAAGCTCATCATCACCTCCAGTATAGATACCACCTGTACCATATGGGACATACCGTCTCTTACTGCCAAGACGCAATTGATTGCGCACGACAAGGAGGTCTTTGATGTTCGCTTCTGCGCAGGCAGCGTCGACGTCTTTGTGAGCTGTGGTGCTGATGGAAGTGTGCGCATGTTCGATCTGCGCAGCCTGGAACACAGCACAATCATCTATGAGCCCTCTGACAAAGGAGCTGATAGGGACAAGGGTCAGTACTCCAACTTTTTAGGCACACGAGTTACTAATCCCTTGCACAGGCTCACCAACAGGTCGCATGTCTCCAACCAAAGCCCAGCAAACCATGTCGTATGCGCCACCGCTTCTCCGACTCGCTGCTTCTCCACACGACTCTCACCTCCTCGCTACCTTTGCCGCCGATTCCAACCTTATCCGTATCCTCGATGTCAGGCAACCTGGCCAGGCCCTCCTTGAACTTCGTGGTCACTCTGCAGCCGTCAACAGCATAGAATGGAATCCTTCTCGAAGAGGCATGCTCGCGTCTGGCGGTGACGACTCGCTCGTCCTGATATGGGATCTGCTACACGCAAACAATGGTGCTACAATCAGTGGTGAACACGCTTCCGCACAACCTCCACCTCCAGCTGCAAACTCGCATGCTGCAAACGGCGCTGCAAACCAGCAGAATGCGCCAGTCAGTCAAAAGGGACCATATGCTAGTTGGCGATGCGACTACGAAGTCGGCAACCTTAGCTGGGCACCCCAGAGCGCATTGACTGGACAAGGCGGTGAGTGGGTTGGTGTTGCTGGTGGACGTGGTATCTGGGGCGTCAAGTTATGATGACGATGATGACAATGACGATGATATGCCAGAAGTCGCAAATGGAACATGGGGAGAAGAAGTGGTCCTTTAGAAACAAAGGCTACTCGTGTGCCACGTTAGCAAGAGAGACATACGAATACGCTGTCTTGTAAATGTCATTACTGGTGTGGAGCAGTGAGAAGAGAAAGGTGCATGAAACGATGATGTTGGACCTGGCCTTTTTTTTCTTTCTTTCTCTTCTTATAGGAGCGATCTCGTTCCATCGACGGTTTATGAGCAAGTGTTGTCTTTGTTTGCATGTACACTCTACGTTGATTTAGATACCTGAATCCCTTTTTTTGTGCTTTTTTTGGATAAACATTATGAATCCGTTAGGCAACACATCACTGTTTCTTTGTGTTTGCAAACGTACTTACACGTTATCATCATGACGAAAGAAAAAGAAAAGTTGATTTGACTGAAAAGGAAAACGCTCATGATGGGCTCTCAGATGTACTAAGGCTCACAATTTGATTGCGAAGAAGAAGAAGGAAAAAAAACTTAAACTCCACTACCCTTTCCCAACTTCTTCGCCTTCTCTCTCGCCATCACCTTGCTCATCGAATAACCACCTCAACAACCACCTCGTTGCTCCAGCCAGCCTTTGAATCCGTCTCCTTCCACGCCCTTACCGTATCAATCTCAAGCACATGTTCGCACGTCTCGCTCACCCTAACGCAATGCGCGGGAATGGGGCGGCCAAAGAGCACGGCAAAAAAGTCCTTTTCGATGGAGCGTTGGGAGAGATCGGAAATGTAGAGGCCTAAGTAAGTAAACATTAGTAACATTGCCATGTGGGAAAATTTGGGAACAGCGAGAAAGAAAAGGAAAGAAACAAGAGAGAGAGAGAGAGAGTAAAGGAAAGAAGTAAGGGATATGACAAGCTTACCAAACGTGCCTAGAACCTTCAAACTCGTCCAAACCCTCAAGCGTCCCGAACTTCTCTCAATGTACGAATCCGTGTTGATGATTGCCGCTGCCCCCGTCATCTTGCCCAAGACGCCCAGGTTAGCTACGTTGATGTCCTTGGGGCCCTGCGCATCAAGCCCTGCTTCGCGTTCCAAGGTGAAAGACAGCAAGGGGAATGCGGTCAGAATCTCCCAGCCGCGAACTGCGACATCGAGGTGGACAAATGCACTGTTGGACGCCACACTCGTAGGCTTACTGACTTGTCCGTCGGTATGCGAGCGGATGACGTACGTTCCTTTTTCTGCGCCGGGGAAGGCATCGAGGGCGATGAGTTCGGAGACGGGCTTTGGAGTGCAGTTGAACACGCCGAGGATGGAGGCGCCAGTGTGTGCCCTTCCCACATAGGTGCTGACTTTGAGGAGGACGGCATCGTCATAGGCGTTGTATGCGCTTGTGCTCTTTCCAACTGTGTGCGGGCGCAGGATTACAGTATCACCTCGAGGGGTGTTTCCAGTCATCTGCGCAATGAGGTTGATATCATGTTGGCCTGGTACGTCGGTGATGTAGATGGGTCCGCCGCTTACACAGCGCCCTGCAGCATGGAAAGCTGCGTAGTCGTGGCTCGTTTGGAACATGTCCCAGTCGGGGAGGATGTTGAGGTACTGTGTCAGAATGGAGTTGTGTGCATTGCAGAAAATGTGCCATGGATGACTTGCAGGCACTTCAGGGAAAAAGTCATCAGAGTTTCGCAGCAACATGCGTGGTTTGTTGGAGGGGAGCTGTGAGTGGAAAATTAATGGAGGAGCTTGCGACATGCAGGATATTGCTCGCGCAGAAAAGTGGCGGAGTTGAGCAATGGACCAGGCGTCTTGGAAAGATTTGATCAACTTGCGCCGGTCATCTGCATCATGAAGTTCGTCGAGGAAGAACTGAGCGTCTGTCTTTACAGAGTCTACTCCGCAAGAAGACAAAAACTGGTAGAAATCCTTGTAGAAGCGGTCGACGTCCTCTTCGGCCACTACTGTGATCTTACCGCCTGAGACCCCATCTTTGAGTTGGACAACTGTCGTCTTGTACTCTTTCGCTATGCGCCCTTCAGGGGCTATCCCGCCCCAGTAGCCGAATATAGCATGCCAGACGGCAACATGTCGGATATGCTTGTACTTGCTGCGAATATCGCCCACTGTGGCTTTGAGACCGCGGGGAAAGCCATTCTTGTTGGCTTCAAATTCCATCCACGCATTATTGAATTGATCACCGCCTTCAGTATTGAGTGACTGCCAGTTGTCGTCGATGATGAGGTTGCTGATGTTGATCTCATTCTTACTCAAGGACTCCAATGCATCGAAGATCTTGTCTTCTGTAAGTTTTTGACCTATTCCATTCCAGGTGCAGTACGACAACCCGTCATACCAGTTTTCCAGCCATTGCGGCTTGAAATCGTCAACAAGGGCTTTTGTCTCTTTGTCAATCTGTCCGGTGGATTCTTCGTACGCCATGACAAGCTTGCGTGCGTAGTACATTGAAGCTGCGATTGCAGCTTCCACATTTTTACCAACCGCAGCAGCAATACGAACTGTGCCATCCTTCTCGGCATCGTTTGTGGAGTTCATCACGATCCTTCCATCGCCGTCATGGTTGAGGGTGGTAAGGACGTCGCCAACTCCACTTATTGCTAGCACTACTAGATGTGACCCGTCATGGCGCTCAAACGCAGCCATGACTGCCTCTTTGTCTGGCTGAAAGCGCTCCTTACCTTGTCTGGGAGCAATCCATGGAGCCCATAGACGGACTGCAGCAAACCATCGAGAAAGGTTTGTCGGCTTTCCCAGTTTTTCGCGCGATTGACCTGGTGTTTTGCCAGAGGCTGCTCCAATTGGGTAGGTGATATCCCATAATACCGTATTTGGTGTGTCACTTTGTTCTTTCGCAACTGTCAGAAATGGCGGGAGATTTTCGAGATAATATGTCAGGTTGTCTTCCAACGGCTCCGGTGATTGATAGATCAGATGACCATCGGATGTTGAGAAGTGCTCGTTCGCCCATTTCCATGGCTCATTCTATAATCGTTAATTGGAGTCCCTAAAGAAGGAATTCATTCGTATTTTCGATTTTCAAGAAGTATTGAGGGAAAAGGATTAAAGCAACGGGAATCTAAAAGTCTAGAACCTACCTCTCCTGCCCTAAAAGTGACCGTATACGATACCGAAGAACCGTGTTTCGGGCGACCGGCAAGTTCAAATGTAAAGCACTGACGCCGTAAATCAGTCCGATGTGGACTTACTGCTGTCTTGAGACTATCAGCTTCGTCAATGCATGTGTATTGCTACAGCCAACCATACCACGGTAGGCTCAGTGTTGGGCTCAAGGCTAGAGCTGGTCCATTGGTCGGGTGTATGGAAGTTGTGCCATAGAGCAACCTCCCAGCTCTTTTCCAGACCAGCTGAGCTCTCAATGACTACTGTAAACTTGACCTGGGCGGATATCAGAACAAGACCTATCTAGCATGCTTAGGTGCCTGGAACTCACGGAGTCCCTGTCTGACGCAATCGTTGTTGTCTGGCCCAACGGCGGGTGACAGCTAAGTGAAGCGTACATGGTAGCAGAACACAAGGTCTTATTGTACGGAAGAAGTAAAGCTTGTATGGCTCAAGGACAGGTGGGAGGAGAGGTAGGCTATGTTATTAGAGCAGGATTGGTAGAACAAGAAGACACAAGCAGGCACGGTAACAGGAGTTGGAGGGAATGATAGTAGATTGATGTTTGATTGATGTCGAAGCTAGGAGATTGACGGTGTACGTGCAGACACTAATCATAGCATCATGCGCAAGAGAAGTGCATGTGACGTGTGCGGATGCGGATGGGATGCGGATGCGGAGATGGTTGGGGAAGCTGCAGGAGCTTCCGGGGGTGTGCAGCCAATCGGCGTCGTGCTTGTTCCAGCTTGGCAGTCGGGAACATTTTGACCTGGGGCCCAGATGCGATGCGGTGCAATTGGCAGCCATGTCATCCTTGAGACAGCTGTCTAGGCCACGGCTCTTCGTATGTCGACGATGCGTACGGCAGCAGTCTACTTTGGCGCGCGGTGAGCGATCAAGTAAGAGATGGGCTGACGAGGAATCCGATCCAGCAGCCAGACAGGCACAATGGGAAGAGCAAGCGGGCAGGGTGCGAGCGGGGATGCAGCACAGCATGCTGAGGGTGCTTGAAGAGCGAGGATTTGTCAAAGATGTTGCTGGGTGAGCACAGCGAGAAGCAAGTGGCTGTGTGACCATACTGAGAATTCGCAGCGGACGCCAGAATCTCGACTGGCTGCTCACTGAGAAGCGCATTGGGGTATACGTTGGAGTCGACCCTACGGCACCCTCGTTGCATGTCGGCCATCTTCTTCCTCTAATGGCGCTGTACTGGATGTACCTCCATGGCTACTACACCGTCAGCTTGGTGAGCGCCCCGCGATTCGTCACGCACAACGGCTGTTAACCAAGGGTTAGTTGGGCGGAGGCACAGTACAGATTGGCGACCCTTCTGGGAGAACGACGGCACGCTCGCGCCAGGGCGAAGATGTGCAATCCATGAATGTGGAGAGCATACAGCGGCAGCTCGAGACGCTATGGACCAACGTCAAGTGTCTGGGAATCAAGCACCAATTCTCCCAGATGATGAGCCGGAAGCAGGACATTCTCAACAACCGCAAGTGGCTCGAGAAGCTTAGTGCGATCGAGCTAATGAGGGACTTGGGATCTGGTATGCGCCTGGGTGCCATGCTTAGTCGCGATTCGTAAGTCGCAGGGGACTGCCCGTGTAGACTCGCCTTCTCACATATGCACCAGGGTCAAGCTCAGAATGGAAAGCGGCGAAGGCATGGCCATATCCGAATTCAGCTATCCTCTCTTTCAGGCCTACGACTGGTGGAGCATGTACAAGAATCAGGGTGTCCAGCTCCAAATTGGCGGCTCCGACCAGTATGGCAATATCATTGCAGGCATGGGCGCTGTTAGTCATATGCGCAAGATACATCGCATGAACGACGGAGCAGAAGAAGAAGAAGATCCACGTGTAGCGACATATGGTCTCACAACGCCGCTCCTTACAACGGCTTCTGGCGAGAAGTTTGGCAAGAGTGCTGGTAATGCTGTGTGGCTTGACGGCCAGATGCTGAACTCGTTCGATCTCTACCAGGTAATATATACATATCAATCACCTTGACACGAAATCAAACAGTCCACTAACTCGCACTGCAGTACTTCATGCGCACTGCCGACGCCGATGTAGAACGCTACCTCAAGCTCTTCACCTTCCTCCCACTCGACTCGATCGAGCTGCTCATGTCGCAGCAAGCCCAAGACCCCTCGAAGCGCCTCGCCCAGCACATCCTCGCCCGGGAAATCGTCGAGCTCGCCCACGGTGCCGCAGCAGCCAGAAAGGCCGAAGTCGCTCACAAGGACGCTTTTGGACAGGGCACAAATACCTTCTCGCTACTCTCGCTGCGTAATGCTATTTCCAGCAACAGGGGCACTGATGAGACATCACCGGCGGCGGCTGCTGCTGCTGCTGCTGCTGCTGCTGCTGCTGTTGCTGAGCCCTTGAGCAAGAGGGAAAAACAGCTCTTGGAGTACAAGCAAGCCTACGCTGCAAGTTCACCTGCTCGGCCTGTCTCCGGTGATACATCCCAGCAGCAGCAGCAGCAGCAGCAACAACAACCACCATATCAGAAGCCCCTGCACGATAGCATTGTCACTCTACCCCTCTCCATGCTCCAACCAGGTTCCTTCCCACATGTACTGCATGCTGCTGGCCTTGCCACCTCACGATCAGAAGCGAGTCGGTTGATAGCGAAAAAGGGGGCGTATGTTGTCGTGCCCAACTCTGGGCCGGTGGAGAATCCGACTGCGCTCAAGTGGGCGACCATTGAGGCTGGCAAAGAAGTGGATCCGAATCACTACCTTGTCGACTGGGAGGCGTTGGTGCTGAGGGCGGGCAAGAGCAAGATTCAGATTTGTAGAGTGGTGCGGGATGAGCTGTTGGAAGGGGGCGAGGAAACAAAAAAATGATTGACGGAGGTCGCTTTAGACTACTGGTATACATTTTGTGACAATAGCTACATGGAGAATAATGCACAAACCACTACGCTGGCGGGACCTCTCTTCTCTTATCATGTTTCTCATCCAATGTGACCTCTGATGCAATGGATAACCATGATCTGTTTACAAACGTATCAATTATACCGCTTTCCGTCGTGTTTACCTATCGGCTTCAATGCTCTATCGCCAATACATTCTCTTGGTGCTGATGCGTCAGACGAGGACTTATGGTCCCCCATGCCGTGCCCAACGCTCCTGTCTCGTATTTGGATGATGCCTCGGGTGTTGGAATCGTGTTCCCACACCAACTTTACAAGGTGCTTCGGGGACAGGAGCACTTCCTGCATGATTCGAATTACGAGGAACAACATTCTCTTTGGATAACGTGTAGTGGGTTCTGGTAGGGGACGCACGATTGCCATATTGTATATTGCGAGAGGAGTGGTAGCGTGATGGACCGCGCTCAATGCAGACGTTTGGACTTAGGGGGCTGAGTTGAATCTCGTCATTAGAGGAGAGGCGTTGATGGTTAGCGTCATGTTGATACAAATGAATTGGAGTTGTGGGGCGCGTAGGAGAGTGGGTGGATCGATACTCAGTGGTGAGCTCCTTCAGCGAAAAGGGTGATTTGGATGGTATGGAGCCACTTCTGGTGTAAGTATGATCCTGGTCGTAAGATACGTCTTGTATCGTAGCCTTGACTGGCCGTGATGCTAGCGGCCGTTGGGCGATCCTAGACAAGGCAGTGTCACTACATTCTGAAAAGTACTGACAGGGCTCTGGCTCAACCCATGCATCGTATCCCTCGACATGGGCATCGCGTTCATCACAGTCTGGCGTTGAAACCTCCGTCAGCCACTCAGATATGCGATCGTCAGGTACGAAGGCGCGAGCAAATTTTGGGATCCGCGACCCCACGACCAGGTAGCCCGAGTCATCCGACCAAGATTCAGAACTCTGATCTGATACGCCGGCAACATGTGCCTGTGCATGTCGAGGTCTAGCTCGAGATGAAGGCGTCGACATGCAGAGTGACTGTGGTAGGCGAGTGGGGAAGGTCTGTTGCGAAGGGTTGCGCACATGGCCAGGCGGAGCTAGCGGCGGCGATGCTTTTCTTGACACATTCGACAGTTGTGGGTATAGAGGATGCTTGCGCGGCTGCGGTATTTGCTGTTCACGGCTAGCATGTTCGAAGATCTGCCTCATGCGTGCAGCATGCCCAGCACGCGCGGGTGATTGAAGCAGTAGCGAGCCGTGATGGGAGCGACGAATGCGGACATTAGCTAGCCCAGAAGGCGAGGCCGGCCCCAGGCTTGACTCCAATGGCTTGGGAGGTGGTGTAGCGGGCTGAGCATTTGGGTAATTAGTGGAGTCGTCGTGCGAGCACGGAGCTGCATGGCCACGGAGAGAGACTTCGGCGCTATTGTTTCGCAACGGCCGAGTTCTGAAGCGGTGGTCAGGTGTTACAAGTGTGCTGATGTTATCGTAATAGTCGCTGTCTATTGATGGCACTGCGCTAGGGGACCGACCGACAGCTTGTATAGCGACGCCCTATGCCCACGTTAAGCAAATTGCAAGGTAGGGCTAACGGTGTCTCCAGGACGAACTTGGTGCAACGAGGCCATGCTGGACAGCAATTAGGCAAATAAGCAGTAGCGCCAACGGGGTCTTGTTTGAACAGCTGCACGCTGTTAGGATTAGTCGCGCAATGGATGACTCGAGGACGACGTTGGCTTGGTGGGATGCGGCATGGTGGTAGATGAAGGGCGCTGCAGGCACCTCACCCAGTCTCCCGTGTACTGCAACGACCCGTCGTGCCTGCGCTGGCAGCACAGGGAGATGGTGGTGGTGGTGCGACGGGTGCGACGGGTGCGACGAGAAGATACATGGCGTTGGCACGAATGGCACTCGCGAGCTTGAGGGTAGTCAGTGCTGGCCATGGCGACGCTGCTAGAGGTTTGAGTGGTGTTGAATGACGTACCAAGGGCTACGCGATGCAGGCACATGGCGGAAGGAGCCATGGCGACAGTGGGCAGCCGCCGTTACACTCTCGGCATGCACCGAGCCTCATCCCTACATACCGTTGATTAGAGGATGCCATCATTCGATAGCGTCGTGTTGTTCTTTTTTTGTGTGTCTTTTTTTACTTTTCCAGTTCCCCTCTATTCGTCTTTTTTTTTGCCGGCACGCGTACATACAATCTCCTTGCCGCGTCACGTGCACAGGTGCATGGCACATTTCCATCTTATCGTCCATGGCAGCGAGCCGCGCTTTAATTACCGTCAACAGGCAAAATTCCCCATAGTGTACTCGGCTCGAATCTATCTGACCGCGCAGACCCTGGCAGAGTCATCTATACATACATACTCGATACCACATACAAAGTAGACGCATCCGCCGCCGTGCCAGTCGACGCCAGCGCGAACTACTACCGGCACTAGTGGCTGAGCGACCGTCCGTGACACCTGCAGCCGTCGCATCGGCTTGTCCCAAACAAGGCGCCGCGCATGCAACAAGAGAAGCGAGGCCACACTATGTACCCAGAAGGCCCGTCTTGGCTGGGACCATATTCGAGACCAATGCGTGGGCCTGACTGGCGGGCTGGCGGGCTGGCGGAGGTCGATGCCTAATCATGCAAAACGCGCTATCGCCGCAGTGCTTTCTCGTCCAGGCCCCCTCTCGCCAAACGGCCACCACCAAGTGAACAACAACAACCACAACCACAACCAAAACCACCATCACCAGCTATCGCCATCTCGCCATGTCAGCCTCGTGGGCCAGACAGCCTTAGCCGCATGTCGCCGCTTACGCCCTCGGGCCATTGTCGCTTATTTTTGTTTTCTTTTTGGGACGCGTCGTCGGAACCCACCCTCGCCATCATCTCCTTCCCACACGGGAGGGTGTGCGCTCATGCCTGTCGCACCATACTGCATCGTATAGCCAGTGACAACCCCGAGGCCCCCTGAGCCGGCCGTCGACGTGGTGGCGTCTTCGCTTCCTGCACCACACCTTCTAGTCTGTGCGTCTGAACTCTGAACTACGCCAACCTTGCATGTCCCACCCTCAGCCCTGGCTGCTCTCCCAAGTCTCGGTGGTTGCGAGACAGTCTATCGCTGCCTTCGCTGCCTCATCTATCCTGTCCACCCTCTCTCCTTCCATTCAAGCTCCGCCTCAGTGCATTTCTACGAGCTCGAGGCTCCCTCAGCGACTCCCCTGGCTGCCGCCATCAAACTTCGAACCCGCTGCCTTTCTTTTCTTTTTCTCCTACTTTCGTGCCGTTGCGAAGCCTAGCCTCCGCTCTTACCACCTGTACATACTTCGTATACTTAGCCTAACGGTCTGCCCACCAAGCTGGATATCACGCCCGGTGACCGGCCATAGTCAACATCTTCACGTCTTCGTAGTCTAGCTCTCCGGCGACCCTCGTCACACACTCAACCGGCCACCTCTCACGGTACGTACATGGATTTTGTCTCTTGAAACCGGGTTGGGATCATCGCCATGCTGCTGCTACAGACTGCGTCACAGCGCGCTCTGCCTTCTTGCCTGGGCATCCGCCGCGACCGCATTGGGCCTGCGATGCCTGGCATGCATGGACTCGCGGTTCATAGCAGCGCTGTTGTACTCTGCGTTACCGTGTACCTTCTTGTTTGTGTCGCCCTTGCCATCCTGCTTGGGCCCCATTTCTTATGCAAGGAACCAATTCTGACTTGCATCGCTCTAGGCCTGTCAATGTCTGATACAGTGTATTCTCACAGCTTGCCAGCCTTTTAATCATCGTCTCATCAAGACCTCTGGTAACCAGCCATTTGCTAAGCAAGGATTCGCGACCTTCTGTCGTCTCGAGTCGTTCGGCCTCGTTCCTGGCTACCCCCCTTCGTTCACTATCCTGCCTGCCACTTGGATGACTTGTCTGGACCGTCATCCGAAGACCCAGCATTCCGACTGACCGCTGCCCATTGTACATGTTTGTATTGGTCATCAGTCGCGTTGCAACAGCTGCATATGCCTCAGTGGTCGCGCAGCAGCCATACCCATAATTAACACCTATCACGACTCACGGCCTGTTTAAACTGTCGTCATCACCTTGGATTACTTTCACTCCCTCCGTGTCGGAGCCTCGTGCCACGCACCATCCTTTCATAGCATACCGGTGTCGGCCGACACACCTACCGTCGGCATTTCCACACTCGATTCATGAGTTACGACCCGAGGTTGGGCGCCGGAGCATACCGTGCAACGGACGCGGACAGAGATGGAGAAGTGAGGAAGGGTTCAGTGCGGGCGGCTCGGGAAAGGATGCAGGCTGCACAAAAGAGGACCGAACTCCCAGACACTTCAAAGATTATCGGTCTCCCGCGGCGGCCGAACCAGCTTGTCTCGCAACGCTCTCAGGATAGGGCCACTCCATCGCAACTAAGGCTTGTTCCAGATAGTAGAAGTGACATAGAGTCGAGCTCTCCATCACCGCAATGGCCCCTTCCCAACACCAGATCAGAGAGGGCAGATCCCTCTCCTCCTGGTATTCCGCCCCGCTCGCCCAAAAGGCTTCAGTCGCCCCGAGAAGACCCCCGACCTCTGTCAGAAGAGTTTCCAATTCAACAACTATCGCCAGATACCGCTTCTCCAACTTTCCCGGCCTTTTTAAATCCCAACGACACACTTTCCCCGGGCTCTTTCTACTCTTCGCGTCCAATTACCACGTCGTCTATCGCATCCGAATCCTCCATCGGATCCATACCCGATTTCCCCGTCCCTCAACCACCCATGCCAAGCATACAGCAAGCTCGACGATTCCCAAGTATTGGCCCCCCACCATCGGCGCGGAAGGGGCCTTCGTCGTATTACACACAGATGTCCTATGTGTCACCAATCGTTGAGGAGTCAGAGACGCATTCGACAGCGATACAGTCGCAACGAGGATCGTTCGCATCCAGCAATGTATTTCCAAGCAATGGGGATGCCTTCTACCCAGACGATGACCCCTTCTCGGAAGATGAAGGGACGATCGACAGCAACCTCGACTCCATGTCAGCCACAGAGCACGACGACCAAAGAGGCCTTGTTCAGCAATCTCCAGCGCTTGTACGACAAGCTAGTCTGGGTAGGCGAACCAAGCCATCGCTCATGACTATTAGATCGGTAGACAGTTCCGGAGACAAGAAGAGCGGTTCAAACAAAACAAGGACAGATGCATCTGGAATTGGTGCTGGCGCAATGGGGCTGGGCGCAGCAGCATTCGCAGCAAGAGACGGCTCGTCCTCGGGAAGGACTAGGTCGCCTCTGAGCAGGGAGGCTTCGTCGGATTCTGTCAGCACGCTACCAACATCCAAAGGCAAGGCTGCAGCGAGCGGAATAGCGTCGCCACTTCAACAGGAACTGCGCCCGATTGCATTGGCGGATCGTGCTGGTTTGCGACGGCCTCCGAGGCTCGATATGGACGCCGTTCGTGACGCTGAGGCCCGTGGAAGCCTAACAAGTTTGCCGGATCTGATTCGAAGAGCGACACGACTTGCATCCAATCTCGATCGAGGACGTACAGCCAGTCGACTAGGCATGGACTTTTGGGAAAGTGGAGCTCCTGACAAGAATAATGCGCGACAGTCTGGCCTATCTGAAATGCTTGCAGCCTTTCCCCCGCCTGGCCAAGAAACTCCAGTTCGTTCGGGCTGGGGTACTCCAAATATGAGCAATGGTGGCAACTCTCAATGGCCTTCGGTCAGGAACTCAGATAACGGCTTTGCAAACGACGCAGTCAAGAACGAAAAACCGCCCCAACGCCGAAAGTGTTGTGGTATGCCATTATGGTTGTTCATCACACTTCTCATAGTTTTGCTCATCATCATTGCTGCTGCGGTCGTCATTCCTGTGGTCTTGGTCGTCATCCCCAATCAAAACAAGGCCGCTGATAGTACTGCTGCTCCAGATATGCAGGGAAGTAACAACAATGGTAACAGCGATGCAACCAGCACAGCCGGCCCTGCCATACCAGTTCCGACATCTGGCGCAGGCGATAAAAAATGCTCTGGTGTTATCACTTGTCAGAATGGGGGTGTTGCGATTCTTAATGCGGATTCATCATGCAGCTGCATTTGCATCAACGGCTTTACAGGACGGACGTGTACTAATAACGATGCCACCGGATGCACGACTACCAGTATCGCGGGCACTGCGAACAATGCTACTATGGGTTCAGGTATCCCACGCCTCATCGAAGAGGCCCCGAAAAACTTCAATGTGCCCCTAGACGCGACACTCATCTTGTCACTCTTCTCGACTCTGTCTCTTAGCTGTGCAGCTGAGAACGCTTTGATAACATTCAACGGCCTGGCCTCCAGATCTTTACCTCGGCATCTCCACTTCATGGATCTGCGGACGACGTTCCATCCTTCACGGACATTATCAGCTCTCCACCACCCTCACCCTGCGCAAATCCCAGCTCAGCAAGTCAGACGCCAGACTGTCGGTCAGACTAAGCAGAGCGGAGCTTCGAGCAACCAGAACTCGGCTGGCGGAAAGGCTTTGATAACACAACCGATCTCAAGCAACGTCGATGCGCTTGACCTTGGCCGTATCGCTGTTCTGCTTGTGCTCCAGGAAAGTCGTAGTCTGGACGATGCCGCCAATGCACAGGAGTCGATACAGACCCTACTCACTGACAATCGTAACGGCAATACTCAAAGTGGCACCGTCGACGTCGGTCCTTTCAAACTCGACTTGGTGGATTTCACAATCAAGTTTCAAAATGGAACTACGATACAGGCAAAACCCTCGTCTACATCCACGTCTTGAGCATCATGACTCAATGCCTGTTCATACTAGACATTTTGCATTGTTTGCTTAGCGATACCCTTTTCTGCATTTTCATCATCTCTACAGACCGACACACCGTTTTCATTCCCGTAAAATCATTTGTATCAACACCCGAGCCAGTGCGCTTATGATAGCACAGCACTTGTATTTTCTTTCGTCTACTATCCTTAACACATCTTCCTTCTTATACCCGTCCAGCGGACGTTTGTCATGACACATGGACTGGATCTAATGTTTTTGTACCACTGGATATACCCTAAGATTATTGGAAAGGTTTGCTTCCAACAAAGATGGAGTTGGATAAAGGCAGTTTGGATCTAGTAACACAAAGAGGATATTAAGTAGCATACTGCATTGAATACACACTCCCGTTGAAGAAAAATAAAGATGCACCAGCAATGAAAATCTCCATGCAGTCTCATGAATGTCTGGATAGTAACGAGAGAAAGCAAAGACCACGACGACGTAGTCAACTAATCATGATATCTAATCGACTTCCTCAAATGTAAGATATGCGCCATAGGCAGAACTACCTTTTTATGCCAAAAGGCCAAATAACCTGCGGATATGACTTTTGAACACGTCTTTCTGCAGTTTTCTTTGGTTACCTCGTCCCATATCCGGGGAGCTTGCCCTCTCATTGGTCCATTTGGCCTTCACCTTCACTTTCGCAATTCAGATCAACCTTCACGCTGAATGCTCACTCTGACAGATCCAGAAGGTTCTGGTACCCCGCTTTATGATTTTTTTCTAATTTCCACAAGCGGCCCAAGAAGGGTCCAGAGAATTGATCTGATTGGTTTCTTGGTGTGGTGTCGCTTGTGGAGATAAACGCCTTGTTTGGATACATACTACTCACATTGACTACCAACAATACCGAAGATACTTGGACGCCAGAAGTCGCTACCACATCTCTGTGGCTTAAGTTACTTGCTTGATTTCTAACCTACTTGCTCATATACCCCCAATCTTTGCATATTGTCTCATAAGCTCTGCGCTGCAAGCTTGATAGAAGTCTACGCCAGCACCCGCAAACATGTGGGCGCTCAAGATGGTACCGGCGTTAATCAGCGTTTGGCTATGGACAACCACCCTTACGCCTTCCCATGTTGTCGACATCGTCGAGGTCACTACTCTCGTGGTCGAGGCGCCTCGGATATGGCCGACAATCACTGTTACTCAAACAATCGGCGGCAAGTCACCCTGACAGCTATCCAGCTCTGTTGTCTATTGACAGAGACTCTCGCTACAGTTTCAATTTAAATTGTAATACTGACTGAATGGCGACTGTAGTCCCAACGACCGCCGTCGACCACGCTCTTCCTGTCACCGCTTCTACTTCCCTCCCGCCAGCCAGCCGCCCTACGCTCGACCCATACAGCCATCCTCCGTCCATTGGATCTTCCTCCCTTGGTCAAATTTCCATTGTTGCATCTGTGCTTCGAGAGTTCGCCTTCACACTTTCCTTGCTCGCGATTCCGCGCTACTCTATACTAGACCTGATTAAGAACACCTTTCTCGCTGTCATCACATCATGGGTTCTCTTGCGCTTTCCTTTCCATCTCCATATGAGATGGATCAGGAAGCTAATCATACATATCGGCAATCTGGACCTCGCCCGTATCAATCACATGCTCGAGCAGGTATGCGAGCTTATTGAGAAGTATATCCATCACGCTATATGGGAGCTCGGCCATGTGGGCATACTCTTCGGCCTTGTCGCTTGGCTCTGTGGATATTGCACGTTCCAGACCCTATTCGATTGCCTACTCAAATACACACTCTTTTTGACCAGCTTCTTCAAGTGGCTCTCATTCAAACAAGGCATTTTCCGAAGTGGCCGACTAGCTATTCAATGCGCTGCTTCCGGAAGAAACTGGGTAGTTCAACGAGCTGTCCAGTGGTACGAAGATCGTATGAGCAAAAAACGCATCGATCGGATATTTGAGCGACCATTATCCAAAGTCTCAATCGCGGAGTGCCTTTTCCCGGACATGTTCATCGCCATACCAAACCACCCGACCTTCCTTCAGATTCTCAAGGCCATGATTACGGATCTGATCTTCCTCATTTGGAATCTCTTAGTTGTCTTAATCAAGCTTCGCCTCCGCTCTTTGAGGCGAATCTGGCCTCATACGAAAGAGGTCTTCAGTGTCACTGCGCAGATCATCTTCGGTCTTGATGAAGACGACTTGTCGTGGGCCGCATGGATGGCTTGCTTCAAGTTCTTTCTGAGGTGCATCAGTATGGTTCTCGACACGATCTACAAGCTCATCAAAATGTTCTTCGGAGTGATATCCATCTCGATGCAGCTCGTGCAGGCTATGTACGCGCGTTGCGCTGTCTTCTTTGCTTCTGAAAGGGTTGGTGACGGTCTGAAAAAGAAGAAGCGTGCAAGCTACTCCGAAAGGGCCTTGAATGCCTATATCGAAACGTCCTCATACACCTGGAGTCAGACTGCCCAGTTACTTGTCAAACTCAGGGCAGCTGAAGCAAAGCTTGCTGCAACACAAAATCAGTCCAGAGTTGTCATCAACCAAGAAGACTCTGCCAATAGTCGCGAGCTTGGCAACAAGTGTGTCGGCTATCGACGTACTCTCATGGAACTCGCCTCCGACAATAACTATCTCCGCCTGTTGCTCTGCAGTGTACTGAACGCTCACCATAACATTGTCAACGGAAAGAAGCCCAATGCCCTCGACGCCGAACACCCTTACCAACCCAGCCTCATTGAATTCAGAACAGAACCCGATGGGAAAACGGGTCTCTACCTCGGATACAAGGAGCACACACGTCGAAAAGAGCACAACCTAGGCAAAGAATACCGAATCAACATGGAGAACTTTGCAATGGACATTGAACGCGAGCCTCACCGCATGTCTGCTATCATCAAACGCCGTCCGCGCCTCGCTGGCAATGTCCCCGATGGATTCGACCCTTTCCTCAAAGATCACTGGGTCTTCTCCGGTGCGATTCCTGGTATGAACATCCCGCCTTACAGCGAGACCAACAACCCCTTCGACATCTCCGCTAAGCGACCCCGACCCATTGCCCGGCCCGAGAGCTTCTTCGGACCGCAAATTGAGGACTTTGCAGCGAGGGGTCAACTTGGGCAGTGGGAGGTCAGTGACGACATGGATGCCATGAAGAAGGCCAAATTTACCCCTTTCACCCGCGAAGAACTCTGTAATTTCACTGCTGAGATACGGTTCGGCGCTTTACCTCGCAGGACGCGTGGGTCTTGTGTTTCCTCTGGAATGGCGGTCCGTGGGTATGCGGCTGATCCTTGTCCGAGGGGTGAGCCTAGGCAAGAGGATTTTCCGCTATACAAGAACTTTGCGTAGGCGCGTGCATCTGGCGAGATGAATGGTTCTTGAATCCCAACCTTGCCGACGCGGAAGCGAGCATGTCTAACTATCACCAGCTACCGACTATGCTTCCAATATCGCCATGATAGTCCCGTGTCACCCATAGGTGAGCACTACGTCTCGATGCCTGCGGCTGTCTTTAAGTCCTCCTTTCATCCTCGATTGAACTCAGCAGTAAGGTACATAGCAAACTCGTCATGTTTGGGTCGCTCGAAAGTCTTCGTCAAGCACCACCTCTCTGTCCGATGCAGCAGGTATAGTCCCATTTGCGGTGCCTGAGCAGCTGAAACCTGGTTTTACCGGGGATAGAAGCTCCGTTCTGTAAGGATGATTTTCGAGAGTGTGATGTGTTTTGCGGATGCTTCTTGCAGCAGCTCGGCTTGCGATACATTCTGTATATGAAGCAGGCTGCGGTTTTCTTCTTTTCGCTGTTATCTTTCTCTGCCTTGTTTTGCGCGTATTCATATTCTTGCTCTTGTTGGCTTCTTGTCACGCATTGCTCTTTTTGTTCCGTATCAACTCACTTGCTCTCCATTGTCCTTTCTGTTTTTCTGTCGGTTCTGAGGGCGTCCTAGGTGTTGGGCTGAGAAGATACCCATTTCTTTGTGTATCTAGTCGTTGTATTGGTCTAGGGCTGCACGATTAGATGGCAGCGTAGACTTGTAAGACTCTCAACTTTATGGATGTAAAACCTTGTAGAACAAATACCATAGGGCAAGCTTTCTTCACTTGCTACAACTTCTCATAATGAGTGAAGGTCGGTGATTTTGTGTTCCTAATGGGGCCATGCATCTTGGATAGAAGCTGCAACTTTTTCCCGATGATCACGTGCGTACGACAGCTCTAGTCTGCAGACAGAATAGCATGCTTAATGGCATGGTTGATGGACTAGGATTGACAGAGAACAAAAGTAGTGGCCGTCGATGGTGTTGACGATCAGGGAGTGCAGGGCTACCTACCCCACCATGCCCCACCTATGCAATGGCCCAATTGCCTGTTCCTGAGCTGCCAATTGACACGACAACAGCCACACCTCCTGCACGCGACGCCCGATACCGCCCTATCTTCGAAATCTCCCTGATCCCCCAAACATGCCTCAGGAATCCTCCAAGGTCGCCGATCCCGACGCGGAGTCCAACGCAGTCGTCGAAGCAGTCGCCGAATCGAGTAAACAAGCAGAGGCTGAGCCTGCAAACGAAAGCGGCGATGAGGGTGAGGCGGCAGAGAAGAAGAAGAGCAAGAAGAGCAAGATCAAGGATGTTCTCAGCGGCAAAGGAAAGGCGGACGACGTCACAGACTTGAATGCACCCGCTGGAGGAATTCTTCCCAAAGAAGCCATAAACATGCTGCTCGCGAACAATCCCGGCCTTGCGAATGAGCTCCAAGGCAAGGCGAACAACAAGGAGGACCTGCAGAAGTTGATTCAGAAGCTCAACATCAACGAGATGTTGACGGGGCTCGCACCGCAAGGTGGTCAGAAAGACATGGCCAGCCACGCATTCTGGAAGACACAGCCCGTTCCCAGCTTCGACGAAATGGCAAAAAAAGAGAAAATCCAAGATGGACCAATCAAGGAGATTAACATTGACGAAGTCGACAAGCAACCAAGCCCGATGTACCCCGGTTTCGAATGGGTCACTATGGATCTGGAACAAGAGAAGCAGCTGGAAGAAGTTTACGAGCTGCTCACCAACCACTACGTTGAGGACAAGGATGCGACGTTCCGCTTCAAATACTCGCCGTCGTTCTTGAACTGGTGAGGATGTCGAAAGGGCTGAAGCAGATTGAAGCTAACAACCGTAGGGCTCTGAAAGCACCCGGCTGGAAGAAGGAATGGCACGTTGGCGTTCGCGCAACCGCATCAGGCAAGCTGGTGGCATTCATCTCCGGTATACCCATACAGATGCGAGTCCGCGACAAGGTCCTCAACTGCTCCGAAGTCAACTTTCTCTGCGTCCACAAGAAGCTTCGTTCGAAGCGGTTAGCACCGGTGCTGATCAAAGAGATTACCCGCCGCTGCTATGTGGAAGGTACATTCCAGGCTGTATATACCGTTGGCTCTCTATTACCCACTCCTGTTTCGACCGCCCGATACTTCCATCGCGCCATCAACTGGGAGAAGCTATACGATGTCGGCTTCTCTCCCCTTCCCCACGGTAGTACCAAACAGCGCCAGGTCATACGGTACAAGTTGCCAGATACCACATCTACCCCCGGACTCCGTGAAATGGAGGACAAAGACGTTGATGCAACGCTGAGTCTCCTGCAGCGATATCTTGAGCGCATGGACATGGCACAAGTATTCAACAAAACCGAGTTTGAGCACTGGATGGCACCAAAGGAGAAGCCCAAGGAGCAGGTCGTCTGGAGCTACGTCGTGGAGGATCCCAAAACTCACAAGATCACGGACTACTTCTCCTTCTACAACCTTGAGAGTACCGTAATTGGCAACAAGAAGCACAACACTATCAAGGCAGCATATCTCTTCTACTACGCCACTGAGGTTGCGTTTGAGAAGGACGATGCAAAGTTGAAGCAACGGTTGAACCTCTTGATGAAGGACGCGCTGATTCTAGCCAAGAAGGTGAGTATGCTGAACATCCATGATTTGTGCAACACACTAACAAAGTTAGGCCGACTTCGACGTCTTCAACGCTCTCACATTGCTTGACAACCCGCTCTTCCTGGAAGAGCAGCGCTTCGGTGCTGGAGACGGTTCATTACATTACTACTTCTACAACTACCGCGCTGCGCCAATTCCAGGTGGCATCGACTCAAGGAACCAGGCGAGCAAGGATCATATGGGTGGCATTGGATTAGTTATGCTGTAGCCAACTCCCAATGAGCCAGTGCGTCGGAGGAATGACCAGTTTGCTTTCGAAGTAAGTCATAGGAAGAATGCATCAAGCTTGATAATACCAGGCGGGTGTGTTTTGTTTCTTCCAAAATTCTGGCTGCGCAGTCCGCCGGGCAGCCGATACCGACTCTTCGGTCTATTTGTCCCATGTTCGTTATGTATACCCGAGTTTCGAGCAACACCAAGGCAATAGATTCTGACTTGTCGGTGGTGAAGTGCAGCAAACTCAGAGGAGCTGATCCGATCCACCATGACTTGGGTACTCTAAGTCATAGCTAAATGTCCTGAAACAATATCATAAGTGGTGACTTGTAAGTCCTGCACCTGCGTCTAGGCATCGACGTCACATGCTCAGCCTAGTTTGTTATGTCTTAGCTCTGCCGCTTGTGCGACACTCTCATTGGGTAAGTGCAACCGTGGTTGGCAGCCTTCTTCCCACTTTGGTTGCAGCCTTTCGTATTCACTTCTTGACTTTCTTCTCCGACCCCCGCTGCTTATACAAGCCAGAGATCGCACTTTCATTTGAACCTCACCTGACCGCCTACTCAATCACAACTGGTTCTGACCCTTGCCAACCGCGACGTGTGCTGCAAGTGAATCTAGATCGGCCCCACAGGCTCCCGTGCCAGGTCATATACGGACTGTCTGTTGTTGATGCTCACTCCTCCAGCTCTGACTCTGGCCCCGCAACCTTGATCCTCATGCGCAGGCCTTACTGCTATGGACACCTTTTACCATCAACGCCGTCAACACAGAGAGCAGATGATTGATCAGGATCACGACCATGACGAGAAGGCTGATCCAGACTATCTCCTGGCCATGAGATTATCTGCGGAGCTCAATAGCGCAGGAGCATCGTCTGGGATCGGCCAAACGTGCGCCCAGAACAAAATACTCGACAATGTGCTAGCTGCGTACAAGCAAAGAAGCCAGGAGTACGACAAGTCGCAAGCGAAACGAAAATCATCTGCTGCCCTATTCAGTCCAAGCGTATCAAACACTTCAGCAAGTAAGTCGGCTTTGAGAATGGGCAAGGACGTGATCAGGGTGGCGAACTACGAACCAGAGACACCGTCTGGATACGTCAGTCTGAACACCTTTGCGGAATTTACACTTCACCTCAAGACCAGCCAGTGCCGCCTTTGCAAAGAGCCACTCTTTCCATCGGGACTTGACGTTATCAACCCGTTTCAAAACTGGATGGATGGTGTGACCGACCAATTATCATGCACTATCAAATGCAAGAGCTGTGGGACATCTTCCTGCATCGCCTGCACACCAGAGCCATTTGCCAAGATTCCCAGGAGCAGGATTCAAGACAGAAAACAGGAGATCTCGTGGTGCTGCGTTAGTGGCCGCCTATTTCTTATATGGGCATTGCTTTGCGGATTCGATTGGCAGCTTTCGGAGTCAAGAAAGGTCGACAAAACTGCGAAGCTAACAAAGCCTGATCCAACCCCCAGTACTCCAAACCGTGGTAAGGGAGACAAAAAACCAGCACATGGTAGCGGTGTGGGGTATGGAGGCGGTCGTCCCTATGCGCAGAGCTACTTGCCTAAGGGAACAGGCTATGACAGTTATGACAATGATGGGAGCGAAAATTACGGATTTGCGTATTTTGACGGGGAAGACTACGAGGAAATTATGAAGGCACATGGTCCTTTCAAAGCACCTGGTAATACCTTAGGCCACCGGAAAACTTCTTCACCTGCAGAAAACGAGGACGAGAGTATGCCAAAGGCGAAGGGAGCACACATTAGCGAAGACAAATTCGGCGAGCTAATACTAGGCTTCTTGACAGACCTTCTCCCGTCTCTAGAGCGAGAGGGCTGCTTCGACTGTGACCCGCCTGCCGCACTCCTTGATATGCTCGGAGGTAGTAGGATACTCAACTATTCTGCCGAACTCTTACGGAACGATTCCCTAGTCGACATCATCAAGCGCAAGGATTTGTATCAGAATTTGTTCAGCTTTCTGACTATGTTGGGCTCACACTCAAGTACTAGCGACGCCCTGTTTAGTGTTCGTTCCACGCATCCAGAGACCATCGATCTCCTCACGTTGTCATTCTGCGACATAGCCCCTGAGCAGGGGGAAAGGGCTCCCTCTCTCGCGGACTGCTTCCGAAATCTTACCGTGCAGAGTTCCTTGGTGCTTCGACATGCAGCGAACAATGAAGCCGATTTCGCAACCGACGACGGCCAGACTATGCTGAGGATTTGCCACCAAGTAACGGACCTTGCACAATTCATTCGGATGAATAACCCACCGCACGCCAACGGCAAAGAAAAAATTGCAGATTTAGCTATATCCGAGGACCTTCTTTTCAAGTGTGTTGAAGAGAATCACATATTACCAATGCACAAGTATGCTTCAGATGCGAAGAAGCTGGAAACCTCCAAACCCGGACGGTTCAAGCGCTTGATCACTGAGATAACTACACTGCAGACAGGCTTGCCACCTGGGATTTTCGTTCGGTATTGCGAAAACCGACCGGACATACTCAAATGCATCATCATTGGGCCTGTTGGAACACCATATGAAAATGGCATCTTCGAGTTCGATTTCTTCTGTGGAGACAATTTCCCGAACGATCCTCCTGTTGTTAACTTCAAAGGTACGGGAGGTGGAACAGTATCCATCAACCCAAACCTCTACGCTGACGGAAAGGTCTGTCTTTCCTTACTCGGCACATGGTCGGGAGAGCGTTGGAATCCCAAAGAGTCAACGCTACTCCAGGTACTCATCTCAATCCAAGCAATGGTTTTTTGCGAGGAGCCGTGGTACAACGAGCCAGGAAGAGAAGCCAATTACTGTGCACTCGCTGCAGGAAGCCCGTCAGAAAGGTATAATAAGAGGATCCGTAGGGACACAGTGCGCTACGCGTTGATTCAGTGGCTGGAGGAGACTCCTGAGCTCTGGAAAGATGTAGCTGCTCACCATTTCACGCAGCACGGCAACGACATCCTCAAGAAGGTAGAAGAGTGGGCGAATGAGAAGCCAAAGAAGTCCCAGAAGCCGAAGCAACGACGTACAGGCGTCTTTGGAGGAGATCTCTGGAACTTTGACGAAGACATGATACACCCAATGAGCCGTGATGGATCAACAACCGCCAAAACGGACATGAGCAGTATGGTGTTGAGATTGCAAACCGGATTGCAGCAATATGGCGCTACGTATAAGATTAAGTATGTACCTCCGCCTCCTGAACAACCACCTCCGCTCCGACCGCGTTCAGAGTCACTGCCTTCATCTTCAGCACATCCACCCTTTTTACCGCTTTGGCCGCCACCTTCTTTCCATGTACCACCATTACCTGATCTTCCGACTTTGACGCACGACTCGGGATACTCCCACTCTTTCTTTCCTCCTCCCCCTCCTCCATATATGCTGGGCGCGGGTCGAGCAACTATTGGCGGTGGTCCAAGCGGTCATGTCTCAGGACTGCAAGCCACAAGCCCTCCGCCCGGCCCTGTGATAGCGAGCTCCTCGGGCCCACCAAGCTCCAACACGAGATCGGCTGCGCGGGGCCGAGGTAGTAGCAGTGATGCAAGTACGCATCGTGGGCGGGGTGGTCCAAGTCAAGGCCTTCCTCTTACTGCGTTTGGCCGTGGCAGAGGTGCAGCTAGCTTGAGCTCTCCTACTGCAGGGTCTGCTGGAAACTTTTTCGCAGACTCAATAAGTGGGGGACATGGAGCGTGGGGCCGTGGGCGTGGCCGCGGCGACCGAAAGAGTTAAGGGAGGCGTTGAAACGGTTGGATTGGTCTTCGGGAAAGGGGGTTTTAGTCTACATCTCTTTCTTCTTTTTCTATCTTTTGAGTAACGACTATGGTATTTTCATGGTATTCTCAATGGGGACCGGGGGCTGTCTTTTTTTTCTCTGATGAACATGACTAAGGCGTTTGGAAGGGTATGGGGCGGACTAGCGATAAAAACTGGTGGCACGCAGGTAATCTACGTATATGTACCATGGTGGCGTAATGAACCCAAAAGCCTTGACAGGGTATGCAGTTTCTCTTGTGGGTATGAAGTCACAAAGACTAAAGGTCAGACCAGCAACAACGCAGTCAGTCAGGTCCTCATTGTTCACCAAGTAACCAAGTAATTAAACGAACATGCATCAAGGCCACGCCCCAAAAGCTTTTCATACTCGTGAACACAGCCCCTTTAGGAGATTCCACATAGCCTCGCGCCCTCCAGAGTATGTACATTATCTGCAACCAAGCCCCCCGCCTGTGTTGCAGTGTCCCATTGACCTTCACATGCGTGTTACCGAATCGGACACAGCGCCATTCTGCCCGTGTACGCCAAAAAAAAAGGCAAATAAGACAATGGCGCCTTGTCATCGTGTCCAATGGATTTGTGTGGGCTTTTTTGAGACAAGTAAGCAGCCTCTTTCAGGCTACATAGAGGACGGGCTGTTGGGTGCGTATACGGTGCGAGCAGCGGTGGGTTTATGAGAATCGAAAAGAAAAAAGAAACTTGTGCTATGTATGCGTCTCATCATGCTTCCTCGCCCCCCTCAGAGGTACTACTGGAGAGTAGCATTTAAAAGAAGAAGAAAATACGGCTTTTCGCTGGTTGTATAATACACTATTCATACAATCATATATCGTACACATCAATACGTCGTTATTGGCCCTTGCCCTCTGCTGCATCTTTGGCCTCATCTTCTATTATGCGCATCTGGCCCGAGGCGGCAATCATCTCGCTGATAGAATTGGGTATGTCGTCGTCGGACTCGTATATGCGGTGGTAATTCAGACGGCGGCGAAGGACGGCGCGGGCCTCGGTTAGGTTGGCAATGTCGAAGGTCCACATTGCGCCGCCGAGGGCCATGATTCCGACGCTGACGCAGTTCATGGTGGCGAGGTTGAGCGCCTGGCAGGCGTCGGAGAAGGGACTGAAGTATTCGTGCGGGTTCGTGTTCGCTTCGTAGAACTTGGGCTGCGTGCGCAGCTGGCGCCGCCAGATGGCTTTGCGGGTTATCGCTGTCGATGCCAGGAGGCAGGCGCTTCCGAGGAAGTAGATTGAGAGTTGGCGTAGTGAACGTGCTGAGGTGACGGGCGTGCCTTGGTATGCGCTCTCAGCCGCAGGCCGTGCAGGAGGATTGGCTGGTGGAGCTATTGGTCTGCTCATCATTCGTACGATCGGGACTTTCTGAACTGCTTCCATCAAGTCTCACAGCAGCGCTGCGATTAAGGCAAGGTGAAGTGTCGGAATGGCTGCAGTCCTAGCGCAGCATTCTGGGTTCGTTGCGGACCCCCGAGCCGGTTTGTAGTGTGTGAACAGCGGGCTTGTCGTGCGTGGGTCGTGTTACAAGTAATAACGTATAAGCAAGAGCGGTTACACAGTTTATTTTTTTTCGAGAGGAACGCGGGGCTTCCAGGGCAATGGCGCAGAGAATCTAGTATGTAGGGCGTTACAAAAAAGTTGCGATGGGACCGCGGTTGGTGGACCCTTGGTCTGTGCACACACAACCCTAAGTTCCCCACAAGACGTCGCTCTGTCCCCACTTGCCTTTCGGATACCTACGTTGCCAGTCTTGTCCTGGCTATTCTCATGTTCTGAAACAAGTTATTGAGGTATCATTGTCTAGGGTTTTCATGGACAGGGCAGGCTGAACCTGCAATCAGCATCGTAGCACCAACCTCTCCAGCAACCTATGCAATACGAACTTGGCCTTGGTGCATGCATAGCTGCAGTGCTACGAGGATTGTCATCAGGAACACCCGAAAGATTTAATTCATGGTTTTCTGTTGGATCGACTATTTTTCTCCTTGGCAGTCGCACCGATATCTTCGCGGATCATGTAGATCGACGTATTAGCTGAGGCCTCAGCTTGAACACGGCAGTCTGCGGGACGAATAACGTGCATTGCATCTATCGTGAGTATTGGCGGTACTTTTCGTTGTTAAAACGCGAGATGCTAGGCAACACTTTGCCGTACGTGAATGATTGCGGAAATCGGCTGCAGACGTTATCGACGTCAGTAATCCCTTTTGCAACACCGACAAAGCTCATAGTGTAGATCGAGCAATGTCCCGTTCCAAACCAGACGCTTGTGCTGTTCAGTGACTTTCTGTTAAGGCCTGATCTATTCTATTGAATTCAATCCACGCTCAATTCTCATCATAAGTCTCAGCAAGGCCTGAACATGCATCATCGGGTCCCTATCTAATCTGGTTCAGCTGGTATAGAATCCGATCAACTAGCACTGCATGCCCGGGGTCGTGATTCAGTGTGCAGAAATGTATGCCAGCACAACACAAAACATGGTCATTGACTCAATAATATATGCAAGCCGGCTTTATCTTGTGCATGCCACGTAGAGAGCGGCGAAGCCATGATCGTCAGACTGACAGCAACGAAATTAGAACCCGTATGCATCAGTGTGTCTTTCAGAGATATAAAACAACCACTCCGCCCCGTGTATGTAAACGCAGCAGTACGAAGAGCAAGAACCTTCCATTACAGTGCCTATCACTCGCAAAAATCATCTCCGTTAGCAACTCACGATGCTTTTCACAAATCTCTTTGTCGCCCTCGCTTTGTCTTCCCTCTCGGCCGCTGTCCCGGCAACCTCCGCATCTCCACCCAAGACATCTGTCCACTATGGCGTCCCTCCTCCTCCGGCAAAAGAAACCACCATCTGCACCCCCTGTACGCATATCCTCGACCCCATCTCTTCTACCACTACTGACACTCCCGATCCCTCGCAGCAACCTGGATCACTTCTAGTGTCGGTGAAGGCAAGACCACCTACTTGTCCACCAAGACCGTAGTCGTTCCCGTCCCCAGCGTCATTGAGAAACCTTCTACGGCCGTGTCCCCATACCCGTACACCACCACGGGAACCCGCACCAAAGTACGTGCCTTTCCATTTCCCATTCTTCTATACAATTGCTCTGACACAAAACCAGACAATCACATCGGTGACTACTGAATACTGGACCAAAACCTACCCCACCGTGACCACGGTCTACAACACCAAGGTAGAAAGCGCCATCAAATCTTTCACAAAAGTCGAAACCGTACCGTTCACGTATGTATTCGTTCTAATTTATTCTTTCCATTCTTGGTTGGAAGATTAGTCAGGTGTTGATTAACGCTGAACATAGTTCCACGGGCACTTCTTACAAGACGAACGTCGCGACCGCCAAAGAGACTGTGACTGTGTCCAAGACGACTGCTTCGGTGGTTACAGAGACGGCAAAGGTACCTAGCACCTATATCTCTACTGGTACTAAAACCGTGTGCACGACCAAGGGCGGGTATGGCGGTGGGTATTGAATGTGTAACTAAGCGGTGAGATGTGGGAGGAACTGGAGCTTGAGATGACGGGTAATGGACAGTCGCAAAGGCGGCTGGGACACTCTTTTTACATGAGATGGGGCTCTGCTTAAGCTCTGCACGCCGATTATGCGTTCATCACTCCTTTAGTTACAATGCACTAGCACTGAGTTGTTGCGATAAAAGGACAATTCAATCAATGAGTACAAGTGCGCCTTCTTAATGAATCATTACTGTCTATGTAAAACATCTGGTATCGCAAGCATGAACATGCAGCAAGACAAACCTTCATCTTTTTTATATGATCAACCACGAATTCAACATTATCACCACCCTCGAAATCGTCCAAATCTTAATCCAAAGTCTAGTACCTCGACCTATGCATTGGGCGTTGGGGGCCCTGCATCATAGCCAAACGAGCCGGGTTCATACCAAAAGTCTCGGCCTCGGAAGGCTTTTCTGGCGCTTCGACCTCTTGTTCAGCATCCGACTTCTTGCCAGACTTGGCTTCCTTCTTTTGCTTGCGTTCGCTCTGCTTCATTTCAAGCTCAGTCTTCCTGACGCGGTCGCGGGCACGCTCGTCGTGTAGCTTCTCGTTCTTGGCTGCGATTTTGGATCTGCGAACTTCGCTGTTGCCACCACCTCCAGCGCTATTTTGCCGTATGTTAGCTCTCTGCGCCCATAGAATGGGAAGGGTATAGGGTAGGGGACTGTCATACCTTAGCTCGACATTGATCTTCCTGCCCTCCTTCTTCTTAGGGTCGGGAAAGACGGAGTGATGGTACTTCTTCAAGCACGTCACCATGCGATCGAACCGATCAAACTCAACGAAGCATGTACCCATGAACTTCTCAGTACCCTTGTATGTGCGTAGGCGAATCTCGCTAGGCTTGATCTTTTCGAAGTGCTTCTCGATTTGCTCTTTGGTTGCGGAGTAGGGGAGGTTGCCTAACGATTATTTGTGAGCCGGGAGTAGATAGGGCAAGTAGATGGTTGACATACCAACAAAAACGATAAAGCGGCCTTGATTGGCATCGACTGCAGCCTGGGCCTCCTCTGCATCCTCTGCATTTACTTCTTCGATAGCATCTGCATCTTCTGCGGTAGCCTCGCCATTGGTCTCAGCTGCAGGCTGTTTCTCGACAGGAGCTTCCTCATTGGTCTCTGCCTCGTCAGACTTTTTCGCCTTCTTCTCTTTTTTCTCCTTCTTCTCCTTCTTTTCCTTCTTTTCCTTCTTGTCTTTCTTCTTGTCCTTCTTCTCAGCCTTTGAGTCGGCGTCTGCACCATTGGTCTCTACTGGCGCGTCCTCTACTGCACCATTCTGCTCTTCAGCAACATCTTCCATGGGCGTGTCCTCCGTCTTGACGGCATCCTTGCTCTCCTTTGACTTTTTCGACTCCTTGTCTTTCTTGGACTTCTTCTTGTCCTTCTTGGCCGGCGCGTCAGTCGCGTCGGGCATTGGCTCGTCGTCATTAACAGAAATAAAGTTCTCAGAGTTCTTCATCTCATCGATGAGCGCAGCCTCATCGGCGGGCGCCTCTTCGGAAGCGTCGACATCCTTGGACTTTTTGGACTTTTTAGATTTCTTCTCCTTCTTGTCCTTCCTCGAGTCTTCCAGCGCATCGTTGGCGGCAGCTACATCCGCATTGTCCTTGGACTTCTTCGATTTCTTGTCCTTCTTGTCTTTCTTTTCCTTCTTAACTTCGGCCGCTTCCACTACAGGTGCATCCTGAGTATCTTCGACCTTCTTGGACTTTTTAGACTTCTTCGGCGCATCCTCTGCTACCTCGGTATCGCGCTTGCGCTTCTTCTCGACGCTGTCAACTTTAGACTTGGACATGATGGTGGCGCAAAAATGTTGTTGTAGTGCTGTAGCGTCGCAAGACGAAATTCCGAGTCCTTGAACTTTTTCTGCCGGGCGGTGAACGCGAGTGTCATCTTGGCGCGTGAACCATGGGTGGGCCGCGAAGCACATTTCAAGAGACGACCGAGCAATTGTAAACGACAATGCGGCCGCCGGCGCATCTATCAAAGCTGCCGCGGGGCACTTTGAAGCCTCCAAGAAATTGCACGTCCAATTCTCACCTTTGCCCGCGCCAGTTTTCCTACAGGCATCCCCGCCAATTCCTCGTCGCTCACCAAGGCTCTGCGCGGCCACAACTTCCGTTCCTCTACCCCTCTGGCCAGCACCTCTCCAATGGCCAACTCCAACGTCTATTCTCCATCAGCGCAACCCACAAGAAATTTATAAAAGAGACTGCGAAACTGAGTGTGCGATATAGCATACTAATCTTTCTGCTCACGTCATGCTTCAGCATCGCAAGTTTGGGCATACTGAGCGAACAACAAGAGCGGGCGTTCCCATCACCACATGAATGGAGTCTGATTACACGGTTCAGGTTTAGGAGAGGAAAGTGGTGGCAAGTTCCAGAGAACAACGAGGAAGAGGGCTTCCCCAATTGGGCACGAGTGTACTCAGAGCTGGAATATGCGTTGAACCGGCTAGAAAATCCGGACAAGGATGGAGCGGGTCTGGTGGAGCAAGAAGATGGAGGAATACTGGTGCCGGGAGTAGGCAAGGCAGGCTTTGATGTATCGGCAAAGAGTGAGGAGTGGCGGCAAGGGTACTATGAAGTGCTCATGGGTATGGCCAGTGCGGCAGAGCGACTAGATGGATGGGTTACGGACAAGTGGAGGAGGAACGTTTGGGCGCCAGAATTCATTCCATCAGCCACAAATGCGCGACCGAAAGCCGTGCTTCCTGGCATGCCAGAAGTACCCGACGAGGAGCACCGTGTGCCTGCTGCTGAAGCACCCGAGTCGTTTTATCTCAAGATCATCACCTCCAAGGGATTCACTACATACCAAAGACTGTCTGCTGCGCTGGGATATGCTGATTGGCTCAACTTCAAGAAGTTGCCAGACTCTGCCGAAGAGATGTACAGATGGGCACTAGACATTGCTATATCAGGTCTTCCAACCTCTGAGCCCTCTGCGGTCATCGACCGAGAGACTGGTGTGCTGTCTTCTACAGCGCCAAAGGAGTCAATAACCCCAAACATTGTTTATGCCGCTACAAATCTGGCTACCTTCTTAGCTGAGCAAAGAAGGGTCGCATCCGCGTTACCAATCTTTGTTTCTCTGCTTCGCGCTCGTATCAGCGCAGATGAGGCCCGTATACCCGCCATCGGACCACAAAAGGACTCGAGTTTGGTAGGCACTTTGGTCAGCCTCCTCCGCGAGCCCGACTACCCCCCTGTCCCACCTTCAGGAGACGAAGCTCTTTTGCGCAAAGAAAGCGACCGCTGCGAGGAAGCTGCGCTCAAGAACTACATTGGCGAGATTCTCTTCGCAACTGCCGGTTCGTCTTCAACTCAACGCCAGCAGGGTCTCTCTTGGGTTCGTGATGGAGTCTCGACCTCGAAGATTGCACAATCCCTAGATGCCATACGCGCCAATGACGATCTCCGCAAAAAGTGTGAACGATGCGAGGAGGTCGGCCTAGAATCGTGGGGAAAGATCATGACGTACCTTGCTGCCGAAGCCAGGGAAAAGCGTGACAAGGCAATGAATGGATGGCTAACAAGTTTGCTATGGAAGATGAAAGGGACCAAGGCGCTAGATGAGGAGGTAGAGAATTTGGAGGGTGAGGAAGAGGGTGTCGTACTCAGGCTGAACAAGCTAAGGAGTAAGATGCTGAAGGAAGAGTACGAGGAGATGGATCGCAAGTATGCAAGAACATTTGTGTTCTAGTAGCTGACTGTACGATATATTCGGGAATAAACAACAGCCTAACCGACTGCAAGAGACCCTGTAGCTTCAAGTTGTGTTTTCGAAGTCGGCCTTGCTCTGCATTGGAACGATGCAGTATCGAGAACAGTCTAACCCCACGTGCAAACTGATTCGCTCGCAGCCGAGTTCTGCTGCAATGCGGATCTGAACACGGGACAACGCATGCGGACTGAACGACTGTTCAAGGGACGTCACAAGGCGAAGTTTTACTGATGTTCGCCGTCTCATTTAGGAAGGTTACACAGCTTGGTTCTCAACACTGTCTACTCCACCCCCCGAGATGCTCGTTTCACTCGTGAGCGCCGCAAAGTCACCAGATGCACGACCTGCAGATCCCCTCTCCTTTTTTTTCCTCAGGTGCACTCGGCATCAGCGATACCTAAGCGCAAAAGGACAACTCACTCAGATTGCTTGGTAGCCACCTTTCAGCTCGCGCATAGCCTGTTCCTGACATCGCGGCAGTTTTAGTGCTTCATTAATCGATCAGCTGGGGCTTTTACCCTATCATAGTCGCTGCATTCTTGCGCCTGGTTCGCCACGTCTAGCTTCGCATCAGGGGCCCGAGCACATGGCGGACTGCCGTGCACGCCACACCCGCTTAGTATCCCGAGTCGGGTGGCATCCGGCTATTTGCCTTTCCTTTTGGCCAGGTCGCCACGTGTGATTGCGTTTTCCATTGATTGGCAGGGGCCAAGATGCTCATTTGGACGGGATGAGCGAATGGGAGTGCAACGAAGAGGTGTGCAAAGATGAGTGGAACTTGCATGCAGATGTGTGTGTGGGAGCAAGAGTAGGGGGATATGGATAGTGCTGTGGGGGGTGGGTTAAGAGAGTCTGCTCAGCTGAATGATGTCTTGTGTGCAAGAGATGCATATATCATATAAAATGGCTGTCGGGACAGTACTCGATACTGGCCTGACTTTCTTCTGTCGCATTCGCAAAGACAGACATCATGGGTTTGACATCGCTCATTGCCGTTGTGACGGTCGCTGTGTCTTTTGTAAATGGAGTACCACTCACACTGCAAGAAAGACAGGCACCAAGTGGTGTACCTGACTATGTACTGAAATATGGTAAGTAATGTCGATTTTTTGCATCATAGGAAAGAACTTTTCTAATATCATCCAGCCCCACTGGTATACCTTCACTCAGAAGAGTCATATAACCCGACGGATCTCCAAGCGTTCCTCAACAATGTCACCCCTCGTGTAAACTACCAAGAAGTCTCCGGGCCCTCCAAGCCCCTGACAACCTCAAATGTGGATCAAATGGCCAGCAATGTTTGGCTCACGTCCAACGACGATGTGACCACGAATCCTGCCTGGATCAAAGGCACAAAGCCTAATGCAAGCGGCAAGACGGAGGGAGCGACAACTGCGGCCATCATCGTGAACGACAAGGGAAATGGCAACGTAGACGCCTTCTACATGTACTTCTACGCTTATAACTACGGCGGTGAAGTTTTAGGTTGGAATGCGTTGAACTTTGGTACGTCACATCCCTCTTTCTTTACTACATTCGCTGTATATGCGAGGAGGTTATTGTAGTATTAACACACATTGTCTAGGCAATCACGTAGGCGACTGGGAACATACCATGGTGCGATTCTCCAACGGCCAACCAACCGGCATTTGGTACTCGCAGCACGCCAATGGCCAAGCCTTCCGTTACTCAACCGTTGAGAAAGATTCGACTGGTGTCCGTCCCATCGCCTACTCTTCAAAGGGCTCACACGCAAACTACGCCATGGACGGAACTCACGACCACACAATCCCCAATCTAAACCTCCCCGGCGGCGTCCTCGAAGACCATACCGACAAAGGCACGCTGTGGGACCCGCTGCTTAGCGCGTGGTACTACAAGTTTACGCCCAGCACCAACAAGTTCGAGGCCTACGACGGAACCGCACCAACGGCTTGGTTAAACTTCAAGGGCCGCTGGGGAGACCAACAGTATCCCGATAGCGACAAGAGGCAGTTTATTCTTTTTGGTCAAGCTAAGTTCTCGGGTGGTCCGACGGGCCCGACTGATAAGCAGTTGAACAGAGACAAGATTTGTCCTGCGAATGGGAAACTGTGTATACTGCGGAGTATACTTGTGCCAAGGAAGCGAGGCATGGACGGCGCCATGTTCGAAGGAGATGAGGTTGTGGGGTGAATGTGAATGGGCGAGAGGGAGACGAATAGTTTGATACCCGATTTTAGCATGGATAGATGGATTTAATGTTAATGTTTACTCGGAATATCTACAGATTGCAGTTGGGCTCTCTTTCAATATGACGTGCGAGCATAGACTATGGATTTTGAGCTCTCCGGAGGTTGTGGTAGGTCAAAGGTCGGGAAACTACTGTATGCATTACGCAAGTGAATTGTTAGACTAGATCCTTGGTTGCATCTCCACAGAGTTACAATGGATTAGTTGGCTTATTCAACGGACTCGACAGAAAACGCTGCCTGGATGTAGGCTATAGTGACCAGGTCTTGAAACCATGTGACGCGGTGTCAAGAAAGGACAGTAAAAACGCATGTTTTGAAAGTGACAACCGCACGAGATCAATGCCAGTGACCCTTCTATGCATGTACCGGTTACACATCTGGCATGCAAGGGATGCTACACACAACCCATCTACCAACGCCTGCCCCACCGGCGTATGTACAAGTACAGAAACGCCACCTAACGTGCCTTGTACTAGCTTCACAGCAACCTAGTAGATGATTAATCTAACTTACTAAACAAGATGCGAACGCATTTGTAAAGACTCGATGGTACAGCCACATGGGCGCTGCAAGTAAGCATGCTGTCAGCCCTCCTGCCGAACCTTGTTAGCCAATAAAATCAAAGATATTAGGCTAGCGTTCTGGTTTGTGTATGACGAAGCGATAAGGCAACATATTGAACGCGGTTGGAACGCATCAAGTCAAGTTTCCTTGGGTGACAAATTATGGCATCTATTGTGACGGGACGGGATATGTATATAACCTGGTGGGATAGCGGGCGGGAGAAAGAAGTCAATTCCCACTCGTAACAGCTACGCAGCAGCTCAACTTATATCAGACTGATTGTGAAGGAGGATTCTCGAATCAGCTCAGTATGCCATTTTCCACGGATGCTCAGGTGCTAGAGACTAGCAATGGTCTCGTGAGCACGCTTCGCGGCATGGCTGGCGATGCTGCGCAGAGCTTTAGACCAGGTACGTTGACTTTCCCTGTATACCCCTTTTAAACCCTTGACATCCCAGTCTTCCAGATTGTGATGGCTCACCTGAAAGTGCTATGATACTTAGCTCTTCCAAGTCTATAACCTTTGTTCTTTGTGGCAATTGTTAACAATCACTTCCAATACAGCCCACGCAAAAGGTCACCTGCTAACCGGAACCTTCACACCCACTTCGTCCGCCTCTGATCTGACTTCAGCCCCGCATTTCAATGCACCATCTACACCAATCACCGTACGCTTCTCTTCCTCGACCGGCTTCCCCAAGATACCTGATACCGATCCCAATGCCAACCCGCGCGGCATTGCGATCCGCTTCCACCTACCGGAGCAACACGGCAAACGCCAACACACTGACATCATTGCGCACTCGACCAAGTACTTCCCCACACGCACGGGCGCCGAGTTTCTAGAATTCCTCAGAGCAGCTACCGGCAGCAACGCCGAAGCCGCAGTCCCCGAGTTTCTGAGTCGACACCCGGAAACAGCACGGTTCCTGCAGGACCCCAAGCCCAGCCCGGAGAGCTTTGCAACCGAGAAGTTCTTCGGGGTGAATGCGTTTAGATTTACCAAACAAAGCACGTCCACGACACTACGGTACCGCATCGTGCCTGTTGCAGGCGAGAAGCACGTCGATGCCGACGCGTTGAAAAGCAAGACTGAGAATTATCTCTTCGACGAGTTTCCCCGGCGCCTCGAGCACTCGCCCATCGAGTTCAAACTCGTGGCGCAAATAGCGGACGAGGGCGACGTCACTGACGACGCGACGGTGATCTGGCCTGAAGAGAGGAAGCTGGTGGAGCTGGGCACACTTACGATTGAGAAGACGATCGCGGATGAGGAGAGCTTGGAAAAGCAGAGGAATATCATTTTCGATCCTATCCCCAGGGTTCCCGGCGTGGAGCCGAGTGATGATCCGCTGTTGGATGTGCGTGCGAATGTGTATTTGATTTCTGGTAAGCAACGACGGGCGGCTGAGCCTGTCAAGGGTGGGGTGGAGACTGTTACGGATGCTGCGGTAGCTGCTACTTAGAGTCATGAGGTTGCTTGGTCAAAAGATCGAAGGCGAGTTGAAGATAGTGAGATATTCAAGGCCTTTTTACGCGTGAATATCGCTTTTGATGAAACATATGGCTACTCCCGTCGTAACTGGGCTAAGCGACACACGACAGTCGGTACCATCAGCTGTTGCAGTAATTTGATATAGGAGTACTACCGTGCATCAGTTCTCACCCAAAGTGTTTACAAACTTCGGACGTACACCTTAGAAACTCCAGTTACTCCACAAGCGTAAGCCTCTTACGACCCAGCAATTATTGAGGGAGTGCCAAAGAAACGTCAGGGTCCGATGGGGGCTGTACCCGTGCATATTCAGCGCACTCGCAAATCGGCCACACATTGCCATCGTCATTGAACATGGCGACGTGGATGATTCTGGATGGCGCCAAATTCCAAATCGGTAGAAAAAAAGGAAAAACGAATTAAGTTGGCACTCGAACCGGAGACGCGGATCCCGAGAACCCCAGCGGCCATGCTTTTTCCGTACCACAAGCAGCCAAATAACCCCGAAGAGGACTCTTTTTTGCTTTCTTTCCCTTGTCAACAAACCAGAGGGATTTTGTTCTTTTTAGCTTCGATGGTCTCCAATCAGCTTTGAGTAAATAAAAGTGCGCTATTTGTTGGTGTATCGTAAGTAGGGGGGTATGAACGCGTTACATGATATGGCCGTGCCACACGAGTACCGATGAGTCGCAAACAGTATAGCGAGAATCTGTCGCGTGACCAGATAACCAGACGTCGCCTACAATAATGCGGGTCAAGGGTTAGTATATATAAAGGACGGTCTCTGTTTTTGGTGTAATCTTTACTCGCTAGGACCTGTAGATTTAGATAGCGCCAGTCGTTGTGGATACTAATCCATCCACCGTTCGAGTAGCCGCAGCTTATCATTCACTTCGGAAAAAAGGACATCTTGCGGGACCTCTACCTCGCTGCTTCTGCGTATTTCCTAATTCCCTGCAAGACGGCGTCGTCTGACACAGCCCGGGTAAGCAGGGGGCCAAGGGATTTCCATTATTCTTTTTGCTAGCGTTGCCGCGCGTAAAAAGGCCGTGATGTGCAGTCGCCAAAGAAACAGAGAGAGAAAGAGAGCGTGTAGCCAATTGGGATAAAAGGCGGAGATGCGGGGAAAAGCATGACAGATGTGCTTGGCAATCGCTTGTCCGCCAAATCGACGACTGCTCTGTCTCAGCCCTCGTTCGCATACACCTGTCTATTGGTGTAGTGTTTCAGCCATGGAGAAAAGTGTGCCTCTATCTTCCTAACCAGGTAAGTGGCTTTCTGGGCTACCTAGAGGGCTTGATGATTGCGGACGCTCAACGCGTGGTAGTGTTTGTGGGTGGGGGGTTAGGTGTTGTGTGCGTTCCAACTATGTGAATGGAATTCTATGCGAACAACAGACGTGATCGTGGCAGTGCAAACGCCCTCTGTATGCCACGTTCAGTGTTGCCCAAACGACCAGTCGACTCAATGCGGTTCTTCTTGGTACACGCGCTGTGAAGCTCGCATCATGAAGCCAACATGCTATCTCACGTTCCGGTCGTCAGCACGCCCATCTTACAAAGCCGGCTGACGGTATCGTCTTGCGTTTCCTGCTCTCTTCGAGTTTTCCTTTTCCAATTATGTGTGCCACGTCGTGCTCATGAAGGGGGTACAGGCTCTGTATTGCCTCGCTAAGCCGACTTCGTACGCGTGATTGTACTGTATAAGCCATCTCAGCTCTGGTACGAGCGGAGTAGACGCACCGCCGTCTTAGGCTATTTTTTCTTTTAAGAGGGTGTAAGCGGACGCATTTAGACCCCCGCTTTGTCTGGGGACTTGGGGGCCCTGGCGCTGCACTTGCAGTTTTACTCGCTTTCGTGTTCTTGGTCATCCCTTCAAGAAAGCTAGATCATAGCCCTTGCACAACTGCCATACCTCAATCCACACGTTCATGTCGTAGGCACTTCCAAGATTTTTTGTCAATGTCTTCACAGTGGATCGGATCTTACCAAACCCACCATCCCGCACTCTTGACTGGATGGCATAGCAACAGCTACTTCGAAACAATACCGCTCTCTCTGTCCCAGGTCGTCTCTCGCCGCCTGTTTCCCGCCCGTACAACATGGCTGTCGAACTATCCCCCGATAAAGTCCTCGCTCTTGAAATCACAACACGTACATCATCAATCCTATCGGTTATCGGATCAAGCATCATCGTCGGCACATTCGTCTCCTTTCCCTTTTTCAGAAAACGTCAGTTGTACCAGGAAAGAAAATCCATGTATCACCAGCCTCAGTTCACTGACTCCCTATGCAGCAATCAACCGACTAGTCTTCTTCGCCACCCTAGGAAATCTTCTCACAAACGTAGCAACATTGATGTCAACCTCTGTGCTACCAAAGCCCGGGCACCCTCCCTCGGGTACGTGTGAATTCCAAGGTTTGCTAATCCAATGGTTTATGGTTGCAGATTCTTTCTGGGTAAGTACACGATTTCGTTTGATTCTTATTTTTTTTTTCGTAATAGAAAGCGAAAAACGAGCAAGGAGATGAAAAAAACAGTCGGCTGACACCATACGAAACAGGTTCTTTGCATGGCTACAAATGTGTTTCTCGTCTTCTTCTACGGATACGACGCTCGGCAGCTACGGCATCTGGAGAAGTGGTATTTTGCGTTTAGTTATGGGATTCCTGGGATACCGGTCTTGGTATATATTGTGCTTGGCCGGATGGGACATGCGATTATAGGTTCTGCGACGCTGTGGTGCTGGGTCGCAGGTGATGTGAAGTGGATGCGTATTGCTTTCTTTTATGTTCCAGCGTGGTGAGTTTGAAGTCCCCTTTCCAGACGGTAACAACTTACTAATGTGAACTGAAAAGGATCATGATTTCTGCTGCCATCACCGTCTATAGCGTTACGGGATATCGGATTTGGCAGAAGAGCGTTGAACTACATTCCGTTTCTCGGGGTTATAACCAGCTCGCGACGGTGCGGCTTGCGAGCGATGTAAAGGAAAGCACCACGGATGCGTTTGCAGAAGCGCATAACATTGTTGTGACGACGCAGATCGAATGCGATATCCAGCAGCAGGGTGCTGCATCCTGGAGTGGCTCGCCAGACCCAGAACGCGTTTCTATCCGCTCCTCGTCTAGCGCTCGAATGCTGTCACAAGCGACTAATGCAGAAGATCCGATGTCAGGGCTGGTTTTTGATCTTTCTCCTACAAGAATAACTAGAGTGCGACTCGACGACGTAGAAGCCCAGCACGTCCTACACCAGAGCCCAACTGGACGGAATGGTTACAGAGCGACGATAATCTCGACCAGCCGACCCGCAACAGCCACACAGGAACCAACAGTCTTATCAATTTCCCGTCCTGCAGGCAAAAGAACAGCCGAGGGGCATGCCGCAGCCATGGCGTACTTTCAAGTCGCCTTCCTCATGTTCCTAGCCCTGATCGTAGTATGGCTACCCAGCAGTATAAACCGGATGTACCAATTCGTGCACAAAGATCGGCCTAGCTTCGCTCTAAACCTCCTGTCTGCAATCGTGCTGCCGCTCCAAGGTGCCTGGAACGCCACCATTTATATTTTCACTACCCGAGCCGAGTGTAGACGAGTGTGGGTCATGTTGGTCGAGAAAGTCACGGGCAGGCGTTTGCCATATCAGCCACGCCAGGAGTGGTATCGAAAAGGGGTAATGACAAGTTCGCAAGTGACGCGGGAGTCGGCTGCGGATGTTGACATGGATGATATTTTTAAAGAAGGCACTCAAGTACGCCACGTTGAGGGTTCGAGAACCCACAATGCGCAAGGCGATGACTGGCGTGGCAAGCAGGTCTCAAAGTAATGCGGTAGCGTTCCAACAGTGGAACGTGCTTCGCCGTGGTACATTTGCCTGCTTTGTCGTATATCTTTCCAAGTCTTGATTTTTTTTTTTTACTGTACGTTTGTTTCGGTGTATACCGGAACAACTGCTAGTGCTATCGCTTATCTTTTTCTTCTTGTCGCTTTCGGATTGCTAGGTTTGAGCCGTGAGCTTAACGGCATGATACCCCAGTTGTCCTGCGCACGGCGTTCTGAATCTGCACTATTAGGCACTGCATGCGTAATCAGGGGCCCGTATGGTTGCATTAAGGGAACGTAATCTCAGTCTTTTTTTTTGTCGTAATCACTCAGGAGTTCGAATTTCACCCCAGTCTGCTGGACTGGGATCCTATGCTCAGGGACATGGTATGTACAATCGTCCAATCTCACATGGCGTATTTGGGCCGGTTCGTGTCAGCACACCCTTACCTACAACCCCGGCACTGCTGAGTGGCCTTCACGTGTGCTACCCCAGCATAGCCTCGTAGCCCTCCCTGAATCTTCCTCTTCTTCATAGCGTACACAAGCGTATTCTTCGTCACGTGTTCGTAAATTTCACCGTGCGTCTCATCAGCCGATTTTGGCATTGGAAAAGTCCATCTCGGGATGCTGCTCCTGGAACTTCTTCAAGATTTCAGCCTTCTTCTGCTCGTCGCTGGTAGGCTTGCCCTGCTCCTTTTGTCTTTGGTCGTACATCATCTTCTCCACCATTCCCCGCGTCTCTCCGTCGAGGTCGCCCAGCTTGCTGTTCTCAGGCTGGATCTTGGAGGTGTCGATCTTGGGCGCCGTAGTAACGACATGGGGCCACCATTCGAGCTGATTGACCTTGTCAAGGTGAATAGAAATCTCCTTGCCGGAACTGGTCGAGGCTAGCGTCCAGGTGGAATCGTCGACGCGGATGGGGTGGGGGAGCTCGCCCTGGAGAATGCGTTAGCCCAGGCTGCTGCTAGATACGCATCTGCTGCGACGCACTTGGAGTATGGGCTCCTGGCCTTTGATGCCAGCCTTGATGGAATTTCGGGCAATGTTGATATCGAGATCCTTGCCCTTGTACTTGGCGTCGATGGTGATGGTGATGTCGAGGTCCTTGATGGTCTGGTCCCACTTGTAGGGCAAAGCGGCCTGCTCTGCCTGCTCCTTTGCGCGGGTCTCGGCGTCGGCCTTTTCTCGCTCCTCGGGGGGCGGCGAAGTGGACATGGTGAGGATGTGTTTGGTGATGTTGAGCAAAAAGTTTGGTTTGGTTTGGCGTAGTGTTTGGAGGGGAAAGGCGAGCGGGACCCTGAGCGTGCGCCCAAGCCCGAGCGGAACAGTGGAACGGTGGAACCAAAGGAGCGTCATCGCGAGCAAGCTCCACCATGCGCCCTGCCTCGCTCCTCCACCCCGGTCGACTCTAATAACGGACAACTACCGCGGTGTTGCGATCCACAGGCCTATCCTCACCCTCTCCTCTATTGATAGCACTCGCCTCTCCCGCCCTCCCGCCGCGTCGTAATGCTGCCCTAGGAACAGCAGAGCCATTGCGACAGACAGTGCGACTCCAGCAGCCACAGACGACGCAACACGACCGCCGGACCAACGTCCATACGCCTTGTCAGCGGCCCAGTCGGGCATCCATCTGTCGGCGCGGCAGTAATCCTCGCAACCCATGGCCAGCTCCTTTGAGAAGAGTGTGAAGGGCGGCACCAAGATCAAGGCAAGTACAGGCCCATCTCTGCGTCCCATATGCTAACACAACAACCCCCGTACAGCTCGCAGCACCCAAATCCAAGTATGTCGAGCACATTCTTGTCGCGACACATGCCGGCGAAGCAGGTGTCGCTGAGATCTTCCGCGCCCTCACCAATCGTCTGCGCGACTCCACATGGACCATCGTGTTCAAAAGTCTGATTATTGTGCATCTTATGATTCGAGAAGGCGAGCCCGAGGTCACCCTCAAGTTTCTTGCCCAGAATCCACACCGGAAGCTGGCAATCAATCACTTCACAGAGGGTACGTCTCGACATAGCAACGTGTGCTGTGAACCACACAGCGACCCCTTTCCTTACACGCTCGGCAATGGTTGGGTAGCGAGTTGGGTGACCGGGCTTCTATGAGTGAAAAGCGCATGGATTTTGGCGTGAGCCAGTAGACAGGAATCAACTGCTGACATTTCGCCCAACAGTGCAGACCCAAGGACACAACATCCGAACCTACTCCGAATACCTGCTCCGGCGTGCCATCGAATATGGCTCGACAAAGGTGGACTACGTGCGTGGTGGTGAGGGTCGCCTCAAACGCTTGACCGTAGAGAAAGGTCTTCTTCGCGAAGCAGAGAGCGTACAAGATCAGATCAGAGCATTGCTCAAATGTCAGGTATGATGACGCCCCCAATCAGCGATATTCGCAGTCGCACGGATTTTGACCGGAACAGCCATTCGATGACGAGCCCGAGAACGAAATAACATTGACTGCCTTCCGGCTGCTCACAATGGACCTATTAGTGCTCTTTCACGTCATGAACGAGGGCACTATCAACATTCTTGGTGGGTTGAGCACAGGCATTTGAATTTCGGCATACTAATGGGTCAGAACACTACTTCGAACTATCAAAGCCTGACGCAACGCGTGCCCTGGCCGTCTACCGCACTTTCGTCAAGCAAACCGAGGCGGTTGTCCAGTATCTCAGTCTTGCGAGATCACACGAACATTCAACAAGACTGGAAATCCCTAAGATCAAGCATGCCCCTACCAGTCTGGCAGCGTCGTTGGAAGAGTATCTGGCTGATAAGGATTTTGAAATCAACCGACGGCAGTACATTGCCGAGAAAGAAGCGAAAAAGAATGGGGGCAAGTCCACCAATGGAGCCAGCAAGGCTCAGGATTCAAAGTCTGCGGCCTCTAGCAATACTACCAGCCAACAGCCGGCAGCAGCTCCAGTCAAGCCTTCTGCGAACGCTCCTTTAATCGATTTGTTTGAATCGCTTGAGGACAATCAACAGACTATGGCTACACAGCCGATGATGCAGCAGTATCCGCAACAAACAGGCTTCCAGGTTCCACAACAGACGGTAAACATGGGTTTCCCTCAACAGCAACAAGCTTTTCCACTGCAAAACGGACAAGGCACAAATCCCTTCCAGATGGGCCAACAACCACAAGCGCCTCAGCTTCAGTCCCAGTTTACCGGCGCAGGCTTTGGCGGCTACTCGCCACAACCCTTCAGCCCACAGAGCACTATGCCATCAATACCACAGAATGGCATGCCCGATTTCTCACAACAGCAACAGCAACCACAACAGATGCAGGTTCCTACCATTGCCGAGCCCTTGCAACCTCAACAAACCTCAACAAACCCATTCCGACAATCGATGCTGCCGAGCAGCCCGACTGCTACCAGCTCTCTCAATCGCGCATCCACGAATCCGTTTGCAAAACACAATACCGGGCTTTCACAGCAGTCGCAATCGCCTGTCAACTCTTCGCCCTACTCCATGCCATCGGTTCAAGAATCGTCTTTTGCCCCTATGCAGCAGCAGCAGCCGCCGCAATCAATGCAACCTCTCCAGCCTACACCCACTGGCACAAACCCATTCGCACGGCAACCGTCACCACAAAGTACCCTATCCCCACAGGGTGGACTTACTGTGCATGCAACGGGTAGCACTAATCCTTTCCGCCAGAGTGCCTTTGTCAACCAGCAGACAGGTCAGGGCTGGCAGAATGCTGGCAGTCAAGGGACACTAGGAGGAATCAGCCTAGACCAACTACCTACCACAAATGTCTTTCCACGACCCGGACAGCAGCAACAGCAAAACTTCTTGGGGTAGATTTCTGGGGTGATGGAGGGGGTAAATGAAACTATTGTGTGACCGCAGTAGGTCATTCGTGGATGTTTTGTGGAAGCTCGTGATTTCCTTTTTGCGCGGAGATTCTCCAATGCTGCTTAATATAACTCGTGAGTGATTGCTCTGGGGTATAATTCTGTTGGACTGCATTCAACTAGGAGCGGGAATGAGTCTATATTTGTATGGTTGGCAGAAGATGCCCAATACCGGAAGGTCTTGAGGCAGAATGAGCTGTTTTGTAACTTCCAGATGATCCAGTCATCATTTTCTTGTTCGTACTCAAACTGGGCACCTGCGAAGAGCCCCCCGCTAATGAAATGTTTATAATCCATATTGCTTCTTTGCTCTTTTACCTCAATAGTTTGTTTGCTTGACTGCGCTTATGTCATTGTGCCTTTACTTGAATGGCCCCACATTGGGCTTTAGGTTCAGGTTAACTACAGGGATTCTGTCAGCCACGTGATGACGCGACTTCCTTTATAGACTAACGCGACAAAAGAGACCGGATCAGACAAACACCACGACTTCACTGCTACATTTACGGCGTTACATTGAGCTGGGGATATTTACAGCTCCTTTGGAGTAACCATGTCTCTTACCACCCTTCGGTTTCACAGCTTGTGTCTTACATTGACCTGAGAGTGGACTCGCTTTATCCCAGTTTCACCACGCCGCAATGGCACGCGGCGACTCTCTCGACGCCCCCATCACTCTTGAGGACAGTTATAATGATAACTTTAGATACTTGCCTGTGCCTGCGCCTATCTTGTCTGCAAGACGGCGCAATACACAGACACTTGACCAGGATGACATTGAAGAAGTAGAGCATCAAACTGCTTGGGAACAAGCCGTCGCACAAAGAGCAAGGGCGAGAAAAAGACACGAGCACTTAAAGAACCTGACAAATTTAACAAGAACCTACCCGCAAGAAGAGAATAACGGGATTCCGGAACTACCGTCGAGGCAGCCGCCATCAGTCAAATCCATCGCTATTATCGATCTGCTGACCGATGAAGACGAGCCAGCACATATTAGAGTAACACAGCAAGGCACAAGTGCGGGACCCAACCAATCTCCTTTGAACGCGCGGCAATTATCCTTCCTGCGTCCAGAGACTTTCAGCAATACAGATATCCCACAGGAGACTCAACCCATCAGGACCTCAACCACACAACACGCTACTTTCAAGGCCGCCACACCACTACCTGCATACAAGTCACCTTATTCTATGCAACCGCCAACCTCACGCCCTCCAGGAACAGTTCAAAAGGCTAAAGAGGCTATACAACCCGGTGGCTTCCCGTTGCGCACGTCCCTAGTCAGACCTACGCCAGCTGTTCCGATTAATGCAATATTAAATCACGATGCTTTTCTTCCTAAACCTATCCAAGACACACATCTAGCACCCTTATTGTCGCACAAACCTGCTGAAGTCGTAATAAATGACACAGTACCTTCATTCTTGCCACCAATCGGGGATCTCGCCGACCATCAGCGCGAACGGGCCACTTCCCGTCGCGTAAACACCACATCAGAGCGCGCGAACGTGACAGCGCATACCGACAAACTCGAACCGCCGTTTCCTATGGCTGCAAAAGCCTGCACATCCGGTGGCTCAAGCGTGACCTTCATTCAGTCGAAGCAGAAAGCAATCAAGTCCGTAAGGCAAAAAAACTATGTCCCATTCAGAGCACCGCCTCGGCCTTCGACAAACAATCACGACTCGCCATGCACATCACAAGATGGACCCAACAGTAAATCAAGCAAAGCAGCATCTCGGACACGGAGTCGCAGCCCAATCAGAGGAGTTGTAGCTCAGACTACCGTTCAGAATCTTGAAGTTAGTCTGACGGAAAGGCCTAAAGATCGCGATGCCACACTAGATCGATTGCCCCTGGAGTCTCAGGAAGGAGCTGAGAGCATCTCTCGCCAACATTTCGAGAATGACGAATATCATGCATATAGCCCCGCAGCACCATCTGTCCATTCCTCGGTCTCACCATCGATAGAATCCCATCAAAATTTGAAAGCGCTGCCATCGGCGTTAGGTGTAAGAGTAGACAGCGCCTCAAACATAACTCCGGTTGCAGAGCCTTCTCGCGAAGCCACACCACAAGAGAATGACGTGGCACCTGATTTCAACGAGGTCAGATCAGCGTTAGCAAGTCATGTGCATGACCTTACTGCCACCCGGTCAGCGATAGACGCATGTCTAAAACGACATGTTGCGGAGCGACACGAGATGCATGCCCACCTAACACGGATCAAGATGCGGAATCACAGGACGTGCCAAGAACAAGAGCTCCGCGCTCGGTACCGCAAACAGAACCGTCGCGCCCAGTCGACTTTGCCAGAGGAGTTCATTCAACATACCTCTCCCTTTGCATGTATGCCTGTCATACAAATGCCATATGATCGGAGCTCGGCTTCCAAAGGTTTGCCTGATATGGGTCAGGAAATCTTTAACAAGGCCAAACCAAAGGAAACGGTCGTTCGGTCCGCATTATCTGCACCCACAACAAAGTATCATTCAGAATCTGTTACGATACCTCCATTCAAGGAATATGTTAGTCTGAGAAACAACATTCTGGCTGACAATGAGTCGAAGTTGCTTGCGACGCCATACTTTGAAGACGAGGATTACGAGAGCCGCCAGGCTCTCTTGGATGCTCTTCCATATATATACGAGTTGACACATGACGAAAAAGGGCCACTCGATCTCCGAAAAGAGCAGTGTCGGTTCTACAAAACGGCAATCGAAGCTTTCCTGGCTGAGATTGGTATGACTTGGAACGAAATCTTGTATTGGTTACTAGCACCTGATGGTGCCATCAAGCAAATCAATGCTTCCATATCCGGAGGCGAGAATTTCTCAACGATCATGCTTGAAAGATCGCGGTACAACATCGAGGAGTTTGAGCGGGACGGTGTGCTCAAGAAGACTACTCTGTTTGATCGTGGCGATGACAAATGGCGCAATTTTGTCTCGCAGCTTGAAGCGCCCTCGGCAACGACTCTAAGACTTGCGGCCACTGCATGCGCTGCTGTATTACAGGAATGTGAATTCAGCATCTGGTACTTAGCCGAGCAATCCAGTATTGTGCAGGACAATGTGTTGAGAAAAACTGCGAGCGGCAACAATGCCGCTCAATCTATGTACAGGCAGATCATGTGCAGGGTGTGTCATCAGTAAGTACGGACATCTGATGCTACGCATTAAGATATTGACGATAGTATAGACACAACTGCCTCCTCCATGGCGAGCTAAGGCAAGCTCCTGAAGATTCATGGAAATCTGAATCCGAGGATGAAGATGCAGAGTGCCAAAGCAGTCGCCGGGGCTCAGGAAGCACGCTCGACGAAGAGTCAGGCCCGCTACCAGCTCATTTTGATGATGATTCAGACATTGAAAAGGTAATCAACTACAAACTGCCTGCAAATCCTAATGCGTTCAATGTCTGTCCCGAATCAGAGATGATTACTTCCAGGGGTGCGAAGCCACCCCCAGGAAAGTTCAACGCCCATTGGTGGTTGCAGCGAGATCTCACACAGCATTGGGAAAAGAGAAAACCCTTCTTTCCTTGCAGCCACGAGGGTAGCTGCGAGGATGCAAAATGTCGGTGCTACAGAGAGGGTATCACCTGCGAGAAGACTTGCAAGTGTTCCCGGTCATGTAATCGGCGCTTCCCTGGCTGCAGCTGCTCAACCATCCCAGGAAAGCGGGTTTGTGATTCAGAGAAATGCCTCTGTGTTAAATTTCACAGAGAGTGTGATGCAGACTTATGTGGGTCTTGTGGTGCAACTGAGATTCTCGACCCTATTAATCGATACAATGAGGATGTGGTAGCCCGCAACTGTTTCAATGTGGCAATCCAGCGGGGTGTTCCTCGAAAGACGTTGCTTGGACATTCAGAAGTACATGGCTTTGGGCTGTACATGGGCGAGGACATTGAGAAAGGAGAGTATATTGGTGAATACACTGGCGAAGCCATTTCAGTCCACGAAGGTAATCGCAGACTTACCATCTACGATTATCAAAAGACGATGTACTTATTTCGCCTAAACTCGAGTAAGTTTTCGTACTGTCCTCTGTTGGTACATTACTAATTTACTACGCAGAACAAGAAGTCGATGCCACATACATGGGCAACAAGCTGCGCTTTATTAACAATGCCGACGACAAGTTCACAAATTGTGCTCCAAGGAATCTCCTCTGCAACACCGTTTTTCGCATAGCACTCTTTGCCACAACCAACATAAAGGCCGGTACAGAGTTGTACTTCAACTACAACTATCCGAAAGAGAAGACAGCACAGTTCAAACAGCCCAATGGAAAGGTCGTTGCGGTCAAAGAGAATAAGTCAAAGACAAGGAAAGCGGATGTAATTGCCAAACGCGACCAGCCAAGAGAAGAGCGCGACCGCTCACGTATACTCGCAGCTACTGCCAAGGCTAGAGCTGCCAAAGCCGCCAAGAGGGCAGCGATGCTAGAAGAAGCGGCTAGAACGGCTACTACAAAGCCTTCGTCAGGGCCATTCCGAGCACGCAAGACAGCCACTGGGGCGCCCGATGTGAAGCGAGGGTCAAAGCTGCGAGACCGCGTTAGTAGAACCGAGTCTGGTGAATCTGACACTGGCTTGAACATCGATGCAAGTGACGCCGAAGTCTCCGCGGCTGGCGCGTCACAAGAGACAGCGGCAAGTCAATACGCGGAGGAAACGGATGAAGACGACGAAGAGTTTGTCATGGACGATATGCAGGAAAATGAGGACAAAGGGGCGCATGCATGGGCACGAGGTAGCAGTGCTACGTCGCGTCATAGACCAGGCAGACCACGAAAAAGAGGGTCTGACGTTGCGCCGGTGATGGCTAGTCAAAAGAAGAATGGAAATATGGGCGGAGCACGACCGGGTGCTGGCAGAAAGAGAAAAAGACCTGTCATAGTTAACAGCGATGACGAGTGAAGCATCCATGCCACATGACGATAAGCTCAAGAATAGAAAGATAGAAAGCAATCATGCTACAAGATAGGGTTTTGTTGCAATTTGTAGATGCGTTGTACGTGATACCCAGCTTTCTGCACATGTCCGTTTGGCAGCTAGAACTATAGTGGTGGTGCGCATGCGGATGTAACGTACCTACAGAGCCGCCATCTAGTGCTCAGGAAGATGGGCACCTGGATTGTGCATACACAGTCTGTCTCTCCGTAACCATTTTGCGCACCCACCTGATAAGAAGGTCTCAGCTTGCAGCAGCAAAGTGGTGTGATCGTACTTGGCCTCGCTACTATGCTTCGGCTGAGCACGTCTATGCCGTATGCAACACGCTGATACGGGGGGTTTCCTCTGAACCCACACAGCCCGCCCACCATTTGCAAAAGCACTCATCTCAACACGGCGATGCGTCCACCCGTTCAAGGAGCAGCCGTGACAAAAGCCCTCATAGCCTTGACGGCATCCCCATCATTCGCACGAAGAAGCTCCGTCGCTTTCGCCTTTGCAACTTCTAGCTCGGAAACCTATACGTCATTCCCGAAATCAGCTCTAAGAAAAAAAATAACCACAGTACCCCCATAAATCCGTCTTCTATTTCCAATAGAGTATATATGTATATAGACGGTAAAGACGTACCAGGAGCGTAACATCCGCAGCCTCAATCTTGACGTTCTTTTTCTTGTCGTCGTCTGCCTTGTCTTTTACGCTGAGCCCTTTCATCGCTTTGTCGAGCGCCTTGCCATCGACTTCTTTTTTCGCGCCGTTGGGGGCCTCGGGCGCGTCGAGTGAGGAGAGGGCTGCGGCGCCGGTCAGGTCGGAGGGTGCGTTGGGGGTTGCGGCGCCTTCGTGGACGTCTGGGGGTTGCGGCTCGGCCATTTTTGGGGGGGATGGCAGTGGGAGAAAGGGCGGGCGCTTGTATATGAATGTATTGTATTAGGTCGATTGGATTGGCGATGGGCTTGGTGGTGACGAGGGTTGTGGGGTAAAATGGACGTTTGGAAATCTGTAGAAAAGATTGACCAATTAGAAAAATCGTGGGCTGCAATTGGTGGGTGGAATGGTGGGTTTATGCAGGATCTTTGTTTTCCCAGGGCCTGTTCACGTGAAGAACGGACTGGATTTGCAGATTGCCCCCGTTCAAACGACACGTACTTGAAGCTTGCACATGCCGATCCCGTGACGTTTCCTTTTGTCAGGACTACTAGGAGTAAGTGAGTTTATCGTACTTGTTGACGTCATTTCTTGGGTGCTGCGGAGCCCGCTTTTGCCTTTGCAGATTTTGTTTCCTGAGTCATGGGCGCGCTTTGGTCGCTTTGTTCGTCGTCCCGCTCCCTGCGTAGGGCAGGACCCTTGCCGAGCTTCCATATTAACAGAATAATCAAAGTGACTCAAAACACCATACGTGGTTTTGAACGTACCTCCCTTCTGTCACAGTACGTACTTTGCTTGCTTAGCGGAACGGCAGTGCGTGTATTGGGGATTTGTGGGACTTGCAAAATTAACTGGTTACACAGCCAAGTTTACGGCAATAGACAGTAACGTAACCGGCTGCAGGCACTATCATCGCAGTAGATAGCAGACGCCGTATCAGCACGAGTTATGGCTAGTACACAGCAAGGATCAACGACGAATGGCGGGTCTGAGGGATGGTCGCCAGACTGTAAGGGTGAATTTGGCTCCTCGAAGTGGATATGCTAACAGGTTGCAGCGTGGAGATCAAAGCCTATTAAGCAGGTCGTCACATACGAGGATCAGGCAGCGGTGACTTCTGCTTTGACGAAGCTATCAAGTCTACCACCCATCGTCACACCAACAGAGATTACCAGGCTCAAGGCCAGTCTACGTGATGCTGCCCTCGGGAAGTCCTTCTTGCTCCAGGGAGGTGACTGCGCCGAGTTGTTCTCCTACTGCGCCGACAGTCCGATTGATGCCAAGATCAAGCTTCTTTTGCAGATGAGTTTGGTGTTGATTTGGGGTTCAAACAAGCCCGTCATCCGCATTGGCCGTATTGCAGGACAGTATGCGAAACCAAGATCAAGCCCTACTGAAATGCTGGATGGCAAGGAGATTCCTAGTTTCCGGGGCGATATTCTCAATGGATACGATCCAGAGGCCAGGAGAGTGGACCCAGAGAGGCTGGTCAGCGCCTACTTCCACTCTGCAACGACATTAAACTACATCCGTGGGCAGCTTGCAAGTGGTATCGCGGATCTGCATAACCCGTTGGACTGGGAGCTAGGCCATGTTCGGGACGAGGAGCTGCAGTCCAAGTACTCGCAGATTGTAAACAGCATATCCGACTCGCTTCGCTTCATGAAGACGATTGGTGCGGATACGTCTGGTCAGCTGCAAACAGTAGACCTCTTCACCAGTCACGAAGGTCTTGTACTAGAGTACGAACAGAGCTTGACGAGGCGGCTCAAGCACCCAGCTGGCTACACGCCGTCTCAGCCCTCGAACGACGGCAAGGGCTGGTACAACACTTCTGCCCACTTTATCTGGATTGGAGACCGGACGCGCCAAATTGACGGCGGTCACGTGGAGTACTTCCGAGGCATCGAGAATCCTATTGGTATCAAGGTTGGGCCATCGATGAAGAACGATGAGCTAGTGGAGCTACTCGACATTGTCAATCCCAACAAAGAGGTCGGCAAGATCACTCTCATTACCCGCTACGGCGCGGAAAAGGTGGAATCTATGCTGGGTGCACATATCGAGGCTGTGAAGAGTAGTGGACATGTTGTGGTCTGGCAGTGTGACCCGATGCACGGGTAAGTCGTGTTTGTAAATCATACATTCTGCACCAGCTAATCCCCTCGCAGTAACACTCGCAGTACTCCGACAGGCATCAAGACTCGCTCTTTCAACAGCATCTTCTCAGAGTTGTCGTCTGCGCTCAAGATCCACAAGCAGCACAACTCATTCCTGGGCGGCATGCACCTTGAGCTTACTGGCGACGCTGTGACGGAATGCACAGGAGGAAGTGAGGGCCTCGTAGACGAGGATCTGAGTTTGAACTACACAACCTACTGTGATCCTAGATTGAACGAGAAGCAGGCATTGGAGCTGGCGTTCCTAGTTGCAGGACATTACCGCGCGGACGAGAAGCTACCATAGGTCGCAGTCGTCTCTCGCACGTCCAATTAGTTTGTATCGCGATAAAAGTTCTGATGTCAGCAAAATTCAATTCAAGAATCTCTCATCTCCATGGTTTGACTGTAGGTAAATCCATTCCAACGTCATCTATGAATATCCCTTCTATGTAATCCCACCCCTTAAACTTGGCATGTTGATTCTCGAATACCTACATCATCGGGCCTGGTCCGAGCTTGACCAGAGTTGCCCCCCAACAAATGCATGCATGCTATCGCGCCGACCCCGTCCTTATCAACACACATATCTCTCTCACTCTCAACAAACGCAGCACACCCCGCACTTTTCACCTCCTTTCCCAACAAAACGAGCCAAGAGGACAATGGGTGCTGGAGCATCTAAAGGCGCCAAAGCCGCTGCCGGCTCGGCCGCACGGAAATATCCTACCAGGGCACCTACGAACACCACCACCACTACTACTACAAGGAACACTGCTCCCGCACAGAATACAAGCGCAGGACCGACCGTACACCCTCCGGTGCAAGCTACAAGTGAAAAGACAGAAGGTACGTTTGATCCGTATACATACCCACCTTTCCGTCGCATTGGAAAACGAACACCCCTTCCGGGCCTCTTCCCTCCGCCCGAAGCAAAAACACACACATACACATACATATACACACATACACAATCCAAACTAACAATCCCTCTTTCTACCAAACAGCCGTGCTACAAGATGGCCGCGACCCCGCCTTTGCCTCGCGCCTCAGCAGCCTAGGCGCCGTACAGCCCAATCCGCACTTTTCGCCGTCGTCGGCCTCGCCATTCGATCCCCGCCGCAGCAATGCCGCGCCCCACCTGCCCTCGGACACAATGATGCAAGAGGCGCCGCGGTCGGCGTTTCCCGACCCGCGGAATAACCCCGTACTCCGAGTGCTTGAGGCGCGGCAGCAGGTTGCGGACGAGGCTGAGGAGGAGCTGAGGGAGGTGGGCAGAAGAGGGTTTCAGGGGAGGAGGTATGTGGATGCTGGGGTGATTACGTTGGCGTTGATGAGGCGGGGCAAGGGGGAGCCGGATGAGAGGATCGAGCGGAGTTTGGGAATTAAGAAGGGGGGGTTGAGTATGTTGGGAAGGAAGGGGATGGTGGATGCGGTGGTGATGGGGTAAAGATGGATGTTGAAGGAGAAGAAAGAGGAGAGGGAAGGAACATCACAAGATGGAGGAGACACGAGACGAGAGAGAGAGTAAAGATTCAAATTGAGCGGCGCGAAAACCGCTGACAGCGATCGCGGTTGGGCGTACAAAAGAGAAGTGTGTACGTATATGTACATACGAATGGGAAACGACAAAGGAAAAAAAGCAACCGTACCAACACCGGGTCTGATCCTTCCTTCCGACGCTATGCGGTTCCCAAGTCGTTACCCAAAAGCCAAAACACCAGATCCAATGCAGGGATACAAAAGAAAGAAGAAAAGAAAAGAAAAGATGGCGTTATCATGATTCGTCATAGTCGGCATTCTCGTGGATGAAGTTGTTGAGCGCGATCAAAGCCTCCTTGAGGCACTCCTGGTCGACTTCGAGGCCGTCCCGACACATCTCGTCGTAGCCGATGCGAACTACACCACCTGGGTTTGGCCGTGATCGCTTCTGGCTCCATCTTCGGGCGACTTCCCATCGCTTGCGTGTCTGTGTAAAGGGCGGACACGAGTCGGCAATCTCCCTGCTCTCGCGCAGGACGGTAAGGGCGTTGAGGACGTTGAGGAAGATGCTAGACAGGCAGACAGTCAGTAAGGATGGCGGATGGTTAGCAAGGTTGGGTGCACAACATACCCTTGGGTGAGCTCGACGTCATGATCCCATCCGTACGCCACTTCGCTGAAGCTGTTCCCCTGGGCGACAATGTCCAAGAAGACGAAGAGCGACTCTTCGACGCTGATTTCCGGGGTGACTTGCGACGCGACGTTTGCGAGGATCCAGTCGGAGAGTTCGAAAAAGGTCTTTTGGTCCATGTGGGCAAAGCTGATGAAGCGCTCCGGTACGGTGAACATGAGCGACATGGCTCGGCGTGCGCCTGGGGCCTCTATGCCGTCCATTGCTGAAGAGGGTGCAGGGTTGGTGGCAGACTGGTGTGGCGTAGAGCCCGAGCGATGTGGGATAGTGATGTGTAGTAGAGTGTGGTCTAAAGTGTGGTGTCTGGAAAGCGGAGTCGAGGAGGTCAGGTGAGCCGGTGAGGGGGTGGGAGAGGATGGGATGGCCCAGCTGAGGGAGCGGGTACCGGCAACGACTGTTAGTTAATACAACAACAGGAACGCGACAGAGGCAAGTGCCGTCGCTCTGTCCGGACAAAGGAATGCTAGGTTTTTTTTTTCCGCGTCGGGATATAGGAGCAATAAGAGATGATGACGACAGTGGTATTCTTTTTGCTTTGCTCCTTTTACACGGTCGGCGGGTGGATTGTGTCGTCTTGTTCCCTGGTTACGCAAGCTTCTAGGGCAGGTGAAGCGCACCATGGAACTTGCATATGCGTGCGTGGGGCCGCTGTCCGTGTTGCGGCCTTGTGAGCGTGCCAATGCAAAAGCTGCAACACGTCCTTCTGGCTTCTGACATGTGAAAATGCCCACGGGCCACCGCCGCGAATGACATCAGCATCCAATCAGGGCCAATGAGCTGACTCCAGGCGGGCTCCTCTGCCCTTATCCAGCCACTCTACCTGCGCCTTGCCAGCTGAGCCGTTACCTGACTATGGGTTGCTTCGGCCCTTGACCAGACTCTGAAGGGGAGGATTTCCCAGACGCGCTCTCCTCCCGATTTCCCCGCTCGCTGTTTGCCTTTCCATCTTACACGCCGTGTGTGTGAGGGGGAAGAGAGCGGTTGGCTGGACGGTAAATTATGCGCGCGAGCGCGAGGTTGGCCGAGAACGACTACTGACGCTCGGTCTAAGCCGCATCGGGCAAATTACGGGTCGAGATCCTATATCTAGAAGGTGGGTGGTCTTTGTCCTCGGGCCTGTGGGTCACGCTTGGCGGCGTCGCGGGTACTGTACAAACTAGTTGCTCGACTAGAGACGCCTGTGATCGGGCCTAAAGCCATCGGGTGCTAATTAAGCGATGTAATAGATAGATAAAGTTGGATGTGCGCTCGGCGCTAACAAAGAGTGCTGTATACAAGACCTGGATGTATCGTGTGTGTTGTTGGAGAAAAGGTTTGGAAGGAACGATGCACTCTATGTGAGAGTCTGGGAGACCAATCACAGAGTCTCGCTTTACATACAGTATGCACGTGATCCTTCCGGGGCTGGCCTCCCAACACTCTAAACCACGGCACATAGCTAAGTAACACTGGGAATGTGCCATACGCTCTTCACGACCATCACAAGCCCATCATAGCGAATCTGCATACTGGTTTTGCTTTTTGGCTCTCCCATATCTCCTCTGCAAACACCGACCATCATCGCTCCCGCAGAGGAAAAACAATCTCTGCCCGTGCACCACCCGCTCCGAGCGTGCTCGCGTCTCCACTCTCAACCCAAATGCTGGGCTACATCTCATCAACGCGTAAGAAGAGTTGCACGGCCTGCGTAAAGGCCAAGCGGCGCTGCGACCTGGGCTACCCCTTTTGCAAACGCTGTTTCGTCAAAGGCCTCGACTGCGCGTACCCTCACCCAAGTAAAACGCCTGTTTCGGTCCGCGACGCCGAGCTCGTCATCAAACACACGGCGCTCGATATCAGCCAGCCTGCTGCCACTACGCCTGTAGCTACCGCTACCGCTGCCGCTACCGCTGCCACAAGCGTGGAGCCGAACTCTAACTTTGATCATGTCTGTGTCAACGCTCATGACCTTGGCAATATTGCTCTCCAACCATGGATATTAGCCGCGTCGTTATCGTCGTCGCCATCGTCGTCGGAGAGCGAGTCGAGCGAATCTGAAGACGCGACGCCGTGGTTGAGACGTGACGATCCCATGACAGCACTACAGCAGCTGCGCAGAACCTTGCTACCAACTGTGGTTGTACCGGTGCACCTCAACGAGCAGCAGAGTACTGCCGTCATCGAGGGACTATGTTCCTTGGTAACGACCATGGCATATTCGGGTACCACGCACTTTCTGCATCGCAACCTGTATGCAGAGCACGATCAGCCCGCCGCATATCAAGACTGCGTTGCGATATCCGCACTGTACATGGCGCGGAATGCTACTAACGCCAATCTTCTGATCAACAGTATCAATGCTAAGATTTCGGCCTTGGTGAAAGAGTCGAAAAACTGGTCCTTGATGCAGCATCTGGCTGCTGTGCAGGCACTCATTATATATCAGATTATCCGTCTGTTTGATCCTACTCTAAGTGCACAAGCACAGGCTGTAAAGCACAACGTGTTGCTTGAGCGCTGGGCTACGAGTCTTTTCCATCGCTCTTCTTACGATGCCCCTTCTTCTTTTGCGGATTCGCGCTCGCGCTGGGTGTTTGCAGAGTCGCTACGACGCACCTTGTTCATGTCCATCTTTACCCGATGTTCATGGAGTGTCTTCTCTACTGGTGGTCTCGCGAGTCAGGTGCACGTTTTGGCTGGTATGCCGGTGACGAAAGACATGAAGAGATGGAGACAAGAAGAAGAAGACAACGAGCAGTGTGGGAGTGAGAACATGCAGAATCAAGAGCAAGACTTGGTTTCTTATCTAGACTTTTCTCTCGACTGGTCGCATGACAAGTGCATCGAGGAGTTGGGCTCGTTTGGGAAACTGCTCCTTGCGCCTTGTCGAGCTGATGATTTGAGGTTGCTGGTGTGAATTTCCGCACCTTGAACTCAATCAGAGAATTGCTTCTCCTTACACAAGAGACTCCAGAAATCTGTGACAAACTCGCCGCCTTCCTGCAGGAGAAGCAAGAAGGATGGATGGTCTTGAAAAGTCGAAACGTTGAGGACCATATAGTCGACTACTAGTTGCCTCAGCCCATCCATGGTGCCATCCTCCTGCTTGTTCTCGCCTTGTTTGTACGCATATTCTGCGAGCGCCACAACATCGCTCACACGCCGCTCGTAGAGTGAAAAGCCGAGCAGCGTCTGGTGGAGTTTGTGCAGCGTGAGTTTCTTAAGCGGGTCGACTAAACGCATGCAGGAGAAGGAGTATAGCCGCGCATGTGCAAGGAAGACGGGTTTGAAGTCTTGATCTGGCGCATTGTTGTGCTGCGGCTCGAAGGCAGTGAGCATGGCTTGCTTGGGTTGGCCTGAGGCAAGGTAATTGCGTTGGTCAAATTCGACACGCAGAGCACACGCGTTTCCCAAAGAATACGCGCTTTCAGGCGCCTTCTTCTTCTTTGACTTCTTAATGGGCATTCCCCTAACTACGGATATCAATGGTATTGCAAAACCATTTTCATCGTATAGCTTTTCGTCAGGTTCTAGCTCAGGCTCTGCATCTGGTGGAGGCGGCAGCATTTCGTCTACATATGTCTCATCTTGAACCCACGATGGTACGGTATAGTCATGGCGATATGCGTACTCGATAAAGCGGGCAAAGTCCTCCGGTTCCACTTCAGGATACTGCTCATGTTTCTTTTGCGATGCTATCATACCGTTCGTCATGAGCGCGCGAAAATATTCAGATGTTGCAATGACAGCTTTGGAATGCACTACAAAGTCTTTCTTGTTTTCATCCCTGCCTACTTGGAATGTGAACAGGTCAGATTGGATCAGCCTGTTGAAGATAAATGTCAGGAAGCCAGGCTTTTGTTGCTTGCTATACGTACTCCTGGAAGGGACACAAGATCGGTGCTTCGCTCATCTTTGTTACTACCACAACAACCAAGCAGTTCAGATAATCTGTGGGCGCTGAGAGCCACATAATATACTGAAGAGATAAGCGCTCGAGGCGGGGTTATACCGCACAGCCTGATGCAAGCAGTACGCGCCTGGTGTAACACGGCGTCGTCTTGCTTGCTGTGGCGTCCATACACATTCCCTGAATGCATGATTATCTGCACCGTGTCACAACGAGACCTGCTGCTTCATGTGATCGACAATCGTGCAATAACTGATCTCTGTCGTTCTAGAAGCTCTTGTGGAAATGGTCGCTTTGGTCGAGTGTATATCTAGGACAAAGATCTCAGGTGTACGCGAACATTAGCCTACATGGCAACTGTAACCGCGTGCGCCACCAGTGCCACTTTCTCATGTCAAAAACAGGGTTCGACCACGCTGCGTCATCTGCGATGCTAGCAAGATGAGCGCGGGAGGCAACAAGGGTTTCCATGCTCAGCGATACCCTCCAACGAATCGCCTGCTGCGGTCACGATGATGTGCAACCACGTACGTCACCGTTCCATGGAAATGGTAGACGTTCCAGATCTCACTGCTATATGCCGTTGAAGTCAACACAAGGCAAGGCCAAATACACTAACGGCAGTTTTACACTACAACCCTACCCTGTTTCTTGCTGGCTTGCTGCTAGCTCATACAAGTTATCAAGACGGCGCCCCAAATCCCTTCTCGTCGTGCGCTCGCTGGAATCGCGCTTGTCTCTGTGCTGTCGGCGGTGGAGAACCAGCGTAAGAAGAAGAGAGAAAGCAACAACGGGCACGATTTTTCCACCACCGAGGATATGTCGGGCGAACTCCAGACTATACCTGCGCGCCACGGCGCAGCGACCTTTGTGCCGAGAGGCAGGACGATTAAAGTCATCAATACGTATGGGAAGCAGGTGATTAGCATGTGGGCTTTTACTCTAGGCCCACCGCCTGAAGAGGGGGAAGGCGAGGAGCTGGATGAGGAGGAAGTGAAAAAGGAAGCAGAGGAAATGAAAAGGGCTATTGAAGAGGGCGAAAAGCAGGATGTAGAGACGGCGAAAGATAGCAAAGAGGAAGTGAAGAAGGAGGGTGAAGATGGAGCGAAGGAGACACAGTCGAGTGAGGATAATGCCAATGAAACAAGTCAAAAAGCCCAAGATCCGCCAGAGCAAGCCCCAGATACCCTCGAGAACGAAAAGACGACCGAAACCACGCAATCTTCGCCCAAACAACCCACCAAGCGCACTTGGGCTTCTTACCTGCCTTCGATGCCGTATCGCAACAAGGGTGCAGCGAACAAGCAAGAAGCCCAACAAAAGCCCAGTCCAGAGCAAGAAAAGAAACAGAACGAGGAGAATACTAAGAAATGGTCTTCGTATCTGCCCACAGGCAAGAGCTTCTCAAGCTACGTGCCTAATGTGGAAGTCCCAGATTCCAAGTCGGTCATAAGCGCGTTCAAGGCGAGTCACTACCGCGATCCAAATAAGAGCTATGCGGAGCAACTGTATGACTTCTCCAAGACGCCTGTGGGTGCTGGAACGATGGCTGGTATGTAGCTAGGACTGATCGCTACCCATTGTCAAAGCATACTAACTTTTCCGTAGCTGCTACAGGCTCTGGCTATGCATCTTCCGTATACGCCGCCTACTCTGCATATGCCTCAATGCACCCCTCGAACGCATCCCAACCGCCCATGGAATACCTCTCTCTCCCCCATACACGCACCGCATCTCGGAAACTCGTGCCCGAAGTCAACGACGAGCTTCTCACCAACCTGCGCAACCCCATCATGACTCTGGTAGAAGATACATCGCCCGGCGGCCACGACACTCTGACAGCAGCATGCGACGCCAACCAATACGCAGCCCTGGGCGTCGACAAACCCGCAGAGCACGGCAGCTGCGCCGAAAACCTCGTTCTTGCGCTCAAGGAAATCAACGAGACGTCTGGCCTTAAAGGCGCAAAAGCAGTCGGCGCAGACATCACGGTTAACATTGCGCCCACGCCCCTCCACCTCTTCATGAATGCACCACTGCAGGTAGAAGGCAACATCCAAGACGATGGCGCAGGCGCAAAAGGCGTCAAACTCCGCGTTGAAGAGCCAAAAGGCAAGAAACGCTGCTTTGTGCGGTTCCGCGCTGAGCGCGATATCGTCGTTGTATTTAGCGCTTGTCCAATGGACGTAGGCACGCAGAATGGAGGGCGCTGCATGGCAGGCAATTTCATGGTCGAAGAACCACAGGCAGGAGAGGATCTGGCCGCATCGTCGAGTAAAGCGGGTGACAAGGAGAAAGCGCCGCCGCCGCAGCCGCAGCAGCAGAAGAAGAAGAAGAAGGACGATGTTGGGTCCGGTAAGCCAGAGTCTGAGAAGGATCAAGACAAGAAGGGCGAGGTCGGGACCAAGGCGACTGAAGAACCCAAGCCGAAGAAGAAGCCGAAGAAACTTGAGGTTAGGAGTCGGTCTACTGCGGCGTCGCCGTCGCCGTCGTAATCTTTATCTTTTTTGTAGTAGTAATGAATTTAGTTTAATAATGTCATTACCTCTTCTTCTTCTTCTTCTTCTTCTTCTTCTTCTTCTTCTTCTTCTTCTTCTTCTTCTTCAAACCTTCATCCACTCCATTCCACCAATCATTCATCCAACCATGCAAAACCATATCAAACAAGATAACCGCAAAAGCTGCAAAGCACAGAATTCAATTTAAAGGGGAGTAGCGATGACATTGATCTTTACATACATGTTCGACGCAAAACACACTTTTTTTCCTCACGTAGGTTCCTCTTCCAACGACTACACCAAGAGAGATACATAGAGAGAGAGAAAAACAAGAACAAGCGAGTGAATTCAACTACATATGTCTCTTTACATGGGACACAGAAGCAAAAACCAGAGAACACGTTACACAGAAACTCTCCCCAATGGACCTCCCTGGCCACACACACTCACATAGGGGGTTTCCTCGCTATCCACCCCCTTCCCACACTAATGCCTTCCCCAAATAACCGTCGCAGTTGGAGGCTGCACACCAATGCTGTTAGCTTGGCTGGGGATACTGGGAGGAGGAAAGTCATCATCGTCGTTTCCTCCATCCGAGGGGAACTCCGGGTCTTCAGGGGGTGATTCGTCTTGGCGCTTGCCCCAGATGACAGTCGCGGTTGGGGGTTGGACGCCGATGCTGTTGGCTTGGCTGGGGATAGAAGGGGGTGGGAAATCGTCGTCGTCGTCAGGGGGCAGGTCTGGGTCTTCGGGCTCCTCGGGCGAGGGGAGTGAGGTCGGTTCTTGTACTTCCTTGTCCCAGGTCACGCTGTATTCGGGTGGGCCTATGGTAATGTCTGGTGGAGGGTAGGAAGTAGGTGTCGGGGTTGGCGTAGGGGTAGGCGTAGGGGTAGGCGTCGGAGTAGACGTAGTCGTGGAGCTTGAAGTAGACTTCGACGGAGGTGTAGGTGTAGCCTTTGAAGTGGACGCTGCCGTGGACTTGAATGTAGGTTTTGGAGTCACCTTGGACGTTGTTTTCTTAGTAGGCTTGGGCCATTTTGTAGGCTTCGCGTTGCGTTGTTTCAATCCCCAGCTTAGACTATATTGGGGTGGCGGGGGGTTTGTGTAGTTGCTCTTCGTAGATGTTGATACGGGTGGTGGGTAAGGAGTCGGTACCAGAGTTGGCTTTGGAGTCGACGATGGGCTGGGCTTCGTCGTAGACTTGAACGTCGTTGGCCTTGGCGGCCATGGGTGCCAAGGAGGGTATCCGGGCTTCTTGGTCGAAGATGTCGGTTTAGAGATGCTGGAACTGGACCGGATAGGTGGAAGCGATGTGGTGGATGGAGTTGGTTTCGGCGTAGGTGTGGATACAGGCTCAGGTGTTGACGAAGCGCCTGGCCCATCCCCACCCCAGCTGATACTGTAGGATGGGTTTCCGATACTGATTTGATCACTTGGTTTTGATGGAGGGTATCCGGGCTCCTCAGGCTTGGGTGTCGGTTCAGGTCCACTGGTCTCCCAGCTTATCCAGTATGATGGTTGTCCGAGGCTAATCTGGTCTGTTGGCTGGGACGGAGGGGGATAGACAGGCTCTTCAGGAGCAGGAGTGGGTTCAGGATTGCCATTGTCCCATGAGATACTTTGCTTAGGTGGGCTAATCTCGAATTGACGCTCTTGGAAGCCTGCAGGTGCAGCACGGATACTAAAAGACGTCAGTGATTGACAGAGAATGTAGGCAGAATGACAAACCTGATAGCGAGACTAAGCAGCGCAAGCACGCTGTTGCGTGCAGGAGCCATGTTGGTTCAACAATAAACTATGCAGGATCAGTTGCTGTGGCTTTTTGATGTGCCTCAGGCCATTCATTGCGACTGTGCGGCAAAGTTATAGACATTCTTGGGTCCCTTGTTTGGTCAATCAAGGCATACATGCAACAATACAGTTCCAAGATGAAAGATACGAAGCCACACGCCACAAGTCCGTAACTCACTTCGGTTACACATGTGCGATACTACGGGCCTGCATTAGCGAGGCTTTTTGGTCGAGGTCCCTGGCTCTAGGTCGTGTTTTCGATCTCGCAGCGCAATATACACGGATAGCCGCCGGGTCTATTGGTAGTATCCATTGGGGAAATCCTAAAATTAGAGATGTACCTTCCATAGGCATGTGCTGATTCGACAAAATATGGAAGGTACCGGCAGAATTAAAGTGCATCTTGTTTGGCTATATTGCTGGTTATTTTGCATGATCGTAACATGGTTGCAGACAGCCGAGAATACAGGGTCTTCCACGTGAGAACTTTGTATCATATATGAATCGACTTTAATTTTTGTGTCGCTTGACCTGCAAGACTGTCTCGCTTATATAAACTCGGCCCAGAAATGAATTTCCAAGGACCTATCGGCTTTGTCGGATAAGGGCAAGGAGGACCATGTGGTTCTCATTGGAACAACCACCCCAGTACGCGTCTCGGTGTACATGTGCTAGAGCTCAGCTTGTTTTGGAAAGAGAAAACATGGACCATGACAGACAGCGGACTAACAATATGCTTGCTAATTAACCTGTTGACATAGTTGCGGGCTGCTGTATCAGGCCTGCAACACACCTATTGCTTGTAGCCAGCATGATGGTTGATCAGTTCGTTTTGGTCATTATAGGACATCTCGTAGAGCGGGCAATAGTGGTGTATGCCAGGATGCCAAGGGACGGAGTGTGTCCTCTAGCTGCTCCTGTTGTACATGAAATGTGCTTCGCTGTCACCCATCATGAGGGGGATCGAGAAGTTTGTCTAGAGGCCATTTACGTATGGCACGAATGTTGAGTGGGTTGACATAGCCCGCTTCGAACATTTCGAGTCCAGCCCATCCGATCATGGCAGCATTGTCGGTACAGAACTTGGGAGGAGGGAAATATAGTTCAACGTCGGGAAATCCGTGAGCGCAGAGGGTACACGCGAGTCTGAAAGTAAGTCAGTATAATCCATTTCCACAACCGAACGAGAGTGACCGCAAATGCTGGCTATTGGTGGACGTACATGTGTCGAAGAAGGGAATTTGCAGCGACGCCACCAGCCATGACGACGGCAGGCTTAGGCGCTGCAACATCTTGTTGGGACTGCAGGCCTAGAACCACACGAGAAGCTACATGCTCGAAAGTTGCACGCATGGTTTCTCTAGCCAGGTCCCTTTGTTCTTCGATTTCAATATCGGCAGCTGCTCGCTCACTTTTATTAAATTTTCTAGTAGTGGGGTCCATCCCGTATCGCACGATGCGCTCAACCATTGTGGTGATGCCGGAAAAGCTCATCTCAAGGCTGTTTATTTTGGTTCCTCCACCAGATCTAGTCAGTGGCTTATTGAGGGCCCAGCCCCATTTGGTAGTGCTTTTCCGCATTGCATCTTCATGATTTGCTGGGACCTCATACCACTCATATCGATGTCCATGGGCTCTCAGATATGCTTCAGCAGAACACGTAGACTGTTGAGATGCCAATGTAGATGGCTTTACAGTTGTTGATCCTGCCAGGCCAGTGGCAGGAAACGCAAATGCTTCAAGAAGTGCTCCGTACATGGTACTCTTGGTTGTCTGCAGTAACTCCGCAGGCAGGACGACGCGAGCAATCTTGTCCAAACATTCTCCAATGGCAATATCATTGGTAGTACCCAACACACGGTGATCTGTCAAAGAAGTAGAGTGGATGAGTAGCGTGTGACCACCGGATGCCAGCACTGACAAGAATGGGAACTTGGGTGCAAGTTCCGAGCTGGCAAGTGTTTGCATGGCGATTTCATTGGGCAGAGTACGAGCATGAGATTCAAGGGCGCTGACCATTCGCGGGGTGAGGGCATGGGCTTGCATGTGATGAACACCGACGAGAGGTTTCTAGTCTATGTGTCAGTCACATGTTCTTCAGGAGGCCATCATGCAGTACCTGCCACGCTACGGCGAGGCCTTTTGCGGTATCAAGGCCAGTGAATAAGTTACTACGCATGCCGGGTCCACGCGTAACTGAAATGAAGTCAGGCAACCTTCTTGTCGCAATATCTACATTGTCTGGCTGCGTCGTTTCTGCGGTGGGAACAAGTTCCCCATTGCGCAACGGTAGATGGCGAATCGCTTCACGAAGAAGTATCGCAAGGCTCTCCTGGTGGGACTGCAGCGATACTAGCGGATGCACGCCTTGATACAGCGAGTTGTTGGACGTCACTTTCTTATGAAAATGCAGCTGTGCGGTCACCCGGCCATGGTGAGATGCTTTCTCGACTATGGCGACTGAAGTGTCATCGCATGATGTTTCGACGGCAAGGGTCATCAGGCATCTTTGCGGTCTCCATTGCAGCGGGCGAGGCGTTTTTGAGCGGACGGCGGCCTGGAGCACAAGGGAACGAGGCCGCATACCTCTCTTGCGGAGACACGTGAAGATTGCGGACTTTTGGACGGTACAGGTACAGCGATGGCGGCGTTGGGGTAGCGAGTAGGATTTGTCTGCATTAATGTCGGAAGGATTCCGAGGACGTCCCTGGCTGGCCCTGGCTGGCCCTGGCTGGCCCTGTGACGTAGGCCCGAAGCGTCGAGCCTCACATGCGCGGCACTCAGCACAACTGAAGCCGCTCATCTGGCGTCACCTCACCCCCTCGATCCTACAATGAAATGCATCCATAGCTACTCTCCACCCCATGGCTGATATCGACAGGAAGACAGACGGCCCCGAGCCGTATTCCTCGGCAGGCTTCGACTTTACTCTCTTGCCAGACTACGACGACGACTTCGTCGATGAAGAACACTTTGTCGAGTTTGCCAAAGCGCTGGCTGCGCCCGAGAACTCTCCATCGACTGAGGATTTAACTTCGCCGCCGCCCGAACGAGCCTTCATCACCGCGCAAAACGACTGGCGACCTGTCCACCAGCGCGTCAAGCGGCGCAAGAAGACAAAGGCCCCGCCGCGACGCGGCAAGGACGAGACACGCGAGGGCTTCGTCTATGTGCTGCTCAAGTGGCCGCTGCTGGTTGTGGTGCTCGGGTGGCTGCTCTTCCTCAGCATAGCCTACGTCTTCACGCGCCTTTACATCTATCTATACGAGCACTGGGTTACATGGCGCGGAACACGTCAAAGGCTGCGCCAGCGCCTGCAGGACGCGAGGTCCTACGAGGAATGGGTACAAGGTGCGAAAGAGATGGACACATACCTTGGCAATGATACATGGAAGGAGAAGGCCGAATACGCCTACTATGACAGCAAGACGATCGCAAAGGTGTACCAGCAGATGGTCAAACTGCGGCAAAAGGCAGAAGCAGAAGAAAACAACACCTCAAGCTCAAAAGACACCAAAGGTTCGCATACAGTGGTCGAGGATCTTCGTGCGCTACTAGAAGGTAATAATGCCCTCTTTTGCACGGAGTAGAGACGCTAACGTCTTCACGCAGCCTCAATGAAGAACAATTTCGTCGGATTTGAAAACCCTCGATTGTACAGCGAAACATACTACGGAACAAAGAAACTTGTCCAGGACTTTGTGGATGAAGCTGAGACCTCACTCTCCTTCCTACTGCGAACCACGCAGCTTGATGCTGACAACAAGCGCGCGCTCTTCAAGCACTTGGGCAGCAATTTCGGTCGAACCGCACTGTGCCTTTCGGGAGGAGCCACATTCGCCTACTATCACTTTGGTGTGGCTAAAGCTTTGATGGATGCTGAGCTTCTGCCCGAAGTCATCACTGGCACGTCGGGTGGCGCCCTTGTCGCTGCGTTGCTATGTACAAGGACCGATGAAGAGCTCAAGAAGCTGCTTGTACCTGCGCTTGCTCATCGTATCACGGCGTGTCACGAAGGGTTTCTCACATGGTCAAAGAGATGGTGGAAGACCGGTGCCAGATTCGACAGTGTTGATTGGGCCAAGAAGTGTGCTTGGATGACACACGGCAGCCTGACTTTCAAAGAAGCCTACCAAAGAACTGGTCGCATACTGAATGTATCTTGTGTACCGTCTGATCCACACTCACCGACTATCCTAGCCAACTATATAACCGCCCCCGACTGTGTTATCTGGTCGGCGGTTTTGGCTTCAGCTGCTGTTCCTGGTATACTCAACCCGGTTGTACTCATGAAGAAGAACAAAGACGGAACCCTCTCGCCCTACTCCTTTGGCCACAAGTGGAAGGACGGCAGTCTAAGGTAAGCCAGAAAATCTAAAAAGCTTTCATTTACTGACAACAGCCCGCACGACTTGCAGGACGGACATTCCACTCAAGGCACTGAACCTTCATTTCAACGTGCGCTTCTCAATCGTCAGTCAAGTTAACCCTCACATTAATATCTTTTTCTTCTCGTCTCGCGGATCGGTTGGCCGACCTGTCACTCATCGACGTGGACGCGGCTGGAGAGGCGGCTTTCTCGGCTCAGCTACAGAGCAGGTACGTCAAGCGTACCCTTGCATCCAATCATCTATCATTCCCCTAGATACCACAGACCTTTCATTTTAGTACGTTTTCTCACTGTCGCTGTAGTATCTCAAACTTGATCTCTACAAATGGCTCAAGGTTCTCCGCCATCTCGAACTTTTGCCGAGACCATTAGGCCAGGACTGGAGCGAGCTGTGGTTGCAACGTTTTAGCGGAACTATCACCATTTGGCCCAAATCCATCCCCTCAGACTTCATCCACATCTTGTCTGATCCTACTCCACAACGACTAGCTCGCATGATACATGTGGGTCAGCAATCTGCTTTCCCAAAGTTGAAGTTTATTGCAAACCGGGCCAAGTTGGAACGCATGATTCAGGAGGGCAGGCGGAAATACAGGCCTCGAGGCGCACGTGATGAAGAAACGGCCAACCCCCTAAGCGAGGAGGATCTCCGTAGCTTGCTCAAACGAACACATAGCGACGGACCTAGCGGGGACGTCCCGTACCCTGCATCTGGCTCAGAGTCCTCGTCTTCAGCCGGACTTTCACGACCTGGGTCGCCGATAGACCTGCCTTTAGGTTTCAATTTTACCCGCAAGAAAAAGGACAAGCTTACCAGTATCGAAACAAATACTGAAAAGCAGCCCGATGTCCCAGATAGCCCGTCTTTATCCAAACGTCTAAGTGGCTGGTGGTCAGCTATGTCGCCACAAGCCTCCCCACTCCCCGACGCGAAGCAACCCGCAGTAGCCCAAAGTAAGCTACATGCTTCACCATACAGTCACGATCGTCCTAATTCGATGTTCGAGTTCCGGTCTCCAGGTGTGTTGGATGATCTCCCAACTGGAAGAAAGCAGAGTAGAGTTTTTGATGACTCGGATGATGATGAAGCAACTCCGAGCACTTCTCGGCGCAAGCAGCAGCACCAAGGTGGTGAGTTTGGTGATCCAGATGCAGGAGCAGAAGATCCAGAAGAACATGGCGACGCAGATTTTGGTGATGATGAAGAAGAAAATAGAAAGGAAGTGCAGAACGTTGGCGTAGGCCTTGGCCTTGAGTGACAAGCAATATAAACTACTTTCATATGTATTATAGCTAAATTAGACTGTATAAATTGTACTTATCTGGGTCTGATAACCCTAATCTAAAGATTGACTGAGATTTCAACAGCCCGTTGGAGACTTGATTTGGTGAAATTTGTAGTCTAAAACACGTGAACGTCGCGTGGGGGAAGTCGGCCAGACTTGGCATGTCGTCATTGACAACGCGCCTTGGACGCGCGATCACCAGGCAGCAAGCACCTGGTCATAACTCGCCTTGACCACCACAGGTAAACACATCACCCGCTGAAACTCATGGCCTGCGCCCATAAAAGAGTGCCATGGGTGTCACCGGCCTCTGGACTGTTTTGCAGCCCTGCGCGCGGCCGATTAAGATTGAAACGCTGAACAAGAAACGACTCGCTGTCGATGCTTCCATCTGGATCTACCAATTCCTCAAAGCTGTGCGCGACAAGGAGGGGAATGCGCTGCGGAACAGCCACATCGTCGGCTTCTTCCGCCGAGTATGCAAACTTCTCTTCATCGGCATCAAGCCTGTTTTCGTCTTCGACGGTGGCGCTCCGGCACTAAAACGACAAACTATCCGCCACCGTAAGTCGCGCCGAGAGGGCAGACGAGACGATGCAGTCAAGACAGCTGGGAAGCTGTTGGCGATACAGATGCAGAGGGCTGCTGAAGAAGAGGACAGAAAAAGGAGAGAAGCTGCAAAACATCCACGGGAAAAGCAGCAAGACGAGGAGATACCCGAGAACTTGGTGTATGTGGACGAACTACTCGAAACGCCCCAGGAGCGGACGCAGAACCGTACGTTCAAAAGAAAGGACCAATATCATTTACCCGACCTCGGCAAGTCTATGTCAGAAATGGGCGCTGCGAACGACCCCAGAGTCATGTCGCTAGAGGAGTTGGAAGAGTATGCGCGGCATTTCGATAGAGGCGAAGATATCAATGTCTACGATTTCTCCAAAATCGACTTTGATGGCCACTTCTTCCAAAGTCTGCCTCCTGCCGATCGTTATAATATCCTGAATGCAGCCAGGCTGCGTAGCCGGCTCAGGATGGGTCACTCCAAAGAACAGCTTGATGCAATGTTTCCGGACAGAATGGCATTCTCCAAGTTTCAGATTGAGCGTGTACGCGAACGCAATGAACTTACGCAACGACTGATGAACCTTAACGGTATGAACGACGATGCTTTCGGTGGCGGCGGTTTTAACCGAATTGCTGGTGAGAGAGATAGGGAGTATGTTCTTGTCAAGAATGATGGAGTTGAGGGTGGCTGGGCGCTTGGTGTGGTCTTGAACAAGGAAGCAGGAAAGGCACACAAGCCGATTGAAGTAGAACCGCCACAGCCTCCAACTAAGGATGATGATGAGTGGGAAGATGACGAAGATTTTGAGGACGTGCCCATTGAAGGCTTAAACCGGCTGCCTAAACCCAAGGGAGGGCTGAGTGCCCAAGAAAAAGAAGGTCGCGAGTTCATTGCGAATGAATTGGCAACACGGCGCCGACAGCTTTATAGGTCGAGGAGGGAAAACCCAAAGCAGGTTGCTCCCAAGAGGGCGGCGCCAGTGGATCACAATCCCGACTCGTTGTTTCTTGCTGATGAGAATGACGAGGAAGGCTGGATGGATGTACATGCCGATGGTAGGAATGATCTGACCGAAGACGTGGGGGACGAACTCGAGAATGAACAATTGCAGCAGGCGATTGCATTGTCAATGCAGCCAGAACAACGACAGTATCAAGAAAGCGCCGAAGAGTCTGAAGAAGATCCAGTCCGCGAGGTTTTCCAACAGAGGCGTGCCGAAGAGACTAATCCCTTTGCCGGAACTAAAGGCTCTGGCCTCGCCATTGGAAGGCTTGCCAATCAACGCAGTAGTAAATTGGCTACGAAGGGCCCTTTTGAGGGTAGTGATACTGAAGATGAAATGGACCTACAGACTGCGCTGGCCGAATCTCGCAAGTCGAAACGCCCCGCGAAGGCGCAAAAGCCATCGCCTAGACCTCAAGTTCAAGCATCATCATCAACTGTTGAATCCGCACCCGGAAAAATCAACTCCTCAGGGTTTGATGGACCTCTTCCATTTGAGAGACTCAATTTGGGTAACTCCCTGCTTGGTAAGAAGAAGATGGACAAGCTAGAGGCGGACAATGCAGGAGGCTTTGAGAAGGATTACACAGAAGGGAAGAAGGTCGCAGCACCACTTCCACCTTGGTTCAACGCCTCACGCGACATTGCATCAGAAGTCAACTCTCAGCGACATGAAGAGAAGTTGCAATGGGAAGAAGCTCGTCAAGAGGAAAAGAGTAGGTTTCAGTTCCAGGAACTCCCAAGCTTGCGTAAGCAAGACACAATGGAAATCATTGACGTGGATGCGCCCGTGAGTCAGGAACAAAAGCAAGCAATAGCTATTGACTCAGATGACGAGGTTGATGCGCATATGGAAGATGTGCCTACTGAAGAACCTGAGTTGAAGATGGGCGATCTGGCCGACAAAGTTAGAGCAGAGCCTCCAAAACCACTCTCTCCACGGCAGCCATCGCCACCTTCTCAAGACCCTGCCTTGGTGAAGAAAGGTCCGTTTGCTGATGATTCTGACGAAGAGCCAGTTGAATGGTCAGAGAGTGAGCCGGAAGACGGACGGCGCACACAACAGAAAGTCTCAAATGGTGTGGAGACAAAATCACCTCTACGACAAGCTTCCGAAACTCCATCTGATGAGTTCGAAGACGTACCAATGCAGACAGAGCCGGTTTCTGTGCATGAGTCTGCCAAGTCACCTTCGCCCGAATTTGAGGACGTGCCTTTGCAAGGCGAAACCACAATAGCATCTAAGGATCCGAAGTCTCCATCGCCTGAATTTGAGGATGTCCCGCTTCGACAAGAAAAGCCACGCCGACCTCCTAGAGAGTTTTCACCATTGCAGGGACCAGAAGACCTTACGAAGCCAATTGTTCCATACAGTGGCGTTGCTGACGACAATCTTCCTATAGACGTGGCCGAGGGCGACAATTCTGACCAATACTCTGACCCAGAAGACGAAGAACTTTTCGCCTCTCTCGCCAAAGAAGCAGAAGAGCACGCGCGCTTCGCCCAAGAACTGACCAATAACACGGCTGCACACGTGGACTTTGACGAAGAGCTCAAGCAGCTACGTGCTCAACAGAAGAAGGACCGTCGAGACGCCGATGAAGTCACGCAAACCATGATTTCAGAATGTCAACAGCTACTCACCTTGTTCGGCTTGCCATATATCACAGCCCCCATGGAAGCAGAGGCGCAATGCGCCGAGCTCGTCAACCTGGGTCTTGTCGATGGTATCGTAACTGATGATTCCGATATCTTTCTTTTTGGTGGCACACGCGTCTATAAGAACATGTTCAATGCGGCTAAGTTCGTCGAATGTTACCTCGCACAAGATCTCACATCTGAATTCAGCCTCAAGCGTGAGAAGCTAATCGACATTGCGCAACTCCTCGGCTCCGATTACACAGAGGGTATCCCAGGCATTGGACCTGTTACCGCGCTAGAAATTCTCTCCGAATTCAAAGATCTCCAGAGCTTCAGAACGTGGTGGGACGGCGTGCAGAGCGGAAGCATCAAAAAAGAAGACGACGCAAAAAGCTCGTTTCGAAAGCGGTTCCGCAAGAACCAGAGCACGAAACTGTTCCTTCCGTCGTCGTTTCCCGACCCCAGAGTTGCTGAAGCGTACCTACATCCAGAAGTCGATAGTGATCCCGAGCCTTTTCAATGGGGCGTCCCCGATCTTGCGGCTCTCCGCACGTATTTGAGTTCGCAGATTGGATGGAGTACCGAGCGCACGGACGAGGTTCTTGTCCCAGTCATTCGCGATATGAATCGCAGGGAGAAGGAGGGTACACAGGCAAACATCACGAGGTTCTTCGAAGGCAGTGTGGGGGCAGGAGCTTTTGCTCCTCGGGTGAGGAATGGAGAGAGCAGCGGGCCGAGTGGGAAGAAGAAGGGTAAAAGTGCTGCAGGAAAGAGATTGGGTGCTGCATTGAGTAAGTTAGCGGAGAGGGAGGGGGCTACGGGTGGGGTTGATGAGAACAGTGAAGATGGAGCTGAGGGCGCTGAGCTTGCACGCGACGAGTTGGTCAGTGGTGGTGGTGCAAACGGCAGGAAGAAGAGAAAGGCTGCTACGAGTAAGCCTACGTCGCTGATGGAGAGAGAAGACCAAGGCACTGGGGATGATGTTGGAGAAGAGGACGAAGACGAAGATGAATTATACGTGGAGCCTTCGAAGAAGAAGTCTAGGAAGACACGCAAGGCAAAGGTAGTCTAAATTAATATCTTCAAAGCGCATGCTCGTCTATTTCATTAACAGCTCCTTTAAACAAATAAAAAAGACAATAATAAACTAAGATAAGAAAACCTACAACTGGTATCATGCCATTCAATCCCCATCGCTCGAGAGAAAAGAAAGAAAAAAGAACAAGGCCTTTTCAAAGCTTCACACCCCCACTCGCAACCTTTTCCAAATCAGCCTTTGTGAACCGGACATAGGTGCCATCCTTGAGCCAGTACAAGACATCGCCATTCTTCTCTACAACAGCAGGATCAATGCCCTCCTTTTGTAGCAAATGCTTCTGCTGCTTGTTCGTGCCTGTAAGCTGCATCTCCTTTGTGACGCGGAGCCAAATCGGGACGGCAAAAGCCGGCAACTCCCTCTTTACGTGCTGAGCGAGGGAAGACAAGACGGCGTCTGAGGGCGCAGCAGCAGCTTGGTCCTTGAAGACGATTGCAGCGCAGCCTGCGCGGCCGTCGTGGCCGGGAATCTGGACGCCGTAGACGTTTGCCTCGGCGACGGCTGGGTGTTTGCCGAGTGCCTCGCTGACTTCGGCCGTCGAGACGTTTTCTGCCTTCCAGCGGAATGTGTCGCCGAGGCGGTCAACGAACCAGAAGCGGCCTTGCTTGTCCCAGCGCATGAGGTCGCCTGTGCGGAAATATGCATCGCCTTTTGTCTTTACGTCGCGGATGATTTTGCTGTTGGTAGCCTTTGCGTTACCATAGTAACCTTGGAAGCTCTGTTTGATGTTGGCAGCGTCGAGTTTAGTGAGCATTTCACCTGGTTCATTCCAGTCGCAGATCTGGCACAGGCCTGTCTTGGGGTTGCGGATAGGCTCTGGGGGGTCGGATTCGGGATCCATACGTACGAGGCAGTTTCTTTGTGCCATGAGCATGGTGCCTAGTGTGCCATTACGTGCAATTGCACCGGTGGAAAAAGAGTTCGAGGACTTGTTGAATAGCGCGCCAGGAGCCTCTGTTGCAGCGTAGAATTCGTAGATGGTCTCGATGCCAAATCGCTCTTTGAAGGGCTCCCAGATGTCAGGGCGCAAGCCATTGCCAAATGCAGCGCGAAGCCTGTGTTGCTTGTCCAAGGGCGATGGTGGCGCAGAGAGAAGGTATCGACACGTTTCACCGACGTATTGGAGGATGGTGGCGTTAGAGTCACGGATTTCGGGCCAGAAATTCTTGTGAGAGAACTTCCTAGATATACACACTGTGCTTCCGGCACGGAGGACGGAGCACACACCTAGGACCGAAGCCGAGCTGTGATATAGTGGCATACACGCATAGAAGACATCGTCGTTGAGTCCCAGCCACAATGCAGTGAACTTGGCGCCAGTGGAACATTTGGCCCAAGACATGTAGGCAGGTTTAGGAAGGCCTGTTGTGCCGGATGTGTAGATCAGCATGGCCATGCTAGTGCGCTTTTGGCCTGAGCGAACTGAGTCTGGGAAGCGCGTCGGCGGCTGGGTAAGGATGTGCGATGTTAATGCGTCGTCAAAGAAGATGATCTCGACTTTTCGTTCAGCGGACAAGGGCTTCGTGGCAGCGGCTGCTTCGACAGCAGCTTGTGGGGACTGCGCCTGTTCCTTGAGAGATCGTGGGACGTCCGACTCTTCGAGCTCGAAACTGTACTCAAACTTGTCCGCGCAATCCGTTCGAGTGAGGCCTTGCTCCCTCAACACGTCTTCATTAAAGTTGTCTTTGCTTTCTTGATCCACAAGCACCAACTTGGCCGTACTTGTCTTCACGGTATGTACCAGCGGCTTTCCCGATAGGTTGTAGTTGATAAAGGCCGGTCTTGCGCCAATGCTCCAGAGGCCATACCACACCCATATAAAGACCTCCGAGTTTACAAAGTCCATTGCGACAATATCATCCTTGTCTATACCTTTGCTCTTCAGCCACACCCCATAGCGGAGGACAGTGTCATACGCTTGCGCATACGTCCACGACTGTCCCTGGAAGATGATCCAAGATTGGTTCGCCCGTGAGGATTGGGCGTGTGATTCGAGTTGGTAGTAGAGGTTCAGTTGGTCGCGTCGTTCGAGGAGTGCGCCATCGATTTGGCTGCCAATGATGGCAGATATCGTTGGCCAGTCATACGTGAAGCCATGGCGACCGTTGAGGTATGCGATACTGGCTGCTGCGGCCGGAAGCGCGAATGGAAGCACTGCAAGGGCGACGCTGATTAGTACATGGTCGGGGATGCAGAGTGGTAGACGCGGCTAAAGCGAGCTTACCTGACATATTCGGTGAGCAGTGGGCGAACAGCAACCAAAAAAGCCCTCCCGATTCGATACTACAATGTCAGAGGTTGTTCAAGGTAGAACTCAAAGGTGAGAGACATGGTTTAACCCCCGAGCAATCGGCCGCGACATGCCCTTGATGGTTAAGTAGTGACGTTTGATCCCAGCTAACTAGTGGAGCTGCCGAGGTATCCCCATCGCACAAGCCATGGACCATCCCTCTTCTTCACTTCCCCTCGTTGCCCCCTGGCCTGGGTAGCGTCTCGTTCTGTTGGCAAGGAGCCATATGTACGTATGTTGCTCACTTTTGCTGTACGCGGGGCGATAAGAGCGCTCAAGGTCATTCTGCGGACAGTGGGCATACTGATTGTCCTGACTCGGACAACGAAGTAATGGACAAGGCGTGTTTTGCACAAAGGTGCGGCTCTGCCAATAGCTTGTGAAAGGGACAAAAGGCTGCGCGTGCGCTTTGGGTAAAGTGACGTGTTGTAAATACACCGGAAACAGAGGAGCTCCAGTGTCTTGCCAGCAAACTTCATAAGAATCATGTATTGTCACGTGTCAACGCGTTCAATTCAGCACCAAGCTGACCGCCGGCCAGTTTCTATACAGTCAAGAGTGAGGGAGAAGCAAGCTCGGAAGGGAAGAATGGATTATGATATACAAGAAATGTCTAGCAACATATGCGAGACTTATAGCTCAAAGGACAACTATATACGTAATGACCTGTATCCAAATCCATCTTTCCATCGCCCCTTATCCCAAGGTATACCACCCCCAAGACTATGATTTGCGCCAAGCAATCGCTCCAGAAAATGCTGTTGGAGAAGTGAAGATAGTAAAACAAATAAACCCAGAGCAGTCACGCAAGAAACTTTGCCAACAGCTGGGCAATTTCGCGAATTATTGTGTAGACACAACAGGAATGCGAAATCCTGTCGTTGAATGTGCCTCATGGCACAAGGCGCTCCGGCTTCCATCTACCGTATTGTCTCGCCTTCGAAGTGTGGCGTCTGCAGCTCTGCGGTAGAAGACTCCACATCTTGAACTGGAGTGGCTGCCTTTGCCGGCTCGTGCGACGCCTCATCAGCGGGAGCTTCTGCAGGTGCCTGATCAGTAGGCTCAGACTCCTTCGGGGCTTCCTCATCCACCTTGTGTTCCTCATCCGCCTTGTGCTCCTCTTCGCCGTGTCCGTTGGTCACTGCCGCCTTCGCCTTGGATGCAACGTCTTCCACCTTGGAGGCAACGTCTTCCGCTTTCTTCTTTCCCTTCTGTAGAGTGCTGGGCTTGGCGGTAGCGGGGGCTTTGTGCGGGTGAGAGACAGGCTTCTCATGTGTCTTGCTGGAGCTTGCCGCTGTTGGGCGCATCATACGCTCAAGGAAGCCGCCCTTGGGTGCGGCACTTACGGTCGAGGTACGAGATTCTGGACGCTTTGGCGCAGAGGGTCCAACCGAAGGCCGGGGGGCCTTCGAGGCGGCGGGTTTAGGTGCGGCACGTGTAGTAGTAGAGGGTTTTCGTGTGGCACTTGGCTCTTCACCATGCTTAGCAGCTGAGGCAGCAGTAGGCGCGGTCAAACGAGAAGGCAGGCCGACGGGGCGTGTGGGAGACTTGGGAGCTGGTTTTTTGAACCCGGTTGGCGAGACGCTATAACATTGTCAGACTTGTACATGGCACCAACCAACCTTGATTGCACATACCTCTTACGGGGAGCGGGCGCAGCTGGTTTGGAAGCGACGGGCTTCTTGGCCTCCGTAGCTGAAGCTGCCGGCTTGGCCTTGGATGCTGCACTAGCAGTGGGCGCAGTAACTGAGGATGTTGCTGGGCGTAGAGAAGAGCGGCTAGTCTTCGTGGTAGGGACCTTTGCAGCCGGGGCCTTTGCAGCGGGAGCCTTTGTGGCAGGGGCCTTGACTGGCTCCTTGGGTGCTGCCGGCTTTGAGACCTTGGGTGCAGGGCTGGGCTTCGGAGCTGGCGTGGTTGTCTTTGCTTTCGGGGGGGTTTTTGGTGCTGCTTTTGGAAGAGGGCTTTTCGCGGATGTGGAGGGCGCCTTAGAAGATTTGGCAGTAGAGATTGCCAAGGGCTTCTTGGTCTCTGGCTTCTTCGCTGCGGGTGTTCCATTTGTCTTTGACTTGCTCTCAGCGGGCTTGGAAGTCTCGGCTGCTGGTTCGCTGCTCTTTGCTGGAGCCTCTTTAGACGTGGGAGCCGTGTCATCAGTGATAGTGGGCACATCCGCAGGAGCTGCAGGCTTCGAGACGACTTCCTCCTGAGCTTCGGTCACAACATTGTCTTGCTTTTCAGCGGGCTGGTCCTCGGCTGAGGGTGCAGAAGTAGATTCTTCTTCGACAACGGCAGCTTCATCAGCAGTTGCAACCTTGTCGTCTGCGCTAGCGACTTCCGCTACAGCAGCCTCCTTTTCGACGGCGGCTTCCTCCGCAGCAGGAGCGTCTTCCTCAACCGCGGCTTCTTCCGTGGCAGGCTTGTTGTGTTCGACAGCAGCTTCATCTGTGGGAGCTGCCGGCCTCAGCGCAACATCTTCCTGGGCGCCTGTGGTGGCTTTGTCCGGATTCTCGGCAGGCTGAGCAAGGGCCTGTTCTGGGGGTGGCTCTGCGTCCTCGACGGCACTTTCTTCGGGTTCGGCTGGTGTTTGCTCAACCTTGGCCTCCTCGGACTCAGGAGCGGATGCTGGAGCATTTGCGGCTTCATCTTGGGCCTCTGCGAGGTCTGTCTTGGGAGTGTTGGTGGCTTCTTCTTTCTCGTCTTGTTTTCGGTCAAGAGGAGCCGATAGCGAGGATTCTCGTGATGCCACCGCCTGCTCGGGAACAGCTTCGGGAACAGCCAGGCTCTTCGCACGCTCTTCTTTCTCATCGGTGACAATCTTTTTGAGATCCATGAGCTCGTCGGGCCTGTCCTCGCTCACGCTGAAGCTCTCGCGCCGGTGGGCAATGGTGCTGTTGGAGGGGGTGCCCTTGGCCTGGCCCAAGTCGGACGGGATGTGGGCGCCCGTGGGCTCGACAGGGACAAAGGAGGCGCGCACCTTTGACCTGGGGCGTTCGTCGCCGTCTGCTGAACCGGAATGGTCTACTGGAGAGCGACCGCGGGGCTCGGAAGAGGCCGCTGAGTTGGAGTTTTCAAACATGGCGCGCAGGTTGCGCACGCCGTTCGACATGCTGGGCAAGGACGCGGCAATCGTCAGTGTGCTGTCAGCAGTGTGGTGTCGAGGAGAAGGGAGTGGCAGCGATATGGGATACGTGTGAGAAGTCGGTGGTCCGCGCCTGAAACCGGGGCAATTTGTTTATGTACAAGCAGTGACGACTTGGTGACAGGGATGCATGGGGCGTCCCACAGGAACGCAGCACTTACAGCAGAAAGCGGACGGGTTCAATTGAAGGGTCAAGCAGCAAGGTTATGATTTGAGAAGTAGAGCAGTGCGGTGGTGGTGAATGAACCCCTGGGGAAGCTGGTACAGGAAGGAGTCCAAGGTGCTGTCCGGAGTAACCATAACGACTACGCCAACCCGAAGCGTCATAGCGCCAGTGACGTCTGGCCTCGACCTGGCCCTCGCACTTTGCCCATTGCCCTTCATAACAGCACAAAGGCCCCCGGATGCACATGCGTTCGCACGCCCAATTCACCCTGAAATTACCTCGCTATAATCCCTCGTCCGCGTCCCCCGGCGACCCTCCGTCATGCACATGCGACTGGCGAGTCATCAAACCCACTTTATGCCCAAACAAAGCCACGTCTCTCAGCCCTAAATACGCACAAAGGAATACACGCTACTTTGCTACATACTCGAATCCCCACGCGACTGTCAGGGATGAAGCAAGCCGAGTCAAGCCAATCATGTCACAGTTAGGCATAAACCCATCGCAATCTCCTTTGTCTCGGCCAATCAAGAGCATTCGCAGTAGATATGCCTATTGCCTCACGTGAGCCCCCCCTAATCCCTTAAACGGCTCTGCACGCCACATTGTCAGTAGCAGCTGTCGGGGTTTCCCCATTGTTGGAGCTCATAGTCATATTGCTTATTTCTTCGCGGGGTTGAGAAATAACTGTCGCTTGGCTTGCTCTCGGACGCGGGGCGTTCCCCCTTTTGAGATGCCGTGCTGTTTGACATTGTCTCGCTCTGCATGTGACAGCCGGTTGGAGCCTCTGACTGGGATAGCTCAAAAGGAGATACTCGAAACTTTGTGAAGTATTGGACCGAAACGATAGAGTCACAAAGAGAACATTATCATTGACAGATTTAAATAATTAAAAGTATTTGTCATGCGGAACGGCACGCTCAGGTCGTTACAGCAAAGCTCCTCAGACAGGACTCTTCTGATCTCCCTGGCAGCGTCCCGTAGCCGTACCGCACCTTAAATGCAAGTCGTCCGAAGCCCCGCCGATCCAAACGCCGTAGTCACCATCAACAGCAGGAATAACCCAGTTCTGTGCTACGACATCCCAGACGCTAAGGTCCTTCCTTGTCACTCGCAGTTTCAACGTCTGGCTGGCTCCAGCCGCAAGCGTAGACGTCTTTGCAAAGTCTCGGAGCTGAATGATAGGCGTATCCACTGTGTTCTGGCTGGGGAACTGCACGTAGAGCTGCGCGACCGCCTTGCCAGCACGGTTACCGGTGTTGGTCGCTGTGACAGCCACGTCGAATGCCACGTCGAAGAGAGCGGGGTTACCACCTTGCGCACCACCTGCTGCCGGACCAGGCTTCTGCACGTTGGAGTAGCCTGCAGGATAAGGATATGTAGAAGTAGAGTTTCCAATCTTCGCAGCAGCGTCGGCGTCGTTCTTATCAAGGAACGAATACAAGTAACGCCAGATGCGGTCAAAGTTCGCGGGCCAGTAGGCTTCTGAAGCAGGCGGGATTGCGGTTGAATATGACGGCGTTGGGCCCTTTGCTGGACGTGTCGGAGGCGTTTTGGTAAGTGGCGTCACAGGGGTTATGGTGGCGTTAGAAAAGGAGAAAGTCGTGTAACTGAGGCCGTGGCCAAAGGCATAACGGGGTGTTACGTTGGCCTTGTGAAAGTGACGGTAATCAATGTAAAGACCCTCTGTAAACGTGTCCTGAGGCTGGCCGAGTTGGTATCCAACGAGATTCACCGAGTCTGGGTAGTCAGCCTCGGACATGGGCAAGGTGTAAGGCAAGTGGCCGGATGGTGAGACATCGCCGTAGAGTACCTGCATCAAAGAGTTTCCTGCTTCTTGGCCGGGCAGATGAGCGAATACGATTGCCTTGACCGAAGGCAGATCATGCCATTCGTTCATGAGGATGGGACCAACGGTGTGCACTACAACGACAACGTTCGAGTACTTGGCAGCAACATCCTTGACGAGTTTATCACCGTTGTGCCATAGGTTCAGGTTGGCGGACGTACGATCTCCTGGGTTGTTCTCGACCGTGATGTAGTTTTCTCCTGAGTCGGCAGTGACAAAGACAATTGCAGTGTCGTTTGGAGATGGGTTCGAGTTACCCGGGAAGGAGTCAGTGTTGAAGAACTGGTAATTGGCGCCGCGAGCCTTGAAGCCATCAATGGGCGAGTCCATGTATGGGTAGCGAGCGCTGCCACTTCCCCAGCCCATTCCCAAGGTGCCTTTGTTGCAGCCTTGGTCAGCACACGAGTTGATACCATCCGGGTTCTTCTCGGCGTCGGTTCCGAAGATCTTAAGAGTGCCATTCGAAGTGAGTGGAAGGATGTTGTCCTGGTTCTTCAGCAGAGTAATGGCGTCTCGGGCTACCTCACGTGCGACTTCAGCGTGGTTACCTTGGACGTCGACAAACTCGTTCACCACACCCTGTGGCGAGATGAGTGCACCAGGGTAAAGCGGGCCCTCGGCATTCTGGGTATTGGTGTCGAAATTGGGTCTTGGATAGTTTTGGTCTTGGCCCATCTTGAAATACGTAGCAAGGATGCGCGTGACGGCATCGTTTACGCGGTCCACCGGGACTGAACCGTTCAGCACAGAACGAGTCTGCTCGTACATCCAGTATGAATTTCCGAAGACAAGTGGAATGTCATTTCGATCTCCAGGCATAGACATGTCCAAGCCAGCAAGCGTTGAGCTAACACCAGAGATTTGGGCTAGCCAGTCAGACATGACAAAGCCTTGGAAACCAAGCTCATCCTTCAAGATGCCGTTGATCAGGTAGCTGTTCTGCGCGCATGCGCTTCCGTTGACAGCATTGTAGGCAATCATTACTGAGCCAACGCCAGAACGCACACCTACACAGCATATTAGCCTCGCTGTGCCTTGAACTCTCTGCTTTGGCCAATTGCCACTATCCAGAGAAGATGCCGGAATACCGGCCATGTTGAAAGAAAATGAGATTCGGCTTACCTTCTGCAAACGGCCAGAGATAGAGCTCGTGAAGCGTGCGATCATCAACGTTTGATGAAATGCCCGGCTTGGCGAGGTTCCACATACGATACATTTCTTGCTCATTCGCAATCAAGTGCTTGATGGTGGCGATGACGCCAGTGCTCTGGATACCTTCTACTGACAGTGCGCCTCCAAAGGCCTGGAGAACTGGGTCTGCGCCAAACCCTTCCCAGTCTGGAACAACTGTAAGCCATTTGCCGCTGAGAAACGTGTTACTCCGGATACATACTTCTACCACCTCGCGGCTTGCGTCCAAGAGGTCCTACAGCGGGTCCCAAATGGATGTTGACTCCTTTACCGCGAAATTCCTCTCCTATCGCAACTCCACGTCGGTAGATGAGATCTTTGTCCCACGTAGCACCGACAGTAATGCCTGGTGGAAATGCAGTATTGTGGTCGGTGTTTCTCACGCCCAATGGTCCATCTTGCAAGCAGAGCTGAGGAATTCCTACTCTCAAGGCGCTGCCAGTGTTACCTACGCAGCGGCCCATGAAGATTCCTGTTCCGGCTGTCAAATTCGTCTTCTCGGCGAGTGTCATGTTTGAAACGAGGAGAGATGCCTTTCGGTAACTCTCACTCCAGTCTGATACCCATCCTCCATGGGGAGCTTTGTCGAATGTTAGTATCACGAAGCAACTAGAAACTCGAATCTGTTGAAGAATGTACCTGGATAATACGGCGCCGCGACGTAGCCTTGTGGTACAGCATCGCGTTGCTGGATAGCCGCACCTGATGCAAGGCCAGAAAGTGACAAGAAAAGAAGAGAAGCCATGATGAAAGAACGACCTATGGTAACAAAAGAATGTGGCGCAGAACGGCTGTTCACAGGGCGCTCAGATGCCCGAACCAAAGGTCGATCGAAACAACCCTCAACGATTCTGTTGATGGCATTCCAAGTTCTTTAAACGGACGAACATGGCCTATGTATATACTCCCTGACCGCCAACCCCGCAACACCATGTTTACATGGATATGGTGGTATTACCAAAACAGATCGTGCGCTAGCCATGGGGCTATGAAATAGTGATGGACATGAGAGTGACGCGAATGACACATGTAGACATATGACCGAGCAGAATCATCGCATGTACCGGGGTCGAGATTGGGCCGGGTAATGATCAGTTCGTTCTTGGAGCAGCTAACAGGGGTGCAGACGTTGCGCAACCTGAAAAAAACGAAAGAGGCATGTGAACAAGACTTGCGAATGACAGTGAAAGCACGAGGTGCTGTATGTCAATCGGCGCTGCTTGGTGGAGATTGTAAATGCGTCTCTATAGCGAGTTAGATTTCCACAAACCAGCCACCAAAGCGCCACATATCCAAAGGCATACTAATAACAGGCTTCAGCTGTGCTGCGGTCAGTTGCATGCATCCACGGCAAGCCCGGGATGTCATAACGCTTGCATGCCCGAACGGCCGGATTTGCGGGGTGTGTACGAGCAAAGAAACGGGTCGACAGATAGTGATGGACAGGTACCGGGCTCGGTTATACTAGCGTCAGGTGAATTTCCCCTTTCTGCTCGCGCCACACCTATTACGTATCTTCCTCCGTAACGACCATCGACATTTCGGACGCACATGACCTCATTTCCAATTACTTGTATATTATGCATGTAAAGATGCCCGGGGACCAAGTATCGAAAGCTGTCTTAGCATCATGTACACTAGCCCCGTTGCTGGTTCAGCGTCCATCGTGGGCATACGATTACACGGGTGCTCGGTACGGCGCGTGGTGGAGGGCAAGGAGCCGGATATATCCAGCCTTGCAGCAGTCATGTGCCGGGATTCTGGCTATTCCTGAGGTTTGGCTTTCAATTCACATGAGGATATAAAGACATAATCAAGAATCTATAGACTTCTTCACATATTGTAAAAATGGGGGGGTCTATACGCGTCTTTCGCAACATCAATGCAGGATACAAATATGAGATGTGAATCTTGTCCCAGCCCCGCTCTCTCCTCCATCGCTTTATGTACACCCCAAACTCACCAAAACTACTGAGGTCCATGAGTTTCGTGCATGAAACTACATAATTTCCTGGCTATGCCCTTGAGACTCTCTAGCTTCCCCTTGATTTTGGTGTATGTTGCACCAACGTTTTCTAGCTTGATATCTTCTTCGTTTGAAGAGATGGTGCTGGGTGGATAAGGGGAGGCTAGCGGAAACACATGGAAGGGATTATGGAGCCAGCGGAAGAGGTACTGCAACTTTGAATGTGATATATTTGATGTGATTGTTTGTGACTTGCAGTCGTATGCTTTCTTTGCGGGTAATACCTTCTTCAGTTGGCGACGCATGTTCCTCTTTGGTCTTGGCTGAATTTTGCAGTGGAATTGTTGAGTGGCATAGTTTGTTGCTTGCTCTCTAGGAAGTCCTGGAGTTGTTTCGTTATTGTGTTTGCAGCACTTAGTTGTTCGCGTAGTTGTTGAATTTCTTGTACTTCATTGCTCTTTTTTTTTGACTTTAACCTCTTTGTCAGAAGATATCATCATAATATCCCTACCCAATTGCAAAGTCGCCTCCCCTTGTATTCCTTGTACCGCTTTCTACTCTGATTTCTTCTAGCTTCTTATTGGCATTAGCTTTAGTCTGTATATTCTTTGTTACCCTTTTCCCCTTCGCTTACGGTTTCTGTTTTTCACTCATTGCCCTTGTTCTAGGTGGCATGAACCTGTTCTGAAATGCGTGTCTTGACGCAATATGTTGTTCTTTGTCGTCTGTTAGGTGCACTTGTCAGATTTTTGACAGCATGCTGTAGCCCAATGTTGTGAAACCTTGCGCGGCGGCCGTGATGTCCTCTGATTGTGGGGAACGGGATGCGAGTAACTTGCCTAACGTCCTTTGATACGCCCGTTGACGATTGAATAGAAGAGTGGCGAAAGAACCAGGATTGGCTAGGCGCTAAGAATAGGATAATGATGTTAACGTCGACAATAAATTTAGGTTGTGATAGTTGTCGCTTAAAACAATGTAAAACTTAACGGTGCTACTATGTACTAGGTTAATCTTACTATACCCTAGACCACTGTTCAGACTTGTCTAGCTCGGCAGTAAGTTGACCGCATATGAATGTGATATATAGGATGTAGATACAGGTTTGGTTAGACTAGCGTACTGGGTTTTTAGTAATCCGCTTATACTGTATGAAGAAATTTCACTCTACTCATAAGTTGGCGCTGTACTATGAACAAAGCGCTGTGCTTGTTGTTGTTCCTAGAGACCTAGAAAAGCCTTTTTCGTTTATAGTCTACAGTGTGGGACTAGATTAAAGGTCTAGCTACGGATATCCAAGTCAGTGCGAGCAGCAAAAACGTCACCGCCCTGTTAAGATGCCTTGGGATAAAGTGCCGAGAACAATCTCAGTATCGTATGTGTACACTAGCCTATTTGCTGGTTTAGCGTCTATTGTGAAAATATGATTATATATGGGCTTGATCCGGTGCCTTTGGAGGAGAAAGAACTGGGTATATTCAACCTTGCATACGTGCCAGAATTCTGGCTATTACTGATGCTCAATCTCTATCCACATGAGAATATGATCTGTGTAGACTTTTTTACGTGCCAAAGTTAGGTATACCTTGTCAGAAGCAAGACAAACAAGACTCACAATAACAACGACGAAAAGAAGTTGTTTTGGAATTGTGTACATTGTTCTTGTGCTGGTAGCTTTGCCTGATAGAAACCATATGAATCATACCCTCTAATGGTACAAGCCACTAGAAAATCAATGCTATAAGTTCAAGAAACTATGAGCTTGAGACAAGAAAGCCTTACAAGAGCAAACCCTTAAAAAGTTCATTTCTAATACAAGAGAGTTTCCACCGTTGACATCGTCTTTTCAGGATGCGTGGAAACGTGAGCCCAGTAAGCTGTTAGAGAAGCACGAAGATGCTTTGCCCACCGCCGTATATGTTAAGCGCCGAAGAAATGCAAAGAATAATGACAGAGAATAAACAACGGAAGAGATGTTCGCTCGTGCTTAGGGTAGTGACTCGAGAATTGGTAACCGTATTTCCAACGTATACTCTCCAAAGCAGATCCGGTACATGTGTGTCCAGTTAAGCGTGTGAGATATCGTCGAACATGGGAAGTGTGACATCCTCGTTGGCACCGACACGGAATGCGTCGTAGTCGATTAAGTTCGGTAGGTTCATAGCGAAGTCTTGTATCATCATGTATGACATGTCGCCAGAGAGACTGGAATTGTTGAAGAGATGTGCATTATCCAGAGATCCTGCATCGCCTTGTTCATAGGGAACTTGCTCGGACAATAGGCCGGTCAGACCATCGTAGAATGGATTGGAGTCGTAGCTAGGCGTGGAAGCAAAGGCCGAGTAAGAGTTAGGCATATACTTGTCCATAGGAGAAGGGCTGACCCGGTGCGCGTTGGCGATGTCTTGGTCAAGATTTACCCTATAGCCCGTCTCTCTGGCCGTCTGCCGCTTGACTCGGCGCTTGTTACGTGCAAGCAAGCGACCTTGTGCTATCTTTGAAGCAGATTGTGTCGCTGTGATAGCAGGGTTGTTCTTCTCAAGGGGCGAGCTAATCGACTGTCCAAGGAAGGTTGGCGAAGTGACGTTAACCTTGGGAATAAAGGCAGTAGCATATCCCATTGACTGGACGTATGTAATAATGTCCTCGACAGAGAGTGCTATATCGATGTTTCCAGTGTCGATAGATGAAGATCTGGAACCAGGGTTGCGGAAGACTATGGGATCTCTCTTTTCATTGACAGTAAGATTCCATCCGTGAATCTCGAGATATGAGGCAGGATCAGGCAGTTTGAGGTGAGGGCAAATGATTCTGAAGAACTGGTCAAGCGGAGCTTGATCTTTGCCGATTTGGTCACGAATGTTGGACCAGGCCTTTGTCATCAAAGACCAAAGTGACTTGTTCGGATCCGCCTCCCATAGGAGGCTAATGAGGTTGGAAAGCTTCTTCATAGGCCATTGCTTGAAAGCTGGGATCGTGATGTAGTAACCTTCAACGTTTAGATAAGCCCACGGCGCATGTAAAAGTATAGGATAGACTTACAGCGGAATCCGACGAAGGCATTAAGAGCTTTTCTCGCTTTCTCTGGAGTGGTGGGCCGGCCGCTCACAACTGGGGGTGCGACCAACAGTTTGGCCGTGAAAGCAGCCTGTGCAGCTGGCTCTCTGATGCAACGCATCAACTCTACCATTTGAGCGCCGGTGCGAGTGGCGATGAATCTCGCAATCTCTGCTCCGGTTGGGTCTCTCGCTAGATCCATGGCGTATGTTTCGTGTGACGTGGGAATGATCTTGGAGTTTCTTTGTCGAAGCAATATCGTAAGCAATGAGCCAATCGATCAAAGAGTCTTTGTAGAAAGGTCAAAGCAAAGGCGAGTCAGATATTGCGGCAGAGGACAAGGCAGAAGACGCTTTTTGTGCGACGGTGCCAAGCCTGAGCAGGCAGAGATAACCCGCGCCTTGAACAAACGGTCAGTGCATTCATCGCTCACCTCCTAAAGTTGCCTGCCTTCTCACTCACCAGTTCGGGTGGCGGTGGGGGGTCTCATTCACCTGCAGTTGGCCGTGTGGGGCAGCGACCAGCGACAGCGCGCAACTGAAGCACTCGAAGACTGGTATGGAATCGACGGTGAGAGAGACTGTGTGGACTTAAATCGCTTGTTATGTCAACTGCCATTGATGCTGTTGGGACAGTTAGTCTCAGGACAGCGAGTATACTTTTCTTTAAAACAAAAGTTGAAGAGATGTTGCCTCACCCTATTGGATGAAGTGAGAAGCGTAGTAGTCCTAGACGGGATTCACTGCATATAAGATGTAGGTTGTTGCATGTCGAGATCTGTGGCAAGTGACATACACACTAGTCCTTGTGTAGTAATTTGGATAGGAGAATAGAGAGGGATGTGAACTGGGAACTGTGAACTGTGAACTGGTTGGCTTTTGTCCGTGACTTGATATATGAGACAAAGGAGATAGGATGACGCCACACATGGGTTAGTACTAAGACAACCCAATATGATTTGGCGCTACCATCATGGTTAAGGAAGGTACCCCCTTGCATAAGAGACATCAGTGGCGAAACCACAGGACTTCTCGCCGTGTTATTTGTTAAATGTTTATGGATTCCGAGGAAAGAATGTATTGCTTGTGGGCGCCCGTTCTGATTTTGTGGTTACAGGAATGATCGGCCCCAACGGACATACTTCAAGGGAGGTAGGGCGTAGAACACCATCTTGTACTGGGCGCTTTGCACATGCATACCCTGCGAAAAATATTCAGCTCAAGCGTTCAGCTGTTATTAGGCGTATGGTAACGTAGCTTCAAAATACACAACACACACACCTTCTTGCCTCGTGCACAACAAGAGATCACGATGCTGTCCCATTCGGCAGAGTATCTTGCGTGCTTTCTGACACTCTCCAATCTCGCACTTGGCCTTTCCAATCTGCAATCCTTCCGTCACGAATCTTAACAATCACTACCCTGACTTCTGCTCCGTCTAAATAGCATTGGGCCCCTTCATTGCCTTCTCCTGGGCCCCCTCCGGTTGCAGCTCCAGTATCTACCCCACCACCACCCCACAATCCCTCTCCACCTGGGGAAGTCGAGTAGACATCTTCTGCACCATCGCCAAAGGTGTTGTTCGCTACATGTTGAGCCTTATACCAAGTCTCTTCCTCTGTTCCAGAGGTGATTAGCTCAGCAGTGCCAGTGATGGTGGTGCTGATTCGACTCAACGAGGCCGTGTTCATGCCAAGAAGAAGCTCTGCCAGTGATCCAGAGCGAGGCGCTGGCCGAGTTGGTGAAGGCGAGCGGCCTGGCTGGTTGAGAGTGGGCGGCCGATGAGATATCCAGTCGTGCACCAAGAGAGATACACGTGAGTTGGACTCCAAATTTTGAGTCTTGCGAGATGATGAAGGTGTTGTCATGATGATGGTCGGACTTGGAGAATAAGGCGTGCTAGGCAGATAGGTGTAGTTCATGAGAGAAACATGAGGAATGTTATCCGAGCATGTTGCCAGATGAAGCTGTTGCATCCATCAGAATCATGCATGGGATGAGACAGTGATAACATGCGTAGGAGCACGTGACACCAAGACAAGAACAGCCAGAGTCAGGAGAAGGGTGATGACGAGAGACGAGTAGGGAAATGCGTTCAATATAGAAATGTATCTGACAAGGGAAGGACAAGATGAGATTGCTTGCAAGATGGAAAACTCACAAAGCGGGCATTCTGAAGACAAGTTATCACCTCTTCAGGCAAACCGTTGGACATGATGGGCGTCGGAACGAGGACAGCAGTATCCAAGACAAGAGAGCAAGGGGCACGATCCTGCACGATAGCCAGTGAACGGCGATGCGGGTGAGGGCTGGGTGATCGGCTGTGTTGGGTGGGTGGCAGACAGAAGCTGACAGCGGGAACGATGACGTTGGAGCTGTCCGTGCAACATCTCCGCCTGACGGGGTTGCGCGTCCCTCAATGTCAACGCTGGCACACCACCACCATGGCTTCTGAGTCCACAATGAACGCCTCACCCCCGATTCCTCTTATGGAGAGCACGGAAGCCTTCAATCCAGACTTCAGCAGTGCATCCGACCTCCCAAAGGATGGCGCCCTCACCTCTCCGATTGACGGGCCCGCTCCGACGTCGCCGGAACAGCGGGCTGCTCCCCAGGATGCGCATACCCAACAGCGGGTCCACGAGATCCTGCACTCAGACGTGGGCGTCACGACACTGCTGAATCGCCTCAAGGCCAGCATTGCAAGCGCCAGGGTCAGTGGACGTCTACTTGAGTGATGCAGCCCAACCCGCTCACGTACGTGGTAGGACTTCGCCGGCTTTCTAAAGCGCCGAGGCGCCCTGGAGGAAGAGCATGCGGGCAGCCTCAAGAAACTCAGTCGCATGACACTCGACGGCGTGCGCAAGCCCGATACACGACATGAGAGCTATCAGACGCAGTTTGAGCAGGTCCTCCATGCGAACGAGCGCATCGCCGACAATGGTACCCAATTCGGGCTCGCCCTGCACGCCATGCACGAGAACCTCCTGCAGCTGACCAACAAGATGGACGGCAACCGCAAGACCTGGAAGCAGCAGGGGCTCTCTGCCGAGAACAAAGTACAGGAGGCCGAACGGCTGGCGGAGAAGGCCAAGGCCAAGTACGACCAGCTAGCCGAAGACCTCGACCGTGTGAAGACGGGTGACACCGGCGCAGGAAGAAAGTTTGGTTTAAAGGGGCCCAAGTCAGCGGCCCAGCATGAGGAGGACCTCCAGCGCAAGACGCAAGCAGCAGATCAGGATTATTCCAGCAAGGTGCAGACGGCGCAGGCCTTGCGCAAGGAGCTGGTAGCGACTTTGCGACCCCAGGCCGTCTCTGCGCTGCTGGACCTGATCAAGGAAACTGATGCCGCGCTTACAATGGAGATGCAGAAGTTTGGTAAGTCCGTCGCCTCTGAATCCAAGACCCAGCTCACACAACGCCAGCCTCGTTCAATGAGAAGCTCGTTGTCAACAACGGCCAGGTTGTTACACCACAGCCGCTCAAGGGCAGCACTGCTCACCCCCCACCCAGCATCAACCAGCTCATTTACCAGATCAACAACGAGCGAGACTTTGAGGAATTCGTCTTGAGCCAGGGATCCAAGGCGCCCATGTCCAAAACGGAGCTTCAGTACGTCAAGCATCCGACTCAGACGCAGACACGGTCCCATCCAACACCGCCAGCTGGGAATGGTCGTCCTTCGATACAGCTGCAGAGCCAGCCGCCACCACCGACCTTTTCGATGCCGCAACCAGACCCCCACCCTACTTCGCCCTTGCAGCAGACCATTACACATGTCGAGTCTTCGCAGCAGCCTTCATTCGGGTCTTCCTCACAGCCACCGCCTCTCTCAATGCAATACCAACCACCACAGTCTCAGCCAGCGCCATATCCCAGCAGTCCCTACTCTCCCACAGCTCAGAATTCTCTCCCACAAGCCGAGTATCCGCGTGGACCGGTTGGCCAGGCTACGGCACAGCAAACTAGTGGTGTGCTCTACAACAGCAGCCAGCCCCCTGTCAACCCTGTCTTTGGTATCACTTTGGAAGAGTTGTTTCGGCGAGATGGCTCGCCCGTGCCCATGGTAGTCTACCAATGCATTCAGGCAGTAGATCTGTATGGATTGGAGGTAGAGGGAATCTATCGTATTCCGGGAACCTCATCACACATCCAGCAAATGAAGGCTTTGTTCGACAGCGGTATGTTATATGTTATATGGATATGCGTATTGGTTGGTCAAACTAACGCACGGCAGATGCGTCCCAGGTTGATTTCCGCAACCCAGAAGCCTTCCAGCACGATGTCAATAGCGTCGCGGGTTTGTTGAAACAGTTCTTCCGCGAGCTACCTGACCCGCTTCTTACGCGCGAATTCTACGGCAAGTACATTGAGGCTGCACGAATCGACGATGACACGATGCGCCGAGACTCGATGCATGCTCTAATCAATGCTTTGCCTGATCCGAATTACGCAACGCTCCGTGCCCTTGTCCTGCACCTGCATCGGGTGCAACAATCTTCGGAGATTAATCGGATGAGCACTGCAAATTTGGCCATCTGCTGGGCGTAAGTACAGACGAGTCGAGCCAGTGCTACGCCAACTAACCTTGTACAGACCATCTATTATGGGCCCCCACAAAGGCAACAACATGGCCGACGCTGGATTACAAGCCCGTGTCATTATAACCATACTAGACAACGCGCTTCAGATATTCGACGAGGATTAAACAAGTTGGAGAGTATATCGTACCACTAATCTCCTCAAAGGGAAACGTTTAGCTTGCTGCAGGTGCCGCTGCTTGTGCAGAGTCGTACCCGTCGGCTATCTGCTATCTTTTGCCCTGCAGATGCCTACATGCCATAAGCGTGAGGCAGTATGATTGTGCTGTAGTTCGGGCAGTCTACACGTCGTTTCAAGCTGTGCGTGAATGACGAGAAACATGAGAAATCAGTGGGCGTTTACAGGCTCCACCGTATGCTGGATAATTTCACAGTGATAAAGAGAGGTCGGTGACGCGAGTACTAAGTCCGAAGGTAGATGGTGCTTCGAACAAGCCTGAGAGGCTATCAATGGTAGACATTGTGACATCGTTTGCTGTGAACAACCAAATGACTAAGACGATTGTGTACGGGCCCAACCTCAGCTATTGCACAGCGATTTCTAGACTGTTTTTGCGTATCGACGAACAATGTGACAAACAGTGTAGCATTGCCGAGAGCATCACGTAGGTGGTCGTGGGCGTCAAGTGGAGACGGCTGTGTATAGTGGGGCGCATTTACCCCAGTGCTCCGGGGTAGATGAGGGGAAGCTCCAGGCCAGCCCGCCCCTGGGACCCAAGTACGCCCACGCCGCTTCACATACACGCTGACATCAACGATCTCGCCGTTGATCCTCCCCTTGGCCTCCTCCTCCACCTTCTACACCATGTTCTCACGTCGTGCTTGTGCAAGCGTGCGCGGTAGGCTCATCCCGCAATCGGTTCCCACTGTCCGCACGCGAGCTTTTAGTGCTGCGACTGCGACACAGAGTCCAGTGCGGGCTCCGGCGCTGGCCGACATCACGCCAGATAGCGCGGCAAGCTTCAATGAGAAGCAGAAGAAGTTTCGCGATGGCCTAATAGCAGCTCAGAAGCGAAAGGAACAGGAAGAGAGTATGTCCTAATCTCCCCTCGCCAGCAAACCGACACCCACGAGCGCTAACACGAGCCCTTGTAGAAGAGGCCCGCGCCCGCGAGCAAGAGAATGCCAAAAAGAAGGGCGGTGCGCTGTCATCGCTCATCTATGGCACACCCGAAGGCCGCGAGCTTGACAAGGACATTGAGCGCAGCTTCTCTCAGGTCCTGGCCCGCGGCAAGTACGTCCACTCGATTGTCTTCCACGAGGTGAAGCAGCAAAACATTGAAGAGTATACCGAATTGGTTGGAAGCTGGTACCCGAAGATGGCATCCATTCCCGAGAACAAGGTCCATCTGGTAGGCAGCTGGAGGACTGAAGTGGGCGACTGTAACACCTTTGGTAGACTTCCCCGCCTTTCCCACGCCTATTTGTCTGTTTCCTCCACTGACGATGCGACACAGTGCACATCTGGGAGTACCAGCGCTACGAAGGATATCACGAGTCGCTACACAATATTCAGTCGCACCCCGAGTTTCCTGCATTCGACGCTAAACTCAAGAGGTTGATTGACAGCAAGCGCAATTCCCTCATGCAAGAATTCTCGTTCTGGCCGACTACACCGCCACGCCAGCTTGGTGGCATTTTCGAACTACGCTCGTATACACTACACCCAGGCAACCTACTGGAGTGGGAGACACACTGGCGACGTGGGTTGAAAGCTCGGCGAGAGGTCATGGAAGGCGTTGGTGCTTGGTTCGTTCAGATCGGTGACCTCAATACAGTACATCATCTATGGCAATTTGCCAATTTGGAGGAACGCAAGATTCGTCGCGAACAGAGCTGGAGCGTGGAAGGGTGGGGCGAGACGGTACACAAGACAGTACCACTCATTCAGAACATGAGGAGCCGCATCCTCGTTCCCTGTGCCTGGAGTCCTGTCGCTTGATCCGCACCCGAGGAAGGCCAGACAGGGCTTGAATCTTAACGTTTAACAGAGCAAGAGCACGATGCTTGCGCAAAAAATTAAGACTCATGCTTTGCCATGTCGAGGAATCGCTCATCACTGAGCTTTGCGAGGACCGGAGTCTGCTGAATGATAAATTGGTCGAGGTGCTACTTTATTGCAGGACTGCGGGAGAGTGTCACAGCTAGGTATCACTTTGCAATACTATGAAATGATGCAATACATATGTATGATGAAGATGCTTTCGGGCACCAATCCGGTCAGCTTGGTTTTAGAGTGGCGACAAGAAAGTGTGTCAATGGTCCGGACTCGCCTGTCCGCGCAAGGCGCAAAGTAAAAAACAGCAGGAAACAGGCCAAAGCGGCGGGGTACGTCATATGTCCAACCCAAGCTCGGACCTCTTCCCCCACGCACACAACAAAGAGCTGACACTCTTCACTGCGACAACACGACAACGATTGCTGATACCATCTTGGTCCAAGAGGGACTCACTTCGCAATGGTGTACATTCGACAGGACAAGCTGCCCAAGCTCAAAGAGTACAAGTACTCCGGCGTTGATCACAGCCTTCTCTCGCAATATGTGCTAAAACCCTTCTACTCCAATGTGGTTATCAAATGTTTTCCCATGTGGATGGCGTAAGTGTTGACATGCCTCAAGTCTTTGCATTGCTGACTTTATTCAGGCCAAATCTTGTAAGTCTGGTTTTTCAGAGCCTTGATCCGCTTTGCAAGTAGCCAGTTCAACCCCACCTCAGCCATCAATGTCCTGTACTAGCACTTACACAACAACACAGATTACGCTATCTGGGTTTGGCTTTGTTGTTATCAACTTTCTTACTATGCTCTGGTACACACCCACATTAGATCAAGATTGCCCGCCGTGGGTGTACGCTAGCTGGGCTGTCGGTCTTTTTCTCTACCAAACATTTGACGCTGTAGATGGAAGCCAAGCGCGAAGGACTCGTCAGAGCGGACCTCTCGGCGAATTGTTTGATCATGGAGTTGACGCAATCAACACCACGTTGGAAGTGTTGCTATTTTCCGCCACCATGAATCTGGGCCAGGGGTGGAAGACAGTCCTTACGCTTCTTGCCTGTAAGTACCGTGTGTGATTGTGTGATTGCAAGGATGCTTCACTGACCACTGCAGCATCATTGACGTTCTACGTTCAAACTTGGGATGAGTACCACACGCATACCCTGACCCTAGGCATCATCTCTGGGCCAGTTGAAGGCATCATTACACTGTGTATTGTGTATGCCCTAACAGCCGTTCTTGGCGGTGGTAGCTTTTGGCAACGCTCTATGCTTCAGAGTCTAGGTATCAAACAGCATGAGGTTATCCCTGAAGTTCTATACAAGATGGCATGGAATGAATGGTACATGGTTTACGGAGGAATTGTCTTGGTATTCAACACCATCTCAAGGTAAGGAAAAATCTCCGGACTATGAGAGACAGACTAACGGTATAAAAGTGCTTTGAACGTCATGAAAGCGCGCCGCGCCCGTGGTCAACAGACGCGTGTTGCCTTACTTGGACTCCTTACCTTCGCGGCTGCCTGGGTCCTAATTCCTGCCTACTTGTACCTCCAGCCCATCATTCTGCACCACCATCTGGTACCCTTTGTCTTCTATGCTGGTCTGATCAATGCCTATTCTGTAGGACGCATGATCATTTCTCATCTTACAAAATCGCGTTTCCCACGGGGCAACGTACTTATCTATCCTCTTATCTACGGGGTTGTCGACTCTCTCGGTCCATGGCTACAGGAGCATGTTGGCGTGGGCTGGCCAAGTGCCCTCGGTAACGACGTTTATCAAGTCGCGTTCGTCTTCATGTGCCTAGGGCTCAGTGTTGGAGTGCACGGAAGCTTCATCGTGGATGTCATTTGGACTATATGCGACTACCTGGACATTTGGTGTCTTACGATCAAGTACCCCTATCAGCCTGTGGAGGAAAACATGCAAAGGAAGAGTCAGTGATCATATGGTGGGGGTTGTAGACGTTGTAGACAGATTGAGTGAAAATAAGATATAACATATTTACTTGCGAAAGTAAATCGTTTGGAAAACATGGCTTTACTATACTAAGACCGCACTCGAGCTAATCAGTTTACGTACTTGATGCATTGTCTTCTCCACTGTGTGAGGTAGTGTTCTCTCGTATCTTCACATGCAAAGATTGAGGGATCAGCAAAAGAACGACGCTAGTCTATTTTGGTCCACCTCCGCCTCCAACTCCGCATTCACATTTACTTGGTCTCTGGATACTGCACTTCTCCATCGCCAACATGTCGGCCTCGGGTGTAAATCTGGCTGTTACTAAAGACGGAGGGACCTACAACAAGTTATCGCGACCTGATGACTACCTCGTATCGACACAGCCTCCTCCGCCATCCGAGTCTGCTGTACTCGCATCAGCAACCTCCGGTAGCAAGAGAAAGCAGGAGCAGGAAAGCGCGTCGGAAGCCAAGCGCGCAAAGACTGACTGGAACACTTCGCGCCCCAAGGGACGATCACGCGTCAACGACCAATTCCGGGAACCAGGCGTGCGATCTGTGCTTCCGGGCCTTGAAGGTGAAGAGCAATTAACGGATGAGTCGATAGATGAGGCAGTGGCATACTTGCGGAGTGTCAGGTGAGTATTCGTATTGCGCGCTTTCGCGCGTACTCTGCGAAAGAATTTGAGTCGTTGCTGATACCTCTAAACCAGGTCTGAAGCCTCAGCAATACCCACCCTTCTCGTAGCCCCAAACGACCTGCGCGGGACTGGTGGTGGCAATGGTAACGATGCCAGCGATTCAAACACCAAGGTTGCTATAGGAGCACGGCGCGTGGTATACAACGATGGTACCTGGGTTGCTCTGGAAAGCGAAAGTGATGTTGCATCAGAGTACTGGGATGGAGACTCAAACGATCTCGATCCACAGGAAAGCTGCCAATGGATACTCATTCGACGATTCTGCTCCCTTCGCAGCAGACTCTCTTCAATCCGGGAACGCAAATTACCCTCGAACAAAACAACGGGTTCCAGAAAACAAAGAGGCGCCGACCAGTCCAACAAGCACCAGTGGGCAGAAACCATCGACCGCGGCTATCCTGGACTGGAAGAAGTCACTCAGATGGATGAGTCAACTCTATATGTGGCTTTGCACGGCTGCACACTCGCGCTGGATCGATCAACTGAGATATCTCGTCAGAAGAGCTGCTGGATCTGGACATTGCTAGCTTTGACGGGGGATTTTGGGATTCTGGATCACGAGAGAATTGGCAGGATCCGGGACCTGGGTCTTGCTGCTAGCCGACTGGCCAAGCGGCTCTATGATAGTGGAAACTCAAAAGAACAAGGCGTTTCAGAAGGGGAGGCAAGAGACAACGAGGCGTCCGGCCACGAAAATGGGGTGTCGTCAGAGCCTGCCATTGTAAAAGAACGCAACAACTCCACTCCAAATGGAGACAGCAATTTGGAAAGCAGGGAAACTGTGGATGACAACGCGGGTGATTCTGATGCAGAAATGGTAATTTCAGACGACGAAGCAGGATCTTCAGATGCTGCAGAGAGCGGAGACCTTGAGAAAGCAAGAGCACGCCTTCTTGCACAACTTGGGGATCGTTTGGTGCAGCCAGCAGTGCCATTATCAGACACACTAGCTGATCCAGTTCCAGCGTCAAACTTTCCGCTTCTGTCGCGAGCTGAGGCCGAAAGACAACGGCAGGAAATACGCAATAACAAGCCTCAAATGGAAGATGTCGCGCGAGCCTCAGCTTCGACTTCTGACCCAATACACACCAAGCGTACACGGCCGGAGAGCACACCCTTAACCGAGAGTGAGCTTGAAACCAAGGCTGCAATCGACATGATTTTGACGGTAGTAGCAGAGTGTTACGGACAGAGAGATCTGCTCAAATTTCGAGAAGCGTGGTGAGGGCATGAAGCGTACTAGATACCCTCTACAATAGTTGTAGTAGTAATAATAATAATAATAATAATAGACTGCCTCTTTGCAGCGTAGCGACGAATTGCACCACTGGGCAGTGACGTAGATATGCACGGGCCATTTTGCGAATTGAGACGAATGAATCTTTGCACCGGCGCGCTTGCTCTTGGGCGATTGAGTCACTTTATTTCCAGTCCATGCCGCGCATTTCACCCCACTTTGTCTGCCCCGCGCTGCTACAAGACGCTTTGCGATATACTTTTGCCTACCGCAAATTCACCCCAACTCCAACAGTCTTCCGCGTACGACTTTCTACACCCCGCCGCCGGCTCTGCACGCAGGCTTTGCCTCTGATTGACGACGAAATGAGCAAGGAAGACAAGAGCAAAAACTTCAATTTGAAGGTGCCAAAGGGCACGCGCGACTGTGAGTGTTATTCGTCTCTTCTTTTTTTCTTTATAGTGTCTGTCCACAATCGCATTTGCTGACAGTTGTCAGGGACTGGTGAAGATGCTGCCCTTCGCGATCGCCTCTTCCAGACCGTGACCGACGTCTTTAAGCGCCACGGAGCCACAACACTCGACACGCCCGTCTTCGAGCTCAAGGAGATTCTCAGCGGCAAATACGGAGAAGACTCAAAACTCATATATGACCTGCAGGACCAGGGCGGTGAGCTCTGCTCGTTACGCTACGATTTGACAGTGCCCCTCGCACGATGGCTCGCCATGAACCCCAGTGTGCAGAGCTTCAAGCGATACCAGATCGCCAAGGTGTACCGCCGCGACCAACCTGCCATGACCAAGGGCCGCATGCGAGAGTTCTACCAGTGCGATTTCGACATTGCCGGTTCCTACGACGCCATGATTCCTGATGCCGAGGTTCTTAAGATTGCAACCGATGTGTTCGACGCGCTCGAATGGGAATCGTACACGATCAAGATAAATCACAGGAAGATTCTCGACGGTATTTTCAAGGCTGCTGGTGTAAAGGACGAATTGATCCGTCCGATCAGTTCGGCAGTAGATAAGCTGGACAAGGTAAGGAGAATGTGTGCACGATGCTTTTCGAGTTGCTGACGTGCTGCAGATGCCGTGGGATGAAGTGAAGAAGGAGATGGAGACCAAGGGCCTGGCAGCGGACATTGCAGACAAGATTGGCGAATGGGTACAACGCAAGGGCGGCGATGATATCATCGAGTATCTCAAGACTAACGAAGAACTTTCCAAGTCGGAAGACGTCCGTCGGGGTGTCGAAGAGATGGAGCTATTGTTTGCGTACCTGGATGCTTTCGGCGCACGCAAGAAGATATCGTTTGATCTCTCGCTTGCAAGAGGCCTCGACTACTACACTGGTCTGATCTACGAGGTTGTTACAGAAGGCTCAGCTCCGCGTGTACAGGGACAACAGCAAGAGATTGGCGTGGGAAGTGTGGCTGCAGGTGGTCGCTACGATCAGCTGGTCGGCATGTTCAGCGGCAAGCCTATTCCTTGCGTTGGCATCTCCTTCGGTATCGATCGAATCATTAGCATCATGAAGGCCCGCGGCCAATCGACACAGCGCGCCAAAGACGTGGATGCGTTTGTCATGGCTTTTGGCGGCAAGGGCTTCAATGGCATGCTGCCGGAGCGCATGCAAGTCGCACAAGAACTGTGGGCTGCAGGCATCAAGGCCGAGTTTTCCTACAAGCTCAAGCCCAAAGTCCAACAGCAATTCAAACAGGCCGAAGTTGCTGGCGTACCGCTTGCCGTTATCCTGGGAGAGGACGAGCTCAAGGATGGCAAGGTCAAGATCAAGGTTCTCGGCATCAAAGACGAGAACAACCCGGAAAAGGATGGCTTGTTGGTCGATCGGAGTAGCATGGTGGAGGAGATCCGAAAGAGATTGTGAAGCGCAGCTTGAACCGATGCAGAGGAGGGACAGGAGCATCCGGTGTGACTGTGCGCGCAAAGAGATACCCCATAGACTCCTTTTCTACTCATCTCATGTCCTGGTGGGCGCAAGGCAAGGTAAGGCAAGGCAAGGCAAGGGAAAGGGAAAGCAAAGGGAGGTAAAGAGAAAAATGACCATGATGAAAAGCAGGATGACGACATGAGAGATGATTTTCTACAATCACAAGAACGCATGTACGTTTTTAGACGCTCCATTTCTTACGGGGACAGAAAGGGAAAAGCGGGAGGATCAACATATCTGTGTGTTTGTTTGTTTGTTATCCGAATTGGGATCGATTCTGGGAATAGTAGGGGGTGGAAGAAGGGAAATACAATGCACTGTTAGCGGTGACTGCCATCAATTAGGGCACATGTAAGCCGGTCAGATGTTAGTGACAGCTTGCCATGTGCACGACAGTTTGTTTGTAGAAAATAGGACTGTGATGGAGAATCTCCAATATTCTATACCGAGCACGCACCCCCTTGTAGTCCTATGTACAGACGCATAATAAAGATGGTGGAAATGTTTATAGCATGTCCATGACCCAGCTGTTGTGGCTGGAAGCGAGTTTTTCAAGGCTCACTGGGTTTTGTTCAGTAGCCATCCTTGCCCCACTTGTTGTAGGTGTCGTGGAGTTCCTGCACAGTCAGCATGAACAAGTTCAAGTCAATTGGACAGTTATTGGGTGCATACCTTGGGGAGAGTGACGTTAGGGATGACGACGACGTTGAGAGCCGAAGGAGCATCCTTCTTGATGCTGGTGTCACCGCCGGGGTGGTACTGGTAAGGGCTGTGGTTGGCGCCGTCGCGCTTCCAGGGCTCACTGTCCGAGGCCTTGGCAACAGATCGCTCAGAAGAGGCACTGGTGGGCGAGCGGGCTGTATAGTAGCAGCTATCAGTATATCTGGGGCAATATTGATGGTGTAGTGCTGGGTGCTGCTTACAGAAATGCCATCCTGCAAGACCAAAGATACCACTCATGATGGCCAGGAGCACCTGCAGTCCAATCAGCTATCCCCTGTATCAGAAACACAGCGGGCGCATCCGTGGCGTACGTAGAGTTCCGGGTCGCGCTTTGCGCCCGTCTTAAGGGCATCCTTGCCGCGCTGTCTCTCGCCCTCGGCAGCAGCGCTGGCCCATCGTCGGAAGGCGGGGGTAGGCTGGAAGCGCGGGGCGGCGCGGAAGGCGGAGCGGGCAATGATGGAGGACATTGTGGGCTGCAATTGAGGGTTGGGGTGGTGGTGTGGTGGTGGTGTGGTGGGTGGGTGTGCGGCGACAGTGAATTGCGAGCTGCGCGAGAAGCAGTGGTCCGATGATGTTGAATCTCGCGGCTCGCCAAGCTTTCGCGGCTGCGTCACCGAGGCCGCCATGCCGCAAACAGCCTGGGTCCTTGCAACCTTGCAACCTTGCAACGCTGCGACCTCCACGACGAAGTTTATGCGCCCCTTTCGCCGCCATCACACAACGCTTCTGTCCATCTTCTCTCCCCACCCAGGCCTCGGCGCCGCCGCCGCTGCTCCGCTCTCTCCATCACTCGCTTGCTCACTCACAGTCGCTCCTTCTTCCTGAACGTCTCTAGCCCAGCTCCGTTCCCGCCCAGCCGCGCCTTTCAGTCATCCATGTCATGCTACTGGTAACCACACCAGCGGCGCCACCGACATCAACACCATGGCCATGACCCCGACCGAGCAGAAGCGCTCCTCCACGGGCAGTCGCATCCTGGGCATAACGGGTCCCGCGGGCGAACCAGGGCTGCCGCCGTCGCGCCCCTCGTCCATCACGACCGCGCACTCGGGCAGCCAGAACCGATGGTCCCAGGTCAGCCCAGCGCGACGAGGAGGCATCAGCGTCGCTGGCAGCCTTGGACACCAGAGTCGCCCTACGACGGCCGCTAGCAGGACCCATGTCCCGCTGGCTGCCCACGGTTTCTTCCGGCCCATGAGTTCGCAACGGCTACAACAACAGCGCAACCAGCGTCCCACGTCGCTCCTCGGCCACAGCTCGCTCTACTCGGAAGCCACCCATGAATCAAACACCAACCCGTATCGCTCCAGCGTCGGCTCGACGCAGACAAACCGCGGCGTCATGACCTTGGGCCTCCACCACGAGGAGGACCTGCAGCCTCCGCCCTCGCGCGGCACCGACATCACTGACAGAGACATGCCCGACCGCACTACAGCCAACTCGACCCCCACCGGCGCAGAAACGGTACGCAGCCACGGCGAGAGCATCACTCCTCTGCAGCGTCCCCGGCCCGAGCACCTTAATCTTGCCAACGTTCACAGCGCCGACTCCGGCAAACTCCCTCCGCCTCCCAGCAAATCGCCACGCTCCTTTAGATCCAGCTTCATGATCTCTAGCCGCGACGGCCGCTCCAACCAAATCAGGCCCCATCAGGGACACGAAAAGCTCACCTCTGCTGAGCCGTCTCCCCGGCTGGCGCGCAAAGAAGCCACCAAAGAGGCAGTCAAGAAAGAGCTGGGCAAGAACTACCAGTATTTCACTGGCAACACTGCTTTTTGCTGGGGCGGTCGGCTGCAAAACACGCGCGATCGGCCAGTCAACGTGGCGACGGCTATACTCATAATTCTGCCTGCTGGCCTTTTCTTCGGTTTCTCGTATGTCCAAACCCCCCTTGGTACATCACATTTGCTCTTACTGACTTGCACTACAGGGCGCCTTGGCTTTGGCTCCATGTTTCTCCTGCGATACCCATTCTCTTTGCATACCTACTTCTCGTTTCTGTATCTTCTTTCTTACACGCATCTGCTTCAGATCCCGGAGTATGTACCACAGCCTTTTTTTCGCGCCAAGCATCGCTAACTTGTCCAGATACTTCCCAGGAATCTTCACCCTTTTCCTCCGCCTAATCCTAATGATGACCCGCTAAACCTTGGCCCCCCTACAACGGAATGGACAATGGTCGTATCCGCAGCCGGCTCGAATGCTGCCATGGAGGTGCCGACCAAGTATTGCAAAAGCTGCAACATTTGGCGCCCTCCGCGCGCTCACCATTGCCGTGTTTGCGACAACTGCATTGAGACACAAGATCATCATTGCGTTTGGCTGAATAACTGCGTCGGTCGCCGCAACTATCGTTATTTCTTTGTGTTTGTTTGCGCCACCACTTTGTTGGCACTCTTTCTTCTCGGTGCTAGTTTAACGCACCTCTTAGTCTGGCGGTCACGAGCTGGCGTTTCCTTTGGTTCAGCCGTAAACGAGTGGCGAGTTCCCTTTGCCATGTGTATATATGGCTTCCTTGGCTGGACATACCCCTTCAGTCTCGGCGCATACCACCTTTTCCTGGTTGGAAGGGGTGAGACAACGCGCGAGTACTTGAACTCCCACAAGTTTCTCAAAAAAGACCGGCACAGGCCCTTCACCCAGGGCTCGGTCTTGAAAAACTGGATAGCCGTACTCCAACGCCCACGCCCGCCAACCTATCTCCATTTCAAAAGGAGATACGAAGAAGGCGACCAGCGGTTTGGGCCTCGCAGAGACAAGCGAACCGCACCGTTGGCACCAGAGCAGCAAGGGGGAGGTGTGGAAATGCAAGATGTCCGCGCATCAGACGCCTTTCAGGGCTCGGCTGGCCGAAGTAATACAGATGCTGGTGCCGCCTAGACACCCGGAGGCTAGATTCTCCTCTATTTGTTATGATTACATAGCTGTATTGAGCTATAGCGTTTACATGTTGTCCGTACATGACAACCCTGGTTACCACATGACCGAGAAATGAGTGTGACGTCCTATATAACTATTTTAAACTTTTTTACAAAATGTCTTCTTTGTATGTGAAAAGTGTGAAAGACGTATACTTTCCTTGGTGTTCAATAAGTCGAATTGCGAGAGGGGTGGTGCTCGTAACACTGGGATGGATGGGAACAGCCTAATTGGCCGACTGACTAGCTACATATGTTTACCTCCTCATTCCTCCGTCCGTCAATCCTCACTCCTGGAACGCCGCACCTCCCAATGCATGCACAGTGCTTCTTCTGAGTCTGGTCGACCGTCATACACATTTCCGCTGTTGTTGTTCGCTTACTGCGCGTGAGCCGTGGCAGTGTTGCTTTGTGAGCGCCATTGACCCGGCGAAACCGTCGACCTCCTCAGCGCGTCAGTGCCTCGCCCCTCAAAGATAACGACCGCGACACGCGTTACAACCTTCGTCTCCAACTACCATGGCCGAGCGCGACCTTTCACCCACGTCGACATCCTCGACACTGTCCAATATTACCGTGCGGACGGACAAGCAGGCCGATGATCGCGCCATGTCTAGCGCGTCGCCATCCATCTCAACGCCGCCCACGAGCCTCGGCGACGAAGCCAGCGTCCTTTCCGAGATGCCCAAGATCGAGCACGTCGTCGAAGTCTACGAGGAGGCATCTGGGCTGGAGATGCTTTGCGACACGACCCCGTCAGCAGCCACCCCGACTCCTGATCAGGCCAGCAGCGAGAGCCGCCGGCCCGCGAGAAGCTCGCGCAAGTCTGTTGCAACGTACAACGTGCAGATTCTCGCCGGGACTGCCATCCATACTCCGACAAAGTATCTCGAGAAGCACCACAAGAACGTTGTGCACGGCTCCCTGGAGGCCATGGCAAAGAGCGAGGCGCCACCTACAAAGAGGAAATACCAGAAGCGGAAGTCCGTAGCCGCAGATGGCAGCGATCAGGCTGAAGAGCAGTTGGCCTCCGAAACCACGCAGGCAGCCCGGCGTCGTACTTCATCGCGAGTAACGGATCTTCGTAAGGAGGTGCTCCGCAACATATCCGGGGTTGGGGAGGCGGTTACAAACACCCTGTCAGGAGGAAAGGCGCTCCTTCAGGGAGGCCTTCGACGCAGCGCATCGGCGCCTCACCTGAAATCGACCCAGGCACGATCGTCCTCGACTTCCCTCAAGCGCTCACGTGCGGCAATCGAAGAAAGCAACAGTCCCGAGAACAGCGAGCCCCAAGAGGTTGTGAAGCCCAAGTCAAAGGTCTGGTTGAAACAAGGCCTGTACGTGGGTCAGGATCGTGACTTTGACCCTCGTCTGTCGGAGAGCCAAAATCGCGCAAAGAAGAGGGTTAGAAAGTCCAAGGAGGCCAAGGGGACCAGCGCTCTACCCCTCCCGTTCTTCGCTACCGACCGCCTTTTGAGTGAAGACCCAAGACATGTGTTCCGGGATTTCAAACTGCCATTCGATACATACCATCCTCTGCCCAGAAAAGTCAAGGTGGATGGCTGGGTCAAACTTAATAAAAGTAAGTTTGCCGATATACACCCGGTAATAGTGTTGACATTTTGTAGACAGGTTTATTGGCGACGCATCGGCCCTATGGAAGCGCGACAAGCAAGACACTTCTCAGTGTTATTGCGATGTGGAGGACGGCTGCGGAGACTCTTGCCATAACCGCATCATGGCCTACGAGTGTGACAGCACCAACTGTCCACTGACCAAGGAGCAATGCAACAACCGACCTTTTGCAGAGTTAAAGAAGCGTGCAAAGGGCAACCGCTACGATTACGGCGTAGAGGTTCTGAATACCGAGGATCGCGGCTACGGTGTGCGCGCTATGAGGACTTTTGAGCCGCATCAAATCATTGTCGAATATGCCGGAGAAATCATTACGCAGTCCGAGTGCGAACGACGCATGAAGCAAGTTTACAAAAAAGACAAGGTAAGATTCCATCGTTCTGGCTCAGTTGGCCATACTAACATACAGTAGTGTTACTATCTAATGAGTTTCGACAACAAAATGATCATTGACGCGACCCGTGGAACAATTGCCCGCTTTGTTAATCACTCGTGTGAGCCCAACTGCGAGATGATCAAATGGACCGTCGGGGGTGAGCCTAGGATGGCTTTGTTCGCTGGATCGCGGGGAATCATGACTGGTGAAGAGTTGACATATGATTACAATTTCGAGTAAGTCTTCTTTCATTGAGCACTGCAAGCCGATTCTGACTTGCCCAGCCCCTTTTCACAAAAGAACATTCAAGAATGTCGATGTGGTACCGAGTCTTGTCGTGGTGTGCTTGGACCTAAACCTAAGAAACCCATTGAGGAGAAATCTATCACTTCCGCACTTATCACTGGCACAAAGCGCAAACTCCAGGACCTGCTCGGCTCAAAAAGGGGTGGTTCTGAGAGCACTCAGAACTCACCGAAAAAACGGAAGATCCTTGCTGGAAAGATTGGCTCCATCAAAGCGAGGAATAAGCTGATCGCATCGGAGACAGCACGTCAGCGGGCTGAGCAAGAAGCAAGTGAGCTTTCTCGGCAGAACGCATCTCGCGAAAACCGCGCTCTCCAGAGGTCGGCACCAGTCAACACAGGTCGACAGGCTCGAGCGGCTAACTCAAAGACAACTCGACCTACCACTGTTAAAATCACACGCCACACAACGGTTACTTTCCAACGCAAGGTATCGCGACCAGGCGCGCTGAAAGCCATCAAGAAGCCTTCTCGAGTGCAATCTGATACACGACAAACTGAAGCGAAGCCCAAAGGCAAGAAAGGACTTCGAGCTGTTCAACGGCCCAGTACGCCCGACCGGGAAACGAGTGCCACTGCATCCGAATCAGAAGAAGAGGATGATGCATCGCCGAACATCACGCCTGCCTCTCTACGCAGCGCGACCAGGAAATCTGCCCAAGCCAGCCCCCTTGTACGGGGACGCCAAGATAAGGGAGACGCAGATGTCCAAGCAAGCGGGCTTTCTCGCAAGTCCAGCAAAACTAGCTTGAATAATCCAGCGACCCAACAAAGAGCCCGCAGCGTACGAAGATGAATAGATGAAGCTAGAAGAAGATGAGCAAACTTTTTTTTAAAGTGCGTGGTGCAAAAAAAAAGGGGGAAGTGATGTTAGAGGGTCTAACTTTTTGACCTTTTTTTCTTTTCGTTTTTTTCTAAACTATCTAGGGAGCACAAATAACCGGGTTTCTTCTTTTTTTTTCTCCTTTATCTTTCCTTTTTTACATCTAGCATGCACGGAAATATGTTGAGAATAAAGTAAAGTAGCATGGGGTGGGGGTTTTTTATAACGATGTATCCATGGTTCCGTTGTTGTTTTTTGTCAGCGAGAAAGTAGGGCAGAGGGGTAGGTAAGGGTAGCTGGGATGTGAAGGGGGGTTCTCCATTATTAGCGGTCTTGCTCTGGTCCATTGTTAATCTTTTGTTTTTGTCTGTTTTTTTCAACACGAAATATGTAGTTATTGGCTGAATGTGTCGTCCCAGTTTGGTCGTGTGTGGTATTGCTTCAACGCTGATTTTGGTTTTCCCCCATTCTGACTGCGTCTGGTTGATGCTCGGCGTGGTGGGAGGGAAGGAGGGAGGGAGGGAAGTAGAATGGTATTTTTTTTACTTGAACTCGAGGCTTTTGCCACATGTGTTTGCTGCTGGATATTGTGGTGCATGTGATTGTCCGTGTATTGACATGACTATCGTAATTTCGGTTCAAGTGTGCTGGGATACAAGGGATATCGGGGCGGGCTTGCGCTTCCGAGTCTTGTACTCTCGGTAATCTAGAGATATCGACATGCTTGAATGGGTGTCAGGGTGGTATGGCTAGTTTTGACTATGGTGTTTTACCTCTTGAGGGACATGCATCATGTTGTCGACCGGTTCGTTGCCGTCGTTGATGTGTCTTTGGCCAATATTTCGCGGACCTTGTAAGAAGCGGTAGCACGTTTACGCCTAGCGACAAGAGAATTCACTTTGTGGAGAGCAAGCAGAAAAACATTCTGTACTGTCGACTAAGCTGTTTTGCTTGTCTGTCAAGCTTTATAATAACTAAATACTGACAATACCAACATCGGCAAAGCGACGAGGAAGCTTCCAGCGCCGAAAGTTATCTCCCAGCTGCCCCAGTAAAGTTTTCCTACAGCTAATACGCAGATGAGAAGACCCAGAAAGACATGGAGACATCTAATAGGATCCCAGGCAGTCTCGATGTATAAGCCAGTTAGTTTTAGGTATCTAGTCTGCCGTCCCGACATCTGGTGTTCAAAGCTGAAGCTTCTAAAAACGTTGATGTTAGTTGGATTTTATGACATACGAGTTTAAGACTTACCTATAGTGGTGGATGAAGCGGTGATTGCCGAAGCCTTTGAGTATATTTTGAGAGCGTGCACCATCTGAATTGTGGAAGTAACAAGAAAGGAAAGGCGCAGCTTCAATCCAGCGTATTTGGTCACTGCACCTGTCCCACTTTTCAAAAGGGCAGTCTGTAGCACCATGTTCTGGTGAAACGTCCATAGAACATTTATCCTTCACATGGATGTATTTTCCATCGCTGTCGCGATAGCACATGTCCGGAAAACCAGTCGCATCAAAGATTGGTATTGATTCAATCATTTCCGCCACTTCTTTTTTTGCTTCAGAGTAGGTCTTGTGCCAACTGGCCAGATCCAACTGCTCAATGTAAGCTAAAAACTTTCCTGAGGAGTGACAAATCAAGCGGAACTGTACTTGACTTTAGTACAAACAGCGCACACCATGAGATAGTAGGTACGTACAGTGACGGGCTTGAGTTTACTAACTTTTCGGAAAGAAAGCCACTTTCGCCAAAGGCTAAGTTCTTTGGCATACGTTTTTTTCAACGAAGCGAAGATCTCATCCTCACTGTCAACATCGGTCACCGGAACATCGACAGCCCAGGTTTTGAACCTTTCAGAGTCTTCAGAGCCCCACAGCAAGAATACACAGCTCGCACCGTCTTCCTTCTCGGCTTTCTCCTCGAAGTGAGCAAATATAGAGTCTCCGAGCGATTCCTTTGACTTTGACTGAGTTTCGTGTGAAGCCCGTCGCGGGTTTCTGTTCTTAAGGCTCTTCAGGCCTTTATGTGGAGGAAGTTGCGATCCAGTCGCTTCTCCTGTGATGTTTGCTGGTTGTTTCACGTGAACCGGTTTTGGTGGTGAGAGGGGGTTAAACAATGGCAACGACATAGTGTAAAGTATGATTGACAAGAAAATATGTCAAGAGCGGGTACTTTCGTATTTCTGCCGTGTTGCAAAACGTAGCAACTTATGCAAAGAAATATTAGGCAGCATTTTGTTTCGCAGGGCTGGTACTGTTGTCTCAATCCAATGAATCCAGACAGACGAATAGAATGCAGCTCAACTCTTGTCATGCATGCGAGGCTGAAAGCAGTGCCCGCTTGGGGCGGAGCAAGGCTGATACCACCTCTCTGTACAGCGCATGAATTAGCTTGTTTCTTTGCATCTCTACTTGATTGGGGTGGATGAGGATATGCACAAACGTATATGCGCATAGAAAGTTTGAGTATCGCTGGCGCTTAATGAGTGTTAATTATCAGATTCTTGCTGCTTGTAGGGCAGCTAGAGCAAGTAATCGTAGGCGCTTTCGGAAAGGCGCAGGCTCGCGCCACAATCTGTTTAGCAGCTTCTGCTATGGGCATAGCGTGGAACCCGTTACAGTGAGTTGCAGACATATCTGGGTATATCACTGCATACCAAGAGCCGCTAAGCCACTTTGCCCAGTTGGTTGCGTTATGACGACCTTGCTGATCACATGAACAAACTTCTAAGATGCATACTACTTACTCTAATCGATCTTTTGAGGCTGAAGTTTTGGCTCTTGCTATCTTGGATTTCTTCAAAGCCTCCAAAGAATGAGCAACAACATGGTCGATACCGCGCTTTTCGGTATCTGGTTCTGGTATAACCAGGTTGAGAAAACTTTATGGTGGTTGCAAATCAAGCTTGTCTTCACAAAGGCATCGTGGTCAACCCAAAGTTCCAGAGGAACAGTTACCTCATTGCACTAAATATCCCACCATATATGAATTGACGTGATACTTGGACAGGAACAAAGCTGGTACACCTCACAAATTAGCAAGAATCAATAATGCATTAGTCAGACGAATAAACCATGAGTGTAGATTTCACAATGGTATATAGTTATCAAGTCCTTTTTGTTTGTGTACAACAAACGACCTTTTTTTTCCCTTGGTCTTCTGACCCAAAGAACTAAGCACATATACAGACAACAAACGAAAAAAAAAAATAGCCTTGCCGTCCTAGATCAACTGTACCCTAGTCGCAGATCCCATGGCCCTATGTAAAAGGTTTGCCGTCCATCGGTAGCCCCCGCATGCCACGTCGACGATTTCTGTTTTGTCGGGGTTGAAACGGGTTCCAAAGCCGTAGTTTGTATCGCAGAGTAGCAAAGCAGCGAGGTAAGACATGGAGAAAAGAGAGAAAAAGGAATACATCCTTCCTCCCTACTCCTTCGTATCATCCTCGTATAATGTGTAAAGAAAAGCGTCGAAAAAGAATATTACAACCGCCAGCGCTCTTGCGAAGGAGGAGGGTGTTTAGGAGATGGTGCATCCGGGGCCAGGAGACACGCCACGGGAGATGGTGCAACCAGGTCCGGGCGAGACACCGCGGGAAACGGTGCAGCCTGGTCCGGGGGAGACGCCGCGGCGGGAGATGGTGCAGCCGGGTCCTGAGGTTACACCTGCCATTTTGATTTGGGTTGAGAGGAAGTTTTGGTTGGAAAGGATAAAGTCGGAAAGAGTGTTTGTTAGTGGTTTGAATGATTGTAGGATTGATGACTGATGTAGTGGGGGAATTGGACTCGGACGAGGGAAGAGTTTATATGGGTTCTTATCTGGAGCGGGATTAGATGCGACAAGGTAAGAAAAAGAAGGGTATTTCCTTTGTGAGCTGAGATCGTTCACGATGAAAAGGATCTAGGTTTTCCTTTTTGGGTATGCAAAACGTGCGGCGAGAGAGTGGCGGTTAGCTCTGTAGTGTTACTATTGTTCTTCAATCGCACGTGCCAAGGCATTTTCTCCCTTGTCATTGTTGGAAACCCCCCGTTCATACTATGATTCCATATGTGGCGTGCCTTTCGAAGATCTGAAGACTCGTAGAAAGAATAATGGCGGTAGTCATGTGAGGAGTGATCGGAATCGTCCAGCTAATAGTATTGGAAGCGTAAAATCAGGGAATACCTATGTGTTTGACAGCAGATATGTCCAAAAGCAGTAAAAGCAAAACATAGAAGTAGACTAGAAAGGTTTATCCGTGAGGCGGTGGCTTCGGACTCTGCTCATATTGTTTCTGACAAAAGAGTGGTGGTCGCAGTGACTGAACGAAGTAGGCCAATGGTGAACGCAGGGCTGGTGATGCATGAACGGCTCCGAAATTAAAGTGGGGTCTACTATGGAATGGCATGCTATGCTCCACCTGCATGTTTCCCTAACCTCCAACATCACACGACACCAAGACTATGGCTCGAGCAACTGTGATGCGTATGGCGAGGCCATTTGCCCGCAGCTGGTACCATACCCCGCTTCGTCGCTTTCTCCAGACGGCTGCTGCCCCCCACACGCGCGCATCCGACTTTGCGTTCGCTTTCGAGTAAGGCAGCTCCGCCATCGGATTCACAACACGGCCGCTGACGGCTGTCAGTATCGACGGAGTGCTTCTTAGGAGTGCCGATCCCTTGCCTCGAGCCCACCAGACCCTTTCTTATCTCCAGTCGCAGCGCATTCCATTCATTCTGCTCACAAATGGCGGCGGGAAACACGAGTCGGAGCGCGTCGCCGACCTAAGCAGCAGGCTCGACATTCCTCTTGACATGTCCATGTTCGTTCAGAGTCATACTCCTTTTGCCGATATGGACCATCTCAAGGACAAAACGGTCATGGTGGTTGGTGGGGAAGCAGACAAGTGCAGGAAAGTCGCCGAGGCATACGGGTACGTTGAGAGACACTTCCATGCCGCTACATATCCTAACGAATTCATATAGCTTCAAGACAGTGGTCACGCCCGGCGATATTCTGGTCGCCCATCCAGAAGTTTGGCCGTTTTCACAGCAATTGCTTCCATACTACAAGACCTTTACTCGTCCTCTACCCGCTCCCATCGACCCTTCCTCTCCATCAACATCGCTCCGTATTGATGCCGTCTTCGTTTATAACGACCCGCGTGACTGGGGACTGGATGCGCAGATTATCAAAGATGTACTGCTATCCGAACAGGGCATCCTTGGAACCCTGTCCAAGAAGAACGGCAATGATGCTTTAGAGAACCGCGGTTATCAACAGGACGGTCAGCCTACAGTCTATTACTCGAACCCAGACTTGCTCTGGGCGGCGAAATACCACCTTCCGCGCCTGGGTCAAGGAGGTTTCCGTGAAGCCTTTGAAGGCATTTGGGCTGCGATAACTGGCGGCGAGGCACATGGCGTCAAGTTGCAAAAGGTTATCATGGGAAAACCGCACCGTCCTACCTATGAGTTTGCCGAAAAGCGGCTCATCGCACATCGCAACCATCTGATGAAACAGTATGGTGGCACTCTTGACCATCTCAAGCGGGTGTACATGGTCGGCGACAACCCCGCTAGTGACATTGCCGGCGGTAATAACTACAAAAGTCCGTACGGTACCGAATGGAGTAGCATATTAGTCGAGACGGGTGTCTATGTAAAAGGCACAAAGCCGTCACCTGAGCCACGTAAGATCGTGGGTGACGTGTGGGATGCTGTAGCGTGGGCTGTTGAGCAGGAACAAGGAACACAGATGCCTTGAAATTATATTATTCTAGATTCAACAATCCAAGATTACTAGGTTGCTCTTTGGTTATCATTGAACTATACAAACACGAATGCCATGTCCTTGGCATCTATTATTCTACCCATTGGATATACCTAGAGAGTCTTTAGCGCTGGGTTCAAACGTGTTGAAAGAGAATAAACTTACATCAGATCTCCCGGCCCAAGACCTGCAACTCCAGCTACCGGCGCATCATCCTTGATGAATCCGGTTTTCACATTACGCGAATAAATGGCCACGTTACGGCTTCGTTGATTGGCAACCGCAATCATGGACCCGTCCCTGTTCATACTGAAGTGGCGGGGATAGTATCCACCGGACTTTGCAAGCTGGACAAACGACAGCTTGCCGTCGGCCGTAGGCTTGAACGTCACGAGCGAGTCGCTCGGAACCCGAGTGCTATTCTTGGGATCCGGGTTATCGACGGTAAATATGGTGCCGTTGCGGTTCGCAGCAACCACGAATGAATTGCATGGCGACAAGGCGATCTCCGAGGCAAATGTCTTGTCCGGGACAGTGTGGTTGCCATAGGTGCTGACTTCGTCGACTTCAGTGAAATGCAGACCATTGCGGTGCGCGAGGTAGTCGACTTTGTAGCTAACAATCTTGTTGCTGAGTTCGTGGACTACAAAGAGGTAAGTAGCGCCCGATTCACTTCCGGTCCAGAAGACGGCATGTCGAGGTCCGTATCCTGTCTTGGATTTCAGTGGCTCGTGTTCGGTTAATAGACCAGTTGTGGGATCAATGCAGTAAACATGAATTCGATCTGCGCCTAGACTAGGAAAGATTATGTATTGTCCTGTAGGGTCGACGACTGCTTGATGAATTCGTTCTGGGTTTTCAAAAGTAATGTTTTGCAGAGGCTGAAGCAGTGTACCATGGTGAACTGTATACGATGTGATCGCAGGAGGTTCATACTATGTATTAAAACGGGATTAGCATGTGAGTACGAGCGAAATCTGGGAGCGGATGAGAGGTGCGTACATGGGCAAGTGCTATAGCCGACTTATTGTTATAAGTCGCTGAAGATACAGCGCTGCCCAGCGCACCCACGCTGGACATCTTCTTCAGGCTGCCATCGGACTTGAGATTGAATGTCGTTACACTGGCATTGGCAGTCGCTTCATCCAGACATACTACCGTATTCGGGCCGAGAGATGTGTCAAGCCATGTAGGAAGGGCGCCGCAATCGTGACTCGCATGGATAACTTCTAGCTTGCGACTGTGGCTGTAACCCGTGCCATGTTGAAGTTCGAGAGTGGCAACGGTTCCTAGGTCTGTGCCGTTGCCGTAGGATGCTGTGAGGAGGCGCTCAGCGGCTGCTGATCCCAATACCGCTAGCGCGGTAAGAGGCGTCTTCATGATGGCTAGGACCTCAGGCCTGAAGAAAAGGGGAAGTGTCGATATTTATTTGCACAGAACGTCTGACCTAAGATGGGAACCCGGGAAATTCATAGCAACGTAAGGGATCGTAGAGTGTCATAGCCCGGTAAACCTTATACGGGATCTGCAAGGGTAGGACAAAATAAGCAAACATCGGACAAACGCCATGCCAATCGGCATGCGATAGCTTCGCTATTATGGGCAGATATTCTATGATAGAGCAGAAGCAACGTCCGAACCGCATATGATGCGCCATGGATTCGGAATAGCCCCACGTAAGCTGCGGGGTCATCCAAGTCTTGCTAATGCTTGCTGGGAAGCATAGCCGCCAAACATGTCAGGGTTAGACTGTTGGATAGCGAGAAAGGACCGATGAACCAAGTGTGATAATGGCACTGTAAACAGGGATCGTATCATGCGCTTTCGCTCAGCGCATAGTCTGCCATTAAAGTGCAGCGTGAAGGGCCACGGCATTGTACAGTATCTCGATGCTGTCCGTGGACGAGATGTTGTTTTTCCACTGCTTCGAGGCCCGCTGTGACCACTCTAGATTCCATGCAGTTAGAAGCGTATTTGTTGATATCCATAAACATTATCCGATCTGAGCCGGTCAGATCGACAGTTCGAGTGTGAAGGTCATATCCTTTGGATGGTATGCGGCTACTTGATGTACCCGAAGGATGATTCGCGCTCGGTTTCTCTTGAAAGGCAAAGTGTCGGTTTCTATGCTCATGGCGCTCAACTTCAATAGGTGGTTTACTGTGGTTTACTGTGCAACGGCGCGTGCTAGCGTGGTGGCGCGACATCGCGTTTCCCCTACGCTCGGCTTTAGCAAGGAGATAAGCGCGAACCCACTAGTGCGTCATTTCAACCACACCTTTGCGCCTGCGCTCTCTAAACCACGACATCGATTACAGAATAGTTCCAAACCACATATAACAGCCAGCTCAATTAGTTATGAATGTCGTTGAAGCCGGAAACTATGCGAACTACCTGCCCGACGAGCTGCTACTCAACATCCTGGATCACTTTGGGGCGTGGGGCAGGCTTGAGAGGCAAATAACATTGGCCCGCTTCTCCGCTGTGAATAGGTATGAAATGACCTAAACGCTGTATTCTTTGTATGAGCTGACATGGTAGGCAATGGTATGATGTATGTCAAAATCGCATTTGGATCGTTCTTGTACATTTTCGCTTACCATCATTCATCCTATCAGGTAGCCATACAGCCACTGTACGAAGCACCATTCTTACAGGGACGCGCATATGATCTGTTCGTTCGCACGATAAGCCCGTCTGTCAACGCACGCATCAAGGTAAATCTTCCTCAAGACCTTTGGGTCTCACTGTCAATGAAACAAGTAAGGAGACTGACGAGAGGGAAGCCATCGCCGTTATCAGGCTTAGTCAAAGATCTTGATTTGTCTCATATTGTACACCAAGGCGCAAAATCCACAACAGCCAGATTACTAGGACGCACCAAGTCCTCCTTGGAAGTTTTCATAGCACCACAAGCCAGCTTTGCGATAAATTGCTGGGCCAGCCTGAGCAAATGCACTCGATTGCGTGTCCTAGACTTGAGCCTGTGAGTACAATTCCATGTTTACAAAGTCTACCACTGTCGGTCTGCAGACAAGGCTAAAGCCTCCACTAACACCCCAGCTACGGCAGAGTCTCCGAGTGCATCGACTTCCAATCCCTCAACCAAACCATCCGCCAGCTCCCCCAATTACGAGAATTGTATCTCCCACGCTGTTCCTCTCGCTACGAGAAGGCCGCCTCACAAACCTCAATTCTGCGATGGCCACCAAAACTGCAACATCTTACCCTGTCCGGCTCCGTCTCGGGCCAATTCCTCTGGGACATGTTACAACAACCAGATAACTTCCCGCCCACGTTTTCTTCCCTGAGCATTCACCACTGTCCATCGCTAGACCAGCATGGCATCAAACCTCTCTTGAACACTTTATCCGCAAATCTCACAAATGTCGAACTGCGCGATCTCCCCGCCGTGAAACAAGGCCGCTTGAACGGCGTCCTAGACTGGCTTCCAAATCTCGTTTCGCTCACCATAGCCCTCGACTACATCGACTCGCGCTTCGGATACATGCCGCTGGACTTCTCGCCTGCGCGCTGGCAAGAAGCCAGGCCGCTTACCGGCCTTAGCATTGTTTCCAGCGGGCGCCAGGGCGATCCCGCGCGCAGCTTTACGCCGACGGATTTGTACTCGTTAATGGATGAGCGCTATCTGGGCCGTTTGCGCTACTTGAATGTGGGAGCGAGCACCGAGTGGGATAAGGAGTACGAGGAAGAGTTGGGCGCGCTTGAGTATCTGCTTGTTGAGGAGCTGGATAAGGAAAACTGGGTAGAAGGGAGATGGCATTATGAGGATATCTATTCCCTGCTCAGCACGACACGGAACATGGACTATGACGAATGGATCAATCAAACACCATTAGGGAGGAAAATGCGGCCTCGGTTTCGGCTGCTGCAGAACCGGTGATGGAAGAACTGGTCAGAATTGGGCATCTGGATATTTGTTGTCTCGTCTTAGTCGTCATCGTATTCAACACTCAAGCAAGTCTATAAAAAGCTAATTTTTTTGCTGACATCTGTAAACCAGAACAGGAAAGAGACAAAAAGCTGGCCCTACATGCCATATATTGCCGCTCGAGAGGTTAACCATGAATCGTTAGGGGAGAAGTCGGATGTGATCCGAAAGCTCCGTTTATGCGCTACCGTTCACTGCGCGTCCCTGGACGGTGCCACGGACACCGCCCTTTCCTCCAACCTCGCGGAAGATGGCGTTTATGTTCAGATCGGCGCCAATGTTGATTTGCACTTCGACCTTCGCGCCCTTCTTGACGCCACGGATCGCAGCCTCACACAGCGCCTGACCGACCTTCCATGTCTTTTCCCTCAGTTCCTCCTCCTCATCCTCGCTCTCGTCCTCTTCGCTGTCCTCGTCCTCGTCGTCGTCCTCCTTCTTCTCAACCTTGGGCTTTGGCTCTGGCTTGGTGACCTTGATGTGCCTTGAACCCTCAGCAATCTTAATCAGCACATCACCGCCCTCTCGTGGGGTGGAGATGGTCGCAGTTCGTCGAACTGGCAGTGGCGTCTCTGCGTCAACAATGGGGTGGAAGATACCCGAAGACTCGTCACCCGAGATGCACAAGACACCGACTGCAGTAGGTAGATGAGGGGTAACAGTGACCATGGGGTGTGTGCTCTGCTCAATGTCCTCGAGCTCGAACTCCTGAATGAGGCTGGCCTGGATAGCAGCACCACGGACGGCCAGTTCTGAAGGGTTGATGGCTGTGGCAGAGGTGGAGGGAGCCAGGACAACAGTGGATTCAGGGAAGGCAGCGCCTACAGTAGAGGCGACCTTCGGTGTGTGCGAGTTTCCACCAGCCAACACAATCTCGGATACGTCAAGGGGGTCCAAGTTGGCCTTCTCAACAGCATGGGTGACGAGACGGGCAAAGGCAGCAAAGAGCTTGCTGCCAAGGAGATCGTATCGGGTGCGGTTGATGGTCGCGGTGTAGTCGACGCCACCTACTAAGCTCTCAACGGAGAAGTTTGCTGTGGTACCAATCGAGAGAGCCTTCTTGACAGCCTCGCATTCGAGCTTCAGCTTGGCCAGCGACCGGTCGTTTTCCCGTGGGTCGCCAGCTGACTTGTGCTTCTTCATGAACTCCTTGGCAAAGTGATCCATGAGTACCTGGTCAAGCTTGAAGCCGCTGACTTCGTAGTCATGTACCGTTGCCAGGATAGTGTAGATGCCGCCACGAGATGCGACAACGGCAACGTCGGAGCGAGTACCACCCAGGTCGGCAACGACAATGACCTTGTCGGCTAGCTGCGCACCGGGGCGAGCATCGTAGGCCAGGACAGCAGCGGTGGGCTCGCTGATGAACTGCAGAACCTCCATGCCAGCACTTGCTGATGCCTTCTTGAGCGCCTCCTTCTGAGCGTCGGAGAAGTTTGTGGGAACGGTGATGACGGCAGCGTTGACGTCCTTTCCAAGATAGTCGGAGGCAGACGTGCGTAGTCTCTTCAAGTGGCGCGTAGTAACATCGACAACGGAAACGGTGTTCTCCTGCTCCTCAGCGCCATCACGAATGCTAAAGGCCACGCTATCCTCGTGCTCGATGGGGTGCGCCGACTGGTGGCATGGCGAGGGGTCTATCGACTTGTAACTTGGATGCGTCAGTTATTTGTGACACCGCACAGAGGGACGAATTGCCTACTCTTGGCCGAGGAAATCGCGGAAGTATGCGACGGTGTTCTTCGCATTGCGAACAATCTGGGGCTTGGCTTGGCCGCCGTGGAGTTCTTCTCCCTCGACGTAGGACAGGGCGGTGGGGATTTGGCGATCTTGTGGAAAGGTTAGCGTTGGCGAGAATGTGGGCGTGCATCAAACGGCGCACCTCCGTCTTCGTTGGCAATAACCTCTGCTTTGCCCTCCTATATTGTGTCAGTAGTGCTTCATGGGTCGTCATGACCAGTGTAGGATACTTACACCAGTGGTATAGGCAATGGAGCTGTACGAGTTGCCAAAGGAGATTCCTATGGCAACCCGCTGCGCGGGGTCTGCTTGCGCACTCATCTTGCGCGGGGGACAAGGTTCGCAGGGAAGAAAAAGAAAGACGACGAGATTTCAGAGAGGGGCAGACTGTTGTCTGTTCAGAAAAAGCGACAAATGGCAAAAGGACGAAATGTGTCCGGGTGTTGTCGTTAAGTCGCAGCGCGTGTAGTGGATTTCTTTTGCGGCTAAGAAATTCTGGAGTTCGGCGAAAGGTACGGAGGTGCATTTTTCTCGGAAGCGCACGGGCTCACTTCGGAATGAGCTCACAGCACATGCTAGCTGAACCACCAGAAGCACTTCAACGCGATACCAATCTTCTCCATCTTTTCAATACTCAACAATGGCTGTGTCGCCCACAATCGTGCTTCCGGGCGATGAAATCGCAAAGAGCGCCTTGCCCCAGGGAACAGGCAAGAAAAAGACCTTGACCCTTGGTCCAGGCCTGCGACACATCCCTCCAGACACGGTCACTGCCACCATTGCGGGCGCCCTGGTCACGGATAACAGGAAGAATGCTGCCTCAGTTGAATACAATAGTGGAAGGGTGATACCTCCCTTTAACCGTCTCTCTGTTCAAAATTCCGCAGAACCAGCTAACGCGAACCGCGCAGTACCTGCCTTTCACTGGTGATCTCGTCATAGCGACCGTTAATGGCTCTGCCGCTGAGAACTTCAATTGCCTCCTCACTCCCAACACAGCTCCAGCTACACTCCCTCACCTGGCATTCGAGGGCGCAACCAAGAAGACCAGGCCCCAGCTTCCTCCAAACTCTCTCGTGTACTGTCGCGTCGCGAGCGCCGGCAAAGACCTGCCGTCAGAACTTACCTGCGTCGACCCATCGACCGGCAAGGGCGAGGGCCTTGGTCTCTTGAAAGGCGGGATGGTGTTCAAAGTCAGTCTGGCCATGGCGAGAAGGATGCTCGCAGCAAAAGGTGGTATAACCCTACTGCAGACGCTGGGCGCGAAAATCGGGTTCGAAGTTACCGTCGGCCGGAACGGGCTGGTGCACGTGGACGGAGGCAACGTCAAGGCGACTCTGGCTATCGGGCAAGCGATCCAAGAAGTTGACTCTGCGGCTCTGGGAGACGAGGCGCAGCGGAAGCTTGCTGCAGCCACTCTGAAGCAATGTTCATAGAGCAAGTTCAGCCTACAGGATGCTTTTGAGCCCGAGGACGTTTAGGTGTTCTTTTTTGTGGAGAAGAGTGCCTGTCAATGCCGTCCATGTCTGAGGAGATTCGGGCGTTGACAACAGCATCACTTCAGTCAAAAGAAAAAGGGGGAAATTATACGTAAAGACATTGCCTCACATTGTACCCACGCCAAACCCACGAGACGGCCCCAACGTGGGATTTGCTATGTGCGCAAGAGACCAAGGAACGAGGATATATCTCCACCACTTCTCCTTCTCAATCGGTCAAGACTCGCTAATCTCAAGAGGACGCTATTTGGGACCCATCAACCCCCCTCCAGCCAGGTCATGCTTCGACTTGCGAGGTTGTTGAAGTCACGGATCCAATATTCTTCCAGTCTTTTTCTTCTGCTCTTGCTTCTGAGCCTACATGGAATTCTGGCTGGACAACAAGCTCAAAAAAAATGCAACTGGTCTCGAAATGGTTGAGAGGGTGGTTGTATCTGTGATACCTTTTCCTAGCTAGTAATACCTGGGAGGCTTGCAAGTCTCCCTAAACCCAATAAGAGCCTAAAGTTTATAAATCGCGAGCGTTGTCAATAGCTTATTTCCTCATTATTTACGTCCAGTTTCCCAGTCTCACAAGATACAATCTCAGCCTCTTTGTGCTTATGACGAATATTCTGATTTTTTATTATTCTTTCTTTTTACTACAGACACATACATCCAGTATGCTAAGCCATTTATTGTCCCTTACCGCAATTCTCATCGTTAACAAGGCAGCGGAGTGAAAGCAAACACCTTTTGACCAGCTCCAACAACAACACGCCTAGGGCACAACCCTCTGGGGGTCTCGCGGGAACAGACTGCACATACGAATATTCGGCAGTCCCAACCAGAACTGCACAATGCGCTCCAAGCCGAAACCGCCTCCAGCATGGGGCGGGCATCCATACTTGAAGCATTCGACGTAGTCCTTTGTTCCCGCACCGGCAGGGTCGATTGGCGGGTCGTGCTTGCGCATCTGCTCGGCGAGGAGAGCAGAAGAGTGGATACGCTGTGCGCCGGAGCAAATCTCTTGGCCTCGCATGAACATGTCGTACGAGTTTGAGAGGGCGGGATCGGCAGGCGAGGGCATCGTGTACGCAGGACGAATGGCAAGAGGGAATTGATCTAGCGTGTAGAAGTCGGTGCCGTATTTTTCCAGGACAAGACGGCCAAGATGCTTTTCTTGTGGGGTTCTGGGCGAAGCGTTAGATGGATGTCAAGAAGGGAGACCGAATACAACTTACGTCAGGTCATCGTAGTCGCCGAGTTCTTCGCCAGCTTCGCGAAGCATCTTGATACCCTCCTGGAAAGGGATTCTGGGCACCTTTCCGGATTCAGGCAGCTTGAACGGCTCCACGTGGTATACGCTTCGCACAAGCTCTGTTTCCTTGCTGTAGCGCGCATTGAGCTCGTTGAAGATGAAAAGCATGAGATCTTCCAAGACGCTCATGACTTCATGGTAGTTCTCTTGGAACTCCATTTCCAGATCCAAGCCAGTAAACTCTGTCAAATGACGCGCAGTGTTGGAGTTCTCGGCACGGAACACGGGGCCAATCTCCATGACCTTTTGGAAGCGCGACGCAATCAGCATCTGCTTGTAGAACTGTGGTGACTGGGCAAGGTATGCGGGTCGGCCAAAGTATTTGAGCTCAAAGACATTGGCTCCTCCTTCAGAAGCAGCTCCACTGGATACAACGTTAGTATATGTAGGACCGGGAGAATGGGGGTATCACGTACAGTATCTTTGGTGTGTGGACCAGAACGAAGCCCTTTTTCGAGAGAAATTCCTGGAACAAAGCACACACGCCACTCTTGATGACGAAAATAGATTGGTTAATCTTGGCCCTGAGATCAAGCGTTCTGTTGTTCAACCTCGTGTTCAGACTGACAAGCGGGCGCTCGTCGCCTTCTCCCTCTTTCTCGCCCTCCTCTGCCGCCGCGTCGCTGGGCATGGGTCGTTCGGCATCGGACACCTGGAGTGGTAGCGGAATCTCGGCGCTGGCCTCGATGAACAGCTTTTGAACATGAATCTCAAAGTCTGTAATGGTCGCGCTCTTGATAGGCTCCTTCACACGCTTGACCAGACCTGTTACGACCAGGGTGCTCTCGGTGCTGACGTTACCACAAAACTTGACCATCTGCTTACTGAGTTTGTCGCTGGCCGCGACAACAGCCTGCACGGTGTTGAGACTCTGGCGCAGGTTCAGGAAAGCAAGCTTCGCAGATTGGACTCTTGCGTTCTCCACCCAGCATCGGAACGTGATCTCCTTGTCTTCATTGTTGGCAATTTCAGTGAGCTCGGTACGTGGGGTCCCTGTAGGCTTGTAGTCTTTGGATCCGATGAGGGGAAGCTCGCCATATGAGCCAGCAGAGACGTCGGCAGCGTCATCGGCTTCCTTCTTGGTGCGTTCAGCGAGTTCGCGAGCCTTGGCCGCAGCTTTCTTCTCTGCCTAGGCCAGTGTTAGTGAGGTCCAGTGAGGTCCAGTGTGAAACAAGAGACAATGCTGACCTTTTCCTTCTCCTTCTGTGCCTTCTTGAGCGCGTTCTTGGATGGCGGCTCGCCGCCGGCTGGTGCTGCGTCACTCATTGCGGTTGTGTAGCGTAGTCCGGTCTACAGGCCGCGCTCTGAAGGTTGCGTGATGTGGAATTGTGAGTCGGAATTCGATAGTGGGGCATACATTAACGATTCACAGCCCCCGCCATCCCCGCGGCGTCATAGGTACCCAAGCCACCGCCTTCTGTGGCTCAAACACACCAACGAATCACTTCACTCACGGCATGTCAAGAAAAAGATGACAATAGCGCATGTATCGTTTCATACCATATTACTGATTACTGTGGCTGGGTATAATGAAGAGGATGAGTGTTTAATGAGACCCGCTGCACGCGCCATGGAGGATGCAATCCACTTGTTCCGTCGTTCAAGGCTGGGTGCGTTCTACCAAAGGTAGTTGTACTTGAACACCAAACATGATGCCAATTGAAAAACTCAATCAACCGTGAATAGATGACCGACTCGATGCTGTAGCACCTCCATCCCAAAGTTTTACTGTTTTGACCGTCGCATTCTTTGGCTCATGACACGAGAAGATGTTGACGTGAGTATCATGTGCTGCTGCTGCAGCAATCATCAACCGATGGGGGTGGAAGGCAGTGACAGAGATTGGGGAAGACCGGTCACGAAGGAAACCAGAGTAGGGTTCGAGATGGGATACAGGTTGGCCATTATTGATGTTGAAAATCTTGACCCGATGTCGCTGTGTGCCACTGAGATTGGTCAATATACTGAGTTGCCCTGAGGTGGGTTAGAAGCACTTACGTAGCAAATACTGGGGCATGTTCATGGACACTAAGAGTCCTTAGAGTATCAGAAGTTGCCTGGATGGTCTTCACACTCCGATCCCAGCGGATATCCCATAGTTTTACCTCTCCGCCGCGACAGCCGCTTACAAGCTCGCGTTGTCCTCCACGCTGTAGATGCACGTTGGTGATCCACTGCTTGTGTTCTTTCCAAACCTTGACCATAGCAGTAGCGGGCTTTTGGCGTTGATCATATACACGTATGGCACCGTCGCCGAAGCCAGCGACAAACACATCGCCCTCTACTTGATCTGATGTTAAGGATGTAATGCAAGAACCGGATCGCGCCGGGAGGTCCTGCACAAGTCAGTCGCAATAAATATTAAGGGATCAAAAAGATACAACTCACATTTGTGCATACTTCGGTTCCGGCATTCCATACTCGAATGACCTTTACGTCGCCAGCGACCAGGATCAAGCCCCTACCCTGCTGCCAATCGAAGACGAGTCCAGCATTCTTGTTGCTTGAGACAAGATCTGTCAGGGCTCGGAACCCAGTAACTAGTTCTGTCTCGCCTTTGCGATCGTAATTGCGGAATATCTTGATCACACCATCCGACGACCCAGTCATCAACAATGCCTGATCGTCTTCGTTGATGAACCGTACATCTGTTATCCTTGATTCAGGCGGGTTCCCGTTGGAGAAGCTGTTGATGCGATTGACGGATTTCGAATAATCAAAGATGTTGACCGTATCTCGCGTATCGGTCACGATCAGATGATCTTCAAACTGATGGAAAAACATCTTTGCGGGCTGGCTGAAATTGTCGACATATCCACGAGGTACATCCCAGCGATTGGAAATGGCAATGTCTTTGAGCGGCTGAGTCTCTGCAATAATCTTATCATTGCGATTCCTACGCCATAGTCTGCCATTGTAATCTGTGCTTCCCGGCTCGTCGGCTTCGGTCGGCTTCATCTGGGGCTCCCTGAAGTATTCTACGGACCATTCGAAGAACACACTCTTGAGCGGTATTTCTGGTTTCTCAGACAAGTCGCGGTTCTTGAAACCTCGGGATGTTGGCTGCTCTTCAACATGATACTTTTCCGGTGTTTGAGGACGCGAGGCAGTGGGCATCTGAGCACCCTCCCCACCCGTCCTGCCTAAGGAGCCTTGTCTAGGGCTTGCTGAATCGTGACCAGCCCAGAGACTTTTGAGCGAGGCACCTACGCTCGTAGATTTTCTGATGCCTCCGAAGAGAGACAAATATGTAGAATCCTTTGTGGATGTTGGAGGGTGCGTAGCTTTGAGAGGGACAGGGCCTTCCTCTGCTACGCGACGCATCGGTCGAGGTGCTGGCACGTGTTGGAGAGTCTCATCCAGCTGCGGCTGTACGAACTTGGCGAGTGACGATTCCATCAACGCTACCAAAACATAATCGACGACAATTCCAGCATCTCGTGCGATTTCTGGGTAAGGGTCAACTGACATGACCAACAGCTCTTTCCATATCGCTGAGTATATCGTGTTCTGCGAGCAAGATGACGATGATGATGATTCAGAGATGCTGCCCGCCGTCCCTGTTCGGTTCTTCATGTACAATGCATCGCCGGCCCTATCGTCCGGTTGCTTTGCATTTAGGTCACTGCTCTCTTCCGAGAACTGTTCGAATGCAGCGACGATGAAGCGGCTCTTGTAGCGCGCGACAAACGTCGAAAAGAAGATGAGCAATTCTTTGCGCACCATACTGTTGCCATCCGTGGTCATGACGAGAATCATAGAGGCGATAGATTCTTCAATGTTGGCCACCTGGGGCGTAACGTCGCGGATACCTAGGAACGACGCCAACGCATGTAGCATTGCAGCTCGGACTTCGGCCACAGGATCTACGACAAGCTCGCATAGCCGTTCATGTGCCATGCATCGTATGCCGACCCACTTTGCTTCTTCGTAGTTCACCCAGAGCTTGCTCAGACAGAGACACGACCACTGCCGCAGCAGCGGGTTTTGCATGTCTTTGAGATGGTCCAAACAACTCTCCACCAACTCTGTGTTGAGTGAGGCGCGTTGTCCTTGGTTGTAGTCTTTGCAGAACATGGATATGATGAAGGCGCACATGGCGCGGTGTTCGCTGGCGTTTTGGATTGGGATGCCTGTTCTCACTTAGCTTATAGATGACGTTATTATGGGCATTGTAATAGCGTACCAGAATTTGGGTTGAATATGCTGATGAAGTACTGATAGCCATTGTCTTTGAGAAGATCGGCTTGGCAAGACTGATCCACGGCAAGAATTCGAGCCCAGATGAAGACCATGACTGGCTTGAGCTCATTTGCCTGTGATTGCAGTAGTTTAAGCACATATGGGAAGATGCCAATGCTGAGCGCAAGATTTACGGCCCAAGGACCATGATCTAGGAAGCTTGAGAGCAGGATCAGCGCACGCAGTCGGTGGACCTGACTCAGCAGTACTTGTAGCACTATGGGAAGCTGTTCTGGTACTTTTTGTTCGACCGCGCCCTGGGTCAGGTAGACCTCAAAAGCAGTCAGCTGCTCTGAGAAGAAATCAGAATGCTTATAGTTGTACTCGCGCTCGCCACGAGCCTCAGCCTGAAGAGCAGGCAGCTGGGCCAAGATGAGTTCAACAGCAAGATCCCAGCTGCGCCAGAGCGGGTGGTCATGTGTTTGGGGAATCTCAGGATGCGACACGGGATGACAGTGGTAGGCACGCATGACGCGCTGCGCGAGAAGATAGTTGCGGAAGAGGGCTGCGACCATCAAGTCTTGGCGGAACAGCTTCTTAAACAAAGGCTTGGAAAGGGAGTTCCATGCAATGGTGTCAGTAATGGCTGTGAAGATCCAGTTCAGTTCGCCAATGGGCGTTCTACGCTCAGAGACCTTGCCCGGGATGTTGTGAGCATCTCGAAGACTGACTTTGGTTGGAAGAGGGTTCTGTAAGATGAAGAAGCGGACGGCCATGGTGATGGGGTCGGTCAGACAGGAGGTAAAGACATCGGCAGGGAGTTCTGGGTTTGTGGGCAGAGATTCTTTTTCCCTGCATGCTGCAAGATGGATGCAATCGCCAAAGTCGACGTGCTCGACACTGGGGTCTCTGCGGCGGGCTTCCTCAAATTCCGCCTGGTGCTTTTCAGCAAAGCGATTGAAGTTGCTGATGATGAGGCCGGCGTCAGAGCAGTCGTAGACAAAGAGGCTGGGGGCACCAATCCAGGACTGCAGGTCGTAGAGCGACAGAGGAATGTACTGTGTGTAGTTTCTATTAAACACCCAGATCTCACCCGATGACGTAGGCTTGGGCACGCCGTGGCCATTGTAATGGAACAAGACACGCTCGTTGCGGGCATTGCGCCTCAGCGTCGATGTGTACTTTCTCGTCTCTTCTGTTGTAGGGTCGAGCAGCAGTTTGTAGCGCGTGCGCATGCTGAGTTGCTCGTACTGCGTCTGGAGGGCCTTGCCAATCTGATTCATGGGCGTATGGCCTGGCGTCTGGGACGTGACGGTGGGATCGATCCAGCACTCTTCCTTTGCGCAGGGGTTTGTTTTGATGACGTCGGGGGGGTCTACGCCAATGTTGAGGCAGAGGGCGAGGACAGCGGAGACGGTCTTGAGGCGGTCCCGCATGCGCCATTCCTGCACGGGAAACGCGCCGTCGTCGTTCTTGGGGTGTCCGCCCGTCTCGTGCTTCTTGTCGGTGTAATACATGAAGAAGTTGGAGGTGAGCAGATTGCTGTACTCCTCCGAGTTGAGTTGGTCGTGCCAGCCATGGCGGATCTTGAAGTGGCCGTCGACGCTCTCCTCATCGGTGGTCTCTGGTGGCATGATGGCATGGCGGGGCCCAAAGTCGCTCTTCGCACGCGCAAAGCTAGGGCGGGCGGGCTGATGGCCAGAGGAGGCCGGGCGGACGGGCGGGGCAGGCTCGTCGTCATCTGAGGCTGGCGAGGGATTGGCAGGCACGGCGGTGTTGGGACGCAGCTGCTCGGGAGCAGGCTCTGAGAGCGGCAGCTGGTGGTGGTGAGCAGAGCCATTCATGTCTGCGGTCACAGTCGCAGGGGCGTGTAAGGCGAGCGGGTTGGGATGGGCGCGGCCGGCTTGAGTGGGCGGTTGGGTGGCAGTGGCAGTTGGCATCATGAGCTACGGCGAGCAGTGACGGCGGCGGCGGAGCCCATAGCGGGAGGCTTCTTGTGCGCGCAGAGGGGGCGCGGCGGAGGAGACGACAGGGCGACAGCAGTGCTCCGGCGGCACTCGAGGCACGGTGAGCGGGCGAGAAGGCGGGAGAGCGAGGGTGAGTGGAGAAGAGACGGTCAAGACATAAAGTCGCGATAATTGCACGTTGACGTTGGCTACCCAGCCTAGCTCGAGGTTGCTCTGGCCGCTAGTCCCAAAGCGGTACCGCGGTCAGCGGTCAGCGGTCAGTATCTACATCTGTATGTCCACACGTACACACGTATACGTACGTACATACAGCAGCGCACACGACACACCCAAAGCGACTGACCGCGCCGCCACAGATGCAGCACCGGGGCGTCGTGCGGCAACATGCTCGCGCACATGACGGCTTGGGGTGAGTGTCAGGGTGGACGGGGTGCAGCCAATGGCAGGGGGCAGCTCTGCAGCGCAGCCCCTAGGCCCGTCGGCGGGCGCTGATCGTCGCGGACACTTCTCAGGGGGCGCGGTGCGCAGGGCGGCCAGGGCAGGGCGTTTGGGGGGACGCCCAGGGAGACGAGAGGCTGTTGCGGCGTGTACCCAGTTCCCGACCGTTGCCCGTCGCGTTTCCCTCGTTGGCTGACCTGTCCAAATCAGATCGGATCAAATCAAAAGCCAGCCCTGTCTTGCGGCGGCGCACCCTCCCCTGCCAGCCAAAACCACGGCCGGCTCCTCTTCTCTTCCTCTGCATCACCACTCCCCCATCCCGGCCCCTACGACATGCGCGCGCGTCCTGTCCATCTCTCCACCTAGACACCGCTACCGCCCTCCAGTGTCTGCCCTATCGATACCCTTCTCCACCGCCATCGCTCCCCGAATGCGTGCGCGATAGGCCCCGGGCTGCCATAGCAACTCCGCTCTCGCAGCACTCCCGACGCCATGTCCTTTCTCTTCGGCAAGAAGAGCAAGCAGCAGCAGCAACAGCAACAGCAACAACAGCAACAACTACAACAGCAACAACAACAGGCCAACAACGCGCTCCCGCCAGCCACCAGGAACATCACCTCGTCACATGGCCCTGACCAGCAGCCAGCCGCGCTCAATGGTGCCAACCTTCGCGACGCCGACAAGACCCGTGGCGGCCCCCCAGGCCCGGCGTCGACCCCTAGCGGCAGTGTCAACAACTCCTTGAGCTCTCTCCAGGCTGCAAACGCCTCGACTCCCGAGCCAAAGGCTCTGCGTGACAAGACGGATCCAAGTGCTCAGGTATGGCATGCCGTGTATGTGCATATGTGCGTGTATGTGTGTACTGACTGCTGCAGAATGTAAACACCAGACTGGGCAACAATTCCTCAGAATCTCCCTACCCGTGGTCCTCTCGGCGGCTCAACTTCACGGCCGGCAATCCCTTCCCTCGCTACGGCGCCGCCATCAATTCCACAGCCTCGAAAGATGGCACCGTCTATCTCATGGGAGGACTGGTGGGCGGCGCGACAGTCAAGGGCGACCTGTGGCTTACCGAAATGGGCAATGGCAGTATGACATGCTATCCCATCTCTACCACAGGCGATGGCCCTGGACCGCGCGTCGGCCATGCTAGCTTGTTGGTTGGCAACGCGTTTATCGTGTTCGGTGGAGACACCAAACTGGCTGACAACGACGACCTCGACGATACCCTCTATCTCCTCAACACCTGTTTGTGTTCCCCGTAGCTATTCTTGCTCGCCAAATGCCCCCCAACTGACATGTCCCAGCAACCAAACACTGGTCGCGCGCACTCCCCCAAGGCCCGCGCCCCACTGGCCGCTACGGGCATACTCTAAACATCCTCGGCTCCAAGATATACATATTCGGAGGTCAGGTCGAGGGCTTCTTCTTCAACGACTTGGTCGCCTTTGACCTCAACTCGCTGCAGTCCTCTGCAAGTCGCTGGGAGGTGCTGCTGCCAAACACAAAGGAACAGACATCTACCCAGGGCCCATCACCACAAGCACGCACCAACCACTCCATGGTTACTTGGAACGATCAGCTCTACCTGTATGTATTGCGCTTGTTGGGCGCGCGCATTGTCTTTTGCTAACCCATACCAGCTTTGGCGGCACAGACGGCATCACCTGGTTCAACGATGTCTGGACATACAACCCACGCTCCAATACCTGGACCGAGCTCGATTGCATTGGCTACATTCCCGTCGCCCGCGAAGGCCATTCTGCCGCCCTTGTCAACGACACAATGTACATCTTTGGCGGGCGCACCCAAGAAGGCATTGACCTAGGCGACCTTGCAGCCTTCCGCATCTCGTCCCGCCGCTGGTACATGTTTCAAAACATGGGCCACTCTCCGTCGGCCCGATCTGGGCATAGTATGACTGCGTTTGGAAAGCACATTGTTGTTCTCGCTGGGGAGCCTAGTTCGTCCGTCAGCGACAAGAACGAGCTCAGTCTCAGCTACATTTTGGACACATCGAAGATCAGGTATCCGCCCAATGAGAGTGCACCCCCTCCACCACTGCAACAGCAGCAGCCGCCACCAAATACTCAACGAAAAATGAGCGGTGGTGAAAAAAGCAACATGCCCCCTAAAGTCGGTTCACCCCCTGTACGCGAAAGCATGATGACCACCGCCCAACTTTCCACTTCTCCGGACAACACGACGAATGGAATCATGTCCGCCGGGTCACGACTGCCACGAGCGGCTGGTCCGCAGCCGGGTCCACCACCACTCCAACAACCGCCACAGCCACGAGAAAATGGTGCCAAATCAAGGAGTAGGACCCCTACCAAGAACGAGCGTAGCTATGGCCCTCCTCTGGATACAGGTGCTGCATCTGCTGTGAACAGAGAGAATATATCACAAGGAACGCGGGACAGTCCTCTTGCCAGTGATGCGGAGCGCAAATCTTCCGATACCCCTGGCGGCCGGCGAACGCCCAAGCAGTCGATGGACACCACACGTTCGACCAGCACGGTTTCACGGAACACATCAAGGTCGCACAACCAGCAAGCTTCCCTGGAGAGCATAGAGCAACCAGTTAGACAGTCGTCAGAGTCTCAGCAACATCGTGGTGCAGTCAAGGAAGTTCAGCACTTGCGCACTGACAGTGCCAAGAACGCATCGCCGGTAACTGACCAGCGCAACACCGAGCTGGTCCGAGAACTTGAGCATCTCAAGAGTCGCAATGCATGGTACGCCTCGGAACTTGCCTTGGCACGCAGGGCTGGCTACAATGCCGGTACTTCGACGAGCCCTGTCTTTGACGAACGATCCGCCGACTCATTCCGGGACGAGGACAAGCCACTACTGGAAGCGCTTCTAAAGATGAAGACCGAACTCGAACGTGTGCAGACCTCGATCAAGACCCAGGGCGAGGACGCAGCAAGAAGGATTGCTGAAGTGGAAAGACAGCGAGACGCAGCCGTCAGTGAAGCCATATATGCCAAGACCAAATTGGCTGCTCATGGAGGAAGCAGCCACAACGGAACACCGCAGCCCGATGGACCCCGAAATGTCAACACGCCTGACGCCGATCGTCTCCAAGACGCCAATCGCCGATTAGCTGCTTCTATAGCTGCTCAGGCTGAACTGACTACCAGGGTCGAGCAGCTGACGCGCCAAATCGAGGCTGAAAGCAAGGCAAGACAGCTGGCGGAAGAGACGGTAGAAGCGGCGCAGAAACGCGTGAATGAGCTGGATTCCACGCGGCAAAAGGCTACGGCTGAATCAGAGCGCCTGCGCGTCGAGCTTCACGAAGCGGAGCGGATAGCGAGAGAAGTCTCCACGAGTGCCGCAGAGGCAGAGTCGTCGGCAAAGCTTCTGGCTATCGACAAACAAGAGCTGACCACCAGATTCGCCAAAGCCTCTGAAGAATCAAAGGCTCAAACTGCCATTATTCAATCCTTGCGGGACGCTATCATTGCATCCACCGAGAAAACGACGTTGCTGGAGAAGAAACTCAACGAAGAGCGACAACAAAGCGACACACTTCGTCAGAAGCTTACTCAGTTGCGTAGTGATTATGAAGCGCGCGTGACCGAGCTAGAGACCACCTCGCAGAAGCTTCGGGATACAGAGGAGCTGGCTGAGAGCCATGCGGAGGAAGCGCGCATGCATCGTGCTACTGTCTTCTCGGGTCTGCAAAGCATCACCGAGCGATCCGAACAGGACAGTGCGAATGCTGATGAACGAGTCACTGTGCTGAAACAGCAGCTCGAGACAGCGACTTCGATGGCTCGTAAAAATCAGACGGCAGCAGACCAGGCTTCAGAGAGGCTCCGCCGAGCAGAGGAACGCATCGCTGGTCTGGAGGCTTATCAAGAACAGTCCAGCCGCGAAGGACTTACCATCCGCAAACAACTACAACAAGCCATGCGCGATGTACAGTTTTCAGAGGCCGAGAAGAGCGAGCTTCATCAGCAGCACGAGCGCCTGCGCCTCGAGAGCAACGCATTCGAAGTCCAGCTCAAAACACTTCGCAATCTTCTCGACGAAAGGGGCGTCAACCCCGTCGATGCCCGCCGATCAAAGGTTTTGGACAGCCCCAACTCTCGGTTCGGCACACCCGAGTTGAACCGAGTCAGGGAGCTAGAACAGCAGGTTGATGCCATGAACAAGGCTCACGAGGAGCTACGCATCGTATTCGAAGAGCGTGAGCACGAAGTCAGCAAAGAGTGGGAGGAGAAGCTGCAGGCGCTGCACAACGACCACCAGGCTGCTGTCAAATACCTCCGAGGCACCGAGAAGATGCTCACCAAGATGAAGCAGGAGCTTGATCGCTACAAGAGCACCAACCTGAAGCTTGAAGAAGAGCTGGCTCAAAAGAAGCAGGAAGCACGCAGTCCTAGTCGAGCGGACACCGCCGCGTGGGAGGCAGAACGTACCACACTTCGCTCAGAACTATCAAAGGCGCAGGAGACCATGGATGCTACTGTTGCCCGCTTCGAGACCCAGCTTTCTCAGCTGCAGTCTGATCTGGCTTCCGCCCGCGCCGAGGCTGAGACGGCGGCAAATGCCACAAAGCAAGCCGAGGGTCAGGCATCCCAATATCAAGCCGATCTCGAGGCGCTCCGTCGTCAGCACGCGCAGGTGGAAGAGCGTGCGCGGGAAGCCGAAAGCCGGGTGCAGATGTTCTTAGATCAGTTCGAAACATCGGTTGACAATTACCGCCGTCAATCGCAGGCACCAGGGGACAGCTCTCGTTCTGAACACGCACGCCACCGTGGACATGATAGTGTCGCCTCAGGCGAGTCACTGTACAGTCACAACGATGGCTCCAGTACCCCGGAAGCCATCGCCCGCCCAGGATCTGCTGCTACCCGCAACTCAATGGCTCTCGATAGCCTCGCGTCCGAACTCGATGCCCTCCGAAGTCACTGGGAAACGACCAACAAAGCTTACCGCTTAAGTGACCGCTTCGACTTTGAACGAACGCCTACCAACGACAAGACCAGTTTGAACGACTCCCTTTCGCAGTGGAGAAACAATGTGGACATGGATGATGAGGATGATGATGATCACAGCGTTACCAACACCAAAGACCCCCAGACCAAAAAGTCTACATCCCCCATTACTCCGACTGCCCCTCAATTTCATTAATACCCGCAAAGGCGTATATAAGGCTTGCACGGCAAAGTCTTTTCTCTTTTTCGTCTGCTTGCAGATTTGGAACTACTCCGGACATCCCGTTTGGCGTCAAACTGAGCTGCAGTATATGTTTTATGTTTCTCCCTTTATTGCCCATCACCACATGCTCGGTGGGAGGGAAGAAACCTTTCATGTTCTATACCATTTTGTCTTCTCCAACTTGCAACCTCATGTTTGTCTATCTTTTTGATGATTGTGGACCTTTGTCAATGGGGGTTTTTTTTCTGGTTCGGTGTGGGCTGGGGATTCTCGGAAGGAGCAACTAGGAGCCAGCTGACTTGTTTTTTTTTTCGGTTAGTATACATATATCATGTACCAACTGCCCTGCGTTTGCGCGCGTTGTCCATGCCGCAGATGACTTTTGTAGACTCCAATCGTCAGAGAAAATCTAATGTGTATTACGAGCTTAGTGGAATGTGTTGTTTTGGTATTCTCACTCCATAGACAAAGCCTCAAAGGGCGTAATGTTGCAAGTTTTTTCCTCCTTCCTTCCTCCAAGCTCTTCCAGTGTCTATTCCAAAATGCTTGACTTTGTTTACCTCTGGCCTAATACAGACCGACTTTTTACAATGGATTGGCATGGTATGATGTCCACTCTCGACAACAATAACTTGGTAAGGTATTGCTTGGACCCCCTCTTCTCCTTCCTCACCCTCACTCTCACTCTCACTGCGCCGACAAGCGGAGCCACAATACCAACGCAGGCCTATTCGTCGCCATGCGGACAATAAGATGAAAATAAAATAAACAAGACGTTATACTGCGTATCATTGTTCATCACTCCGGACAATAATAGAAAGCATGGAGCTATCTTCGAGTCTTTACATCTCGTCGCTCCCCCTCTGTTTCTCCTCCCTCTCTTCAGTCCAGCATCTAGTAACCACCCTTTTCCTTTCCCTTTCCTATCTTTCTTTCTTCATTTCTTTCCCTTTGCTACTCTTCCGACGCTGGCGTCGCCATTCTCATTTCTTCGATTCTCGCGAGTCTGAGTACCGCTTTTTTCTTCTTTTCTTCTTTGCCTCTGCTGCTGCTGCTGCTGCTCTCTCCCCTGTAGACAGGGGAAATAGACGCTGAGGGTTCGGAGGAGTAGTTGGAGCTGACTGGGGCTTACGATCTTATTTCTTCTCTTTTACAAAAGGAGCCTCGGGAAATGATGCGGCATTTGAGAGGGGCGGGTGTGGCTTCGCCTATTACTAGTCCTGCTGCTGCTTCTATTCCAGAGGCGTGGGATGCAGTTCGCGAGATACACACTGGCGCTTCCAGTTCGTACGAGCCCACGCCTCATTTGCCGGCAAATGCGGACTATTCTGGGCAGCTGCTGGATTCGGCGTGGGATGGGTTCGTGAATCTCTCCGAGCCCTCGTTTGGAAGCTTCGAGGACTTTGAGTTTGTCAATGGAGGAGAGAGTGCAGAGTGGAACCCGCATGTACTCAGTTCGCCGGCACATGCGAACAACCCTGAGCAGCTGCTGGATACAGCACAGGATGAGTTTGCGAATCTCTCCGAATGCCCCTTTGGGAGCTTCGAAGACCTGAGGTTTCTTAATGGAGGAGAAAGTGCAGAGTTGAATGGGAATGTTGACTTCAACTTCAACAGCAACAGCAACAACAGCAATCACAACGTAAGTATCGACGAGTTCTTCAACTTCAACAGCGCCGATTTCTTCTCTTATCCGGATGAATTCAGCTTCGCGACGCCGTTCATTCTAGATGCTCCAATTGATCAGAATGAAGCTCCGGCACTGGCTAACAGCAACGTCTTTCCTCAGGGCGGCAATGATAACAGCGACAATGAGACGCAGACATCTCACCACAGCAGACCAAACAGCGAAGATGGCCGAGACGAAGTTGCGGACACGGTTCCATTCGACTTGCCCGAGCCAGAACAGTCAACGCCGGAGGTGGACAATGCGAGGGAGACAGACATGGATGCAGTGTACCACAAACTCATGAATACGCAGAGTTTCCGACGACCCCAAACACCTCCGTATGCTGCTCCGGTCCTGGCTTCAGCTCCAGTTCCGGCTCCAGCTCCAGCTCCAGCATCAGTTCCAGTACCTGCGCCAGCTCTTCCTCTGCCTACGTCGGTTCCTCCTATCATTACGAGCACCACCGCCAGCCTCACTGCCCCTCCTCCCCCTCCGTCTATGCCAAATGTACCCAGCAGTAATGACAACGACAGCACGCTGACGGAACAAAACTATCAACCAAAGACTCAAGAAGGCATTGTTCCGCCCGACCCACATGCCCCTGTGCCGCTATATCCAGCGTACGAGCAACACTTCTCCTCTGGACAAGAAGCACGGCAGTTCCGCAAGCGCAGACGCGTACCGCCCAAGTCGCAAGCAACAGACATTGAGCGGGTGAAGCGCTACGGACGTAAGTTGAGCCCGCCAGTCACCCCTCATTCCTTGTCCATGTCCAGACCCGACAAAAAGCTAACAAAGTCTTTTTTTGTCTAGGCCCCTACTGGGTCCGCCGCATCTACAACGCCATGATCGACATCTCCAACATAACCGACGGCGCGTCATCCATCCACCGCGCCCGCTTCGAGCAAGAACGCGCCTTTGACGAGCTCGACCTCGAAGCCGCCGCGCACCACGTCTTCGACGGCGCCATTGCTGTGCACGAGCGCGGCTGGACCAAGCCGCTCGTCTACCACAAGAAGGTGGTCCGCGGCAAGCTCGTCGACGTAAGCGAGAAATGTCTGGAGCGCAGGCTGGCGCGCATTTGCGTGGTGCTGCAGCATAAGAAGGCGGCCGTGGATGATGCCGTCAGAGGCGGAGTCACGCTTGCGCTGCTGTGTGATAATCCCGAGGCGAGGGGGTTTACCAAGTGTTCGAATAACGTGGGCAACGAGAAGAGGGGGAAGAGGCTGAAGGCGGTCAAGGACATGGCGGTTTGAGGGTGATGCTGCGGAGTGAGAGATGAACGGATAGTAGTTGCAGTGGTGGTAGTGAGTTTGTTCTGGCCATTCATCTTCTTTGGTGGTTAGGATGCTGAGGTTGTTTTTCTTTCTCTTTTGATACCCCATTCCGATTTTTACATCTCCGTTTGGCGGCTGGCCCTGTGGGAGATTCCGAACGTAGATACCCCATGCATCATATGTATTCCTTTGTTTCTTCTTTTTCGTTTTGTCGGCAAAAATATATCCCATTCTCTTGCAACCATTTTTTTCAGTAGAATTTGACTCCACCCATACTTTCCACCTGCATCTTTGCGTTCTGCACACTATCTTGACTGCTGCTTTCTGTCTGAGCAGCAGCAGCAGCTTCTTGCTGCAACGCCGCCTCTCTCATAGCCCTTCTCTTCTTCTTACTTTGAAATAGTGCCTCCTCATCCTGCATATCCTTCAAAACTATCCTCACACGTCAGTTTTCCCGAAATCGTAGGACCTCCTTTTAGGGTACAAAAGAAGAAAAAAAACTCACCCTGCTTCCACTCGCGCTCCTCAACTGCATTCCCGGTGCCCAATGCCTCTTCAACATTCACCTCCTCTCCCCTCTGCACCCTCTCAATCACCTCGCGCAAAATTCCAATCTTGGCTTCTGCCCTGCGCAACTCGTGGTTCCGCTCTTGCTTCAGCCACAGGATCTGGATTGCCTGGCTGCCGACGAGCAGGCTGAGAATAATGTACGGCGTAGCGGGGTTCCATTCTTTTGGGCGGGGCGTCTCGGCGCGTGTCTTGAATGGCTTGGGGATCATGGAGGCCCAGAAGCTGGGCTGGATGATGCGTGGGACGGATAGGTAGCGTGACTGGGGTAGCGGTTGTGTGCAGGCGGCGAATGCGCGCATGTGCGGGCGGGTGGATTGTAGGAGGGCATTGCGGTGGGCGGCGGGCATGCGCAGGAGTTGGCGGAAGAGGACGGAGGCATCCATGGTGGGGTATGCGAGTGAATATGACAGCAAGTTGCGGGGAGAGCCCTCGGTGCAGGCTGACGTGAAGGCAACAATTCGAGGCGTGGGCTGTTCCATGGGAATTTCTGATGTCGCTGCTCTAAAGGGTTTAGCGTCAGGTGTCTAGGATGCCGAGGTCCGTCTAACCATCTATATGGTATGCTTACCCCAGGCCGCCTCCTTATGCGCGTTCTAAACTCGCCCGTCTCTAGCATATAACGAGATTCTCTGTTCGTCCAAGATGAGTGATTCGGATAAGAAACAGGTGCGCAAGTTGGTAGACGACTATTCTACTTCGGCTTATGACAGAGTCGCACATTGGGTTGGTACGTCTCTACCCGTCACTACACCATGGCTTGCTGACATGACCTCTCGGGAAATACTAGTTTGACATGGTCGCTGAACTCGAATACCAAGCACGTTTGCCCTTTCCAAGTCTATCTCAGCGACTCTAATGGCTGGTGTTATAGGGCCATGATGCCATCTTAGCCAAGATACTCAAGCTGGAATCAGTCACGTATTCGCCTTCCAGTGGGCATCCGCACGACTCCCGCACTGTCTTCAGCTTTGTGGTGCCAGAGGAACTGTGTAATTTAACAGGAAACCTGCACGGAGGCGCAGTGGCCATGATCTTTGACCTCGTAACCTCGTTGACCATCTCGCCGTGTATCCGCGAGGGGTTCTGGGACGGTGGCCATGTTTCACGGAATCGGTAGGTTTTGAAGCGACCAAGCGATATAGAATCTTGCTAATGCGCGGGTAGTAAGTGCTGCCAACGCCTTCTGCGCATCTGCAAGTCGGAGTGCTCTGATATGAAGTCCTGTTTTCTCTTGCGTCTTAATCAGACAGAATCCCGCTAACTGTTGATGCGGCGGCCAAAGTCAACTGCACATATTTGAGACCGGCGCCGTTAGGAGCAACTGTCTTCGTGGAGAGTTGGGTCGTGCATCTGGGCAAGCGCATGGGACTAACCATGGGAACGATGAAGCTTGATTCCACGGATGGGAAGGTCTGCTATACTTGTGAGCATGGCAAAGCGAGCCTGGGCGGGGCCAGCATGTGAGGGCGATGGTTTGGCTGTACAGTAATTAGGGCTGGAGATGAATATATGTTGTGGAAGTGTTAGTAGTCGTGTCGGTCATTGAGAAGCCTGAGTGTAAAGATGTGAAGGTGTAAAGGTGTAAATGCGGGAGTAGAGAACGGTAGGCCGGGGTGTAAGGCCGGACCATTTGGCGCCTAGTGGAACCTTGTATGTCATAGGATAGGATGCGACATGATCCAGCTAGGAACCACACACGACAAACTCCAACAACCACTCTCTCGTCCCGTACATCTTCCGACTGCGCCAATGGATCTCGGCGACGCAGAAAGCTCTCCATGGGGCGGTGTGTGGCCACTCCCTCCCGCTCGCACTTCTGCACCATACTGACATGCTTCCCAGACGTGACCTCACAATCGAGCCCTGCGCTGGGTGCCTCGAAGCAGCTGGGCCACGATGATGCCTCCAATACAGATTCCTCCGCGCCCACAACTAAGCTCGCCGCCGATACTGCCCCTTCTGCTGCCTCTGCACCGCGCTCTCCTGCAGGCCGTGGCCCCCGACGGCGGCCCCATGGTGTCCAGTCGACCAAGCTCGAGGCTGTCGAGGATCCTCTGGGCCCTCTGGGAGCATCCATCCCGTCGCCAGGCCCCGAGACGGCTGCCGCTCCAGCGCCACCCCAGAAGGAGGCGGCGGCGACGGCTGCGGCATCGCGCGGCGCCCAGCCAGCAGCAGGTACACCGGCCTCCTCGTTGCGCGGCATGATGGACTCGGTCGATCTCGACGACAATGACGAAGACCAGCTGCGCTCCTCCCAAGGGGCGAGGATACCTCCACCCGTCCAGGCACCGTCCCACCCCGCGCCCCAGCGCCAGACACAGCCGAGCGTCAGCGTCGAGCAGGCGGCGAAGCCATCCTTTTCAATCTCTGTGGGCGACCCGCACAAGGTTGGCGACCTCACCAGCTCGCACACCGAGTACTCGGTCACGACCAAGACAACCTCCAAGGGCTACCGCAACCCCGAATTCACAGTCTCCCGCCGCTACCGCGACTTCCTCTGGCTGTACAACCAGCTGCACAACAACAACCCCGGTGTCATCATTCCCCCGCCTCCAGAAAAACAGGCCGTTGGCCGTTTCGACGCCGACTTTGTAGAGTCTCGGCGGGCTGCTCTGGAGCGTATGCTCAACAAATCAGCGTCCCATCCTGTGCTGCAACATGACAGCGACTTGAAGCTGTTCCTCGAAAGCGAGGCCTTCAACATGGATATCAAGAACAAGGAACGCAAGGATCCCGGCTTGGGTGAGAACAAGGGCATGTTTGGCTCCATGCTTGGCAGCAGTACTGGCAAGTTCATCGAGCATGACGATGTATGTTTGCCAATCCCTATGCGCCTACTCCATACTGATGATATTATAGTGGTTCCATGACCGAAAAATCTACCTCGATGCGCTTGAGGCACAGCTCAAGGCTCTTCTCAAGGCAACCGACACTGTCGTGTCCCAGCGAAAAGGCCTGGCTGAAGCTTGTGGTGATTTTTCGGCCTCTCTGCACTCCTTGTCTGCTGTAGAGCTGTCGCCTGCCCTATCAGGCCCTCTCGACAGCCTGTCCGACATCCAAATCCGCATCCGTGAACTCTACGAACGTCAGGCTCAGCAAGACGTCCTCACCATGGGCATTGTCATCGACGAGTACATACGCCTGATAGGCTCCGTGAAAACCGCGTTCCAGCAGCGACAGAAAGCCTACCATTCGTGGCATTCCGCCGAGCAAGAGCTGCAGAAGCGAAAGGCGACCCAAGACAAGCTTCTGAGGCAAGGCAGATCACAGCAGGATCGTCTGAATCAACTCAGTGCAGACGTTGCCGATGCCGAACGCAAGGTGCACCAAGCGAGATTGCTTTTCGACGACATGGGCCGTCTCATGCGCAACGAGCTGGAACGCTTTGAACGAGAAAAGGTCGAAGACTTTAAATCAGGGGTAGAGACATTCCTGGAAAGTGCTGTAGAAGCGCAAAAGGAGGTACGTTTTGATGTCGCCTCAACCTTGACCTTTGCTGATTGTTGCGCTAGCTCATCGAGATCTGGGAAACTTTCCTCATGCAACTGGATACTGATGAAGGAGAGGGGTTCTCACTGCCTGCTGGCGTCGTTGCTTCGTCCAACACCGATGAGACATCAAACAACGCATCTGCTGCTCACCAGGAGTCGGAGGAAGCCGAGGAAAATAATCAAGGCATCTCGGGTGTTTGAGCTCAAACAACTGTCCATACCTATCTCGTCTTCTACGGCTGGAGCTGGTCTGCCACACACTCGGCACAATAAGCAAAACACCAAGTAGACTTTTGAGCTGTGAGAAGGGTCGGAATGGCACCTAAGTCGCATGCAGCAGGTTCATCAATTCCTTAAAAGATACCCAGTCTGTCTTCGCGATGGTTCCTTGGTTGGCGGGCGCTATGATGTTGATAATGTAATGAGCACGTGCCAGACCAGTTTCTTGAAATGCTTGTCTATGTTGTATATGTTACCTTCTGGGGTGACAGATTTTGACTGTTCAGACGATACACCTGCTATGCCAAGTCGCGCCAAGCATGCACGTAACTTGGGCAAAAAAAGAATCGGACAAAAACATACGACAGCGGGGATTCGCTAGTGGTCACCCACCTAACTACTAATCCGCCGATCTCAAGCTTGAGTACCGCTGAGCGAACGGGAAGCGCTAGGATCTTGAGTCTATGGCCGTATGTACAAGTAAATCAAAATGTAGCATACATAAACCCCGTGCTAGAAGAAAGTGTGCTAGGGGACTTTAAGCTTATGGTCTGAGCTAACAATGCTGTGCAAACCTAACGACATTACCTTAATGGACAATGACAATAAAGTCTGCTCAAAGCCCATACAACATAACAGCAGGCACAAGTCCCTCGCTGCGCAGTTCAATCTTGCCTGTTAGTACTAGAAGAGATATGCCTGTTTAGCCTTTGCCCCACGTGCACCCAACCCCCACCACGCATACCAACACGGGACTCCTGTATTTGGTATTCCGAGGATAAGTATCTAATCCGATCTACCTAATCGTTGACAACTTGTCAAGAATACACAGATATATCCCCTCTAAATCAAAGACGAAGAACATGGAAGAGGGGTGTGAGCATCTTTAGAATACGTGCGTGATGCGTTTTTATCCCCACCCTGCCTTTTCATTCTACATATATCTCGCTCCCCTGTACGTACGTACGTAAGTATCCTAATGCGGGGTCACCCACGGTCAAACCGCCGAGTTCCTCTCTCCACCCCGCCGTCGCTGTTTGTTGGCAAACGAAACAGGCGCCGGCAAAAGAGCGACTAAACAAGCCCGTATGGCCCATTCCGGTCCGGTTAAATTGGTCTCTTGAGTTAGGTTTTTTTACCTGCTTGGGAAGGCAGGCGGGGGGAGGAAGCATACATAATGCAGCTGTAAGCACCGCTGTATACTTACTAGTAAGCGTGTGTTTGTTCTGCGATTTATTTGTTTCCGCGCCGAGAAAGGACATATATTTTGGTTGTTTGTTTTAACATAAGAAAAAGAGGGAAAAGAGCAAAGATGCCGTTGGTGAGGAATCCTATTCTACCGGGGTTCAATGCGGATCCTTCGGTTTTGAGGGTGGGAGATGATGGTATGTCTGCTTCGTTTTCTATACTAGTCTTCCTTTAGTTTCTGAAAGGTTGAGGACGATGAGCTAATGAGATGTTGGGTAGTAAGTACGATGTTCCAATCAAAAAAAAAGAGAGTCGACGGTTCGAGCTTGCGTATTATTCAAGACGTGTAACTAAATCAAGTTCGGTGCTGTTGCTTAGTACTACATCGCCACATCGACGTTTGAATGGTTTCCTGGTGTGCAGATTCATCACTCCAAGGACCTTGCCAACTGGGATCTTGTTACCCGTCCGTTGACCAGGAAGAGTCAGTTGGATATGCGAGGGGACCCGGATAGTTGTGGTAAGTTTCTCTGCTAAACCCCCCCACCCACTTGAGCTTTCCATAACACGGGTTGTAAAAAAGGCATATGGGCCCCCTGTCTGACCCACGACGGCAACAAGTTCTGGCTCGTATACACCGACGTCAAGCGCAAGGATGGCTCGTTCAAAGACAACCCCAATTACATTGTCCATGCGGACAAGATCGAAGGCCCATGGTCTGATCCCATCTACGTCAATTCTTCTGGGTTCGATCCTTCATTGTTTCACGACGACGACGGAAAGAAGTGGTTTGTGAATATGCTTCAGGATCACCGAAGGCGTCCACAGTACTTTTCTGTTAGTCATCTCCCGTCTGCGAGTTGATCACTGGTAAAAAATACGCTGACGTTATATGTTCGACCTCGTTTCAAGGGCATCAGGATGCAGCAATGGGACGAGAAAACAGAGAAACTTGTTGGGCCCCGGAAGACAATCTTCCCCGGTTCGGAACTGGGTCTTGTCGAGGGGCCGCATTTGTACAAGAGAAACGGTTGGTACTACCTTTTGACTGCCGAGGGCGGCACCGCATACGGCCATGCTTGTACTTTGGCTCGGTCGCGCGATATCTGGGGTCCGTACGAGCTGCACCCGCAAAAGTACATCATCACGTCTAAAGATGCGCCGCTGGCTGCTCTACAACGAGCGGGCCATGGAGATATTGTCGATACACCTGACGGCAAGACGTACGTGGTGCATCTGACCGGGCGACCGACTACACAGGCGCGTCGTTGCGTGCTCGGGCGCGAGACAGCGATCCAAGAGGCATACTGGGACAAGGACGACTGGCTGTATGTGAAGAATGGACCTGTGCCATCTCTGTACGTAGACCTGCCCGCCGAGCGCGACGACACTGCCTACTGGTCGCCACAGCACTACGACTTTACCAGCACGACGACGCTGCACAAGGACTTCCAATGGCTCCGCACCCCAGAACCCGAGCGCATCTTCCGCTTCGGCAAAACCGGGCTCCAGCTCATCGGCCGCGAGTCCGTCGGCTCCTGGTTCGAGCAAGCGCTCGTGGCCCGCCGCCAGACGCATTTCTCCTACGACGCCGAGACCGTCGTGGACTTTGCGCCAGACGATGAGCGCACCTTTGCCGGCTTGACTGCGTACTATTGCCGCTTCAACTTCTTCTATCTAGCCGTCACGGCGCATTCCGATGGGAAGCGCGAGTTGCTACTCATGAGCTCCGAGGCGTCGTGGCCGGATGGCAATCTCAAGATGCCGTTTCCCGACCCGGTGCAGATTCCCCAGCAGGGCAAGGTCAGGCTCGCGCTTAGTATCCGGGGCGCGGAGCTCCAATTCAAGTATGCACTCGAGGGGGAGAAAGACTTGAAGAATATCGGGCCAGTGTATGATGCGTCGCTTTTGAGTGATGAGTGTGGTGGGCATCAAGCGTAAGTTTCCTCGAAACACCATAGAGTTCTTGCGAAAGGGAGATATGCTAACGTTTTTTTTTCTACTTGGTAGCCATGGTAGTTTTACAGGTGCGTTTGTGGGCGTCGCCGCATCGGATATAAACGGAACGGAGAAGGTAGCTGAGTTCGAGTACTTTACCTACACGCCTGTACATCACAAGTCGGACCGGTATGATGTTTGAGCACTGTATATGAGCATAAAACCCATTGTTTTTCTACACACCTTTGCCCCAGCTCAAGAAAACTGGAGAGAAAGTAAACATCGAGTCATTGTTTGAACTCCGCTGCTGTCTGATACACAGCTTACACATCTTTCGTCCGTACCGTTGTCTGACTTTCCCGCCCTTTTTTTCCCGACCTCACGATCTACAAGATTCGTATGCGGTGTGACTGCTCATCGGAGAAAAAGACCACAAAACGAGTTTGATAATGCCTAGGACCGTGTGTGTGATGGTCCTCAATCTAAATTTCCTGTGCCTGACGTCTTGGCTGAGGCAGCAGATGCAAGAGGGTCTCCTCCACGTTTTCGTCGAGAGAGGGGCAGGGAAGTGGTGTTGACACAAGGTTGAAGCTGGAGGAGTTTCAGCTTCGTGAAATGTTGGGGTGCACCAGCCACTTTGGACTGGGAAACGTTATTTTGTAGTGACTTTTCTCTTCGATAAACTATGGATCTTTCTTGTTGTCCTGGAATTAGCATGCTGGTCATCTAATGGGTTTTTTTTCTTGGGAATTCTTCGTACAGAATGCGTGTCCGCAAGTGTGTTCACACGTACGCGCTCGTGCTCAAGGGGCAATAGAGTTGCACCAGAGAATCCTTCTGCAACTCTTTCGCCCTTTGCGCTTAGCTGGTAGAGATAAGTTTGAGATTTGTGCCTTTAGATCTGCACAGGAAACCTAGATTAATCTCAGCCTGAGACTATCCTGGCTCAGCCTTGGTTCGTATTTTACTTGTCGTTCAGCCGTTTCCGTCGCAGATATCCGCTGCACGGTCCCCTGCGTCTCAGGCCGGTTTCACGACACTCGCGCAATCGACTACATATTTCACGATGGAAAGGCAGAAGTTCCGGCGTTAAACCGCTCAAAGGCTCCCCGGGTTCAATTTTTGTACATTGTTTTTTTCTCTTCTTTTGCCGCGTTGTAATAGCAGTTTGCTTCTGGGAGGCCACTGCACGAACCTACGACGAACTTATTCCCCGCGATTCGTATATATATATTTGTTTTATCAATATAACATGTGGACACCAAGCCGCGCGAAACCAGCTTCGCACCGCACCCCGTCGATTCATTCCATCGCATCTATCCAATCCGCAAGCCGGCCCGTATCGATGCATTCACCTCAGTTGCAACAGCAACCGCCGAGCTACGAATCGGACAACTACTCCGATTTAGGCTCGGACGACGAACAAGCGTTTCCTCGCAGGGTAAACAATACTGCACCACTTTCGTGGAACCGGCCCCAGGCTGGATCTCCAGCGAACCTCATGGCGCAGAAGATGGAAAGCCAGGTTGTACCTCCTCAGACAGCAAACGTGCAGTATCAGAACCAGCGAAGCTTGCAACAACGGCACATAGACGACGATGCAACATCGAGGTCCTCCACGCTGGATGGCCAAGAGGATGAAGACCCTTATCCTTTGAAAAAATCAGCATCGCAATCTGCGATAAAAATGAGCCTTACAGGCCAGGAGCCGGCGTCTCCGGCTCCGGCACCACACGTCCCCGGTCCTCTAGAGTCGCAGCTTGCGGCCTTGATGTCTAAGCTCGTTCACATTGAACAGGCGAATCCCGCAGCATCCATTACGCCTGAGGAGTATACGGAGATGAAGAGCCGCCTGACAGCGTTGGAGGAGGAGAAGAAAGTATGGTGGAAGCGACATGAGGCCATTTGGAGCCTGCGAGACGAAGATGTGGAGAATAATATCAAGATCCGGGTAAGTTACAGCGTATATCAAGCCCTTGCAAGCCAGGTTACTAACAGTACCAGGGGATGCTAGCAAAGGCTCGCCGCGAACTAGAAGAAACAAGAGCACTGCGTGATGAGGATCTCAACAACGTCCATATAGTACGGAGCAAGCTCGCGGAAAAGACGAGAGAGCTGGAGCGGTTGCAAGCACAAGGGCAGGCGGGGCGCATCAGCCCGAATCGGCCACGCATGTCGAGTTTTTACGAGAGGCGCGACACTACAGACCTTTTTACTGCGGCCAAGGTCGCCGCTCTCGAGCAGCGAGCGCTCGAGCTTGAGAAGAGGAATTCCGATCTTGTCGCGCAGCTGGGATCAGCGCCGAGCGGCAGCATCGACGACTTGAACCGGACGACGGCTCACCAAGCCTGGAAGAGTACCGTTGCCGACCTAGAGGCGAAGCTCAAGGCCAAGAATGCTGAAGTTCAGCGGCTACAGTCTGGAGCCGGTGGTGCTGCCCCAGCTGCAGGCCAGATGGACTGGTACAGGATCGAGGCTCTGCTGGAAGAACATGCCAGCTACCGTGAGGGTGTAGGAGGCAGACTGCAGGCTCTCCGATCCGAGAAGGAGGCCTTGATGAAGGACCTGCACCGCAAGGAGAATGAGTGTCAAGCATTGGAGCTCAAAGTGCAGATGTTGCAACGACGGGCGAACGTACTCTAACGGCTGGGGGATGGACACCTGTGCTGGATGTTTTTACATAGTATGAAGGGAAAGGGGAAATTTTCTCTTCGTTCTCACCCTTTTGCGCCGGAGTCGGAGGCGTAGACCAATATCAGTGATTTTCCACTTCAAAGCCGATTTGAGAAGCGGTGTGCCATGGTGAAGAAACAGGGAAGTGTGGCAGTGTGTGGGGCTGGAAGGTCGTGGCTGACGTTGCCGCTGGGTCAAAGCTTAACACGTGATGTTGCGAGGCCTAACAGCAATAACAGCCTGTTGGCGATCAAGTCACGTGCAGCAGCAGCTGAGTAGGCTGTCGGCAACATCTAATGATTGACGCTAAAAATCCACTTGTAGACCACTTATTGGTTGGACAAAACGCGATTCATACATATAACCAGGACATACTTTCATGTTTGGAGCTAATCCCCACTCCCTCGGTACCGTGCGTGAGGAAACATCGTCATTGCGTCCGGATTGAGCAGACCAACAAATCTCACTGCCAGGTTTTGGACACGATCAACATTGCAATGACATGTTGCGCTGCGCCGCCCAGCTTTAAAGCCGGCCAGGCTCACCACTCTGTCCAGGTACGGCTCGCACCTCAGCCACACTTCCACCATGCAGTCGGCTCTTGTATCGCTCCTCGTCGCTGCGAACGCAGTGGGTGTATACGCAGGCTCCTCCTTTGACCCGTTGCCCCATCTGGCTGGCATTGCGCCCTATTTTGAAGATCCACAGGGCGACCCCAAACCACCCCAGGGCTGCAATGTCACGCGTGCGTCGTACCTGATCCGCCATGCCGCCATCTACGCAAACGACTTTGACTACGAGGAGTACATTGAGCCGTTTACCGACAAGCTGAAGAACACCACGGCAAATTGGCGCAGTGCAGGTCCGCTGGATTTCCTGGCCAAATGGCAATCGCCCATTACCGACGAGGAACTCGAGGACCTGACGACCATTGGCCGACTTGAGTCGTACAAGCTGGGTGTCGATGTCCGCCTACGATACCCGTCCTTCAAGGACCCCCAGCACGTGTGGACGTCGACGGCGGAGAGGACAGAGCTCAGCACGTCTTCCTTCATTGATGGCCTTGTCGCTGATAGCAACAACACCAAGCTCGTCTCTGTGCGCGAGGATGCTGCTCGAGGTGCCGATTCTCTGACTCCCTACAAGGGCTGTCCCAAATACAGCTCTTCTTTTGGCAGCAAGCAGTCGTCGGTACGTATCCTTGTGCAAGCTGCATGAGCCCTACTGACCCATCGACCAGGAATACCAAAAGATCTACACCAAGCCCATTATCGGCCGTTTGAACACATACGCCCCTAGCTTCAACTTTACTGCTAGCGACATTGTTGCCATGCAGCAATTGTGTGGCTATGAGACTGTCATCCGTGGTTCATCACCCTTCTGTGACCTGGATCTCTTCTCTCAGGACGAGTGGCTCTCGTTTGAGTACATGAATGATATAATGTATTTTTACAACACCGGATACGGAAGCGAGCAGCTTTCTGGCACCCTGGGCCTTCCCTGGCTCAATGCTTCTGCCGAGCTGCTGCTCTCCGACGACGCCGACCAAGATCTCTACGTCTCTTTTACCCACCGGGAGCTGCCGCCTACGGTCGCTGTAGCAATGGGCTTGTTTAACAACAGCGCTTATTCCGGAGCCAACAACCCAAACGCCACAATGCCTCTTGACAGGCCGAACCACGGTCGAGCTTGGCGCTCATCCAGGATCCTGCCTTTCTTGTCCAACTTTGCTATTGAGAAGATGACGTGCGACAGCTATGGTTTCGATGCGGGCGACTACTTCCGAGTGCTCGTTAACAAGGACCCGCAGCAACTGTCTTGCGGCGACGGGCCAGGAGAGAGCTGCTCAAAGAAGGCGTTTGAGGACTTTATTCAAGAAAAGAAGACACGCTTTGGTGGCTTCACCGAGTTTTGCGAGCCAAAGTATAAGAACTCCACTGACGCCCTCAGTATCTACAGTGGGGACAACTAGTTGTATTGTTTAATATTATACCCTATTTTATTTTATTTTGCGCAGATCCTCTATTTTAGTGTACGATGCAAACTTGTCTTGGCTGCCAAGTGTTCATCGTGTCCTCGGTCGTTGCAGGACCTCGTGGCCGCTAGCGGATTCAATCTCAGCGGTACTTACTTATCCGTACCATGACCGAGGTATCACGCCACACTTCTGCCACCATCACTCACGCTTCAATAACAGATGCTTGAGATGTCGTCGCGCTCGAGATTTGCTTACCAAAGCTCTGGCGCAAGTGTCCGAGACCATGCCAAACTACCCGTTCGCGTAGCATGGGCTAGGAGAGGTAGATGTTCCATGTCTAATTGAACCGTGTGCATGAGTGGACGAACCAAGCGCGCGAACGCACTCGTAGCACGGTCATTCAACAACAACGATAATAAGCATCTCCACATGCCAAAAGCGCATGCCGAAGCGAACGCCTGCAGACATCAGACTTGATTAGTCGCGGTGATTTGTTGTATACGTCATGACTTGGTGCACTGATCCAGGAATACCCGGGCGGAACGTTTGTGGCGCGACTTGCACGCGCTGCCATCTTTCTTTTACCGACGCCTCCATCGCAGAATCTAGTCGTGTTGACGCCTTTTTACCTCGACAACTGCGAGTTCGTCTTACGGAGAGCGGGTAGGAAGTAGGAAAAAGGAAAAGAAAGGCAAAGAACAAGAGATGGGAGACTACAAGGCTGCAAATGCGACGGGTCCGAGCGTCATTATCGTCGGTGCTGGTGCTGGGGGTGTCGCTCTCGCCGCACGTTTGGCCGCTGCAGGCTGCAAGGTGACAGTGGTAGAGAAGAACGGATTTTCGGGCGGACGATGCAGCTTGATCCACCGTCGAGGATACGTATGGCTAATCCATTCCAATTCCAATCGCGCGTGCTATGTATCTTTTGAGGGGGAATAGAATACTGACGGGCTGACGCAAAACAACAGAGATTCGACCAGGGTCCCAGTTTACTGCTGCTCCCGCGCTTTTTCCACGAAACCTTCGAGGACCTGGGCACTTCGCTCGAGGGAGAGGGCGTCCAGCTCGTCAAGTGCGATCCTAACTACAAGGTCCACTTCCACGATGACACGACGTTTACGCTCTCGACGGACATTTCCGTCATGAAGAAGGAGGTGGAACGGTTTGAAGGCACGGCGGGCTTTGAGCGCTATCTTTCCTTCTTGCAAGAGAGTCATCGCCACTACGAAGTTTCAATCATCTATGTCTTACGGAGGAACTTTTACTCGTTACTAAGCATGGCCCGCTTAGACTTTTTGTTACATTTGTTTGAGCTGCATCCGCTGGAGAGCATTTGGTACCGAGCGAGCAAGTACTTTTGGACAGAGAGGCTGAGGAGAGTATTCACCTTTGCGAGTATGTACATGGGCATGAGTCCGTTTGATGCGCCAGGAACGTACAGTTTGCTGCAGTACACCGAGCTAGCAGAAGGCATCTGGTATCCGATTGGTGGTTTCCACAAGGTGCGGATGGTGCTACACTACAAAGGAGACACATACTGACTCTTCCAGGTTGTTGAGAGCCTCGTCAATGTCGGCGAGCGCTTAGGCGTCGAGTACATGTTTGACAGTCCCATTAGCAACATTTCATTATCAGCAGACGGAAAGCGTGCAACGGGCGTTGTGTTCGAGGACAAAAGCAAGGCACCACTGACAGCAGACATAGTTGTTTGCAATGCCGACCTGACCTATGCATACAACAATCTGTTGCCTGAGTCTTCCTTCTCACGCTCTCTTCTCAAACGCCAGGCATCGTGCTCCAGCATATCCTTCTACTGGGCGCTAGACCGGCAGTTCCCCGAACTCAGCGCGCACAACATTTTCCTCGCCGAAGAATACAAGGATAGCTTCGACAGCATCTTCAAAAAGCATCTGATTCCCGACCAGCCCAGCTTCTACGTCAACGTCCCGTCACGCGTGGATCCATCTGCCGCGCCCGAGGGCTGCGACTCCATCGTCGTCCTCGTCCCCGTCGGCCACCTGCACGACTCCACCACCGACTCGCACAAGGGCTCCAAGCACACCAACGGGCTAACCCAGGACTGGGACTCCATGGTCGCTTCGGCGCGCGACACCATCCTCCGCACCATGGAAGCGCGCCTCAAAATCAACCTCGGCCCCCACATCATCGAAGAAACAATCAACACGCCGCCAACATGGAAATCGACATTCAACCTCGACCGCGGCGCCATCCTGGGCCTCAGCCACTCCTTCTTCAACGTCCTTAGCTTCCGGCCCAAAACCAAGCATTCCTCCATCGACAGCCTGTACTTTGTCGGCGCCAGCACGCACCCGGGCACAGGCGTCCCCATTGTCCTTGCCGGCGCCAAGATTGTCTGCGAGCAGATTCTCCAGGGCCTCGGCCAGCTGCATCGCATCCCGTGGGCCAAGGCACAGTCGAGCCGCAAGATGGCGTCGAATAGCCCACTGGATCGCACCCAGCATGGGCCGTATCTAAGCTGGCTGGTTTGGATCTTGCTCAGTATTTTCATGACTGTAGTCGCCGTGGGCGGGCTTGGTACGTGGCGCTATCAGCAGGGTGATGGGTTGAAGGGTGATTGGTAGTCGTAGTAGTAGTCGTAGTACTTGTTGTCTGTGTTGTCGTGGTGATGTAGTTGGAGAGAGTAGATATATAAACTTTGTATCTTGCAAGTTGTTAAGCAACTCTTCTTTCACCATGAGAGTAAAGTAACCCATCTACATATTTACTTCTTTTGAGATTGGCTGTGCGCTTTTTCTTCTTTTTCAACGTCGCATTTGGACGTTTTCCTCCGACGATAAATACTACAATCACACAACACACGGGCCAGCTACATCAATGCCATGAGTGAAAGATGTATGGTAAAGACTGATTGATTGATTGATGAATTAACATGATGGTATCGTTTGGCAAGTCGTAATCACTATCCTCCCTCTCCACTCTCCACTCTCCCCTCCGCTATACATGACCAGTGAGTGCATTCCGGAATGCACAGTCCACACAATATTATTATTACTCCAACCACACATCTCCAAATCGCTTCCTTATATTAGTCGCGCGCATGAGCTGAGCATGCGCATACCCCATGCTACTAAGGAGCAGGGTTTAATTAGACAGTAGTAGTAGTGGTAGCCGGGCCGTCGTGGGGAGGGTTGACAACGTTCTGGCCGTTGTGGGCAGCCGCGTCCTTTCGGCGCTTCTCCTGCAGCATGGTGTCGTCGTTGTAGTCTCTGATCTGGAGGCCCAGGGTAGCGGGGTCAATGTTCCTGTGGCCCCAGATGAGAAGGGCACCGAAGACGGGCTTGGCGAGGAAGTCGAGGACACCGTAGAAGACGGCCTCGCTGTCCGGGGCGATGAGGTTGCTAGATGGGAGAAGTTAGTTAAGATTGATTCGATTGGAAAAAGAGTCCAAGTGGGGGGATGTTCGACTTACCCGCCCTCGCATACTCCCCAAGCAATTGGGTAAAGAATCCAGAGGAAAGCAGTAAGACTTCCGCACATGAGAAAGGTCCTCTCGACGTCGCGGCCAAAAGTCTTGGAGTGGATACGGGCCTCCCACACTAGCTGGTAGACAATGTAGCAGAGAGCGGCGCAACCTGCATTCTCGTGTCAGTACTCGAATCCTTTCATACAAAGCATGCAGCGGAGCGATGTAACATACCAAAGGCAAAGTATCCCCACTTGTAGACGCTGCGGACAAGAGCTCCAATCAAGCCAGTAACAATCATGATTTCGTCGATAAGAATAACCCAGAGAATGGTAGGCCATGGCATACCAGCAGTGAGCAGCAAGTCCATGAGCAGCAGTGGTGTAGTGATGAACCAGTCAATGTATCGGGCATAGTAGACGGAGCGGTAGGTGCCACGAACAACTGGGTCGTTGCGGTAATACTCGACTTGAATTGGTGTAAAGCCGAGGTTAGAGCCCATGGTGAAGTAGGCAATGGCAGCCACAAAGACAACACCAGCTGTGATGTAGTGGAAGAGACGGTTGCGGCGCTCTACACGGAACGCCATGCCAGCGAAGATGAAACCCGAGAGGGCCATGACGGCGCAAATGGCAAAGTAGAAGTCGGAGCCATGGGTTGTTATGGCAATGTCTGCCGTGCGGCCATTGACAGTGTTGGCTGATATGATTGTTAGAACAAACACGTACCTTTTCTATACTCGCAATGTTGCCGAGCCATTGAAGAAGGGGGGCGCAGTATAGCTTGGAGGACTACATGTGCATACGTACTATTGTGGTTAAACACGTCGTTTCTGCGTTCGAGCTGCATTGTGCGAGTAGTGTCTTGAACGCAAGACTACGCTTCTGCAAGGGCCTTGTGTTTGGTGTTCCCAAAAAAAAAGAGGACTCGGTCTGATGTACCAAGAAACGGTCGACTCTGGGTGGTGTTCAGGCAATGATGAGTAGGCGCACCTCTCAACTATATCTCTTGTCACCAGCCATGTAACCATGCCGTCATGCCACCATCCTGTCAATTGCTGCGACGCGGAGACGTCTTCTTCATTATTATCCATGACGACATAGCAGCACCTAGAACTTGTCGCATCACACACACGTCTGTGCTCCCGCCAATCGCATGGCTGACTAACGGATGACCCAGGACACACGTCGAGGGATCATGCGGTAACACTGGACGACTCCCCGACCGCAGAAAGCTATAGACACTTGGCTGTATGTAGCTGGTAACGTCCACCGCTGCTTTTCCGGTGTTTCGAGTGGTTTGAGTGGTTTGAGTGGCCGTTGTTCGGGCTTGGTGCGCAGATCAACGCTGCTGTGCGACTTGGAGCACAGGGTGTCCATCGACATGGTTCGCTGGCAGTTGGTTGAGTGGCTAGAGCGGCGCATATTCGGTCATACTGAGGCGATCAATGGCGTGGTTGTCATTACTACAGCCCATGACTAGGAGTAGCTCCCGAGCCATCCGTATCGCGCAGACCCCACTTCGCGCTGTCACGCCACCACCGTTTAAGCTTTATAGTGCTGATCTCACAAGCTTACTTTGACATCGACGTCTGCCATGCACATCGGCGTAGTCACTTGTAGATAAGATTTACGTCACATGCATCCCTGCGTCACGCTCATCTCAAACATCGCAGTCGTCTAGACTGTTATTCCCTGGTACAATTGTGCCGTGTGCAATTTCAGCCCTGCACATTTTTTCCAGCGATCGATCAAAAAAACTTTATCGTACATTGCAACTCTACACAGTCGGAGCAAACACGGTCAAGAACAGAATTACACATTAACTTAGAAAGCTCGCAAATCCGCCGGTAATGCTAATCCAGCCAGAATCACTCGCCCATGTCTGAGTGCTGGACTATGAACTACTCCACAATTGAACCTTGACCCGACTAGCCAAGGTAACTAACGATAGCCTTCTGCAAGTGGCTCCACCGGGTATCACAAATCGTTTCTGTCTCGGATCGTAACTTTTCAACCTGGCGCTGCTGTGCAATGTCCTCCTCAGTGAACCAGTTCCCGTGCAGACCATAGGGTATTCTGGTTGCAAGTTGAACTTTGCAAATGACAGTCTGCATATCTCTTGCGTCCAGCACCCACAGTTCGCTTGTGGCATCTGGTCTGCATTCGCCCTCTTCATCTAGCTGTTCTTCATTGAAGACGTAGAACAGTAGGTACCCGTCCAGTTCATCCGAGTCCGGGTCGTCAGTGACTGCATCTTTCGACGCCTTGCAGGGTACGAATCTGGCTTCTTGCCCAAAGTGCTTCGGAGGAAGACGGAACGCCTTGATCGGGTCCTTTGGATCAGCTGATGCAAGTATCTCGTCTATCGAACGAGTGTCGACGCATCCAGTAACCGCTTCCGGGGTTGCATACTGCGCACGCGCGAGCAGACTCTGGACGTCCATTCTCACCAACACATCGATCTTCGTAGCCTTGCCCAATGCAGCACCAAATGACTCGTCCGAAGTACTACAACCATACACATAGCGTGCCTGCACCATTTCCGTGACCGGCGATACTGTAGGGAATTCGAATGGGATTGCTGATAGTGCAAACTGGTGAGTGATGGTGTTCTCAGGGCCCGAGTCTAGCGAGAAACGGTAATAGTACAATCGACATTGTTCCTCGTCATCGTGGGATATTGGTATGTTGGAGGAAGACATTGAAGAACCAGGGCCAAAGATGGATGCATCTGGCCCCAGCAAGGGTGATGTTTCCTCGAAGTACGGCTTTTCGGGGTCTTTGTCCTCTTCGTCCTCGGTGTACTTTGCAAAAAAAGACATGGGCTTGTTGCGCGATTTTTGCTTGTGCTTTGGATGTGGTGGTGGTTCAATGTTGCCGGCACTGAAGACCAGAGATGCCGAAGTCAGGCGACAAGCGAGCATGTTGACAGCCGCCACTTTGTTGTTGCTGTCGTGCTCGTCCCAGGTATTGGCTGTATGGAGAATGCAACAGCCCTCTGTCTCAAACCAGCGCACCAACTCGGGATGCCGGCGAGGAAATACTCCAAACCTAGCTGGCTTCTCGGGCTCATACACCACCACGGGCTTGTTTTTTGCCAGATTCAGGGGAGTGAGTGAGAGCGGCATATCGAGAATGACGGTATGATGTCTCGCAACGCCAAAGTCGTGCATGAGCCGCCCGCCGGAGCATCCGGGAACTGGAGCATTGACTATTGCTTTCGATTCGGAATCCGCCTGACTTGTAGACGAGCCCTCGGCAGGAAGCAATGAGTAGTGAACATAGGGTGCTACAAAGTTGCAGTGGAAGAGGACCAGCTCGTCCGTCACTTTGTCGACTTTTGGATGGCCAGTCGTCCATTCCCTCATCCAGCTCAGCAGGCCCGTTCCTCCAAACGCTTCGTGCTTCTCATCGCACCTATGGTGATCATCATCCTTGGAGGCGGGTTCACCTTCGGCAGTGTTTCCATTGAACCAGCCTACAGTTTCCAAGCCCGGCAATGTAAAGCGAATTGGCGGTCCGCTCTCGCAGGTTGCTAGGGCACGTCCGTCGTGGTACAATATGCTGGTGTTTGCAACACTGATTCGCTTGATAGTACTGGCTGATCCAGAGATATGCGTCCACAAGACGACAAGGATAGTGCGAAAGATGCGCCAGAGGATCAAGAGGAGGCTGGATGCAGGGTTGACCAGTGTTGCAATACTGGGCAGTATGGGCGTACGGAGTGCTGGGTTCTGGACGGCAGTGAGGTAGACGTCGGTGAGAATGAATTGGTTGACAAAGTTGACAATAGGCTTGGTAGGATCTGTGGGCGAACGACCGAACCAGACGCCCGAGAGCATACCATCACCGTCGAACCAATGCGCTTCACGTCCTAGGTCGGCGTTGGTCACGGGATTTCCTCCATTGCGAACATACATTCCACCGAGCAGTTCTTGGGGAATGTGGCCGGTCCAAGAGACTGGCGTGGGTGGCCATGATTTGGTGACAGGCGCAAAGTTACCGGATAGGTAGCTAGAATGAGATTAGACAGAGCCATGGGGGCAAGGCGCGGTGGGGCTCACGTACGGGTGTCTGTGGGTGGGTTTCTGGTATTGTCCAGGTTTGGACATGACGGCGGGTGTTTATCTTGGCAGCATTGGGTGGTTGAGGGCTGGGGGCGGGCGCAAAGCAGAGTCGCTGGCCAACGTCCTTGTATACAGCCAATGTCGATATTCACATGTCTTGCTCAGGTAGCGCCGCGGCAGCAGAGAGACGCCTTGGCTCGGGGGCCAGGTGGAGTGAGGGGCGCGTGTGGGTGGCATGATGCAACCGCCTGTCAGAGACGGAATGGACGGGTGGGCAGGCTGGTAAAACCGGTGCTGTTGAGAAGATGGCAACGGGTACATGGTGATGTCATGGAGAAGCTTGAACGGCCGGCTAGACCGTTTTCGGCCCACGTGCTTCCTGCGTTGCCGGTGGACAGCGCCGCCGCATGGAAACCCGCAAAGCATTCCGCGCTATGGATGGATTGATTCTCTGCATCTTTCCTGTGCTAGCCGCCCCTTCACCGCGGGCCAGCTTGTTCCCTTGCATTGGGTCCACGGGTGACGCCAATTGCACATTTCGCCGGTCATCTCCTCCTGTTTCACGGGTTCATCATGGGCTTCGACTACGCGCTGGTGTATGTGACGCGCCCTCACGTTGCGACATGCAAACACAACATGGCTGACAGGCACGCCTAGTCATCTCAAGTACACGATCCCTCCGGCCGTGCTGCTCACCTGGCTCTATCGCCCCTTCTTGACCAAGCTCGACGCGTACAAAATTATCTATTTGATACTCGTATGTATGCCCGCTATCCTACCGCGCTACTCGACCGCGCATGTGCTGACAGTTCCAGGTCGCTGTCACCTCGACGATACCATGGGACTCGTACCTTATCCGCACCGGCATCTGGACCTACCCCAGCCATGTCATTGTTGGCCCCAAGCTATGCGACATACCTCTTGAAGAGGTCTTCTTCTTCGTCATCCAGACATACAACACCACCTTGCTCTACCTGCTCCTCAGTAGGCCCACTTTTCAGCCTGTTTACCTGAGGATCGAATCGGGGGCATCCCGCAATGCATGGCGATACACGAAGCTTGCCGGGCAGCTCTTTCTCTCAGGCGTGATTGCATGGGGATGGCGATGCATTAAGGAGGGCGGCGAGGGTACATATACGGGTCTGATCTTGATCTGGGCTGGCCCTTTTCTTCTGCTATTATGGTACGCCGACTGCAGCCAGCCCTTCACCTAGTGCTGACCAGAAGCAGGAGCCTCGCATACCAGTTTATTATTGTGCTACCATGGACTAACACTGCGCTGCCAATCATTCTCCCGACCCTTTATCTCTGGATTGTCGACACATTGGCACTACGTAGAGGCACCTGGGTAATTAACGTGGGCACTAAGCATGGAATACATGTGTGGGACGGCCTGGAGATAGAGGAGGCTCTGTTTTTCTTTGCCACCAATGCGCTGATAGTGTGTGGTCAATTGGCGTTCGACAATGCTCTGGCAGTATTGTACACTTTCCCAGGGATGTTTGTGGACCCGTCACTGCTCCCGTCACCACTTCTCTTGATGCGCGCTCTGCTTACGCCCACTTCCAAGTACGACGCCGAACGGCTCAAGGGTCTTGACGAGGCTGTGCACCGTCTGAAGCGTAAGAGCCGCAGCTTCTACCTCGCCTCTGCGACTTTCCCAGGACCGTTGCGGGCGGATCTGCTCTTGCTCTATTCCTTCTGCCGCGTAGCTGACGACTTGGTGGACAACGCTGCGGATGCGGATGAGGCCAAGGTCTGGATAGCGAAACTGCGCAAATTTCTAAACAATGCATACAACGAGAAAGTGGCGCGTCCTGCTCTGCACGCTCAGGTGTGTGAGGACTTCCCCCTGGGTACGCAGTCGGCATTTCTCCAACTCCCCACGACCAAGCTCTCGCCCCAACCACTGGTAGATCTTCTTCGCGGATTCGAAATGGACCTTGATTTCGACAAGGCGCCACTAATAAAAACCACCGAGGATTTGCGGCTGTACGCGGATCGGGTGGCAGGCACGGTGGCTCAGATGTGCATTGAGCTCATCTTCTACTGGTATCCTAGCACGCTGTCTACTGAAGAGCAGCGTTCCATTATCGTTGCTGGTAACAATATGGGCGTGGCACTCCAGTATGTCAACATTGCGCGAGACATTGAAGTAGACGCTAAGATTGGCCGTGTATATCTTCCTTTGAAATGGCTTTCGGACGCGGGACTAAGTTACGAGGATGTGTTGAAGAGCCCGAATCAAGCGCAGGTCGAGACGCTGCGTAAACGGCTCCTGAAGGATGCCTTTTCGCTCTATGAGACAACCAAGGACGCTATCGAGCGGCTGCCGGCTGACGCCAGAGGCCCTATTCGGGTGGCGGTGGAGAGTTATATGGAAATCGGAAGGGTGTTGAAACAAGACAATTTCAAAGTAAAGGCAGGGCGGGCTACTGTGCCCAAGTTGAGGAGGATCATGGTCGCTTGGATAACACTTAATCGCAAATAATACTGTACTGTACTGTACTGTACCTACGCTTTCTGAGCTGCGCTCTCTACTGGCGGGGTTAACCTCGGAGATAACCGCGCCTCCTTTGATCTCGCGCCGTGCGGCCGACTATGACAATTCATCCTTTCTCCCATTGTTTTCCCAACCACACCCGTGTTGATCAAGTGTTGCCCAGTCCATGACATGAGTGCAAACAGGCTGCTTGACCCAGCAGGCGCATCCTTTGCCCCGCCTGTGAGAAAGAGGAAAGGTGGGCCGCGCATGGCAAGTCGCCAACCAAAGGGCCACTACAAGAAGCTTCTATGGTTCAAGCAACCCTGTGAGTCGTGCGGCAGCCCGCAGTAGTGGGTGTTTTCTCACCTCTAACAGTCCCGGACAACTACACTGACGAGACTACGTTTCTCGACCACCTGCAGCGGAACCCCAGGCTGCAGCCCTACGAATTCTGGTCGCTCATGGCAGATGCAACCGTCATCGTGCAGCACCTTGCATCCGTCGTCATCTTCTGCTGTTGCTTCGTAGCCATCATCTACGGCAGAGTGTCGCCTGTCGCTGTGGTTGGGTGGGCCAGCTTATGTACGGTGCTGGCCTGGGGTTTGTGGGATCACTGGATGGGCCAGGAGTTCAAGACAGCGGTTGCCAGTGTGCCTTTGACGCCCACGCCAGAGACGGATGAGCCTGTGCCCAGAGCCTCACAAACCCTTTCCCCCAGGGCCAAGCAGCGTGCGGCAACGGCCAAGTCGGCCATGCTAATCTATGCGGCTTTGCTCGGGCTCAGCCCAATTCTCAAGTCGCTCACACGCTCGACAACAAGTGATTCCATATGGGCAATAAGCACATGGTTACTGATGATGAATGTTGCTTTCTTTGACTACAGCGCGGGTGCAGATGCCCAGTATGAACGACACACCGTCCCCATCGCTCCCCCCAGCTAACCTCCGGCTTCTAGACTACCAGCTTCGATATCCACAAACTCGGCAATGATGGCATCGGCGGTCTTAGCCTCACGTCTGCCATCTACCACTCATGTCTTTTCATTGACCCTCTTCTCCATCGAGGTGTTTGGCCTGTTCCCAATATTCCGTCGCCAACTGCGTGCTCGGTCGCCGTGGGGCCATCTCGCGCTGACCATCACTCTGGTGACATGCGCATGGGGCAGTCTTTTCGTAACGCTTACGGGGAGTGGCCGCGCCACATTCATCGCAGGCGCGATTCTAGGAGGCATCATTACCCTCCTCGGCATGGGAGTTTGCAGCTGGTGGTTAATCGGCCTGCAAAAGTATAAGAACGAGATTCATGGTCCGTGGGATCCCGCCAGGCCCGTCATTCGCCGACACTGGGATTGAGCTCTAGACCTGCAGGGTCCCTATTACCAAGGCAATGCTGCTCGTAAGCAGAGACGGTACAGGAACCGTTCAGTGGCCAAGTACCAACCTCTGACAGCTGTGCACTGGCATTCTCCTCTGTACGTGCTGTCGACACTACCTCCAGTTGGAGCTTTCCGCCTTTTCGCAGCCATTTGATCGTCTTGTCTTCGTCGGGCTTTGCAACTACGCAGTTGCTCATTCGAGATATCAGGTCATCTGAGCCCACGTTGTCTCCGCCGACAAAATGGACTGGCGACCACGGTGCCTTCTGAGCCATTGTTTTCCCTCTGCTCGTTCCGGTCACAACGATTCTCTCGATATTCGCGAGCCCATCCAGCATACTCCGAAGAACGTTCCAAAGCTCGCATCGGTACATGGGAATCACAGGCCATGCCTCGAGATTGAGTCGGAGACACTTGAGGCCTCGTGCATCCATGCGTAGGGAAGGCTTGCGCTCGTCTTTTGTCCACGCCAAATATTGCAACCACCCACGCGTGAGGTGAGGATGATCAGAGTTTAGCTGCTGCAGATCGATCTCGATGTCTTGGATGTGCGTGCTATAGGTGAGCGGCAGGGCTTGAAGGAACGTCTGCATCGTGTCGAGACTTGAGAAACGGAAGGTGTTGTGTGCGAATAATGGCCGACGATCGACCTCGTGATATATCCGGCGACATGTTTGAAGGAGAGAAAGCCTCGATGCCTTGTCACAGACCGATGCATCCTGCTGTCCCTTGGAGTTGCAATCAATCTTTGGGTCGGAGATGGGAGTGTCAGTGACGAGGCAATAGTCGAAAATGATGTGTTTGATTTCAGATGGCAGTTGGAGGAGGAGTGATTGGGGCTGAAGGTTTTCTGGGGGCGCAATGTTGGCCATGGCATGCGTTAGTAGCGGGAGGTAAACACAAGAGCCATGTCTGGCAGCGATATCACGTCGACTTTAACTGTGCACTGATATGGCCCGGCTTACGTTGATAGACGGCCTATCAGCCACAGCGATGTCCTGATATTGACTTAGCGTGGCGTTCCGCTGAAAGGCCCTTTCACCACCATTTTCAAGAAAACCGCCAACTAGCGCATTGGGGCGGCCAGTCATGAGTGTGCCCTAATGATGGTGTAGCGAATATGCACCAATATCGTACCGAATGACAACAAAAGGAGTAGCTAAAGCGGTGAGTTGAGACCCACGTCTTCACTCATGGTGAAGCTGGGTTCGGCGTATATCGGAGCGGCTCAAAAGATATTATCTTTTTTTTTGCATTTTTTTTTTTCATCTAGGTTTTTCAACTAGGTTTTTCAACTAGGTACTACCAACGCTATGCCGCACAAGGATATGGTTGTAAGGAAGACGAGACGGGCCCTCGTTGGTTTCGGCAGACACTTCTTCCCCGCACCCTGGCATTGAATCTTTCAGCTCCCACTTAAACTCCAGACGGCTGACGCTACATCATGATGGTCTGGCACTACTCAACGCTGCACTCGGCCCCTCGTTCAACTTTCAGCTTTCAGCTTCAGACAGACGTGTGTCGCAGGTCCAAGTTGGCCCCCAAATTCGACCAAGCAAGCGCCAGACTCAATGGGGGCTGCGGCGGTACCTAGCTATGGCAGCTTTCCCGCCATCGCATTTTTGACATGGACGCGCGCCGGACTATAGCACCCAGCGCCTAACTCTCGACAACATATCAAGTGCTAGTCGACCACCGCCAGTTCAAAAGCAAACAAGAAGACGACGCCATGTCACTACGACCCGACAGCGGCTCCAAGCGGTCGCGCTCCAAATCGCCGGGGCGCGGTCGAGAAGGCGACCACTCGCGCAGCCGCAGCCATAGCCATGCGCAAGAGCCTCAGCGATATGGGCCAGCTGACAGTGCCTCGACCCCGCAGTACGAGATCAGGCAGCCAGATCAGCAATATGCGACGTGAGTAGAGAGCGACATGTGCCATTTGGACATTGTCACCAACAATCATCGCCCAAGACGAAGCACTGAGACATGGCGGCCAGACCACAGAACGAGCCCATCACCATGGGCAACTACGCCGACCTTCCTCCCCACGAACGCCCCGGCTATGCACCCCGCGCCGCCTCCTTTGCACATCCCGCCACTACCGCTGCCCCGGCTGCAGGCATCACATATGCACGCGCAGACAACGTCCAGTACGCCCACACCGCAAACAACTTCTCCTACACGGCCGCCCCAGCTTCCGCCCACGCCCATGCCAGGACTCCGAGCGCGACCACGAGAGACGGCGCCTTTCAGTATGCGAACCCCCCACCCAACATCACCTACATGGCGAACCCAGTAGGCTCCAACAAGCCGCCTCACGTGCGACACAACTCTCAGCCCTCCTATTCTGCGTCGGCCCAGCCCCAGTACACAGCCGTGCCTAATGTCGCCTCTCCAACCTCTCAGCATGTGCCCAAAGTACAGGCTACGGCTCCTTCACAACCCCAGTATGCAACCGCATCGCAGGCGCCTCCTGTGCAGCCTCAATACACGACCGTGTCGCCGGCGCCTTCCTCGCACTCTCAACACACAACCATGCCGCAAGCTCCCCATCCACCATCAGCTACTGACCAATCCTTCTCACCTCCCCCTATGGGTCGTCACTCGCCGCGTTCCGAGCACCATCGTGCAGCTTCGTATTCTGGAGTCATGAGTCCAACTGACGGTCGCCATGTCGTAGAGATGCGCCCGCAGGGTCACCTAGGTGCGCCTGATAGGCCTGAGGGATTGCGCATGGATAGACTATCTGTGAGCGGCAACAGGCCTGACTTGCACGCAATTGTAACAGGAGGCATGCCTGGCGCGTTTTCGGGTGGGCTGCCACCACCGAGTCCTTTGCTCGAAGCCTACCATGGCACGTATCAATCAATCAGCCCTATGCCACAATCGCTGATGCTGGACGACGATCTTGACCACCTGCAACCACTTGATAGTCTCGAACCCCGGGATTCTCGTCGTGGTAAGCACAGCCGCAGCCGCAGTCGCGCCCACTCGTCGTCTTCGCGTCGATCACCAAGTTCATCGCGGCCCTCTAAACATGCTGATAAGCTGGCTCTGGAGGCATATGGTCGAAGCGACCGTCACCAAGAGGAAAAGGAAAAGGAGAAGCGCAGAGTCAGGATATACGATGCTACCGATGATGCTCTTGCACTCGTCGATTCCATGGCCGCGCGAACACCCAACGTGGATACTATCATCGCCATCATCCCAGCGCTTTCGCATGACCAGCTGCTTGAGCTGAGAGCTGAATATAAGCGACATTGCAAGATCCAGGGCAGGGGTATCAACATTGCCAAGCACATCAAGTTGAAGACGAGCGGCAGTTTTGGAAAGGTTGCGTATGTGACGGCCCTTGGAAAGTACGAGAGCGAGGGCTACTGGGCCAACTACTGGTACCAGTCCAACTCTGCGCGCCGTGAGCTCCTCATTGAAGCGCTCATGGGCCGTCAAAATCACGAAATCCGCGAGATCAAAGATTCGTTCAAGGACAAGCGGTACGGTGACTCGCTTACTCGCTGCATGGACAAGGAGCTCAAAGCAGACAAGTTCCGCAAAGCCGTCTTGATGGCGCTGGAAGCCACGCGGCAAGAAGAGAGCGATATATGGCCAATCGAGTATCGCAATCGCGACGTTGACACGCTGTACAAAGCAATCAACGCCAGAGAGGGCGGTGAAAGCGTCATGCTAAGCATTGTCATTATGCGAAGCGACGCGCATTTACGCGAGATCTTGCGAACATACGAAAGAAAGTACCAAGGAAACTTTGCCCGGGATGCTCTCAAGAAGAGCAACAATCTTGTCGGTGAGGTCATTGCACATATTCTCAACGGCGTCAGTAAGTCATTTTCCCCTCCCTTACCATTGATACCTCGAGAGAATAAAAAAAGACACATGTATGCTGACTCCATGTCTCTCCAGTCAATCGCCCTGCCAGAGACGCCATGCTGCTCCATCACGCCCTTACCGATCTCATTGAACCCGCGACTTCTTCGGGCCGTCTCTCCTCTCGCGAAACTACCACCAGCAAACACGAACGCCAGCAACGAGTCGAATTGCTCATCTCGCGTCTGGTTCGCTTCCACTGGGATCGCCTCCATCTGATGCGTGTGGCGACGACGTATGAAGAAAAGTACGGGAGGATGGTCGAGGAGGATATCGAGGAGGCGACCAGAGGCGATTTCAGAGAGTTTTGTCTTGCCCTGTGCCAGAGTGCGCGGTAGGCACAAAGTAGACTCGAATGTGTAAGATGCTGTAGAAGGTAATGTTACGGCTTGGGATGGCATAGGATATCAGCATGATTTTTTTTAATCGTCACATGGGCATCTGTTCCAGCTTTTTTTTTCTCTCCCCCAAACGCTGGAAGTATGAAGAAATGAGTTTAAAAAAAAATATGCAAAGCTTTATTCTACCATTTATCCTCGGATTCTTCCCCCTTGGTATCAACAACTGACGTGACCTAACCTAACCTAATCTATCCTGTCCTATACTGACCGACATATTTCCAATTCAACTGCGATACTTGAACGAGGCAAGACTCTGCGTGCGGTCTAAAAACGGCCATATATCCGCTTCTGGCAGCAAATTACTTCTCAGCCCATCACTTTGCTGCTGCTGCTGCTGTTGTTGTCCTCCTCCAGCCACCGCGGTACCAACAACACCACTCGACGCAGTCTCATTCCCACTGAAACCTGGTCTCTCGCTACCACCACCAGCTCTGTAACTCGCACTCGGAGTGAAAGAATACAAAGACGAGGGATTCGCATCAGCCCAGCGGAGGATGTTTCGACTTAGCGTAATGGGGCTTTCGTCTCCGCCACCTCCGTTACTATTGTTGTTGTGGCTGTTGTGGTAGGGCATGTCGTCTGCAAGGTCTTCTTCGTCGGAGAAAGGGAGGGTGGGCAGAGGGTCGGAGAGGTATGAGGATGATAGGAAGGGTTTGAGCGAGGTGGTGATGTTGTTACTATTGTTGTGTTGGAGGTGTGATGATGATGATGGCGGTGCTGCGGATGTGGATGGAGGGAAGATGTTGGTGGTGGTGGTTGTATTTGGGTAGGATAAGGCTGCAGTACCAATCGTGTTTTTTGCTGCGTTATTGTGGCTTTCGTTGGTGTTGGTGTTTGTCTTCGCCGTCGTCGTCGCATTGAGAGATGATAGAATCTCGCCCACTGAATCAGCTCCACCTCCTCCCTCTTCTTCCTCCACTCCCTTGTCCACATCTAATCCTCTCCTCATTCGATCCTTCTCTTTCTCTTTGGACTTGAGCTTATACCCTGCTTTCGCATACTTTTCCGGATACCGGATACGGAACCTGTCGCGCAAGTCTGTCGCATGTCTCGACCCAAAATCAAGGTCAGGGTCATCGCGCATAGAGTGCCAGATTGGTCCGTATTTCTCAAACCCCTTGAGCAGGTTCACGTCATCAGTCGCAGTGAAGGGCCGTCGGGGGCGACGTGCCGTTTTGGAAAAGGGCTCGTGGATACCGAGTTCGGAGAGATTGGGCAGTGCAGCAGTAGTTTTGGTGCTGCGTGTTGGTACTACTGTAGACTCGGAAGATGTAGAAGCAGAATTGATAATGTTATCCATGTTTTCCGTGTTCTTACCATGCCCGTGATGATGGGCATGCACTGCGTCTAGCGAGCGCCTGTCCTTTGTGTTGAACCTTGGCTGTCTAGGTTTCAAGCCCTCACCAGGACAGCAGACGCGAAATCGGTCCTTCAGGTCGACGGCGGTGCGATTGTTGAATGTGAAGTCTGGACTGTGCAATATCTTCTTCCAGTTTCCTATGCCGAATCTGCTTACACCTATAAGAAGGTCTTTAGTCTCTTGTTCAGACCACTTGGTTCGCTTCTTTCCACGCTTAACCTGAGTTTGGCCTGGAGCGCTTGTTTCCTTGTTCGGCAGTACATCACTCTCGTGGATGGCTACTGCTGTTGCACCCAGTGGAGCGCTCGGTGCTGTCGCCTGACTAATCGACCCATGTTCGCCATGTTGAGTACTTCTTCCCAGTTCCTGTGTAGCATTGTCAAGCAAGGCATGATCGTCCACATCTTTACTTCTCGGTTCTTCAAACAACGTGTCATAACCCCTCTCACCAGCAAAGGCATTCTTTTCCCCGGTAATGGGTGGAAATAACCTACCCTCGGGTGGCAAAGGCGGAGGCTGATGTAGACCCTGTAAGAGTGGCGGTATCCTAGGGCGTTTTGCCGTCTTCTTAGGAGGCTGCGGAAGTCTCGGAAGCTTGATTACCGACGGGCTGTATCCCGTGTTCTCGGGCTGCAAGAACTGCTGGTCTTGGTCCCATCGTTGCTTTGTGTGCTCGGGACTCTCGAGTAAGAGATCCACTAATCGTCCGCTAAAGGGAGTGGTAGACGAGGGAGCAAAGCTATTGGAAACAGACTGTGAAGAAAGCAGATTCGCCTCGTTGTTCAACACCTGGGCTATGGGAGCACTAGGCATGGCTCGCGCCGGATGTGTTTTGTCATGTGCTTCTCTCCGGACATCGTTTGCCTGGGTGTGGTCTGGCGACGACGAGTTCGCCAGTATCAGTGCTTTTGGCCGCACCAAAGTGGAATCCGCTGGGTGCGGTGGCCTCTGAGGGCTGGAGGAAGCAACGTCGGATGCATTCGTTGCGTACAGCATGCCACTCTGGCCGGAGAGGTCTAGCAATGCATTTAGTCGCGGCTCCATGATTGGAGAGTCGCTCGTGGACCCTATCGAAAGGGACAGACGCGAAGGCGTTCGCGTGACAAGGCCGTCTGCCAAGCGGGCGCTAACTAACGCGTCAATGCCGTCGTTGGTATATCTGCGACATGCTTGGGAATGCTGATTGGATGCATGGTTTCACAAGTATACAGCGCTTACTCAAATACATATGCAGGGCACTTGCACTTTACTTGCTGTTCTTAAAATGGGAATCGACTCCACGCCTAGAGTCAAGAGATGCAACGCTCATATGATACAAAGTTTGTACAGTCTATTGAGAGAGGTATCCATCGCTAACACAGTGTTATGGAGCTGTAGGGCCGAAAACTAATTACAGGCGCCAGAGCAACGCCAATCAATGCATGCAGCCTCAGCTTAAGAAGTGCCTGCGAAATAAGGTATCAGCACATTTCGTCTACGATATTCTCAAACCCATCCAATCAGACTCGGAGTGGTTTCGAATCCGTACCATTGGTCTTAGCAGCAACGTCCGCCATCTTAGTATCGGCGTGGACCTTGGCAAGGTACTCCTTGTTGCCTTCGGGAGTCGCCTTGATGGTCTCATCACCTGGGTTCCAGTTTGCAGGGCAGACCTAGGGGATCCAAGTTAGCATTCGCACATACATCTACATGCACAGGAAGGCAATATAGCAGACCCACGTACCTCGCCATACTTGTCTGTGAACTGGAAGGCATCAATCAGACGGAGTGTCTCGTCTACTGAACGTCCGACGGGAAGATCGTTGATGGTGATCTGTCGCACAATGCCGTTGGGGTCGATCAGGAAGAGTCCGCGTAGGGCGATACCCTCTTCCTCGATCAAAACACCATAGTCCTTGGCAATGCTGTGGTTCTTGTCGCTAAGCAGGGGGATGTTGATCTTGCCGAGCCCTCCATCCTTCTTGCTCGCGTTGGTCCAGGCAAGCAGACTGTACTCGCTGTCTGTGCTAGAGAAGACGACACTAGCGCCGCGGGCGGCAAAATCGGCAGCGCGATCACTAAAGGCAAGAATCTCAGTAGGACAGACGAAGGTCCAGGCCATGGGGACGAAGCCCAGGACCAGCCATTGCTTGGTGGATGTGTAGGCTGTCAAGCTGAGTTCTGGGCAGAGACTGTCAGTATGATTTCCTCCAAGGCCAGGTGGACATACCTTCAAATGTGCCATCGACAACAGCAGTGCCGGTGAACTGAGGAGCGGGCTTTTGTACCCGCGCCTTGGGTTGGTATGCTGAGTAGGCCATTGCTTCTAGCCGAGTTTTGCAAGAGAAGGGCGACGCGACACGGGATTAAAAGCGCTGGTAGAGACAGTGATTTGCGTCGAGGTGGTAGCACAAACAAATAGCAGTGATCGAATTCGGTGGAATCGGCGTTAACTCGGCTGGATGTCCAAAAGCGCAAATGGCGGTCGGCGATATGGTTATGTTTGGGGATATAGTCCGACGTCGGTTGGGGGGAAGTCGGAAGCAAAAACTTAGACAGACTGACGACTAGTTGCGATATGCCTGCAGGCGAAGTGGAATCGAGATACAAAGAGATCAAGGCGAAATTTAAGTCGAACAGTTGCGACAGATGTCAAAACGCGTAGTCCAAGCACTAGCCGTACTCAGCTAAGCGTCGACGTATGTAATTGCTATTAATCGGAGATATCCTGTATGATCATCAGAGCATATGCAAGTGCAGGCCTCTTATCAAGGGCTCGCCAGACGACTGGGCTGCTGTTGCTGACACACACATGGCCTGACATGTCATAGTTTCCAGAAAAAAAAACTCAGTTGCCCGGGTTCATCGGCATCTTCGGCGTCTTTTGTCAAGTTGCGTCAGGCCTCCGGTCATTGGTCCATCGCACACGCCTGGTCACGGGAGAACGCGTGAGCGCGGAACAAACGTGCCCAAGTGTCTTGGAATTTCATCACCGTCTCATGTACATTGAATCTCGGCTTGCACCTACGCCTTGAACCGCACGCAGTACTAGCACAAACTGTCGCAATGGACGCAACTACATCCGACGACGTTGCAGCATGCCTCTATTTCACAGCAGAGTCTGCCTCTATATCTTACATGTGTCCTTGAACCTTCTACGCAGCAACTCTCCATGCCTTGAGCGGTAGCGCTTGTATCCTCATTACCGCTGGCTTGATGTATCCCCAAAACGTCACTACTCCAATCAAAATGCACAGCATGTTGACAATGTAATATCCATCCGTCGTGACGTTGCACACGCCGCCGCCTTCTATGCATCGATGCTTCTCTGCTTCAAGAGCACACGAGAAAGGCTGCGTCACGAGGGGTCCTTTCAGGCCGGCCTTGGGAGTATCGGTAGGTGGTATGCATGTCGCCGAGGTGAATATGTCAACGGCCTTGAGAACAAAGTAGCGTGGGAATGTTCCGCCAAGGTTCGAGACTCTAGAAGCTTGTTAATCACAAATCAGAGTGGGGTGGTGAGGCGAGCTGAACTTACGTGGCGAGAAGAGTCATGTAAGTACCACCAATCAGCGGGTCTGAGATCTTTGCGTGGAATGCGCTGACGGCCACAAACATGACTGTGTTCATAAAAGTTGAAAGCACGTGCTCGGCAATGACGAGCAAGAGGAATCCGCTCGATGCGCCCCCAACTGGGAAGATGGATACGACAAACTGCGCGAAACCGGCGGCGACCAGACGTCCGACGAATGACCAGCACCAAATGTGCATTGGCGGGTATGTCTGGCACCATTTTCCAATGTAATAGCCTAGGAAAACCTCAACCGGAAAGTCGACCAAGATGACAAGCGACAGCTGCTCTTGCTTGAGACCCTTGTCCAGAAGCTTTAGACTCGTAACAGCATCGTTGGCCTGGAACCCAATCTTTGCAATCAGGTGGATGATGATGAAGCTCTGAATGTTCTTCAACTTTAGGATACCCCACATGCTGCGGTAGACTTCCCCGATACCATCCCCGTTCCTGTCGCGGTCTTCGCGCTTCATGACTGCCAATCCAAGGGTGACAATTAGGTAGGCCCAGCCCCAAAAGCTAAGATATCCATCTAGCTCCATGATACCCGTTTCTGCGGGAGTGGTGCGGAACCATCTGTTCGCAAAGTCTTTGGAGTTGAAGGCTAGGAACACCGTGTACGAAAGAAATTGGCCTGCGGTTAGGCCGACAGTTTGCGCAGTTGAAGCGTATGCAAGATTCTCCTTGGAAAGAAGGGTAAGTGCCCAGCCTAGTTGCTGTTAGTCTTGTCACTTGCAGTAATGAAAACGCCGCTTACCATCCACGGCAATATCCTGGGTGGCGCAAAGGAACACGAGCGCAAACCACCACCATGTGAAGTTCCAAACTCCGCTGTCCGTCTCGCCCGCCTCTTTCATCATGCGATTGATGTTGTTCCCTAACCAAATCATGGAAAATCCAGAAATGGTCTGAATAGGCAAGATCCAGCTTTTGCGGCGGCCGATAGTAGGCGACCACATCGCATCCACGATTGGACTCCAGAGGAGCTTGAGCGAATATGGGTACGCTGCGAGCGAAAAGACACCAATCGCTGCGTAAGAGACACTGTGCTTCAGAAGAAACGGCACGGAGCCATGAGCCAAGCCCATGGGTATGCCCTGAAGAAAGTATAGCAAGACCAGCAACAGAAAATTCCTCTGGTCCTTCTTTGAGAGCTCGAAGAAGCCCTTGGATGGCCCTTCATCTTCTCCCCCTAGGTTCGGTACTTCGTCATCGAGCGAGAAGTTGGAGTTGCCCATCAGCGACGCAGCCTGGCTCGACGGCGAAGTGCTATCGAAAGAGGCATGTTTGCGCCGATGTTCCAACATGACGCCGTTCATCGTCGCGGTCGTGTTCGCATCGCCGTTCTTCTTTTCCTTCAGCGAGTCGGTCGAGTCCTGCTCTCGGAGTACAGAACCACGATTCTTGGATCGCGAGCTTCGTTTGCTCATTTGTGTGCGTTGATAACCGGTTCGTGATCGACGAGGGGTAAGTAGTGGTAACCTCGCAGAAGATGTTGGTGACACAACTTGTCTGTGGGTAGCGTGGCTGATGTCAGGGATCAGGGACTAGGGGGGCCAAGGCCAAAGAGAAGATGCAATAGTCAAGATGCGGTCCTGTGTAGAGAGCGACTAGCGAAATAAAAAGTGAAGGTGTTACAAACAGCAGCACCAGTATATGCAAGAATGATCGCCGCGGATCTAGGGTGCGTATGGGCGGTTCAACCGTGTCCTCAATGAAAGGTTAAGAACAACGGAGCACTAGGCGAGCCGGGGCGTGTTCATGCCACTTGACCCCTGCTAACGCTTATTCACGTGCCAACGCGCCGAACCTTGACACGCGCGTTGGCAGCGTCGTCGTATCACTTGTACGCAACATTGCTCGGGTCCAGGATGGAGACGATTGAACAACTCGACGAGGATATTGGCGAACTGCACACTCGCATAGCCACACTCAAAGCCCAGCGTGCGAACCTGTCGTCAGTCCTCTTGTCACAACCCCACCTCGCAGCGCGTCTTGAGAACACGGACAAACGCAACAGATCCTCCGACAACGTTCAGCACATTATCGCCCAACAGTCAAAGCGGAATCTTGAAAATGTATATCGCGCATGCGCCGGCGTGACTGCTTACAAAGTCAAAGACCCGGATCCGCATGCAGTAAATGACGGCAACATCCTCGGCGTTAGCATTGATGTGTCTGTTGCTGAGAAATTCATTGAGACATACCATGTTCTGCTAAGCGTCAGAGACAAGGAGGGAAAGAAGCTCCTGAGCATTCACAAACACACAATTCCTCCATGCATACCACTTCAACAGTTGGCTACCAAATGGTTGCCGGGAAGCGGCAAAGATGAGGAGCATGATCCAGAGCAGGACTTGGTACGCTTTGGACGCCTACTGCGAAAAGAGCTTGTGGGTTGGAGTATGCGAGTTGATGCTGTCGGGAAGTTGAAAGAGGAGGCTGGGCTTATGAAGCAAAGACGGAGCAGTGAGGACTTGGGGAACGCACCAACGGGCAAGGTTTTGAACGCTTTCGCAAGCGATGATGACGCTAGCTCTGACATAGAGGGATCAGAAGACGAAGATGGAGGCCCGCGTATTCTAGATATCGAGGCTGATGCTGCGGTCAGACACATCACCATTACTTGGTCCGACAGGCGAACAGCTGCTATGAGCATTACCAAAGACGGCCGAATTGAAAAGGCAGTGTGCAGGATGAGAGATGGTACTCGGGATGCAGTGCTGGGAAAGAAAGCCATAGGACCGATTGGTGGGCTAGTGCGAAGACTGGCCTAGGCAGAGCAGAGGTACTGCAAGAATAATGCAATGTCGGATAGGCGAAACCCCGCAGAAACTGGGTTACCCCGGAGTCAGGTGTGTAAGGAGTTGGGTGTCCTCGTGACAACCTTGGATCACACCTTTCAACCGGACGGTCCTCTTATCAGTCGCGCGATTCCTATCATAATGCCTGCTTTCAATGACACGCACCACAATGAAGGTCGTTAGAGCTCGCGGGTGCATGCGGACGAGGGACGTCGGAACATAGATAACAGAAAAGACGGAAACCACCGAGCGATGCAACGTAGTTACTCATGTGCAAGGCCAGCGAGCAGCTGGCATGTGGGAGATATGCAAAACGAAAGCACCAATGCTCGCTATAGAAATCAAGCAATATACATTTCATGACTGTAAGATAAGGAACACCATGAATTGCAGGAAGAGCATGTCTTCGTCAGTCAACAGGTCACATGGCTGATATTAGAACAGAAGGGAGAATTGTTGCCCCAGGAAAGAAGTAACGAGGTAGAAAGAAGACGGAGCGTGCACGGGCCGTGGGTGACACCAGTCATTCTGTTCGTTTTGCTCGCCCACCCGTGTCTTTGCATTCTTCACTCACTCGTACTGTACATACTCTACATAGGTTGCAACAGCACAACCCACAATACCCCCGCCAAGGTTCCCGCCTGCCCCACAATACTTAGCAAAGCCTCGCCAAAGGCCAAGGTTTCCTCAGCGCGTGCCATGGAGCGTAGCATTCCTTCTGCTGCAGGCACCTCAGAAAGAAGCATCGCGTGCCTCTCCTCAAAAGGATGGCCCATTCGAGCCGCTGGAGCCCGAGATATGCAACGTTACGAAATTGATCCTCCCGTCTCTCGTCTTTCGCCTTGCACTGCGGCTAAATTAGGCTAACCGTCCGCCCTAGCTGTCGAACATTCGCTCGTTTCTGCGATACGCTGCCGTTGTTTTTGATCGGTTTCCGTGCTATTCCCATCGAGCGCAAGCGTCGCTGCGCACTATCAGCGCCCAACGCGTGCGATCAGATGGTTCAGCGGCTTGACATATCCACGCGCGCGGGAGATGCGCTCATGTGGGGACTTATCTGCACCTTCTTGAGCCCTGGTCAAAAATCCCCTGTCTGGCTCCGAGTCAGACCATGTCTGCTATTTTGCTTGTGGCGCGAGTTCTCATCTATCCATCCCGGCTCCGCTGGCACCCGACCTTATGGAGCAAGCCAAGTCAAAAGCATCAGTATGTGGTATCAGTTCACATGACTTTGCTACCAGGCGCTATACTTGACGGATCCCACTGCAAGGTTCCACCCACACCACCAATCGAGAGCATGAAGCTGCCGCTACAGAGTGGACGAGTAGCAATCTCTTGCGTGCCGCGGTTGAACTGATTCTATGTCGTATCTCGACGTTGCACATCGCCATTGCACTTGGGCTATGAGGAGTGTAAGAGGTTTCACATACCACACCCACGCAAAAAACCACAATCATGAAATTCTCATGCTTTCTTCCCTTCTAGGACTGCGGATGCTTCAGTGTCTTCTTTAGCCGAAGGGCCGTTCAACGTCTCATACCAGCACTCCTAGTGCAACGGGCAAGAGACCACCGAATCCGGAAAATCGGTAGGCCTTCATCACGACAATGAAAAGTAATGCAATCTTCTGTTCACGCAAAATATAACAATCCTGGCGGCTGTTTCGTGTGTTCAAGTTATTATAAGCGTAGGATGGCCCGGCGCCTAATACTTCGTTTCGTGGACAGAACGCCTGTACCCGTCCGTCTCCGGATCATATCCGTTTATACCTAGTCGGCAGTTCTCCATGCCGTTAACCGTTTCTCGGACGTCTTTCCAAGACTGGGACTAATGCTTCCTGTAGAACACGCACGCGCGAGCGCTAGCCTCACGACCTTCACTATGCAGTGCTGTCGGCGCGTGGACGAGGATATGTAACCCATCGACTCTCAACTCTGCCATCTTTGCACCCTCTTCTTCTATCTTCTCATTGTAACATTCCTTTTGGAGAGATTGCGTGGTATCCACTGACCCATCTCTTGTTCTTTGCAAGGTCTACTGACCCTTTTCATTCATTAGCACATTTGCTACACCCTAGCAGCTGCACACCAATTTCTGTCTTTCTTCCAGTATAAGTTCTTGAGGGCTGGACCCTTTTTGTGATACACTGTCGACAAGACTACTCAAGCCTCCACTTAGACCTTGACTACGGTACTGAGCCGAAGCCACTTCCGTACCTGCACTAGCCTCCGCCTCCGCCACAGCCACGTAGCACAACGTAGCGCGCCACTAGCGACATCTTACCATGCGCCTCACCAACTTGCTCTTGGGAGTAACATCCTTACTTCACCACTCCAGAATTACAAAATCCAGCCCAATTCCGCAGACCGACAATAATAACATGACTTATGCAGCACCCGGCTACAGGAATGTGGCTTACTTTGTCAATTGGGTTCGTTGCCCTTGGCACATCTACGGCAGATGTACGTGCTGACAACCCCCGCAGGCTATCTATGGTCGCAATTACAACCCACAAGACCTTCCAGCCGAGGAGTTAACCCACGTTCTCTATGCATTTGCCGATGTTAGGGACACGGGTGAGGTTTTCCTGACAGACACTTGGTCCGACACCGACAAGCACTACGCAAATGACTCGTGGAACGATGTGGGAACTAACGTCTATGGATGCGTCAAGCAGCTATTTCTCCAAAAGAAGCGTAATCGTAAGCTGAAGGTACTTTTGTCGATCGGAGGATGGACCTACTCTTCTCATTTTGTAACACCTGCTTCGACAGCGGAGGGCAGAGCAAAGTTTGCTAGCAGTGCTGTTGATCTCTTAGCCAACATTGGTTTCGATGGCCTTGATGTTGACTGGGAATATCCAGCAAACGAATCTCAGGCAAATGACATGGTTCTCCTTCTCCAGGAGACCCGTCGAGCACTAACAGCCTACTCGAATGAGCATGCCAACGGCCAACATCTTCTTTTGACCGTTGCATCTCCTGCAGGCCCAACCCACTACAACGTAATGAAGCTCAAGGACATGGACCAGTACCTTGACTTCTGGAATCTGGTATGTACCGCTGGTTCAAAATAAAGTTAGTGAAGCTAAGACAAGCATCAGATGGCCTATGACTATTCAGGATCATGGGACACCAACGCAGGACAGCTAGCCAACTGGGCACCGTCCTCTAGCAACCCAGCCAGCACCCCTTTCAGCACCACCAAAGCTCTCAACGATTACATTGCTGCCGGTGTTCCCGCCTCAAAAATCGTTGTTGGGATGCCACTTTACGGTCGCTCCTTTGCCAACACCGATGGTCCCGGTAAACCTTTCCAGGGAATAGGTCAAGGCACTTGGGAAGCCGGCGTCTACGACTACAAGGCACTGCCACAGGCTGGCGCACAAGTCTATACGGACATGCAGATAACGGCTAGTTGGAGTTACGATCCTAACACTAGACTCATGATTAGTTACGACACGCCTGAGATTATTGCTGCGAAGACCAAATACATCCGTGACAACGGACTTGGTGGAGGCATGTGGTGGGAGAGTTCGAGTGACAAGAAGGGAGATGAGAGTCTGGTGTCTACGGTATGTTTTCGAAGGCTCCAACACACATGCAACCTAAAAGCGTGGATACTGACATTGGATACAGTTTGTCAAGACTATTGGAGGCACAGGTGCACTTGACCAATCACCTAATTTGCTCAGCTTTCCTGCGAGCAAATACGACAACTTGCGGGCGCAGTTTCCGAACAACTAGACATCTAGCTATGCGCTCTCCCCTCTTTATTAGCGTGGACGCAAGGTTAGCGAACTCTTTTGGTGTGCTGCAACTCTTGGGTTGGGCTGAGTGTTCCAATTGAGTTGGATCCTCAGTCTTGTTCCTACTTTCCGACCGTTCTTGATGAACGTTTTTGGAGGGGTGTACTTTTTCTTCGCCTCGTTCGTTCTTTTATGCCTCTGTGCATACAACTGTCGTTTTTGGCTATACACCATGATACACATATGTTGCTTAGAGTGGTCTTTGCTTTTTTTTTTTTGCGGGGGGATTCTATAGACAGGAGAGGGCTTATAGATTACGGGGCGCATTGACAGGTTGGTTTGTACATATTCTGAGCGGCCAAGTACACGAATGGACGACGTTTTTTTTGTATGGTTGCATGAGTTTGATATTGCTTTCCTTGAGACGAGTTGTTCGTGTTTGTATGGACATTGTAGTGTATCCCTGGATTTTCCATCCGAAGTTTGATGATTTGTTTCTTTTTCGGGGGAAAGATGAGTGTATAGCGTAATGTCGTACATGAAAAAAAAAAGAGATAGAATCATAAGATTGCAGCATCGAGTTGAAGCGATCCTGACCGAATCATGGCAATCCACGTCGAGAAAGTTTAAATCTACAAAACAAAAAATAGAAGTAAAAAATTGATGATAATAATCAACACTTTTATACAAAACTACAATGCTTTCCCAGTTTCCTCGGCGGCACTGAGATCAGAAACCTCAATCTCTGATTGAGCACCGAGTCTGCGCTTCTTGAGCACGTTTTCGATGAATGCCTCGCCTGCCTTGTAGCTGGAGCGCACCAGGGGCCCCGAAGCGCAGTACAAGAAGCCCATGTCGAGGGCGCGCTGGCGCCAGAGTTCGAATTTGTCGGGCGTGACGTATTCGTGGACGGCCATATGGCGCTTGGTGGGGCGCATGTATTGGCCAAAGGTGACGACGTCGACGCCGTTTGCGCGGAGTTCTGGGGTTGAATAAAGTCAGTTTGAGGGGCTTGTTGTTTTTTGTTTTTGAGTGGTGTGGGATTTGGTTACATACCTCGTAAGGCGTGCCAGACATCCTCCTCGGTTTCTCCCAGACCCAGCATCATGCTCGTCTTGGTGATGAGCTCTGGTTGAGCCTCCTTTGCAGACCTCAGCACATCCAGACTCTGCCTAAACTTGGCCCTTCGGTCTCGCACAAAGGGCGTAAGGCGCTCGGTGGTCTCGATGTTGTGCGCAAAGACATCGACACCACTTCGCGCAACTACCTTGGCCATTTCCAGATTACCACCGTAATCTCCGCCCAGCAGTTCGACGAGCTGCGTGGGGTTCTTTTGCTTGATCTTCATAATCGTCTCCGCAATGTGGTGTGCGCCCGAGTCTGCGAGATCATCGCGATCCACGACAGTGATGACAACATATCCCAGGCCCCACCTCCGCAATGCTTCGGCCGTGTTCTCAGGCTCGTGTGGATCTAGTGGGGGAGGCGCCTTGGATGTCTTTACAGCGCAGAAGCGACATCCGCGCGTGCATGTGTCGCCCATGAGCATGATGGTCGCCGTCGCCGCACTCTTTGAGCTGCCGCCCCAGCAATCGGAGATGTTGGGACATCTTGCCTCCTCGCATACCGTAGCTAGGTTCAATCCTCGCAGGTCCTTTTTGATTTGCTTGTAGTTTTGGTTCGCGTTGGACGGAATAGGTGTTCTCAGCCACTCGGGCAGTCGTGTGATGGTCTTTTTGCGCCCCTCCGGGCCTACTTGGACCGTCTTGATCTCGTATGCCTCGGCAGGGGAGAGTGGCGCATTGGGGTTTACAAAGTCGCCGAACGAAGGACCAGCATTCAAGCTATCGCTAAAAGAGGTCGCGGGCCGTGAGCGCTTTGCGTGTGCTTCTGAGGCTGGTGGTTGTGGCGCATCGGAGGTTGTGGCGAAGGATCTCAGCGGTGTTCTCGAGCGTGGGACTGCCTTTAATGTGGACGTGGAGGAAGATGTGAGGAGACACCGTGATCGTGATATCGAGGCAGCCATTGTGCCGTGTTGCGCGCTATGCCAGGTTGAAAGAGAAGTGCAAAAGTGAAAGAGCTGAGTAAAAGTCGATATAGTCAGAGCCTTGAATACCCGCACCGCATGCGGTTGCGGATTCCGGGCGCCAAGCCACTCGAGGCATGCAACAGCAGCAGCCCACACGGCCACATCCCTGCAGGTGCACTCCCGCCCGGTCAAGCCCATCTTTAACAACGTCGCCAATTCGAGACGCCCCGACGACGACATAGCCATATCTCGCTACCCGCCTGCAGCCCCCCTCAATCCGCGCATTCCAATTGCTGGCCGGCGCTTGGTCACCTTTACTATACCCCCCCGTCACAAAGGCCACGTTAAGGCGGAGGAAGAGTGGGACAGGTTTATACATCCACGCCTAGGAGAGCTAGCACTCGGTGCTGCACCCAACCACCATGGACAAGAAGCACGAAGATGCGGGCGGCGTGGCGCAAATCGACAAGACGTCCGTCTTCCAAGAAGGTAGGGCGTTCTACACTCGCATTGCAAAAGTAGCGGGGGGAAGCGTTGCGCAGTACAAGCTGACGTTGCACTCCAGCACGAGTATTCAACCAGAGCCCTATCTCGCCCAGGAAATGTAGAGTGATCCTGACCAAGCTGGCACTCCTGCTCTTCACCGGCGAGAGCTGGGGACGACAAGAAGCCACGACCCTCTTCTTCGGCATATCCAAGCTGTTCCAGAACAAAGATGCCTCGCTCCGCCAGATGGTCTACCTGGTCATCAAGGAGCTCGCTAGCTCTGCTGACGATGTTATCATGGTCACCTCTTCGATCATGAAGGATACGTCTGTTGGCAGCGACGTAGTCTACCGTCCAAATGCCATCCGCGCCCTCTGCCGTGTCATCGACGCTTCCACTGTCCAGGCCATTGAGCGTCTGGTCAAGACATGCATTGTCGACAAGAACCCTTCGGTGGCCTCGGCTGCCCTCGTCTCCTCATATCACCTCCTCCCCGTCGCAAAGGACGTGGTTCGAAGATGGCAGTCCGAGGCCGCAGAGGCCGCCTCTGGAAGCAAGTCGGGTGGTGGATTCTTGGGTGGATTTGGAGGAGGCTCACATACCGCTCTCCAGGCCAGCACAAACTACATGACACAATACCACGCCATTGGACTGCTGTACCAAATGCGCTCCGGTGACAGGATGAGTCTGGTCAAGATGGTACAGCAGTACTCCGCTGCTGGCGTTGTCAAGAGTCCTGCTGCTACTGTCTTGCTCGTTAGATTGGCCGCTAAGCTGGCTGAAGAGGATCCAAACCTCCGAAAGGTGCGATACTTGACATACAATACAACGACCCTGCTGACCGTGTTGCTAGCCTATGATGCAGCTGCTCGATGGCTGGCTGCGTCACAAGTCCGAGATGGTCAACTTCGAAGCTGCAAAGGCCATCTGCGACATGCGCGACGTTACCGATGCCGAGCTCGTACAAGCTGTTCATGTTCTCCAGCTCTTCCTCACGTCCCCCCGCGCCGTTACCAAGTTCGCTGCTCTTCGCATCTTGTCCCAAATGGCTTCCTTCAAGCCCGACGCCGTACGATCGTGCAACCAGGATATCGAGTCACTCATCACCAACTCGAACCGCAGTATCGCGACTTTTGCCATCACAACGCTCCTTAAGACGGGCAACGAATCGTCGGTAGACAGGCTAATGAAGCAAATCACAGGCTTTATGGCTGAGATCACAGACGAGTTCAAGGTGACCATTGTGGAGGCTGTCCGAACTCTAGCCCTCAAGTTTAAGTCCAAGCAGTCTGGATTCCTTGCTTTCCTTAGCGGCATTCTGCGTGACGAAGGTGGCTACGAGTTCAAGAGAGCTGTTGTTGAGGCAATCATGGACCTCATTCGATTCGTTCCAGAGGCCAAGGAGGACGCGCTTGCAACGTTGTGCGAGTTCATCGAAGACTGCGAGTTTACTAAGCTCGCTGTGAGGATTTTGTTTGTTCTCGGACGCGAAGGCCCTTCAACGCCTCACCCCACCAAGTATATCCGCTACATCTACAACCGTGTCGTTTTGGAGAATGCCATTGTTAGAGCCGCTGCAACCTCCGCCCTTGCCAAATTTGGTGTTGGTCAGAAGGACCCTGAGATCAAGAAGTCGGTCCACGTCCTCCTTACCCGTTGCCTCGACGATGTCGATGATGAGGTCCGAGATCGTGCTGCATTGAACCTCCGATTGATGGACCAGGAGGATGACGATATGGCCATCAGCTTCATCCGTAATGACTCCATGTTCTCACTACCGGTTCTCGAGCACCAGCTGGCCATGTACGTCAGTTCAGATTCCCGCGACAACTTTGAGACTGCCTTCGATATCACCAAGATCCCTACCGTATCACGCGAGCAAGCAGATGCGGAAGATCTTACCAAGAAGACCGAAGGCGCCATTCCAACACTCAAGGCGCCCAGCGCTGCGAAACAACCTTCAAAAGCGGGAGCAGACGCTGCTGCGAATGCAGCCTCGAACGCGCAAAAATACGCTGCCGAATTGCAAAAGATTCCCGAGCTGGCAGCCCATGGAGGTGTACTCAAGTCAAGCGACGTTGTCGAGCTTACCGAATCAGAGACCGAATACGTCGTTACTGCCGTCAAGCACATTTTCAAGGACCACATTGTCATCCAGTACGACATCAAGAACACCCTCGAAGATACAGTCCTGTTGGATGTCGAGATGGTTGTCACTCCGGAAGACGACGGCGATGTTCAACTAGAGGAAGAGTTCGTCATCCCAGCACCAAAGCTTACTACAAACGAGCCAGGCACAGTCTACGTGTCCTTCAAGCGCCTTGAGACCGAGTCGCAGTTCATTGCTGCAAGCTTTACCAACGTACTCAAGTTTACAAGCAAGGAGATCGACCCGAGCACGAACGAGCCGGAGGAGGGCGATGGCTACCCAGATGAATACTCGGTTGAAGATCTTTACCTCACTGGTGCCGACTATGTTGTACCGGCGTATGCTGGCAGCTTCGACAACGTATGGGAGCAGTCGAACAGTGACTCAGCGACCGAGACTTTGCAGCTGGGTAACATGAAGAGCATAGCAGGTATGTTGTCTCCTCATTTCTCAAAGTTCCTCACTAACAGCCGGCAGACGCGACCGAACAACTTACCAAGACCCTGTCTCTCCAACCATTGGAAGGCACCGATGTTGCCCTCTCGACATCAACACATACCCTCAAACTCTACGGCAAGACCATTACAGGTGGCAAGGTCGCTGCTATGGTACGAATGGCGTTTAGTGCAAAGACTGGTGTGACGATGAAGATTGATGTAAGAAGCGAGGAGGAGGGTGTTGCGGCTCTGGTCGTAGGTAGTGTAGCGTGAGCTATGGCTCGAAGCATGCATGTTTAGTTCCGTGTATTGAAAGCGCAAAAGGTCAATTGGGGCTATCTAGTAGACTTTTTTGGTTTGCATATCAGATGATTATGAAGCAGATGATTCTCTCACACGTATTCCCCTGCACTTCTTTTTATCTGTCCCTGCCGTACTGCAATTCCACTTGCCGTAGAATAGCGGTTTACGATTCAAGAAATTGAATAGCGCTGTTCACAATGTCTCGTATCTGCTTCCACCGCGTGATGAGCGTCTCTCTCTGGCCCTCCATCACCTTTAGTTCAGCCTGTTCAGCATCCCGTCCGAGACGAAGCGCCTCGACATCCTCGATAACGTCGACAATCTTCCGCGAGTACTTTGTCAGCACACCAGCCAGATACTCGTCCAAGCGAGCCTGATCCCTCGCCCCATCGTCGTCGCCACTAATAAACGCCGCATACCTCTTTGCATCCAGCACCAGCATCCTGAGCACCGCCTGCGTCCGATAACACACCGTCTCCTCTTTGCCCGCTCCAAAAAGCGTGTAGTTTGCATAAAACCCGTCTTCCTTTAGCGCCGCGACTTGGTCTGTGTCGAGGAGGGGAAGCAGCAAGGGGTCGAGGGGAATAGCATCATGTTTGTTTTCGCGGGGCAGGATGAAACCGTACTCTGTTAGCAAGAAGTCGTTCGAGTGCGAGCCGTACGTGACGAAGACTTCTTGGCCGGCGGCGTAGGCCCGGTCTGCCGTCACGCTGTAGCCGGTCGCTGAGTGCTGGGGGTCGCAGCCCGAGTCGGAGTGGTTGAAGTAATCGGTAAAAGGGCACATGCAGTAGCAGTCGTCGGCAGTGAGTTTGGCGCGCCGCTTGGGAAGGGAAGGGTGGGCGTTGGCGAGGTCTGGGTAGGACCAGTAGAAGGTTCGCGTGTTGACGATGAGCCAGGTGTAGGTGTAGGTTTCCCTGTCGATGCCTGGGTTGTGCGGCGCGATGCTGGTCCAGTCTCGCTCAAGGTTTTGGATTTGCTTGGTTAGCAGCGTGTGTGCGGCGGGAGGGAGTAGGGCCTGGAGCGGTGCTGGGTAGTAGATTGGCATTGTGGCTTTGAAGTCAGAATGCGTGGGCCACACGTTTTGCCACAGCGCGTAGTCGTGTTCTTTGCGGCCGGTGTACCAGAGCGCGAGGGAGAAGGCTAGTTTGCCGTGAACAGTCATGGTATCTGGTAGCTTGAGACTGTGTATGCTGGGAAGGGCGACATGTACCAATGACTTGTTGGATACGTGGACCAGCTTGTCTCCTTTCTTGATGATTTAGCATCGTTTTATCTCAGAGATGAGGTAACGGAGTCACAATAAAGAGGAACTGACTTTGATATCTTGAGCGGCTACAATACCCATTCCTCGACCCTCGAATCGGGCTGGCGCAACTTTGTTGATTTCGACGCCATTTGACTGCGCCCACGAGACGAACTCAGTGTGGTTGGAGCCAGGGTCGAGGGCTGCCGCCATGACTGTGTTAGAGGTTGATGGTTTTCTTGATGGTGATGCCATTCTCATAGAGCAGAGCAGTGTGTCTATCTATCTTACCAATCACTTTCGTCAGTGAAGTGCTTTCCGTTTTTGGTCTGAGAGAAGTTTTGTCTTTTAACCTGCTGCCAGTAAAAGTCAGAAGAAATCGTTTAGATCGATGCTCTACTACTCACTGCACACCTCTCTCAAACTAGCCCAGGTAAACCAGAGCGTTTGCTGCAAGAATGTGTTCAGGCACTGTTTGCAGATGAGTTGCAAACGAGGCGTAGAAATAGCGTGCTCGATGTGGCTGGTGATTGTGGCGCACACTATCGATAAGAGGACCTACATCATGACATGCATCTGAAGCTCGCGGGATGGCAGCCATAAGCCGGAGACGCCCCAATGGCTAAACACGTGCGGATACAACAGCTCCAGAAGCTGACAGCCAAATCAATTCCTCGGATACCTTCACATGGACAATCGTTCCGATGCTTCTCAGTCCTCAATCGCCCTCCGCCAAACTACGAGGGCCACATCCCGTTGACGCGCATTGAGCGACTGGGTCTTGCACTGGGATCAGGAATTGGCAGTTTTCTAGACCCCCGAAGAGGAGGTGAGACATCTGAGATTCAGGCACAAAGAAAACTCTTTATTCTCCTGCTTACGAATTTCCAGACCTCATCGCATCTTTCGGCGAAGCCACCGCACAACCGTACTTCATCTACAAACTGCGCGATCGCATGCTGCTGAACCCCACGGGCCGACGCATCCTGCGCGACCGTCCACGCCTGACGTCTACTTCGCTCGATATACCGCGCCTGCGCAAGCTCCCGCCAAACACAGTGGGCTACGCATACGCCGCATGGCTCGATCGCGAGGGCGTCTCGCCTGACACCCGGGCGTCGGTGCAATACATCGACGACGAAGAGTGCGCATATGTCATGCAGCGGTACCGCGAGTGCCACGATTTCTACCATGCACTAGTCGGGCTGCCCGTCTTCCGCGAAGGCGAGGTAGCCCTCAAGGCATTCGAGTTCGCCAACACGGGATTGCCCATGACGGGCCTGGCTGTGTTCAGTGCGTTTACGCTCAAGAAGGCCGAGTGGCGCCGCTTCTGGGACATCTACGGCCCGTGGGCGACGAGGAACGGCGCGCAGAGCGACGATGTGATTAACGTTTATTGGGAGGAGGAGCTGGAGACCGACGTCGATGAGTTAAGAACGAGGCTGGGCATTGAGAAGCCGCCGGATCTACGGGCCATGCGCAAGGCGGAACGGGAGGCGCGCAAGAGAGAAAAGGAGGGTAGAGAACACATGGCGCGCGTGGTGTGAGTTGGTTCTCTGTATAAGTTACTGTATAACAATCACTAGCATAAGATGCAATGTTAGGCCCTTCATAGGACAGATATGGGACCGCGGACAAGAGACTATTTGCCAGTCATGAAACCAAGCTTTTTGCTCATCAATCATCTAAACCCCATATCTAGTGTAGCAGCTCTTCGTCTAAACTACGCATTGAGAATGCAAAGCATCCAAAGCCCATAACCATGTCGTTAAACTGTTTAAAAAAAATGCCATCGCTCCTCATGTAATCCAAAAGCAACAAAAGAACAAAGTAACCCGGATTTTTTTCTCTTCTTCCTCTACAACTGAGTCAAAAGACCTTGGCTCTCGAGCAGAAGCACAATCTGGTGAACCGCTGTCCTGACATTGCTGACTGACAGGTCGACAGTCAGGTCAGGGTTGGTGGGGGTCTCGTACGGGTCGTCGACACCAGTGAAGCCCTTGATTTCACCGGCGCGCGCCTTGGCGTAGACACCGCGCTTGTCGTTCTTCTCGGCATACTCGAGCGGGGTAGCAACGTGAATGAGGTAGAAGGATCCGTACCTCTCGACGGTCTGACGGGCTGCCTTTCTTGAGTCCTCAAAGGGCGCAATGGGGGCAACAATGGCTGCGGCACCAGCCTTGGTGAGCTCCGACGCGACAAAGGCAATGCGGGCAATGTTCTTGTCACGGTCCGATCGGCTGAAGCCGAGCTCGCTAGAAAGCTCACTGCGGATGGTTTCACCGAGGAGGAGAGAGACGGAGCGGCCGCCCTGTTGGTTCAGAGTGACGTTGAGAGCGCGAGCAATAGCGTCCTTGCCAGAGTTCTGGTAACCCGTCAGGAAGACGGTGAAGCCCTGTTGGCTACGAGGAGGGTGGGACTCGCGGAGCACGCGCACGACCTCGGGGTAGGAGAACCACTCGGGAATCTCCTGGCCGGTTCGGAGACGCTTGCGGAGTTCTGAATGCAACGATTAGTAATTTGAAGCATATACGCTAAGATTGCAGGAGAACATACCAGTTCCGGAAATGTCAAGAGTCCTGACGCCCTGCTCAACCTCGTTCTTGGGCTTGTACTCATCTGACTCGGGGAGGTAGGTCATCTGAAGGAAGGGTACAACCTCGATGCCGAGCTCGTCCCTGTACTTCTCGACGGCGTCCTGGGCGTCGTATGGGCCATAGAAATCAACGCCCTTGGAGTTCTTGCCTGGACCAGCATGGTCACGACCGACAATGAAGTGGGTAGCACCATGGTTCTTGCGGATGATGGCGTGCCAGATAGCCTCACGGGGACCGGCCATACGCATAGCAAGGGGCAGGAGAGCGAGCACGGCCATGCCATTGGGGTAGCGGGGCATCAGCGCCTGGTAGACACGGACACGGGTGAAGTGGTCAATGTCACCGGGCTTGGTAAGACCAACAACAGGGTGGATGAGGACGTTTGCCTGGCGGGCACGAGCAGCGCGGACCGTCAGCTCACGGTGAGCACGGTGCATGGGATTCCTCGTCTGGAAAGCAACAACCTTGGACCAGCCAAGCTTGTCAAAGTGCAGACGCAGCTCCGCGGGTGTGTAGCGGAGGCCGACATAGTCGTAGTGCTCCAGGCGGTCGATGGCCTCGACCTTACCACCGACATAGTACTCCTTGACCGTCTCGTAGAGGTACTTGATGGCGGGGTGGGCGGTGTCGTTGTCCTTGTCAAAAACCTCCCTGGCCTCCTTCTCCTTGTCTGGCTGGTACACGTCGTCGACAGTGAGGATGGCGAGATTGCGGTCGTCGCGGAAGTCACGGAGCGCAACGCGGGCGCCCTGCTTGAGGCCGACCTCGTCGATGGTCTCCTTGGAGACATCGAGGCAGATGGGGATGGAGAAAAGGTTGCCGTCGGCAAGACGGTTATTGGCCACTACGCCGTCGTAGTCCTTCTGGTTCATGAAACCTGCATGATGCTGTCAGGTACCGTGCTGGTGCAGACAAGACAAACAGGGCAAACGCGAGGGGCAATGTTGCATGCCCCTCGCCTACTTGCCCCGCGGTATGACGACTTACCCTCCAATGGCGAAAAACCTCCGTTCAGAATGAGTTCCAAATCGCACAACTGCCTCTCGGTGAGAACAACTGCGGGAAGCTTCTCAGCCTCGTCGAAGAGCTCCTTGCGCCGGGGCGCATCGCGCGCAATCAGGTCCTTGAGGACGCCGCCTGCAGTAGACATCCCTCGTCAGCGTCCATCACGACTTTTTTGTTTTATCTGGTTCAGCAGCAGAACCACAGAGCAACTAACCATGGGGTGGGTTCGCCATTTGCGTAGAAGACGTGAGGGGTAGGATAATCCTGGGGCAGAAATTTGCGGGATGATGCGACAAGATCTGGGAGGTTGTTCCTGACTACTTATATCGAGCCAGAGGGCTTCTGAACGTCTGGGTCACTCAAAAGAAAGATGCGCGACTGGGGAGCAGAGAATGGAAACGGGCACAACGTGCTTTTTATTCTACGGGTACTTCAGGCTCCATATGCCTGTTTGTTGACCATGGCTCCTCTGGATTTTCTCTACTGCAGAGACTAGGCTACAAAGCGGGTGTTTTGTATGGGTCGGCAGATCTTGGAACCGATTGCGCAATTTCGCGCGATGCTTGAGCCTATCGCACTCGCTGCTCCCGCTATGTAAAGTAACAGGAGTGACGTGAGAGCGGAGCCAAAAGGCCCACGCAAACCTCCGTCTCGACTTCGCATCCTCTACGAGAACGACAGCTTGCCCGCGATTGGGGTAAGTAAAGCATTGCAGGGCCCACAGACAGGCAGCATCCGCGCTTACCCCCACACCCTTTTCCGGATCACTTGCTTGGGCTATGCCCATTGTTGCATGGTACGACGGCGAACAATGATTAAGCTCGGCCATATAGTGTTCGGCCACATATAGTGATCGGCCACCTTGGCCGCCCACCACAACGCGTGACTCTCGTCCATATTCTCAACACCGCACATCCAAAATGGATCCCCGTGAGCTAGCTATACAATCTGCTATTGGAGATTTGAATTCTGGTGTTTTTACTAGCCAGCGCAAGGCTGCTCAGGCCTATGGTGTTCCGCGATCTACACTTCAAGAACGTCTCCAAGGCCGACAACCCAATGCGATAGCTCATCAACACCAGCAGCGATTGACTCCAGAACAAGAGCGCTTTCTAGTAGAGTGGATACTCGAAGAAGACTCACGCGCACAGCCGCCATCTCATCCACGCGTCCGAGAAATGGCTACTAGAATCCTGCACATGAACGGCGACTACCAGCCACTTGGGCAACTATGGGTATCTCACTTCGTCGCCCGCAACCCACGCGTCGCATCGATAGTCGGCCGAAAGATCGAGAGCGCACGTACTACTGGCGCCAACTACGAGACTATAAAAGCTTTTCTTGAGCTCTTCGAGCGTACGCGTATAGAGTTAGGCATACAGTATGAAGATATATGGAATATGGACGAGACTGGTGTAGCGCTAGGGGTATGTACGAACGCTAGAGTGCTCGCAAGCTCTTCAAAGAAGAAAGCTTATGTCAAGTCTCCAGAGGATCGCGAGTGGGTATCGATTATTGAGACCGTCTCCGCCACAGGCGCCAAACTCCAGTGCCTAGTCGTCTTCAAAGGCAAGCATCTTCAGACTACGTGGTTTCCAACTGCTGGTACACCAGACTGGCTATACACTACCTCCGAGAATGGGTGGACGTCGAATCTGATTGGATCTGAGTGGCTACAGCGGATTTTTATACCAAATACTGCGCCTGCTAGTGGTGGATATCGACTACTCCTTCTTGACGGCCATGGCTCCCACACGCCTATCGACTTTATGTGGCTCTGTAAGGTGAACAAGATTCAGCTACTGTATCTTCCTGCGCATGCCTCTCACTTGCTACAGCCGCTAGACCTAGCTCCTTTCTCTGTACTCAAGTCTCGCTATCGTGATCAGATTCAAGCTCTCTCAGCACTTGATGACGCAGCGCCAGTAAAGAAAGAGCGCTTTGTTGTATCGTACAATAAAGCTAGAGCAGAAGGGCTATCAGAGCGCGTGATTAGAGCTGGCTGGAAGGCTGCTGGGCTCTGCCCATACAACCCAGACGCTGTGCTACTCTCGTCCCAAGTAACTGGCCGACCAGTTACTCCACCAGCAGCCAGCCAGCCATTAGCTATATCAGAACAAGGCTTCTGTACTCCTCAAAGCTCACAGGCTCTACGTAAGGCTCAGCAGCAGCTACTATCATCAGAATTTCTCTCGCGAAGCACTCGGCTTGTGCTAAGCAAGGCAGGCAAGGCTATTGCAGAGGCAAATACTAGAGCTGCTCTACTCACAGCTGAAAATCAACGACTTAAATATCAACTAGATAGATATCAGACTACTCGCGTACGAAAGCGAGTTCAAGTTGATCCAAATGAACGCTTTAGTAACGTTGAAAGTATCAAGGCTGCTATTGACCGAGCAGCAGCTCTACAGGCACAACAGACAAGTATTTCAGCAGAAAAAGAAGCAGAAAAGGCAGCAATAGCAGCAGCAGCTCTTACTCTTAGCTCTATGTGTACTGAGTGGCAAATGTAATTGTCGTTGTTGAGAAAGTCGCGAATCTAAACTGTGTCATGGGGTGGCCAAGGTGGCCGACCACTATATGTGGCCGAACACTATATGGCCGAGCTTATACGTAAACTCGTTTGATTCATAAAGGAGCTCCGTTGGCTCGTACATCGGTGGTATCTCGGTCCCAACTGTACACAATCGGCTCTGAAAGCCGTAAACCGGACTGTCCCAGACTAGCCCAACACCAAAATCCATGCTATGCCCAACTCAAACAAAACCCAAACGCCGATGCTAATGCAGACTCAAGAACGAACAGAAAATGTAAATGCCCAGGACAAACATACTAGACCGCCAGGGAGACTTCTTGCAGCTTGTTGGCAAGATCCTCGTTCTGTCGCTTCATCTCCTGTTCTTGAAGGAACTGAGCATATCGCGACTTGGGGTTGTGGATACCGCACTCGGTCTTGTTCTTGCCCTTCCATCGTCCCGATCGCTCGTCCTCTCCGGCGGCCACAGGCTGGGTTGAGTGCCAGTCACCAACGCTCTTGTAGCCCCTGTTGAGAAGCTCGTTGTACGGGACATCGTTTGCGTCAACATATTCCTTGACTTGGGCAAATGTCCAGTTGGCCAAGGGGTTGATCTTGATAAGGCCAGCCTCGTCGACCTCGACAATGTCCAGGTCGCCACGCTTGCCACCCTGGCTGCGACGTCGACCAGTCAAGACAGCCTTGACTTGAAGCTCAGAGTAAGCACGCTCCGCAGGCTCGACCTTGGCGACATAGTCATAGAGCTCGTCGTTTGTCTCCCACAGTTTGTCGCCGTGCTTGGCAGTAAAGTCATTTACATTGTCACAGCCAGCAGGCTTGTAGACATGAACCGGGGTTCCGTATCGCCTTCGGACGCGGTCGACAAGCGCGTATGTTTCATCGAAGTGGTAAAGCGTGTCCAAGAAGATCAAATCAATGTTGTGCTTCAGGGGTCCGTCAAGCTTCGAAAGCATGTCCACGGTGACTAAGCCAGTAAGACCAAAAGCAGTAGTCTGGAAAAGCCCAGGTAGAGATGTAATGCACCATCGGAGGATATCTAGTCCAGTATTAGCCAGGTGGATTTCCATAAGGATGAACATCCATCACTCACCCTGGGGCTCGAGCTTAGCCAACTGAGCGTTGATGAACTTCAGGTGAGGCCTGGTGAAGAAGATCTCTTGCAAACTCTCCTGGCTCGACTCGGCTGAGGCATAGCCAGACTCCTCACGGATCGTGGCGTGCTTGTAGGTTTCGACGTTGCCGAAGACTGGTGACGACGACATCTTTACGATAGTGTGTGGCGGGACCTTTGATGATAGGGGCACGTGCAGAGAAGCCAGAAGTAGATAATCTTTACAATTTGGTGTCTAATAAAGGCTTTCCAAAAAGAAGAACCTGTTACCAAGCGTTGCGTTCTGGATGTTGGGAGATGGAGGATGAGCAATTCTGGAGTATTATATTCGGCTCTGCCATCGGAGACTGCTTTGTAACCATCTCCGCAGGTGCCATAGCTGGGGGTGAAGACGTGCGATCACGCAATTCGCGCTAGCAGTGGTGGAGCAAAACTCTTCCTTCGAGACTTATGTAAGGCAGCCTCACCAATGACCTGAGGACAGTAGTACGCCTCGCTGAGATCTGGTCCATGCTCGTGCAGTCCGCGGCAGTGCGTTTGGTTGGAAATCGACCGATGTGGGCTTTTGTCATCAACGTCATCCCATCGACGACTGCCGAACAATGCGGCAGATTGAGGTCACGGCGGTTGGACTTGACTGGCGGATCGGATCGAGCAACGATGCCGTTAGACCATGACGACTGATGAGGTACTTTGTTGTTTCATCTTGACCTCTTCTTCTCTTCATATTTATCTTGGCAATGTCGAATCTATACCCCGGTTCGTCGCATGGATTCTCGGGCCATCGCGCCCGACGCCTCTCAGAAAAAACTCGCAACGTGCATCGAGTTTCTGGGTGGATATGTTAGCCAGGCTACTAGTGTACGTCGTGAATTGCGGAGTACCGTGCGGAAATTATTTATACGTACCCACGCCTCCACGCCTCAGTATGGTCGTGTATTCAGCCTCCCCCGCATTGCGACATATCCGGTACCTTGGTTGGCGTTCTGGACTTTATCCCCTTGTTGAATCTCGTCGTTCGTCAACACAACGTTGTTTGCTACATGAAATGTGCTGCAGTGTGGTTCCCGTATCTCAAACAATGGTGGTGTTGAGAACGTGGCGGATTTCGCGGTGGGGTCATTAAAGCTTGAGGACTCCCGCTTCCGCACGCTAACCCAACCGTGGCTAACCGATATTACCACCGAGTTGACCAACCATGGACAATCCTATCGCAAGGCTGACGGTTCGTGACAGGACTGAGGAGTATGGCGGAATGTGATGTTGTTGGTTGAAGGCTTAGATCATGGCAGTTGTCCCAGCACACTCTTGACGCTTCAAGTCAGTGTATGCAAGACCCAGCATTCTTCCACCCTTCTGCTCCCTCAAAAAAGCAGAGATAAAAGACACAACCATACATTCACCCAAAGCCACCGCTTGCCCTACACCCCATCCAACCCCTTACTCCTCCCTTCCCACAACCTCTTCGCATTCCCCCAAAACACCATGTCCCTGTCCCCCTCGCCAATCCACTCCACCTGCGCCAACCCCGCAATATTAGCATCGACATCCCAAAACCCAATGCCATACGGATAATCCGTGCCGAACACCATCTGGCCGACCGGAACGCCCATGCCCTCAGTCAACCCCTTGACTTGCTGGGGCCACACGGGACCCGCGCTATCGTACCAAAAGCGCGTCTTGTACGCTTCTCGCGCCCGCGCAGATACTTCGGGGAAGCCGAGGAGAAAGCGCTCGGAGATATCTGGGAAGGCGCCTGCGCCGTGGGAAATGCGCCAGTGGAGACGGGGGTAGTTGAGCGCGGTGGAAGAGGCTGTGAGGCTGGAGATTGCGCGTGCGGTTTCGAAGTAGAACTCGCCTAGGCCGGAGCGAAGGGGTGCTGTATCGGTTTCCCGTCTGTATTAGTTTGTAATGCCATGCCATGTTTTCTTGGGGAGTGGGACGCTCTCCATGGAAGCGGAGAAAAGGGCTTACAGGGTCTTGAGTTGATGAGGCGCCCGTCATCAAGCTTGATAATAGGTTCAGTGGGATGCACAAAGACAACTTCTCTTGCACCCTGTTCCTCCGCTCTTTTCTGCAGAAAGGCCCAGAGGGGATCGAACGCAGTGTCTCCTGGGTACAAGCCCTCGTGGTTCGTCAGCACGCCGACGCCAATCGGCTCCTGGCCTGCGATCCCAAACACTCTTTTCAACTCAGTCACAGACTCCGGGACATGCGGCAGTGGCATGACGGCCATCCAGCTAAACCGCTCAGGATAGATTCTGCACAGCTCCGCCGTGAAGCAATTCAGTAGCCTAGCCAGCGCGAGCGTCTTCCTCTTCCTCACCTCCTCGTTCCTCTCCGTCAGAAACGCGTTTGCCTGCGGCGTGGAGACGCAGAGTACCGAGTGCGCAATCTGATGCTCATCCATGAACTTTAGATGGTCTTGGACACTCCACGAGGGCGTGGCTCGACCCGCTGCGTTCAACTCCAGGGCGCGGAACCAGTCTGGGATGGGGCTGGAATCATGACATCCTCATGTCAGTACTGACCCCTTTTTCCTCGAGTAGATTTGCATAAAGCGCTATCACTTTTTTTCTTGTACCATCTACCTCTGTAATCTAAGAGAAAGAAAAAAGAATACTCACTGCGTATGTACGTCTATTCTCCTCGCCCCTTGAAATCCAAATTGACTCACATCAACCCTGTCCCCAGCCAGCGCAGCAATACTCTCGATAGCTTCTTTGGCAAAAGGAAGAGCAGTCAGATCAACATTATCGCTGTGGGCGTCAAGCTGGATCTTTTTCCAAATCTCATTCTGGTGCGATTGCATGTCATTCGAAGCCTCCGAGTAGGGCTGGCCGAAGGGATACATGGTTGACGGGTCAGGCTAGCATGGCTTTAGCGATTAATCAGATGTAAAGAGGGCATTAGGTGAAGGACTTCTTTCTCGTGCGTAGTATACGTGGTCGTCGCTAAGCAGGTGGAGATGCCTGCTGAACAGGTTAGTAGCGGTAAGATGTGAAGTCTTCGCATTTTTTCTTTGCAACAGAAACAACTCACTTTTGCACAGACCTATGTTATATAGTGTATTTGATTGTTTTTTTTAGTGCGAACTTCAATGTAGAGGTAAAGAGGCATGTTATCTAGCTGCGGATATAATGTGCTTTTACGGGTGCGGGGAGCCGCATCAATGGAGAATTGAGGATGCGCTTGCTTGTTGCAATTATGCGTGCGTGCTATATGTGATTGTGGCCATTTGGAAGAAGATAATATTGCTGTAAGAATATTAGAAGATACGGCAATAGCACAGAATACTGAAATCCTCGTATATCTCCAAGCAAATAATCATGGGCGAATACAAGAAAACGTACTATAGCTATATATGAAGCCAATACTATCACAGCCCACATTAAGCCACCTCAGTCATCTCACTGCGTTCTGATACTTCAACTCCATCTGCGGCGCTTTTAGGCCCTTTGCCGGCACTTCCCTAACACTCGCCGGCTCGACATAATCTTCATCTGCATATCCGTTAACCTTCAACCTCAACTTCCTGCTCTCCGCGTAAACAACTCTGCGCATCCTATTTGTGCTGCCTAGAGGCTGATGCTCCTTTAGCCCATGCCAACTATTCACCGTGATGCGATCGTCCCACCACGTGCGAAATTCCGGGAGCCACGAGTCCTGTGGCGGAAACTCAATGGTTGCAATCTGCTCGAACGGATACTTTTTCGGATCCCATTCTATGCCGATGTCGTCCACGGGCTGTTCTTCTAGGTCTTGCAGCATTTGTGCGCAAAAGGTATAAGAGATGGTATTGTTGAGGTGATGTTTGCGAAGGGCTTGGGAGATGGCATTGATTGGATCGTCGTCCTTGATCTCTTCGTTCTCAAGTTCTTTCTGGAACTTGCTGGCGGGAAAGACGCCATATTTGGCTACGTAGTCACCGTGACGGTAGGCGGATTGCGAGTACTCAGGCATAGCGACCATGTGCTGTCTCGGGAGCTGGGAACCGAGGGTGGCGACATCAGCGTCTACCCTCTTGCTTTGCTCGTTAGCAAACGCTGGCAAGTCGTTCCAATTCCTCTCCAGTGAATCGGCTATATCGTATGTCGTCTGAGGATCTCGTAGCTCGAGAACTGGGTAGTTATTGAAAGTCCAGTCTTGTGTCTTTTTGTCTTCTCCCCACAGCTTTTCACCCTCGACTCCGAAGATCTTCATGCCGATACCTCGGGGTGCCGGTAAGTTGTCAGGCAGAATCTTGGGGGTCAGAGATGAATAGCGCATGACGATATCGTATGTGCCAGGTTTAGCAAACATGCCTTGCGAAAGGTAGGGTGGGAGGTTGTCGCGGACGATAAACTTGCCCATGACACACTGTGATCCAAAGTCAGTGAAACATGTTTTTTGCAAAGCAACAGCATGCACCTACACCTTGTGTCTTCAGATGTGTGCCTCTCAGACAGTGCATGTGCTCATTGAAGTTCATCAATTGAAAACGATTGAATTGAGCAGACACATCCTTGATCCTTTGTTCTTCGTCAGCTGGAATTTTCTCAACGCCTGGTGTATCCCATTTGATAAAGGTTTCTGGTGCTTTTTTGTCTTGACCGCCAGCTTTCATAGTTCCGTTGGCTAGCTTGCCATTGTGTATATTCTCAATCCGGTGGTAGCTCATTGGACATGTTTCGATGTTTGTTCCGCTCATGTTGCTCTGCTTTTTGTGATGAATCTTGTCATATATTTGATCTACACAGCAGAGCATTGTCCGCTTAAATCATTACTAGCGCTCTGACAGCAATCTCCGCAGTTCCGGTTAGCTTCCGTCTCGCCGATAATGGTACGTCTTCCATTTTGTAGTCTAGACAGGCTAGCACATGGAAATGCGGGGTAAAATGCAATTGACTCCAGTTCTTCGAGGCCATGCGTGTGGTGCTATAGCCGGAGGCACCTCCGGATCACCCTTCCCGCACTTGTCGACGATCTGGTTCGCAAAGGCTGACCAATTGCGCTACAAATTCCGGATCCGGCGTATTTGGTATCTGTACAGTCTTGACTTCTGTGAAAGCAGAACCCTGTAGAAGCCATTTGAAGGTTGTTTAGGCTGGGTGAGCCGCGGCAGTGGCTACCCATCTACCACATGTTGGCGCCCAAATTGCCAAAGCCTTCTTGCAATACTTTGCGGCCAGCAAGCTCATTCGCAAACTCTAGTTTGCGCTGTAGGGGCCATTCATCATGGTTGTTCAGAGAAAAGAGCATTCCGGCGACAAACGTATCCCCAGCACCGATTGTATCGACGACGTTTGTGGTCTCGCCTCTCTGCGCTTGCCATGCCTTGACATCCGCCCAGGAGTCCTCAGCTCCTTTTCTGACTGCCATAGCACCGCCCGAACCCCATGTGCAACACAGTATTGTGCCGTCTCGCTTGTTCGCGCACTGTGCCTCAAGAAAACTCCTCGTATCTGCATACCCATTCTTCTCCGCCCAGAGCTTTGAGTAAAACACTACATCCGCGAGTTTTGCAACCTCGGCCATCTCTGTGCGTTCGGGCTTCTCGCACTCTACGCTTACACTGAAGTGTGGGAAATTTTTGCGTAGGAATTTGACACAGGAATGGGTAACCTCCGGGATCCTGCCCTCGAAATGGAACCATGCTCTTTTCCAACCCTGCTCTGCATCTTGTATGGCAGATTGACAGACTTTTTGAGAGAATTCAGAGACCTGCATTTCTTGAAGCTCGTTGATGCTGACAATTGTCCTCGAACGCTTTGCTTCACTCTGGATGATGTAGCTTGAGGCTGCTTCCTGACAGTCTGTTCTGAACAAACTGCATTCGGATATATTTACACCTGGAAGCGATTCAAAGATGAACTGTGAGGCTGCCGATTGTTCGTTGGGAAGCACAGCTATCAAATGTAGATTTGTCGAAACCGGAGATTTTGCAGGTGATTTATCGTGCTGAAGCAGCTGTGATAGTACCTCAAGACTGTTTGCTGTGTTTCCGCCTCTTCTCCGCGAAATGCTTTTTGCGCGCAGCTTTTCATCTTCGATTGGAAAGTGTGGGACACTATATGAGTCTTTCTGTTAAGCAAGTTGGTCGAAATTACACCAAAGAGTGGGACGCATGCTTACGTTAAAATAGTGTCTATGTATACGGCACCAACACAGACGATGTGATTCTCCTGGCTGGCAGCCATGAGAGGCAATATGAGTGGTGGGCAGCGAGGTGGTCAATGGTACCTCCCGAAGGAGTGAGAAGTTTGACATGTGGAGCTCGAGTGCAGGAACCGCTACGTCAGGTGTCCCACGACCACGGTGCGCGTTCGTGCCAAGTCACATGTCTCTTTTGTCGCACTCAACGCGGGAACAAGAAGGCATGTCTGCGACGAGTAGATAATTACATGATCATTCAATTAATTAACCAAAAAGAAAAAAAAAGATCTTAGGACTTGTGTATCCAGATCCCAGTTCTTCTCATATCCCAGTAATGAGCGAAGACGAAGCCTCATGTGGTATCTCAAAAGTTCACACGCTTAAACGCCATGTCCCAAAATAAAAGAAGAGAAGATGTTTCTGAGGAAGCGCTCAGTACGCGTTGCCACTCCAACCCATGGATTTCCCTTTGCCATCTTGGCCGTACTGGTACTCATCATGCTCCATTACCGGACTCACAGTTTGTACAGGCACACCGCCGTGCTGCGGTGGGCCATACCATCCGTGTTCTCCTGAGGGTGGGTAAAACCCGCCTTGCGCCGCCTCTTCACCAGCCAAGTTGTTGAAAGCTAGCGTGCGCGGCGTCATAGGTGACTTCATGCCGCCGATTGTGCCGGGGGTACGGGGTAGTTGTTGCAGCTCCCACATGTGCTGCCATTGTTCTTCGGCAGTCATTTCGTTGTCGTATGGCGAAGACGCCCACTTCTCCTTTTCGGCTTTCTTTTCCGCCTGCTTGGCGGCGTGGGTCTCTTTCTGGGCAGCGGTAGGAATCAGAGAGTAGACAGACATGATGATAAAGACAACATATATGACACTGAATTGAGTTGTCAGCTTTGCGCTCGAGTTGCAGGTACAAAGGGACATACAGCATGACGATGCTAACAGCAAAGCTGCTCTTTGCCTGCATGCAATAGCTTCTGATGTTCTTGTCGTCTACAATGTTGCAGCTCTTGGTGATATACCACGGTGGTCCATTGTCCGCGCGGCGCGGATCGATGGTGTCGGGAGCAGTTTGAACGTGGATTCCATATGCCCACAGGCATGCGAGAGCGATGTGGAGAGGCAGCGACAGGATTGGGTACAAGACCTTGAGGAGCCACAGAGTTACCTTGACGAGCCAGAAGAAAGTGCACACAACGCCGATTACAAGATGGTACTGAGTGTTGCTGTTGTGTTGTTAGCCCAGGCGAGTGGTTTGGGGCAGGTAGTACGTACAAGTTGCTCCATACAAGCGGCGTCGCAACGGGTCGATAGTTGGCATACGAGTACAAAATGGTGGTGGGGTCCGAATTGAAGCCCATCTCTCCACCCACTCTCCACAAAATGGTGCGGTACAGGTTTGGCGACGCAATACCGAAAAGCGCAAGGTTGGCGACAGTAAATGGCAGCTCAAAGACCATGAGGAACCAGATGACGGATGGCATGCGCCATGTTCGCGATATAAAGAAGCCCATGGTTGCGGAGGTGTGCAGTGGTCGCCTTGGGAGCGTATATATGCGGCGTGCGGTCCAAGCTGCGGCGGAGCGGACGGATGACGTTTCTGGGGGAAGAGCAGATGCGCAGTATAGCGTGGTCGCGCAATGGCGTCGAAACCCGGTGTTGGGGATGAGAGACTGGTACCGGACAGTCTCTGGTGGTGGCACGTCGGTGGTGGTGGTGTTGGTGGTGGGAGTACCGGGCGCACAGGCAAGCCATCAGCAGCTCACGGTCCGGGGCGTTGAACGCTCTTAACAGGCGTGCGAGGGCCTATTCTAGCCGATGCCAGAAAGAGAGCTGAGGGGCGAAAGAGCCATTGCAGCCGCTGAGTGGCACACGCATGCCGCGCGATCACACAGCTCGTAAAGTGTGATGGCGAATCAAGCGTGCAGGACAGGATTGTAAGCGGGAACTAGAGAGCTAGAGAGCCCGTCCCTGGGCGCTAATCCCTGTCCCTCGGTCCGCAGAATGTGGGTTAATAGCCACGCTTTCGGCATTGCAATATACGCCCGCAGCCATAACAGGACGGATGAACTAGAGCGCTTCATGGCGGGGTCGCACTGCATACATACACTCCTACAGGGGTTATCTTCGTTAGTAGGGCACCTGCTAATTAGGAAAAGTATAGTCATCTTTTCGCGCTGTATTTAAACCTCATAATTGGTTGAGATGGCGGCCGCTAAGAAAGATGCTTACAACGCTCAGGATCAGCCTTCATTAAAACCCTAGTAACCCATCATTATAGCGGTTTAGGCCCTGGTTAGTCCACGGTAATCACGCGTTTTGATTGGGTTCAAATTTGTACTAACGAACATTACCCATGTAGAACTACAGCGTTCCCGCAACAATGGTGCGCTCCCTCCCCTACCTCGTTCGCGCCATGGATAAACTGCCACAGGAGCTGATCAATCGTATTGTGTGCTTCGCAGAGCGTTACCCAGACCAGGAAAAGTGGGGTTCCGCGAGAGGACAATCTTTCCAGCCTGATGGTCTGCCATCTCAATTTCCTCGCCTCGCCATCCTCAATCGCACTTGGAAGGAAGCAGTTGAGACCATTACCTTTCACCTTCTAGGCGTCAAGAGCGATGAGCTGGAATCGCTTCAGTCGATTGTAACAAGAAAACGCCGCAACTACCTTTCCTGGATCAGTTTCAAAGCGGAATTGCCAACGTATTCGGAAGAAGCATACCAACACAAGGAGTCACGACTTGATCGACATGTCAACAACGAGGCGTTTACGAAAACTATAAACCATCTTTTCACCGTGTTGCGAACCTGGGAAGACGACGGTGTGAAGAACCGAGTGCGGCTTAACATTGTGGGAGCTTCGTCGCCGACCGACTTTCGGGAAGTGGATGAGCTCCAGATTGAGCTTGGTGACTGCAGAGATATTCAATCCGCTCGTTGGGCAGAGTCGCACCTGCGCCTTGTTCAGCCTGAAAATCTGCCTACATTGTCTAATGTGCAGCACCTCACTATCGAGAATTGGGGCGGGCGAAGACTTGCACCAAGCGTTGCACCAGATTTGGAGGTGGCACTGCCAGAGCTTAGGACAGTGGACTGGGAGTTTCCAGACTGCGATGCTGCTTCTGACGCGGGGTCGGATCAGGACTCGTTGGATTCAGACTATGATCTCGAGTGGGAATCGGCGACATCTCCCAAGGCGCGCGGAGAGGCGCGCGCCGAATTTGCCAACAAGCTCTCGCTGATGCATTTCCGCTCGCTCAAGTCTGCCAATATTGTCTTTTACCACTGCACCCCTTCAGATCAGAGGTATACAGTTCCGAGCATTGTGCCAGAAGGCTACACATACAGTACTTTGCAAAACCGCCCTCACCCTTTGCGCAAGCGACGTTTCTTTCAGACCCTTGTCAGTACAGGGTACCCCTTACTAGTCTGGACCAATAGCAGGGTACTGACATCAACTAGCTCTAAATAAGTTAGCTCTTGCTCACGAGCCACTCTTGTATGTAAAACAGGTCTATTGCAAGAATAACGTAATAACTTAGTCTCGAGCATAAGGTATACTGTGTTACAAGCCGCTAATTATACTTTTTACATGCTCTGAGTAAACAGCATATTCTTAAGCGTGCGCTCTAGATTAGCATCTGCTCACTCTGCTTCCCACTGTTCTAAAGCTGCTAAAGAGGACCTAAGATCAGGGTGGCCAGCCTCTAGCGCTCGCTGACGCTGCTGCACACACTGCCTCATCAAGACGATAGCCTCTGCAATCCAACCTTGGAATTTCCACGTGAAGGCTAGGTTGTGCATGCTGGTCAGCGTGTCTGGATGGTCTGCTCCAAGCTTCGTCTTGAAAGTCTCTATCACCTGCACATCCAGCGCCTCAGCCTCGTCCCACCAGCCCCCAAGCATATGTGCTGACCTAATCATCGCTATACTCTATAGTGTATTCTCATGCTCTTGCCCTAGTACTTTCTTCCGCGCTTTTATCGCTTTCGTAGCGAGCATCTTAGCATCAGCAATTTTTCCTATCCTTACCGCAAACCACGCTGCACGATAGAGCACTGTCGCCTATTCTGCTATCGATGACCTGTCTTTGGGTTGCTGTTGTATAGCGGCCTTGGCATGTGCATAGAGTGTCCAACATGCTACCTAGTTCTCGTAATCTCCAGTTGGAAACGCTGCGCATAGGTTACTAATAAACTGCTGCTTCTATTGCTTAAGCTTACTATTGCCCTTGAGCTATTTCCGCATTGCTAGTTGCACTAGCGCGTGCATCTTAAAGCTCGTGCTAGTAGTGTTAATAGAGATGAAGTAGAAGTCCTGCAGCACTGCTACGGCGTCTCCAAATTCGTCATCACCCGCGCCAGACTGCGAAGTATCGTCCTCTGACTCATCGTCGCTGTCGCCGTCCGCCTTTGTCTGGCCCGTCTGAGCTTCTCCTCGCTCAGCGCGAGGCTGAAGCAGGGCTGCTGGAATATCTTGTCGGTCGAAGAAGCTCATAAGCGAGAGCAGGTCGGCCGCCGACGGCCGTACCTGCTGTATATGCTTGAATGAGATCCCCCAAGTGATGAATATCGTGTTCTTGGCATCTTTATCTCGGCGGAGCTGGCGGTGCTTGCTCTTGTCACGATTAAGAAGTCGTGTCCGCTCGCGCTCGCTCTTCTTGAACTTGTTAAGATACCCTGCCACTGAGCACCTACTCGCCTTTTGCGAGATGTAAGCAGCAGCCTGTATAATAGCTAGCGGCATGTGCTCAAGCTCCGCTGCAAGATCGGCAATATCACTATTATCTTCCTGCACTCTTAGCTTCTTCTCAAATAGCGCCAGGGCCTGCGCCTCGTCCATTGGCCCTACAGCAACAATACTTTTCTCATCGACTAGCTCCAACGCGGTGTCTTTATTCCGAGACGTAACAAGGATAGAGCCGCACTCGCATTGGGGTAGGTATTTGTACAACGATCTTGAGGCAGCTCTCGTGTTGTCACAATGCTGTCCTTCACCGCTAGCCTGAACTTCGAAAAGATAACTAACATCGTCAACATTGTCCAGTACAAGCAGCCACTGCTGCTTGCAATCGCACAGCCAGTCGTGCACTAGCTTAAAGATGTTTGCCTGCGGGTCTCGCCGCCCAGCGATCTTAGCCCGGTCGGCGATGTCGCGGAAGCTCTGCTCGAACCGGGCCGCGTTGCTGGCGTGCACCTAAAACACCCACGTCTCGAGAGACCGCTCGCGTGTGCGGTAGGCATACTCAATAGCGAGCTGCGACTTGCTTCTTTGCCGTTAGTGTGTGGTACTGGATGAGTAGGCGTCTGCTTACCCGTTGCTCCAAAGCCACCGTCTGCAAATGATGGCGCCAAACCTTGCGGCCTCACAGCGGAGGATGATCCACGACATGATACTAAGTAATCAGCTCACGGCTGCTCAAATGGCTGACGCAGCTGGCTGCAGTGTTCGCGCCATCAAGTACATTCGCTCCAACCTGCGCGCCTTCGGATCTGTCGAAGCGCCATGGAACGGCGGCGGACGCCCTCGATCTATAACTCCAATAATGCTCGAAGCTCTCCGTGAGCACTTTGTCGAAAAGCCCGATCGGTACCTCGACGAGATGGCTGTCTTTCTGCTGGACGAGTTTGGGACACTTGTGCCAACTTCCACTATTAGCCGGACGCTAAAGTCTGCTGGCTGGTCGAAGAAAGCCTGCCGTCGAGTGGCTAGCGGACGCAACGCAGATCTCCGCGACTACTACCTTCATAATCTGTCCTCTTTTCGTTCCTACCACCTCGTGTATGTAGATGAGTCTGGGTGTGACAAACGCATTGGGTTCAGGCGGACGGGATGGTCTCCCCTCGGCACGACGCCTGTGCAGATTGCTCGGTACCAGCGCGAGCAGCGGTGGCAGATACTGCCAGCATACACGCAAGATGGGGTCCTACTGTCTCGTGTGTTTTAAGGTACAACTGACAGTGCTGTCTTCGAAGACTACATCGAGCAGCTGCTCCAGCATTGCGGCAGATGGCCAGCGCCAAAGTCAGTGCTTGTGATAGACAACGCATCTTTCCATCATACTGAACACATCGCGCAGATGTGTGCTAATGCAGGCGTGAAGCTTATGTACCTACCGCCGTACTCGCCCGACCTTAATCCAATCGAGGAGTTCTTCGCTGAACTCAAGGCGTTCATCAAACGCAGCTAGAGCACGTACGAGGACGACCTAGCTCAAGGTTTTAACGTGTTCCTAGAGTGGTGTGTGGACGAGGTAGGGAGCAAAGAGCAGAGCGCGCGAGGTCACTTCCGACATTCTGGGTGGACGATCGACGAAGTGTAGATGTTTAGTATATTCAAACGAAACTAAAATCTTCTTTTTATTACTAATGCTACTAGTTCCACTACTAATCACTCCCTCCTTAAGGATAGCTCTGCACAAGTGATATACTTATCTTCCTCCAAAAACGGCGCCGTGAACTCCGCCGTTGATGACGCCGGCTTGTTGGCCCGAGTTTTGATTGCCAAACGTCACGTTTGACACCGTAGTCGAACTGTCTCGGCTCTTCGCGGCAGCTTTGGTGACAGCTTCTTCTTGTGCTTTTGATAGCAACTCATCCAGCAGCTTGCGTGATGTTTCTAGCGCTTTGCGTTCTTCTTCCAACTGTTGCAATACTTCAGCTTTGCCTTCTTTAGACCCTGCTTCCTGCTCATCGTCGCTGCTTAGATCCAGCTCCTCTACTTTGCTCTCTAACACTACAAGCTGTTTATCGGTTTTAGTGGCAGCACCCTTCACCTCTGCCTGTACTAGAGACATGGTTCTCCTGATATCTTCCGTGATGTAGGTATGGCGTACAGAGCTGTACCTACAAGGAAAGATTAGCCTGTAATTCGCACTGAGGCAACAGAGATGTAGTCACTCACAAGGTCGCTGTGCTTACGATTGAATTGATCGAGAGCTTGCAGTTCTGAAGCTGCTCTGACATAGCCTTAACCTGCCCTTGCTTAAAGAACCCCACGCTTGTTCGATCCTGCCATGCCAGCTTTCCGCCCTCTGAGTGTCGAGTCCAGCGCTGGAGATTAGCTCTAAAGAAATTGCATGCTTGCGTGCAGCTGCTAATAGTGGTCTTCGACTCGCCCAGTACGCTTGCGCCAAGAAGATTCCATTCTCTCTCTTCAACACCTTGAAGCAGTTTGAGCGATGTTTCGACAGACTGTACGTCTTCTGATAGGCGCTTGACAGTTTTAGGGGCCTCCTTGAGCTGCTGCAGGTCTTCTATGAGCAAGCGTACGCCGTGCAAGGCTGGCACAGTGATACTCATAACGCTGGCAGAAATGCTGAGAGGATCTGTCATCTTGTGTTTGGCAGCAATTAAAGAAAAAAAAGAGTGAAGGGGCGACTATAGAGTCAGCGATATAGGAAAGGAGGTTATGGAAGATGTGTACTCAGCTGAAGCGCGAAGCAAAGGGGTTTCATAGCTGTAAAGTTCCAAAGTAGGGGCCGAGAGTCCTGCAAGCCAGCGGCGCAGGCAGCCAGGCTGAAGCCCAGCTGAGACCTCGTAGCAGACACCACTGTGTGTACACCACACTTCTTCCAAAGTATCATGGCCTCCGCCATCTCCTTTAGCCACGCAAACGCCGGCCTCCAGGCCGGCATCATTAACGGCAACGTGGATGCTGCGTTCCACCTACCACCTGGTGTGTTGGGCGACTGCCCTAGGCCCATAGCGCCCGAGCACGCACTAACAACACTCTCACTTTAGAACGACCAGAGACTCCTTCACCCCCATCTATCCTCATACCGTTCGCCCGCGACGCCGACTTCGTCGAGCGCGGCACCACACTCGACCACGTTGACAGGATATGCGCTGCGCCAGACGCGCGAGCTGCCCTTGTCGGTCTCGGCGGTGTAGGGTACGCAAACACCTGTTCAGCTAGCACTTTATGCTGACGGCAAATAAGCAAGTCGCAGCTCGCTATCGAGCATGCCTACCGCACGCGCGAGCGGTCGCCCGAGACATGGGTGTTCTGGGTGCACGCCAGCAACGCGGCCCGGTTCGAGCAGAGCTTCCGCGACATCGCCGACCGGGCTAAGATCGCTGGGCGGCGAGACCCGCAGGCAAACATCTTTAAGCTAGTGCACGACTGGCTGTGCGATTGCAAGCAGCAGTGGCTGCTTGTGCTAGACAACGTGGACGATGCTCGCTTTCTTCTAGATGTTCGAGCTAATAGAGAAGGCCAGGCTGCTAACGCAACAGGCGGCGGCAGACCACTACGCGAGTACCTCCCCTACTGCGAGCGCGGCTCGATCCTTGTCACGACGCGAAGCAAAGAAGCAGCGCTAAAGTTAGCTGAGCAGCGTAATATTCTTAACGTAGAGCCAATGGATAATACAGAGGGACTGGCGCTGTTCGAGAAGAAGCTAGGGGCTCAGGAGGATAGTAGCGAGGTTACTAAGCTCGCAGCAGCGCTTGAGTACATGCCACTTGCTATCATACAAGCCGCAGCATACATATCGCAGAAAGCGCCACGATACTCAGTAAGGAGATATCTCAACGAGTTTGAGAAGAGCGAGCGCAAGCGAACAGGGCTTCTGAACTATGACGAGGCGCACCTCCGCCGGGACTGGGAGGCAAAGAACTCAATCATTGTCACATGGGAGATCTCTTTCGAGTACATAAAGCTGATACGGCCGTCGGCAGCAGACCTGCTATCGCTTATGAGCTTCTTTGATCGGCAAGGGATACCTGAGAGCCTGCTTCAGAGACGAGCGACGCCAGACCATGGCCAGGCGGCTCAGAAAGAGAAAGCGGAAGAGAAAGAGGGCGACGATACAGATAGTGACTCAGAAGACAGCACATCGCAGTCAGATGCAGATAATGACGAGTTTGAAGATGATGTGACTATGCTACGAAACTTCTGCTTTATCTCTACTGATCCTAATGGAACGACGTTCGAGATGCATGCGCTTGTGCAGCTTGCGATGCGGAAATGGCTCGAGGCTAGTAGCAAGCTTGAGCGATGGAAACAGCAGTTTGTTAGTAATCTGCACGCAGCATTTCCAACAGGAGAGTACGAGAACTGGGCAGCATGTCAGTCACTATATGCCCATGCTAAGGCCGCTGTAGGGCAGCGACCTGAAAGTGAGCCGGCGCTAGTAGAATGGGCGACAGTGCTCTACCGCGCAGCGTGGTTTGCGAAGGGCATAGGAAATATTGCTGATGCTGAGATACTAGCTACGAAGGCGATGAAAGTACAGAAGAGGGTATTAGGGCAAGAGCACGAGAATACACTATGGAGTATAGCGATGGTTGGGTCAGCATATATACTCGGGGGCCGGTGGGACGAGGCTGAGGCGCTAGATGTACAGGTGATGGAGATTCGCAAGACGAAGCTCGGAGCAGACCATCCACACACGCTGACTAGCATGGCCAACCTAGCGTCCACATACAGGAAGCAAGGCCGGTGGGACGAGGCTGAGGCGCTGGAGGTGCAGGTGATGGAGATTCGCAAGACGAAGCTCGGAGCAGACCATCCAGACACGCTGACCAGCATGGCCAACTTGGCGTCGACATACTGGAGCCAAGGCCGGTGGGACGGGGCTGAGGCGCTGTTTGTGCGGGTGATGGAGACGAGCAAGACGAAGCTCGGAGCAGACCATCCAGACACGCTAAACAGCATGGCCAACCTAGCGTCCACATACAGGAACCAAGGCCGGTGGGACGAGGCTGAGGCGCTTGACGTGCAGGTGATGGAGACGAGCAAGACGAAGCTCGGAGCAGACCATCCAGACACGCTGGCCAGCATGGCCAACTTGGCGTCGACATACTGGAACCAAGGCCGGTGGGACGAGGCTGAGGCGCTTGACGTACAGGTGATGGAGATTCGCAAGACGAAGCTCGGAGCAGACCATCCAGACATGCTAAACAGCATAAACAATCTGTCGGTTACCTATAAGCATCAAGGCCGGTGGGACGAGGCTGAGGCGCTAGACGTGCAGGTGATGGAGACTCGCAAGACGAAGCTCGGAGCAGACCATCCAGACACGCTGACCAGCATGGCCAACCTGGCGTCGACATACTGGAACCAAGGCCGGCGGGACGAGGCTGAGGCGCTGGACGTGCAGGTGATGGAGACTCGCAAGACGAAGCTCGGAGCAGACCATCCAGACACGCTGACTAGCATGCACAACCTAGCCTTTACATGGAAAGCACAAGGTCGGACAGCAGATGCTGTAGCCTTAATGAGGCAGTGTTTACAGCAGCGTCAGCGAGTGTTAAAAGCCCGCCACCCTAATGTTCAGTCTTCTTTAGCAGCCCTAGAACAGTGGGAAGCCGAGTAGTGCTCATTTGCCATGCGTGCTGAATGACTTGCTACCTAGCAAGAATATTGTAAAACGTAGAACCGGCAATCTATATTATAGTCTAGCTTTATGCTGTATATCTAGCTATCACGTGACTAAGATATAAGATCTCAAGCAAAGCTCTCGGGCCCCCATTGGGGATCCCTTAGCCCAGTGAGGCTGAGGACCTGCATAGTATAAAAGCCTCCATCTGATCCTTAGGAGAAAACCCAAGAATTCGTCTGAATACTATTCTGATATTCTTGCTCCTACCTGCCAAACGTGTCATATTAGCTTAATATATCGGATTAGACCTGTTTTACATGCAAGCGTGGGTTATAGTCGCGAGCTAGCTATCTTTAGGCTAGTAAACTTGGCTCTCTATGATTGGCGGAGACTAGCAATGGGAACCCTGAGTCGGCAGGGGTCATTTCAAATCGTCGCTTGCACAAAGGGTGAGGGCGGTTTTGCAACTTACTGTACGACCCCTTCAGTTCATCAATCCGAACCTTCTCACAATGTCTTACAACTCTTACATTGAGTGCGCACGTCGACCCCGCGCTATTCTGGCCATCAGATGAAAACGCGATTCCACCGTCTTGGCCACACTTGAAGTCCCTCGACATCACGTTTGACATGGTCGCTCCATCTGGCGAATGGTACTTCACTGGTCCAACACCGGCCTACGATTCCGACGATGACCCCGTGCGCGGCATTATTGGAAGTGTCGATACGCGCGAGTTCAGCTGGGCAGACTTCCGGCAGCACCCCGACCCAGAAACCTTTGATCCTTTTCTCGGCGCGCTCGCAAAAGCCGTTGCTCAGATGCCCGTTCTCGAGTCCTTCATGCTTACGTCTGATATGGTGGGTAAGACGGGGAAACTGCACATTTCATATCACGCGCCAGGCCAGAGAGCGGAGTGGGGTGATGAAGAACCGGAGGATAAAGAGCACAGGAGGATTTACTACGCGTGTGAGACTGGGGTATGGGTACCAGAGCCAAAGACCTCCGAAGGGTTGAAACGTGCAGGAATTCAAAAGTACGGTGGGGAAGCGATCGAGCGATACGTGGGAAGTCAGTACTATTGAATGTGAATAGGTTGAATACGCACGTAAGAACATACGTCTAGACGCGGCTATAAGGACGCGGGAAAGCTATTGTAGCGTACTGCCTGTTAGCACAAGAGAACGAAAGTGTGCTTAAGGTAGATAGGATCCCATTAGCTAGACTTGGGTACGTATGCCTCGGGTTTGAGTCACGAATCCGTCCTCCACATCCCGGATTTTGCACAATCACTCCTTGGCGCTATTCACAACTCGCCTGTAACGCGCAGTGGAAGTCGCGTAAGTAATTCACTGTAGAGAATGTACGTCTCTGACAAAACTAGGTCCCGATCATCCTCGTGTGTGTCATGGTTTGGATCTTAGTGAGTCTAAGATATACTAATGATTAAGTAGGTTACATAACTATAGTATAGTTAGAAAGGATTATAGCATAGCGTCTTAAGCCGCATGTTACACGGGGTTCAGCTATATTTCTCTAGTCTTGGTCTAGGTTAGGGTGAGGTAGCTAAAAGTGGTAGCTCGTGCGATTGCCTAGCGATTCTTGTAGAGAAGAGTTAAACGGAATTAGCTAAAGGTAAAGACAATTAATTCTATAGCATGTAGAATAACTAAGTATTAATCTAGATAGGAGAAGAACTTGTAAGAGTTAAGCACAACAAGTATAATAATAAAGTCTATCTATTCTTTGTACCTATTACCCTAGGTCCTACTATCCTATGTATTCTATCTTAGTAGGAGGCTTAGGAGGGCGTTGCCATTCCTTTATACACTGCTATTCTCGATAGCTAATCTTGACAGGATGCTAATCACGTGATTCTCGCCCCTCACGGTAATTATTACCTGCTAGCCTATCCTAAGTAAGTCTCCTCTCTTTAACTCTAGGGCGCTACGCATCCTTTACTCTCTTATAGAGAATTATCCTATTAACTATAAATCAAAGAAAATAACTAAGCTATTCTAGCTTATAGAGTTAAAGATGTGTTGATAATAAGACTCTATATCTAGCGCTAAGACCAGTATAGTAAGCGCTCTATGCGAGGACCGTGCGATAAGAACAAGCGAAGTGCAAGACCCGGAAACCGATTTCGGTCAGCACCGTACACTGCATAGGCGATCGCTTGCTGTGTGCCCCAGAAGGCGTGCGGCGTGCATGCGTCCAACAGCGCGCCCATGTGGCGAAGACATGGAGAAAAGCACCACCAGGACAAGAGTGGAGCCAGCTGGGCCGCGTTGGTGCCCGACCATGACGAGCCGTGTGGATTTTGCGGCCTTTGTGGGCGCGTAAAATGCAGTTAATGGTGTGAGCATCGTACAACTACATGCCAAATCCCAACTCCAGGTCCAAGTCCAAGTATTGATCCTTATCGCCTTCCCCACAATTCTCCCATGCAGAACCTCCCGCCCACGCTATGTTCCATCACCACCACTTTTCGCACAGCACTCTCTGCGCATCCACGTTGTCCTGCCCCTTGACAAACTCAACCATGTCGTCCGCCATGGTAGGCGGCCCACACACATAGAAGACAGTCGATTGCGCCTCCTTCCTGTTGCCCACGGCGCTTGACAGCGCAATGTCGTCGATGCGGTGCGTCCATGCACACACGGGCACTTCGGTAGCAGAGTCGATTTGCGGCAGCGTCAGCGACATGAGCGGGTGTATGAGGTCGCCCTCGTTTGTGCCCATTTCCGATCCGTCCCATGTTCCGGTAAAGAAGAGCTCGAGTCGGTCTTTAGTCACCTTGAACCGTGGTATGCGAAAGAGGTCGAGCACATCCTGGAGGAAGAGGACTTCGCTGGGGTCTGTTTCGCGCGACGGCACCTTTGTCGAGTATAAGAAGCGCACCTCGAGGTTGGGGTAGTTCTGGTTTATGTAGGTCATCATGGACATCAGAGGACTTTTGTGCGGAGAATTAGTCGCTGAAAACGTACAGCCAGCACACGCGCGAGGTGGAGCCACTTACTTGATGCCCACGCCCCCGGCAATGAAGATGGCGCGTTTGATCTTCTTCATGTCCAGGCCCGGCGGCGGCCATACAAAGCTCCCGCCCACCCGCACCGTGACCTCCTTGCCCACGATTTCCTCGGCTGGCTGCCACAGCCATGCTGCTGGGGGGTTGTCGGGGCTCTTTTGCACGGCCAACTCAAAGTAGGGAGTGTGCTCGGGGTCTGCTCGTGGCAGCGCTTCGCAAGGCGACGAAGTGATGGAGAAGCCGCCCGCCTTTTCTATGTCAGGCACAAAGACGTCGAGCCATTGGCCAGGGAGGAACTGACTTATCCATCAGCGCAGGTTGCGAGCGAGATGGATTCCGTCATACGTTGAAGCCGTTCTTGTCATTGATTTCGAATTTAAAGCGCTTGATCCGGTCGTTGACGGGCGTCACTTTGGCGAGCGTGGCCGTGTGCAGGTCATTCTCCCGGGGTTCGTGTGCGGTGCGGTCTTGGTGGCTTAGGATTGCCTTGGCAGAGCGTGTCTGAGGCATGCTGCCCAGCATGCTTCTCGACCGAGTGAGAAGTCGCGAGCAAAGGTGAGGAGACGAGAGACGGCGGGCGAGGCTGTTCATAACAGGAAGAAAGTATCTTAGCACGAGGAAAATGTAGGTGGGGACACACCAGGAAGAGGGGTCCAATGCGTATGCAGCATGCTCCATCAGGCGGGGAGCTTGGACTAGGTAGCCGACTTGTCCCCTTGAATGGCATCATTACCGAGCCCTGCGCTATGTATAGCTATGTTTACATATGTACATATATACAAGCTGGGCTATAGCGCGACGCATTACCACCAACTTGAATCGTCCTGTCTGCGGCATCCTTTTGTTGCCGGGCGAGTGGCTGGTGGGCGGCGCATGGGGAAACGAAGCTATGACGCTGACTCTCGTGACCTGACAACAACGCAGCGCGCGACAACAACTGCTAGCGATCGCCCGACTCGTGCAATACATGGTCCTTTTTGAGCGCAGATCCCAACTATACGTACAGTAATTATTGGCTTCTGCCTTGCCTTTTTGCCCCGACTCCACCCGCCTACGACCGTCATGTCTGTCGAAGAAGGCACGCATACTCTCGCCGACGGGAAGCAGCTGTTTACCAAGACCTTCAAGGTACGGTGGAGCCAAAAGCCACAGTCGTCGACATTGTTAATCTATTGAGCAGACCGAGGGGCCCCCCAAGGCGCGACTCGTCTTCATCCATGGCTTTTCAGACGTATGGCTACCCTTGAGAATAACGTTGGCGGCAGTATTGACAGACGCGTAGCACGGTGAGGCTATCCGGGCCTATTAATACACAGCCAACGTCTGACGTGGGCCGCAGTACACACTTATGGCACCTTCTTCCCAGGACTAGCCGCCAAAGGCATCGAGGTCTATACCTTTGACCAGAGGTGCGTACGCGTCTGCACCGTGATTTCAATACTTGGCTCTAAGTCCATGCAGAGGATGGGGCCGTTCGGTGTCGAAGCCGTCTGAGCGAGGCGACACGGGTACGACGGAGCAGGTGCTCGACGACATGACTTCATTCATCAAGGCAGTAATCAGCACTCCGAGCCCAGCGCCCCTTTTTCTGATGGGGCACTCGATGGGCGGAGGCCAGACGCTGTGCTACGCGGCCCACGGTCCAGAGGAAGTGCGCAAACACATCCGTGGCTATCTCCTCGAGTCGCCCTTTGTTGACTTTGACCCCAAGTCGAAGCCATCTGCCATTACGGTCTTCTTGGGGAGAGTGGCTGGAAAGCTGGCCAAGAAACGCCCGTTGGTCAACAAGCTGGATGCAAAACTCCTCTCACGTGACCCAGAGGTGTGCAAACGGTTTGAGGAGGACGCGCTCTGCCATAACACGGGCACGCTCGAGGGCCTGGCGGGCATGCTCGACCGGACCAATGCTCTTAGCAGCGGGAAGGTTGTGATCCCTGACAATGCTGGAGAGGGCGGAGTGACGAGAATCTGGATTGCCCATGGCGACAAAGACGGCATCACCAGCTACGAGGCCTCGAAGCGGCTGTACGAAGCCTTGCAAGTCAAGGACAAGGAGTTCAAGTCATATCCGGGACATTACCACCGCTGTACGTACTATGCCCCCAGGAGCAAAACCAGCAGACTAACATTGTCAGTACACGACGAGCCTAGTCCGGATAAAGAAGCATTCCGGGACGACGTGGTGAACTGGATCCTGGCCCGGTGCACGGACCCGGCTGGCGTTGATGGCGCAAAGCCAAGGCTGTGATGCGACGTCGAAGCTTTTGGGGACAGACAAGCAGGCTGGCGGGGCAATAGGATCGTGGGTGTGTACAAGTATACATGCTTATATACACGCATGTATATATCTATATATATTTATATCTCTATTGCCGACTATGGTAACACGCGCCGTCCCGGAATGCCAGCAACGCCAAAGGCATGTCCCTGGCGGGATAGCCAGTCTACGTAGCAACGCCAAGTTGAAACCAATGGGCCAATTGTGCAGATATCAGCGAGCTCGTGTTGGTGAATGTGCAGGCGTGGGCATGGCAATGCTTAGGAGAGAGAGGCCGCCCCACAATTGCCGGCGTTGACGCAAAAGGCGTGGTGGTGATGGACCGGCAGCCGGCCGCAACCGCAACCGCAGAAGAGACACAAAATTGTCTTGGAGAGAGAGAGCAGCCGCAGTCGCATTTGGCCTTTCCGCTCAAGCTGCCACCACGTCTCATGTTACTGCGCACCGTCGGCAGAGATGGAAATGGCATGCGTGTCTTTAGCCAGCGACGCGTTCTCTGGCCCTCGACCCAAGCCATGCATAGTGCTCACCTCCAATACTCGACACACGCCTCAGTGCGACCGCGCGCGCTCTCACGTTACGCTTACACGCCGCCCTCGCCGCCCTCGCCCCTCTGTCCACCAAGGTCGCGTGTCCACTGCACCCAGACGAAGACGACGTGTGCCCAATTCCTCCTATTCCCCTCCCTTCCCGCGCCCTTTACGCTACATCGCACACTGCGCCTTTCCCCTTCCACCATGACGACATCCTCCCAGACAAGAGGACACGCTGGCCATTCCCATCACCACCACCACCATCATGACAACACCTTCTTGCTGTCCAAGAACAAGAATGACGCCGGCGTGCGCATCACCAGAGTTGGCCTCTACGTCAACCTGGGCATGGCTGTCAGCAAGGGCTTTGGCGGTTATGTCTTCAACAGCCAGGGTGAGGAGTGCATATCCAGTCTGCACCACCTGCGCTAACATGTACCAGCACTCGTTGCCGACGCCATTCACAGTCTCACCGACCTCGTCAGCGACATCATGACGCTAGCAACTGTTGGCTGGTCCCTCAAACCACCCACAGATCGCTTCCCCAGCGGATACGGAAAGATTGAGAGCTTGGGATCGCTGGGTGTTAGCGGCATTCTACTTGGTGGCGGCTTCTTCATGGGCTGGACCGCCCTCGTCGCCCTCTGCCAGCAATTCTTTCCCGGCGCCGCTGAAGTCGCTGAACACTGGGGTCTTCTACCACATCACCACCATCACCACGGCATTGAGGACTTGGGCCCAAATATCAATGCCATATGGCTTGCTGCTGGTTCAATCGTGATCAAGGAGTGGCTGTACCGAGCGAGTAAGCAACACTCACAGCACCACCCGAGTTAATATGCTGACGCTTTCGATAGCACTCAAGATCGCTGAGGAGCGCAAATCCACCGTCCTTGCTTCCAACGCCTACCACCACCGTGTAGACTCGCTCACAGCCTTTGTCGCTCTTCTCCTAATCGCCGGTTCAAACGTCTTCAACAATGCACAATGGCTCGATCCTGTTGGGGGTCTTGTCATTTCTCTCATGGTCGTCCAAGCAGGGTGGGGCAACACTAAACAAGCACTGCTGGAGTTGGCAGATGTAGGCGTAGACCAGGAGATGAAGGACAATGTTCGAAAAGCAGCAACCAAGGCTATCGAGGAAATCACAACGTCAGCCGAGCCAGTAAATGTCCGGGCTGTTCAGGGCGTCAAAGCCGGTCAAAACTACCTCATGGACGTTGAACTTGGCGTAGCCGGTGCCTGGACGATTGACCAGACACGCCGTGTAGAAGACATGGTCCGAGAACAGGTGGGCGCTCAAGTCCGAGGAGTGAAGAAGGTTCGCGTCCGGTTTGTGAGCAACACGACGAGGGAGCCAGACTTTTTGGACGAATTTATACCAGGCGACACCACTGTAGCGCCGAACGCGGGATCAGAAGTAAAGCATAAGCATGACCACGACCACGACCATGAGCACAACACTATAGACAGCAACGCAAGACGAAGGAAATAAGCTGTATACACTTCTAGACAAGCATGACTTGGCGTTCTGGAGTTGGGCACAAGACGACTACCCGATGGGATATATTAGATATTTGACACACTCGGACATGTATCGCATCCATCGAATCCATTATCGCATATGACCGGCCCATAGTTCCAGCCCACGACTATTACGCTAACAACTCATCCTCCTTAGCTTCCGCCAGTGTCTCGCCGACACGAAACCCAAGAACATGGTACCTGTATGCACACGACGTTGGCTGCAATTTACCCGCCATCAATGGCACGTGCCGACGTACAGGCTCTTCTGCAGGCACCGCCGGCAAAATACAGTGATGGAGCCTACCCGTCAAGTTGGGTCTGGCGTGCTGCATGTCAGACCCACTGTTACTGCTAGACTGCAGCAAGCCTGTTCTCCAAAGTTCAAGACATGAGTGCACCAACGGAAGATGAGGTTGAAGACTGACTCAGCACTATGTATCTAACGTTCACTGTATACGTGTAACTCGAAGATGCTACAAAACATTTTCCATATCGAGCATGCATAATGCGTGTGTCCAGGAAGCCACTTCGAAGGACCTGCTGTCTGCCTTTTATTCTCTTATTTCGTAGCGTCTGAAGCTAACATCAAGTACAGACGGGAGCATTGCTAGAGTCGCCCGCCTGGCAGCACGTTGTCCAACTAACCAGTACCTCACCCGGATCTTGGCTGAACGTGCAGGTACCACGGGCATACGAGCCACTATTGCAGCATCCCGACGTGACTGTAGCACTATTCTATCCACCGTATCAACAGTTTGCTGCCTAGAATGCGTGTTAGATTTAGGTTGGCCTGAAATGATAGCGAGCAGTATACAGAGGACATACGTAGGATGCGCTGGCGAAGCCAAGAGCACTAACAAGGACAGTAAGCTTATGATCTGTTTAGATTGTTGTATAGTGGCAAAGGCGTAGTTATATAGGAAGAAGGATAGACTGTTCCAAGGAGTCTGGCAAGCTTCTTGATAGTAACAACGGCAGAGGGTGAAAAAAGGCACATATTTATACTCTCATGTACCCCGACATCTCCTATACTTGACTGTCGCCCGGTTGACATCCCATTAGAGTTTCCATGTCGTCCGCACCCCTTCCGCCTTTTTCAGCAACTTGTAGATACGTATATATCACACGGAGTAGTTTTGTGCATTTCACTGAGGTTTGCGGGGAAGCCCTGCCGGTCCAATCAGGATTGTTAATTACAATACAATAGGCTTAGAGGAAAGCCACAGTCTCGAAGAAAAGATCTGGACCCGTGGGCCAGCTGAAAGACTTCAGGCGGCTCTACTTGCCCAGGTGATGCAGCCCGGTATCGAAAAGCTATTTTCATAATGATTTTGGTATAGCTGCAGCCCTTGGTTAGTAGCGCCCCACAGGCCCAAACCTTTTGTTCCGTACTGTACGGTCTTTGTCGTTTATTCTCCGGCTAAAGTAAGAGCTCCGTATGCATGACAACATCTGAACAACACTTGGAGAAAATCTTCAACACCAAATAACTCAGCCGTAGAAAGTGGAAGAGGCTCACGCGAAAATAGCAAAGCTGGACGCCAAAACCAGCTTTTATTTAGTACCATGCAAGGGGGTACTTGTCGTGATGAGGGCAGAAGTGTGTCATATCGCGGGATACGAGGAGGGTCCCTCAAGACCAACGAGACTCGACGGCTTATTTAGCAATGCTCAGTGAAGTCATAACATCCATAGATCCGCCTTCGCAGTCCAACACGTCCCACACACTTCGACCATGGCCGATCAATTTTTGGGCTTCGACCTGAGCACGCAGCAGCTCAAAGGTGTGTACATTACCCCGCGGGAGCTACCCCTCCGCCTCTGCATTGGTTAACGCGACCGCGGCATTCTAGGAATCATCGTCGGTTCCGACCTCAAACTTATCCACGAAGCCAAAGTCGACTTTGACGCCGACCTTTCGAAATATGGCATTGAAAAAGGCGTCCTCACCAACCCGGACGAGGGCGAGGTGTTTGCACCGGTCGCTCTTTGGCTCGAAGCCATTGAGCTGGTGCTGCAGCGATTGAAGGAGCAGGGCGCCGACTTCTCAAAAGTCCAGGGTATCTCGGGTGCTGGTATGCAGCACGGAACTGTCTTCTGGAGCCATGATGCAGAGACGTTGCTTAGCAGTCTTGACGCGGGCAAGACATTGATTGAGCAACTGGAGGGGGGTGCCAAAGGGGAGAGGAAGGGTGCATTCAGCCATCCATTCAGCCCCAACTGGCAGGATGCAAGCACACAGAAGCAGTGCGAGGCCTTCGACAAGACACTGGGAGACCCAAATAACCTGGCGCTGGCTACTGGAAGCAGCGCTCACCACGTGAGCATTGTACACTCTTGTTGTATGGCTTCCTACTAATCTCTCCAACAGCGCTTCAGCGGCCCTCAGATCCTTCGCTTCCAGGAAAAGTACCCCAAAGCTTACAAAGAGACCGCTCGCATCTCTCTCGTATCGTCGTTCCTCGCATCCATCTTCTTGGGCAAGGTAGCCCCAATGGATATCTCGGATGTGACGGGTGCAAATCTATGGGATATCAAGAATGGACGCTGGCATGAAGACCTGCTCGCCCTCGCAGCCGGAGGAGGCGAAGGTCTCGAGGAACTCAAGAAGAAACTGGGCAAAGTTTACGAGGACGGCGGTTCTAGCTTCGGCACCGTCTCGCCATACTTTAGCAAGCGATTCGGGTTCCCCTCATCAGCGCAAGTCATTGCCTTCACGGGCGACAACCCTTCCACGATCCTCGCTCTCCCTCTCCGCGCCTCAGATGCTATTGTATCGCTCGGCACTTCGACAACCTTCCTCATGTCTACTCCACAGTACATGCCGGATCCTGCATACCACTTCATGAATCATCCTACAACCGCTGGACTTTACATGTTCATGTTGTGCTACAAGAATGGCGGCCTAGCCCGCGAACACATCCGCGACGCAATCAACAAAGCCTCTGGCGTCTCAGACAAGTCCTGGGACAAGTTCAACGAGACGGCTCTCACCACGCCTGCTCTAGGCCAAGCACGGCCTTCGGATCCCATGCGCCTAGGTCTCTTCTTCCCCCGTCCTGAAATCGTACCAAACGTAAAGGCAGGCACATGGCGCTTCCTTGCCAAGGACAACCAGCTGTCACCAGTAGCCCCAGAAGCCGCCCAAGGCAAAACAGAGGACAAGACATGGCCTATTCCGCAAGCCGATGCCCGCGCCATCCTCGAGTCGCAATTCCTCTCTCTCCGCCTGCGCTCACAATCCCTTGTCTCCCCGCAAGGCAACCTCCCCGCCCAACCCCGCCGTATCTACATGGTTGGCGGCGGTGCCGTGAACCCTGCCATCGCCGAACTCGCCGGCCAAGTCCTCGGTGGCTCCGATGGCATCTACAAGCTCGAAATCGGAGGCAATGCATGCGCCCTGGGTGCGGCCTACAAAGCCGCGTGGGGCGTGCAGCGCTCATCCCCGACGGAGAAATTTGAAGACTTCCTCGAGGCGAGGTGGAACGAGGAGGGCTTCGTCAAGAAGATCTGTGAGGGCTATAGGAAGGGTGTGTTTGAGCAGTATGGCGATGCGCTCAAGTCGTTTGACGAGGTGGAGCAGGTGGTGCTGAGGGAGAAGGGCGAGGGGGACAAGGCGGATGAGACAGCCGAGGCCATGGGGCTGTAGGGTCGAAGGGGTTCAAGATAGTATGTCGTTATCTTGCCTGCACGCCTTTGATCCAACGATAATCATGTCTAAGTAAATAAAAAAAGAAATGCACGGATCCGAACGTCTGCGAGACAACCCTAGTATGCCTTGAGTTGAGTGTAGGAATGATATCTTTTTTTTTCGTTTTGAGCTCATAACCGTCGCTCTACCTCATTGATAAAAATGACAAAGTTTAAAAAGACACCACATTTTCAACTACACCAAGCTTCCAGTCAGCCATGTTTCCCCCCAAACTTCCTTGCCCTACCTTCATGTCCCCCGTGTCCCCTGAAGCAAATACCCAAAATACTCGTTTTTTCAGTCCGTATTTTTCTTTTGCTTCTGCTTCTCTGATCCAGAGACTCAGGTTCTCCTGTTTCTTTTTTATTTCTCTCCCATCTCGGATGTCGTTTGCCGTTCACTTGGAACGCGGCTACCATGGAAGGGAACTTTTTGCTCAGCGAATCTGCCTGAGTTGCAGCGTGTAGATAGGAGCAATTTTAGTTCTCGGGCTGTGTTACACATGGCAGTCTTTGCCTTCCGTGCAAGAGCTTCATTCGGTGTTTTTATTTTCTTTGCCGACTGTTCTTGTTTTGAGTATCTTAGCTTTCGCCTTCGACACTGTGGGTGTTTTGACTCTAGGCCAGGCATGAGCATCTTCACACATAGGTCTCCATGGGGCTTTGTTGTTTTGTTCAAGTCGGTAGTTGTCAAAAATTTCTAAAAGCTCTACGTCAGAGGTCGAGAAAGAAGTGGATGGTGTGTTTCGTGACGCGAGAGAGGTGTAGTTGGAGCTCGAGTTCGCGGTCGCGCGTAAACTTCTCTTCAGCCAGGCCTGGGTTGATATGGTGTACCGTCTTCGTTGTTTGCTTGGGTGAATCGGCGAATCTTGAAGCAGTCATTGTCTTTGTGACAAAAGACTGCACCTTGCCTTGGTTGGCAGCTCCCGTTAAGCCGGGAGTGATAGTGCTTTTCCCGCTTTACTGGCTATTTTCAAGTTGATTAGTATAACCACTTTTTCTTCTTAAGGCTCCTACAGGCGATGCCGATATCTTGACACTCTGCGTTTGAGGCGCTTGGTAAACCGGCCATGCCGAAGAGGGTGAAGAGTTTGATCAGTGTCATGTTGAGATGCTACTTTCGATCCGAAAGTCCGTCGAAACCATCTTCGTTTACGAGGCAGAGTATCCGCTTCTGATTTTCGGGGTGGGGTTTGCGTGCCTGGCTTTGTCCACCAAGGAGTATCGCGTTGTGAGTAAGGGGATGCTGAAGAGTACTGCTGCTCAGGACGATAGTTCATTACCTTTCTAGGTTGCTCTACAGATACAGTGGACATAGCAGCTCCGGCTGGATGGTCTTGAGTTAATTCGAGTTGAGGAGCCACTATACCTGGGGCTACATTGCTTTCACTTCGTTCTTTCTTGCCATGTACTTCGAAGGATGGTTTGATTCGCTGCAGGAACTTGTCAAATAATGTCATTTCCTGTGTCATTCTACTCTCAAGCTGGAAATGATCGTTGGGTAGGGCACCAGGACATGGCTGTGTAACAGAAGACACCACAGAAGCTGAGTTTTGAGAGCAACCGAGAGCCGGTGGTTTCTCAATTTGACCAGACCCTCTCTTAGACGTTGTTTTGTTTGGTATACTCGATTGGCTCTGGACGGAGCATCCAGTGGTTTTGACATTCGCCGAAGAGTTTTCGACAACACTACCCAGTTCACTGGCTTCAGGTGACTGATGTTTGAGCGCTTCAGTATCGAATCGAGATCTAGATTTTGGGAGAGCTCCTGACATGCTGTCTCGGTGTGTAGGCTGATTTTTGAGGGCATGTGCAATTCTTGGCTGTTCCAGACGAGACGGTTCGTGAATCTGTGCCGAAGCTAGCAAAACTGAGGACGAGTTACTCGACAGAGATTCCACTGGCGGCAGAACCATTTGAGACGTTTGATTTGGAAGCTGGCGTAACCAATGGCTAATGGCAATCTCATTAAGCCTTTTCCGAGATTTCAAGACGGGTGACGCTCGATGAGAGGTCTCAAAACAGGTAGTAGTGTGTGATTCTTGACCAGGAACAGGTATTTCCGGATCCATCGCCACCTTTACTTCAGAATTTGTGGATGTGGAATTGCTACTCATCTCGTCTCCTGATTTAAGTATCGTCTCGGCCACGACATCTCTTTCCATTTTCGGAACCGAGCGATCGTGGAACTCATCCAAGTAATCATGAAGACTTCTAACTCCGGTCATGTATACATCGCACGGAGTTTGCTCATGTTGTTGCTGAGTGGATTGTTCGTACTGCACCTCGCATTCTGACTCACTATCCTCCACAGGTTTATAACGGCATCCCTGTTCATTCACAGGATCGCAGATTTGCTCAAGCTTTGGCGTGTCTTCATCCTGTTCAACAGATTCGATCTCTACTGTCGGCTGCGTCTCAAAAACCGGGATGACGGAGTTGAGGGTAAATGGAAGGTCGAATCGCGCCACCTGAAGCCATTCCTAGGTCTCCGTGGGTAGAACATTTTCGACACTCTGCAAGTCTTTGGTCATAACCGAGGTGAGCGTTGAGCAGGCAGAGGAGTAAGTGGACGAACGACCGATAATTTCTTCAACCTTTGTTTCGACCATTTTAGGTATACCTTCAGTACCAAACTCAATAGAATCGTCGCCTGATTGAGCGTAGCTTTTTGACGGGCTGATGGATCTTTTGTCCGGCGCAGGTTGTGCATGATTGATAACTGGCTGAGATTCTCCATGGTCCTGGGGAGCACCCAAGTCTCCTGTGGCCGAATCCAATTTTTCAGTGAACCGCTCACCCACAGTTTTTTGAGCCCAGGAATCCCTATCAAACGGCTTACTATGGGAGATTTTCTCTTCTGAGGCTCCATAAACCATGTTCGGATAGATTGACGTAGTAACGCAAGGCAAACGTTCGTATAGTGCACTATGGAACATCTTCTCGTCCTCTAACGTTGGTCTCTGTTCAAGGTCGAGACCAAAATCATCAGCCACAGAATTCACTAGGTGTACTAGGTCTGACAGAGTCTTTATAGATTGGCACAGGTTGGGACGAGTGTCGTTAAGGTTCGGTGCAAGTTGTCCAGGAGATCCGACATTGGGTTTTTCAGCATTCTTGGGTGTCGACATATGGGATGGCAGGTACCGGTCGGAATCTGTTGAATGAACTAAGCTTAGAGTCAACACAGATACCGCTGAGCTGGCATTGCTCGACGGATTTCTCAACATCCTCCAAATCTTTTCAGGGCTGGATAGGCTGAGCCTCATGGTGTTGACGACAGCGTGAAGTGCATCTACATGCTCTTCTATTATAGAATGAATAACCTTACCCAAATCCTTTGCATGTACGTCTTTATAATGGTTATTTGACAAACATTGGGCACAACCGTGACAACGACTTGAATTGCGGCTACCAACGGATCGGAGCTTTGGCAAAGACAAAGAACGAGTCATGGGAGGGCCAGTTGCAGTTCGTTCTCGTGCTTGTCGTCGATATCTGAGTTGTGGTTCAGGAGAAGGGAACCAGGTTGAGCACTGTGGACATCGTTTTACTTGGGTTTGCTCACGGAGTTCATCGTTGCTTATATAACAGAAGTGACCAAACAGTCGCTTACCCCATTTTCCAGGGTTTCGGAACAATCTCTTTGTTGCGACTGTGCCACAAGGCCGGAGACATACACCTGGGAACCTAAAGTCTTGCGCCGTGCATCGTCCAAATCTTCGCTGATTATCCGCATGGTCAAGAACCTCAATGTTTGTATGTTGTGCTTCAGCAGCAATATTGACAATCACGACCGGATCGGAGGCAGTGTTCGATCGCGGAAGTTCAGGAGAGCTTGTCTCATCATGGGTAAGATCGTGTGACACAATATCCTCGGTCTTCCCACGAACATAGACAGCTTCAATGGTCTCAGCAGCGGCCGTTGATTCAAACGCAGTTGGGCGCTTGACATTTTTTTCAAATGTCTGTGCTTGATCAGCTAGTTTGGTTGTTTCCCCAGGGATAGGTGGCGCAGGGGAGCGAAGAGTTTGTTCAAAATCCTCATCTGCAGCTCGTCGTTCAGAACCGAGAAATGCGGCGCCACGGAACTTTGATGCAAAGACACATGTCGACCTCTTGTGACCCGTGATTTCCTGTCGAGACCCTAGCTCATTGTGCTCATACTTGGAAATCTGCAGTTTAGGATGAGGTGTAGCTTTTCTCGCGGTAACATCAGGGACAAATTGATCGGTCTTAATAGCGTCAGCGTGCTCTAATCGGTGGGGCGGTAGTGCTTCGTCTTCGTGATCTTTCTTTACTGGGCCGTATATAACTCCTGGGTTAGGGGAATGGATGTTTCCTTCACTACAGGGGCGAGTTGACTCGCATATGCGGGCCAAGGAGTTCACATTGAGAGCATGTACTGAAGGCGGAAAAGAGGTGTCTGGTAGATGTTGACAAGATGTCAATTGCAATTGCTTCGGTTTCTCTGGATACGTTGTCTGGGCGAGAAATTCGATTCGACCTTGTATTCTTCGTATAGTTTTGGGGTGAGAGATGTACTCGCATGATCCTCCATTGATTGCTCGAGGCGTGAAATTTAGTATGCCTCGTTCAAAACTTGGAGACATGCAGGATTGCTAAGTATTGCCTATCACTTGCCCGCTGGTAAAACGACGCTTTCCAGCGTTTAGTAAGAAATGTCGTGGGTTTCGATAGGGGCTAACCGAGATGATGGGAAAGAATACAATTGGATAGGTTAATAGGAACTGGGGATAGAGCGGGCTGTGTAGGATTGTGTAGGGCTGTGCGCAGATGTGAGTACACTTGGTCAGGCGGTGGAGGAATATGGACGAGAAGCAAAAGTGCAAGAAGTTGGAATGTTGTGGTTGCCTCGTTAGAGTTCCTTCTATCCTTTGCGCACAGAAAGCACGCGGCACCAGCTACTATACATACCACCCATGCCATACTCGGGGAACGCTATTTGAACGTTTACTTCATCGCAGCCTGCAGGCTCTCGAGAACCTGAAACTTGTCAGCAAAATCTCCTTAACCATACTTACAAAACTTACCTCAAGCTCAATCTTGGCCTCGGCAATGTCAGCCTCGCTGCCGCTTCCACTGGCGATCTTCTGTGCCTCTGCAATCTGGTTCCTGACAGCCTGTTTCTACATCAGTCGCAACTTCCTCATCTGCTTGTATCCATCCATACCTCGGCGCTGAAGTCCTCGATTGGGTAGCCCTCAACAGCGTTGATGCTGAGGACAGAGTTTGGCTGCACGACGGCGAAACCACCGGACAGGAAGAACTGCTTGCTGCCGCCCTGCTCCTCGATGATCTCGACCAGACCAGGCTTCAGTTGCTCGATAGAGGCAACGTGGTTGGCCAAAACACCCATATCACCGGTCTCTGCGGGGAGGTTGACCTGGACACTGCACGGGGACCCAAGTCAGTCATCGCGTAATCGTTTTGCGGGATCGGTCGGTGTTCGGGACATACACATCCTGAGACTTGTAGATGGACTATAAGTTATTGTCAGCCCTTGTTTCTTGAGCGCCCAAACGTTTACAGTCACATTGCAAATGAAGCATGACTGGTGATGTTGCGTACCTGATGCGGAAGAGCTAGAGAGAGCTTGATCTTGTCGTTGGCGACCTCGGCGTAGCCTCTTCGCTGAATGGGGCGGGCAATGGCAGCGGGCCTTGCGCGGATGGCGGCTCTGGCGATACGGAGGGCGCTCATGATGGACGGGGTTGTGGGGAAGATGCAATGGCTGGTCTACCGGAGCTGGTGTTGATTCTGCGAAGCCGAGTTCTGCGCTTCTCGGGATTAGCCGACAAGGTACCGTCAAAAAGGTTAGCGCGACATCACTGGGTGTACGCTCTCCACCATCTCGACTTCTACAAGACCTGGGCAAGAATAGACAGATTTTACAATGCAAGACTCATTGGTGTGATTTTCCAAGGGCGTCAGATTACAAGTAAATTGTATCTCATCCATGTACGCCGGGGGTATCTCAATTGCAAAACGCCCATCTAAAGACAATGATACTGTTCCTCTGCATCCGCATGCTAATGGCAGCTCAGTTCAAGATGATACGAAAGAGCGCATGCGAGCTCAATCATCATACAACTGCTGTGGTGCTGCCATACTCATCCGCAACTGTCTCTCTCTTTGTTTCGCCTGAAGTTCCAGCGTCTCTACTGCGTAACTGAGTCTGTCCTTCTTTGCTTTCAATGCCTTGAACCGCAGTTCCTGCTGCGCACTGACAGCCTTGCCTCCGTTTCTCTGCGCATTCCTGCTCGCTGGCCTAGAGCCGGAACCGCCGGTGCTGTCTCGTCCAAGTCGGCCGTCGTTTAGATCGCACTTGGCTATGAGGGACTGCTCGCGACGCTCAAGTTTGTCTACGTAGTTCTCTACACGCTTGAGAAGATTGTCGACTTCTGGGCGAATTTCCGAGAGGAGACCTGATTGCGCAGCTTGGAGATCGGACTCGGAGATGAGCTCAAAGTGCTGCGGAACACATCAGCCTCGTAAAGGCGCGAAGAAAGCTCCGGGATATAGTATACATACTCGTGTTGTTTGCAGTACTTTTGCCAAGCGGGGAAGGTCACTGACGCCGTCGTCGAGTATGTTGATTGACGAATCGAGCAGTTGCATGCTACTGCGCAGCGATGCTACGCAGCCTTCTAGCGGCGAAGCCATGGTGTGAGCGACAGGCTTTCCAACTGGCAACTGCAGAGCTCTGGATTACTGGCGAAGTGTGTTGCGGGGTTGTTGCTCCCTTGCGCCCATGGTGTACTGTTTGCGAGTCGGTCTTTACACGCGCCGACGCCAAGCATATCGAAGTTCTGCAAGCCGAACGACCGCAGCTCAACACCATCACCGCCCATCCTCATCGCAACTGCCAACCAATCCATTGCCCCTTCAACGCACGCCAAAATGCCTCTTCTCGGAAGGAAGTTCCCTGCGCAAATTGGTATGTCGCCTTATATGGCACCAATAGCAAATATTGAAGCTCGAACGATTGCTAACGAAGGAATCACAGCCAAGCCCATGTGGCCTTTCTACGTCTCTGGTACGTTGCGCAGCCCAATGCACACATACAGCGGAAATATAGGGAAAGGAAAGAGATAGATTGGGACGGATTGCGGAGTGCATGGAAGAACGAAGGAAGGTGGGGAGCGCTGGGCTAACGGAAATGACTAGGTCTTGTCATCCTCTACGGAGTCAACTCTGCCGCGAACGCCATGGCCCAGGGTGCGTAGCTTATATGTCGATGCCTCACATGGCTCAGCAGTTTCTATGTACACAAGCTGACACAGCACAGCCGACGAGTACAAGAACGACCCGCGAAACCCCGCCGTCAAGAACCAGTCAGCGAACCACTAAGTCTCAAGCTGTTTGCCGCGGGAAGCGGGCATTGAGCATATGGATGTTATCAGAGGCAATGTAAAATAACCGTGGGGGTGGGAAAGGAATGGAAGTCTCGCACTGAGACGGCCATATAGATTTTATCGAATCGATCCTGATCAACAACCAGCTCGAGCATTGTTTTTGTCCGTTAGGCATTCTGGCGTGCTTGGCATATGTCAAGCTCTATCTAAGGAAAAGCATGTCATGCTGAAGATTGCGAAAGGCCTGTATCCTATAACACAGACCGTCTCTGGATCAATAACAGTAAGCAGTGTAGTCTAGCTGGTATTGGGTAATGTGTTCTTTGACCTGTCTATGCATTGACAGAGGTCTGGGTGTTGGGAGAATGATTGCTGGGGTAACACTCGGATGACACTCAACGCATTTGGTGCTAATAGAGGTCCAAGCCCTTGGGAAAGCACCAGCTATCCTGTACGTGTGATGCAATGGTTTCTCGTATCTGTTTGGTTAGCCCAGCAGAAGTTAAACTACGGCGTGAAATCCTATAATGTTAGGAGCAGCCAGCCAGATAACAGTCTCTAAGCGGCTCTTTTTGTTGGTTATATGGGGGGAATGCACCTCGCCGAGGCGTGCGTCTGGGCTCGGTAGCCGGCTGGTTGGAGTACCAAACAGCGATTAATACCACTCAAGCTGCACTATTTTGGGCAAACAAAAAAAAGGGATAGATGAATGGTATCATAAGCATGCGCATCCCAGATCGTACTCCTATCTGTGCTTCAACGAAATTCGTATGTAGGATGACATGCATCCATGGGTAACCTTGAGCGGTAGCTGTCGAGCGGACGTGGACTGCAAGCGAAGCGAACTGTAGCGAGGCTGATTCGGGCCGTCAAACTTGTACATACGTACTAGAAAACATCGGGCAGGGTGCGTCTTTTCTCTGGTAACGGTGGCGCGTGCAAGCGACAACCAGGGCAAGTCATGATAGCGCTGTAGCTGGAGTGGGCATGACGCATAAAGGGGCGGCATTTGAAACGCAGCATGCAACTGGCATGGGAGGAAGGATACCCTGTGCGAGGGCCGCGGGCGACGAGCAGAAGCAAGCAGAGGGACAGTTTGGGTAGCCATGTGTTGTGTTCCGAGTTGGGATCGCCCCCATGCCGGGCGGCACTTGATACTGGCTGGTACACCGCCGCCGCCGCCGCACGCGCAGTGAAGGACGTCGCCACCTAGCGCACCACGTGACCGCCGTATGCCCAGCCTAGCCCAGCCCAGCCGCAGCCGGCGTCGGGCCAGCAGGAGCGATGGTGCGCCTTCTGTCTGCGTCCTCTTCCATCCGCGTTTCCACCGCACCAACAACCGCCGTGTGCTTGTTCTACGAGGCTTCTCTGCTGTTCCTCTGCTTTGGCCTGCAGCTGCCTTCTGTGCCTCTCTCGTCTCTCCTCACTCCACCACCCACTCTTCCTCCCACTCTCGCCACCCGCTTCACGCTCGCCAACTCTCCTCCCCCACACACAGCCTCTTTGGTGCCGTTTTCCGTTGGGCTGATTCACGCCCTATCGTAAGTCCTGCCCAGCTCACCAGCCTGGTTCCGCTCGCTGCACCCTGCGCTCTATTCCCTCACCACAACACACTTGCATCATCTGCATCACCTGCACTCTCCCTCTCTCTCGACTTTTCTCCCCACTTCCCACGCTCTCCTGGTCGACGCGTTCGACTGCATCCTCTAGCGTTTCTCGGCTGCCCGCTCCCCGCTTACTCACCGCCTTTGTAGGCAAAAGCCTCATACTGACCGGTCCTTTCACAGTAGGCTGATCCTCAAAACACCACGACACCCCATCGTCGACACCGTCGGCCCACCCACCACCTCACCTTCACCACCAGGCCAACCTCCTCAAGGTTGAACCTCCTCCAATCATGACGACAATGGTACGCTCCCACTGCTCCCCGCTTCTTGTCGTCATCGTCATGTCGGACAGGTGCATCCCTTGCAAAACACAAATGCTGACAGCCTTAGGATCTCCGCGTGGGCAACAAGTACAGAATTGGTCGCAAGATCGGTAGCGGCAGTTTTGGTGACATCTATCTCGGTGCGTAACCACTGCTTTTCCAGCCTTGTTCTCGGCCTCGGCTCAGCTGAGCTAACCCGTACAGGTACCAACATCATCTCTGGCGAGGAGATTGCCATCAAGCTCGAGAGCGTCAAGGCCAAGCACCCCCAGCTCGAATATGAAGCCCGTGTCTACAAGTCCCTCGCCGGTGGCGTCGGCATTCCCTTTGTCCGCTGGTTCGGAACCGAGTGCGACTACAATGCCATGGTCTTGGATCTGCTCGGCCCTTCGCTCGAGGATCTCTTCAACTTCTGCAACCGCAAGTTTTCGCTCAAGACTGTCCTGCTGCTCGCAGACCAGCTCATCTCCCGCATCGAGTACATCCATGCCAAGTCTTTTATCCACCGTGATATCAAGCCCGACAACTTCCTCATGGGCATTGGCAAGCGTGGAAACCAGGTCAATGTCATTGACTTTGGTCTGGCCAAGAAGTACCGTGACCCCAAGACCCACTTCCACATTCCTTACCGTGAGAACAAGAACTTGACTGGTACTGCCCGTTATGCCAGTATCAACACTCACTTGGGTGTCGGTACGTACACGACTCTACCCGCCCTTGCTTCTCAACGCTAACGTCTGCAGAACAATCCCGCCGTGATGACATGGAGTCCCTTGGCTATGTCATGCTCTACTTCTGCCGTGGTTCCCTTCCCTGGCAGGGTCTTAAGGCGGCCACCAAGAAGCAGAAATACGACCGCATCATGGAGAAGAAGATGACGACTCCCACCGAGGTCCTCTGCCGTGGCTTCCCCAACGAGTTCGCCATCTACCTCAACTACACCCGCTCTCTGCGTTTTGATGACAAGCCGGATTACTCGTACCTCCGCAAGATCTTCCGCGATCTCTTTGTTCGTGAGGGCTTCCAGTATGACTACGTCTTCGACTGGACTGTCTACAAGTACCAGAAGAACGCCCAAGCCATCGCCCAGGCTGCCAACCAGGGCCAGGGCGATGAAGACGACAAGGGTCGCGGACGTCACGTCACAACCACGGCTGCTGCCAACGCCGGCACCGCTGCTGGCACCAAGCGCGGACCGGTCAACGCACGCCAGGAGGGCACCGGAATGTGAGTTCGATATATCTGATCCTCGTAAGGGACCCTCTCCTTTGCGTTTGGTGTGATAACGCTTAGCGTGGGGGATGTCAGATGCAGACCTTACTAACCTTGTTCTTTATTTCAGGCAGCTTCGTTCGGCCAATAAGCGTGGCGGGGACCAGTATGCATCCGGTTACTGATTCTTGATGCGGCTTTCGATTCGTCATCTCAACTCTTGCGGGGCCACTTGTTTGCATTTGGCTTCGCACGCACAACGAATGGGAAATGCGGCACCGCCGTCCTGGCAACATTTTGGACGGCGTCGCTTATTGATCAGTCGTTGGGATACATTCGTCATGAGCCTGGTACGGACCTAGGGCGGCACTTGATGTCTCATACCTACCATGGTCACGGGATCCTGTCGATTATCTCACATCTCTGGAGGCTTGACCCATACGTTATCTCAAATTGGCACAGCACTTTAGCTCGCAAACGATGTGTTTCAATGATTCTTGGTCGACTGGACCCAAAGGATCATGCGAAACACGTTTGCGAAGCTAGCGTCACTGGGCAGCTCTCCGGCTGGTCGCTCATGTTTGTTTGATTTCACCTCGCATTAATTATCCCCTGCCCCTTGTCCTTTGTATGGTTGTTTTTTTAGTAAATTTCCTTGCGTTTCCCCCCTTCGGATTTGGCTGCCAGCTTGTGGGGAGGTAAAGCTTAACAAGGGGACGAAGCTAAATTGAATCACAAGAAGAATGTATGGCTGAAGCTTGGCTGGCATGTGGACTCGAAGGGACGCAATGGTTAGGCGGCTAGAGTGTATGGAGGGCTGGACTTGATTGGGAGGACAGCTTCCGGTGACGAGGAAGGAGGAGACCTAGCTTGCTACCATTGCGCTCGGAGACGGGAAGGGGCCGGGTGGAAGTGTAGTGAGGTGGTTTTTTTATCCGTTTGCTTTGTTTTGCTTTAGAAATGTATGCTTTGGTTGAATAAATTTGCCTTTGAATTGTTTGTGTGATGGGGAGTGACGTTGATTTTGACCGATTGACCGAAATGCCACGGTGTTTATTGTTCAACATCCATGGGTGTGGTTTTTTGACAGTGGAAAGTCTGAGCCGAAGGGGAGTGACTTTTTTTTTCCTTATACTGGCTACGTTGCTGTGTAATATGTCACGTAAATGCATGCCCAATTCGACAAGAAAATAGAAAAAGACTTGATTATCCGTTTAATAACAAAGGACAAGTGGGAGTATATCATGTCCAAGAATATTTTTTCTTTCTTTTACTTCTTACTTCTTACTTCTTTCTTCTACAGTGACATTTGTATTTATTACCATGTTTACAATTATCTGTTAACGAATAAGACGATTGCAAAAACACTTGTTTAAGCAAAGAAAAGGGAGAAGAAAGATAGTCAAGACGGGTATTTGTACGCTGGACAATACAGTTTATTCTTTTAACTGTACACGAGATATTCGTTATTATTCTTATTTAGAGAGGAAATGTATAGACATAGATATATAGGGCAGATCATATGACACTAACGTCGAGCTATGTAAAGAAAAAAAAGGTTCGTTTTCTCTCCGCAATGCTCAGCATTGGAAGAGAGAGGGAGAGAGAAAAGGTACAGGCATGTCCTCGTGGTAGATTAGATACAATAACAGCAACAACAAGAACAACAAGGAGGACTGATGGTAGACATTAAGACATTTGCTCTCTCTCCAGTAGAAAAACAAAAACATAAAAAAAAAAGAAATAAACGAGTAAATGGTGGTAGTTATTCGCGGCATCCATTCATGCAAACAATAATGCGCTGTTGGGGTACGTGTGCAATCGGCCGTGTAATCCGTCTTTGTTCTTGCCAAATAAGTTGTAGTTCTAATTCCAGTTCCATCAATGAACCTCACATGAAAAACATGTAGCTTGCGTTGGTACGCAATAGCAGCCCAGTTGCCAATCTGCTACGCGCCCATGTCGGAATTCTGGCTAGCAAGACGGGTGGGCTGCGTACTCGCTCATTGCTAGAAGCGGAGCTGAGTAGCAGACGAGTCCTGGCGGGAAGTATTCCAAGCTGGGTTTGTGCCTTGTGTTTTCTCCCAACAGAGTGATTTTCAGGTATAACGGTCAAAGTCTCATCCATCTCTTGCCTCTCTTCAAGTCTCGTTCTCCTCGTTCGAACTGGGCGAAGGCTCAGTCTTTGGCTGCATTGTTGTTTCAGGTGCTGAACTTTCAGAATGACCGCGCTTCAATGCAGCCAGCTCTTTCCTCAGCGCATCCATCTCATCGTCCTTTTGGCTAATCAGCTCATCCCGCTCCGACACTTCCTGCTTTAGCTGCTTGATGTACTCAATCGCACTTTCAACCTTGGCGGCCTTGGAGTTGTTGGAGTTCTGTGCGCTTGTCTCTGGGCTTTTGGCGTCGGACGTAGAACCAAATCGTGATGAGGGAAGAAGGGCTTGCATTTCTTGGAGGGCTGTGTTGATGCGGTTTCTGCGACCTTGCTCGGCAATTTTGTGCGAGGTGCGTTTTGAAGTGAGGTTTGTTGAAAGGGACGTGGGGTAGACGACGCCAGGGACAGTGGTGCCGTCGAGAATGTTCTGATAGTTTGATTTTGACGCAAGCAAGAGAGCATGGGTATTGTCAGTGGAGCCTGCTAAAATGTCAGATCGAATTTCATTGCTCAAAATTGGCAATATGCTTACCACTGCCACCATCTGGTAGTAAGGGTTTTATGCTTGGAGAGATCTTGGGCATCAAAGCAGGACTGACGAGATGCGAGCTGACACTGTTCCGCTTCTTGGGGTTGCGAGACAGCTTTGTGTCTTTCTTGCCAGTGGTCATGGAGAAAGCTGGACTTGTTGGGGTAGACATGGCATCCAGCATCGGGCTTGGTCGACCCGACATGGATGCACCGGGAGTGCTCAGAGGGTTCAGCTTGGGTGTCTTACGTGCCGACAAGCGGGGCGTATCAGCGTCCGTGTCCCTGAATGCCGTGTCTGACCTCGATAAGCTCGGTCTATCAAGAGAGGCTTCGGGCAGGGTAAGGTCGTCAAGCACTGGCGGTGCCTGCTCAGAACCGTTGAAGTCAGGCGACGGCTGTATGCGCATGAGCGAGGCTGGGGTCGCTGGAGTGCTACTCTGGCTGCTACGCTGGGCCATGACGGCAGGAGAAGCTGTTGAAGAGGCAGGCTTGGGCGGCGGCCGCATTTCCGACAACATGGGCTCAGGAGAGATGGAATCCGTCTCTGAACTTTCGCGAGTGCGGGGCGCATCCAGGCCACTGGAGAAGGGACGTTGTGAGCGCGCCTCTTGCACGAGGTCAGTGACATCCTTTGGCGGAATCAGCGAAGAAACAGTCGCTTTCCGCCTGTTTGGTTTTACGATGGGAGACTGCCGTACGCGGGTGGTGCCATTGGCGCGGGGCACGTTTCTTTTGCCTGTGCACCTCCGGGTCCTTCTCCCCTGCTCCTGTGTCATCATGGCAGGCTCACCCAGCATGTCCATGTCGACGTCAATGGGCGAGTGCCCTGTCGAGCTTCCTGAAGTCGTAGTTTGCGATGGTTGGTGCGCATGTTGGTGGCTCTGAGCCGTCAGTGCGGGAGAGGTCAGAGGGCTGAAGTAGGAGCCCGCCATGCTGAAGTCAGGGATCTGAAACCGCGTATCGTGCGGCGTGACAGCGGGTGATACGAGCGGGGTAAATGTCTGTATAGCGTGTCAGTCGCAGAGGGCTCAAAGGGCGGGATTTGCGAGTGCAGCGTACGGTGTCATCCTTGGGCATGTGGTAGCGCTGGTCGAAGAGGGCTTGATGCGAATCGACTTGGTGGAGATAGCGGCTGGGGTCGCCGTGCAACTCTGTGCTGTTGGGCGTCGGGGGAACACGCTGGTGTGGGCGGTATATTTGGTCTGGCGGTTGGGAGTAGGCTGGCGTGGTGGCCTGGGAGTGCTGCTGGGACATGCCATAGTCGAAGAAGGTGCCGGCAGCGTGCGAGAGGGCGTGGGCGTCGATATTCTGGGCTTTTTGGGCGCCGTTGGAGCCATTGTGATAATCCGGGGCGAGCTGTGGGGGAAATTGACTTTGGAGGTGGTGAACGTTGAGGGAGTCGGTCAGATCGGCGAGTTGGTTCCCAGTTGAGGCGGGTCCGTGACTGCTGTACCCGTCCATGTTGAAGTCGAGATCGAGATTGTCAAAGTCGATGAACTCTGCGCCGGCAAAGTTGTCGGTGGGGGTGTCCATGTTGAAGTGCTCTGCAGCAGTCCAGGACTGCGCAGCCGAATTGTTCATTGTCGTCGGCGCGCAGGAGCAGAGAGGAGAGAGAAATTTGGCGTCGCGAAGACAGGTGGGTGGGGCTGGGGCGGAACTGGGACCGGGATGATTGCGCCTGATTAGCATGTGCCTGGTCGTCGGCCAGCGTAGGTGGCTCGCGGTCGGAGAAGCAAGGCACGCTCAGTCTAGCAGGTGCAGGATACAGGCCCAGGAACGAGTCTAAGGAACAGGTCCAACAGCAGGAACAGGCTCAGGCTCAGGCTCTGAAGAGAAGCGTCGGTCTATCTGTCGCGGTCGGAGAGGTGTACGAGAAGAGGCCGGGTGGAGAGCGACCCCCACGGGAATTTGATAAAATGGGGGTATATTCCGCCCGCGCATGTCGACTTGGGTGCGGGTCATGACCAGCAACAGCCGGGCCCTGGAGGACTCGAGCTGGCGACGTCAGCCTATTACCGTCGTCATGTGCCGCCGGCGAGTGTGCAGGAAGAGAGACATGGCGCACCTGACGCTCAGTCCTGTCTGATGGCTGTACTCGACGTCGTGTGCCTGTTGTGTGTGTGGGTGTGGGTGCGGTATCTGTTGTGCTGCCAGAAATGACTCGCTCTGGCCGCGGAACAGGTAAGCATCTAGGTAAGTAAGTATGTACACACATGTCGACGGTATAATTAGAGACGGCAGGGTTCCATCTCACAAGACGCAATCACGACGACTTGTTGCTGCTGCTGCTGCTGCACTGCGCCTGTGTTTGGTCTATTTGCATGTCGCCGCGGTGTGGAATTACTAGCTGGCCAATAGCGTGCAGCCCCCACAGCTTGGTGCGCACTGGCCACCCCCGTCCACACCCCCCAAACCACACGGTAATCTGAATCTGAGTCTGCGCACCAGGGCAAGGTAGTCAAGGCGCAGTCGGTGCAGAGGCCCATCCATGTGGCTTTTGTTCGTATGTCTCTCTCCAAGGCGATATTTGTTGTTGTGCGTCACCGGGCTGGGAGTGGGCAACGTAACAAAATCAGGGCGGTGGGTAGTGAGAGCTGATGGCGGTGCTAGTCGAGGCAGCGCGCCCTGTTAATCTCCCTTGGCCATTGCAAACCTAATCCACCTGCCCCTTCCGGTGACTTTGGCGCGGCACACTTGGAGCAATGCACTCTTTTTACCAAAACAATTGGACAAACCGCAATTGTATGTATTTCATAACAAACTAGAAGCTCCACTGGACAAAGGTGTAATTACGCGAGCGCTCTCATCTCGTGATGTAAGAAAAAAATAAAAAATAAAAAATCCCCCTAGCAAGCCACCATGGCCGACGAAAAAAAAAAGAAAAGAAAACGAAGAGACGCTGCGCCGCACGGCACTGCACTGCACTCATCAGCCAGCAGCCAGCAGCCAGCTCCGCATCCAAGCTTAATTTACACATTGGGTGAAATGAACATGATAGACCCGTCCGACAGTTGCGCTTCCCACGGCCACTGCGCAAACACATTGGGGGTCTTTTGGGTATTATCGACCTTCTCCAAAACATGGGAAAAGAAAATATCTCTGCCGTAGACCGACCGACCCCGCAGAAACGCCGTTAATGGACATGACCATCTGCATCTCGCTCGTTGTTTACATTACGGCACAGCAGCCGTTGCTCTGCTGCGGCGCGTACGGATCATCGCGCTTATCGATCTACACGCACATGTAAGCATATGGGCAACCAACGCGAGCTTCAAAAATAAAAGACAAGAAAAAAAGCGCATTGCGCGCGCGCCCACTTACTGTTCCCCATCGTGATGGCACCATCCAGTCCTTGGGCTCCTTGTCCGTGAATGCAATGAGACTGCGACACCTTGTTAGCTGCCTTGTGCTGTTGAGCGTCGACGCGCGACTATCCATGGCAGACATACTCTAGTGCAGCCTCGGACACGGGTATCCTGCGTCGCTCCAGGTCCTCCCGCAGGCGCTGGTTGAGTTCGGTGAGACGTCGCAGCTTGAGCTCGGCCATGCTCTGCTTCTTCGTCTTGCCGTCGCCGCCGGTTCGTATCTCGTAGGGCGCGGCGGCCATCATGGTGGGCATGGCGTGCATGGTGCGCGTGTGTGAATATTAAGCTACAGGGTAAGGGAAGAACGGAGATGACGGCGGTGGTGGTTGGTGGTTGGTGGGTATTATGGCGATGGAGCGTCGGCGTCGTGGGCGGCGTGGACAGGAGACAGGAAGAGAGGGGGGTAAGGAGCGAGGACGGCCAGCCGGGTGTGAGCCTGCCGCCAGATATCAGGGCGAGAGCGATGGAGCTGCTTGCTGTGACTGCTGGTGGTGGTGCTACTACTACTACTGCTGCTGCTGCCGAGGGGGTGTTTGACGGAGGGTGCAGAGATGGGCGACAGGTGAAGCACGGGATGCCAGGAGAGGTGGTTGGAAGACGGGCCACCCATCCCCTTGATGGATGGGTCTGTTCATCGGGCCTCGTCGGTTGCGGCATAGCGCCATATTGGGTTTGACTATGGCCCAGAGCTGCCCTGGCGCATTGTCCCTCGCCGACTCGCCTCGCCTCGCCTCGCCCGCCTGCCCGCTCGCCCTGCGTGCAACAACACGTCCACGGCCTAGGATGCATCGCATGCAGTGCGCTGGGTGTGGCTCGACTAAACAAGCACCATGTCATCAATTCCTCTCTTGGCCCACACAAGCTCGTTGGCTGCGCTGCGCTGCGCTGCCTTGCATGTGCGGGGGGGATGACGGGGCGGCCTGCTGAGGGCTGCCGGCCCATCGCCCGCCGGAAGCTCGCTTACCTCAGCATACCACAACCATTTTGCAAGCAAGAGTGACTTCACCCCAGCCTGTGAGACCCGCAACCGCCCTCAACTTCCAACGCCCTTGGCTGCGTCGCCTGCTTGCTGTAAAGCCCATCCAGCCCGTGCCGTTGGATCCGCGACATCAACCTGCCCAGCATGGCGCCTCCACCGCACTCCAAGCCGGAGAACACACTGTGCGCCCCGCCTCTCACACACACACCCGCCGCACCCCCAGCGCCCCCAGCTAATACCATGCCAGTAAACGTGCCCAGGAGCTCATCGGAGTCGAGCAGCAGCAGGCTGCCCTCCAGCTGCTCCACGAGCATGTCACCTCGAAGCGCACCCGCAACAGCCCTATTACCTCGCTCGAGCCCGTCATGATCCTCTTTGTCGAACTCTGCGTCGATCTGCGCAAGGGCAAGCTCGCCAAGGACGGCCTCTACCAGTACAAGAACACGGCCCAGAACACAAACGTGGGCACCATCGAGACCGTCTTCAAGCGCTTCATCGAGCTCGCCGAGCAAAAGGTCACCGAGGCCCAGGCCAAGGCCGACGAGGTCCAGTCCTCGCTCGAACCCTCCGACGACAAGAACGTCGACGACCTCGAGGCCACCGAGACGCCCGAGTCTATCCTCCTGTCCACCGTCTCGGGCGAACAGTCGCGCGACCGCACCGACCGTGCCATTGTCACGCCATGGCTCAAGTTCCTGTGGGAGACGTACCGCACCGTCCTGGACATTTTCAAGAACAACGCCCGTCTGGAGCTCATGTACCAGTCGACGGCCCACCAGGCCTTCCAGTTCTGCTCCAAGTACGCCCGCAAGACCGAGTTCCGTCGTCTCTGCGAGCTGCTCCGCAACCATCTCCAGAATGCCGCAAAGTTCTCCTCGCAGATGCACGCCATCAACCTGTCCGACCCCGACACGCTGCAGCGCCACCTTGACACCCGCTTCCAGCAGCTCAACGTGGCCGTCGAGCTTGAGCTCTGGCAGGAGGCTTTCCGCAGCGTCGAGGACATCCACACACTGCTCAGCTTGAGCAAGCGACCAGCCAAGAACATCATGATGGCCAACTACTTCGAGAAGCTGACCCGCATCTTCTTGGTCAGCGAGAACTACCTTTTCCACGCTGCTGCGTACAGCCGCTACTACAACCTCCTCCGCCAGTCTGCAGCCGCTGTTGCTTCTGGACAGAGCCCCAAGAAGGACAACCCGGCCGTCACTGAAGCCGACATGACCAAGGCTGCCTCGTTTGTCCTGCTGTCAGCCCTTGCCATTCCTGTCATCAGCACTTCGCGCTCCCGCGGTGCCCTTGTCGACGTCGACGAGGCCAGGAAGAACAAGAACTCGCGTCTGACCAACTTGCTCGGCATGTCGCAGGCTCCTACCCGTGCTATCCTGTTCAAGGATGCCCTCAGCAAGGGCCTGCTCAAGCGCGTCCGTCCCGAGATCCGCGACCTCTACAACATCCTCGAGGTCGACTTCCACCCCCTCTCCATCTGCAAGAAGATTTCCCCCATCCTGTCTCAGATCGGTGCTGATGAGGGCATGCAAAAGTATGTTGGCCCGCTCCAGCAGGTCATCCTCACCCGTCTCTTCCAGCAACTGTCTCAAGTATACGACTCTGTCGAGATCAAGTTTGTGCTCGGCCTCGCGCAGTTCCCTGAGCCCTTCCACGTCAGCGCCGGCACTATTGAGAAGTTCATCATGAACGGCTGCAAGAAGGGTGATCTCGCCATCCGCACTGACCACGCCACGGGTGTTCTTACTTTTGACTCGGACGTTTTCTCGTCAGCAAAGGCCATGCACCCTGGCTCTGGTGCGGGATCGGCCGAGACTGAGTCCCGCTCCGTGCAGCGTCTGCAGAGCACCCCTGCTGAGATTGTGCGCTCTCAGCTCACCCGCCTTGCCAAGTCTCTCTTTGTCACCTGCCAATATGTCGACCCTTCGTTCAACGCAGACCGTCTGCGTGCCAAGGACGCTGCGCTTGCACGCGCCAAGGAGGGTGCCGAGAAGGAACACCAGGACATCCTCAGCCGTCGCGACATCATCTCGCAAAAGAAGGAAGCGGCCCTCAAGGCTCAGCAGGCCAAGGAGAATGAGGAGCAAACAAAGAGACTTATCCGCCAGCAGCAGCTCAAGGATGAGGAAGCTCGCCGCCTGGCAGAGGAGCAGAAGCAACGCGCCGAGCAGCGCATCAAGGCTGAGCAGAAGCGTATCCAGCGCGAGGAAATGGAGAAGCAGATCAAGGAGCTCAAGGCCACCACCAAGGTTGACATTGAGCTTCCCGAAGACCTGGATGATCTTGACTCCCAGAGGATCCGCATCCTCAAGCTCCAAGCCCTAGAAAGGGAGAAGAACCAGCTTGGTGAACAGCTCCGCATTGCTGGCAAGCGCATCGACCACTTGGAGCGAGCCTACCGTAAGGAGGAGATCAAGCACCTCAAGACCGATTACGAGAAGCAACAGGAGGCTGATCTCGCAGCTTACGAGAAGGCCAAGGCTGAGGAACTCAGGGAAGCCGAGGAAAAGCACAAGGAAGATGTTGCGCTTAAGCACCGTCTGTCAAGGCTGGTATCGCCTTACCAGCAGTTCGTTTCCACTGTTAAGCAGCAACGTAAGGCCGAGTTTGAGAAGCGCCAGAAGATTGCACAAAAGGAGCTTGAGAGCAAAAAGGCCGCACGTGTCAAGGAGGTCAAGGAGCGTATTGCAAGGGAGAAGAGGGAGCGTGAGGAGGCTGAACGCCGCCAACGCGAGGAAGAGGAGCGTGAGAGGGCTGAAGCTGAGGCCAAGGCCAAGGCGGAGGAGGAGAAGCGTGCACGGATGGCTGAAGAAAAAGCACAGAGAGAAGAAGAGCGAAAGTCAGTATCACAATGTCTGTTCCATAGTCACACACTAACATATTGTAGTGCTCTTGCCGAGAAGGCTCGCCTCCAAGCACAGCGTGAGGAAGAGGCCATGGCCAAGCGAAGAGCTGCTGCCGGGCCTGCTGCTGGCCGTCCCTTCTCTCGTGAACCGGCTGCCGACTCTCCTCCAGCCAGTGGCCCACCAAGACTCCAGCTTTCTGGCGGCAAGCCCAGCTGGCGTGAGCGTGAGGCCATGAAGGCCTCCGGTCAGGCACCCCCAGCCGCCAGCACATCTCCCGCACCTGCAGCTGCTTCTCCAGCCCCCGAGGCGGAGGCGCCCAAGAAGGGCGGCTATGTTCCACCGGCGTTGCGTCAAGGTGGTGCTCCAGGTGGCGGGTGGCGCGAACGTGAAGCCAGTGGCAGTGGCAGCGGCAGCGCTGGCGGTGGCGGCCGTTTTGAGGCTGCTCGTGGTGGAGATCGATGGGGAGACAGGAAGGCCTCCCCTGCCACCACTGGTGGCTACGTTCCTCCTGCCGCACGCCGCGATGCACCAGCCCGTGAGGGCGAGGGCGAGCGTGAATCGAGACCTGCTACCCAAGCTCCAGCCGCATCCACCGGAAAGTACGTACCCCGTCACCTGAGGGATCGCCAGTAGAAGAAGAAGAAAAGCAATGGAAAGCTAGGCGTTCGTTTTGTTTCTACGCTTGTTACGATTGACGACTGGTCAAAAGCGGGTACAGGACGGATATCATGGCATAGGCAGGGAGTTTGTGCTTCTACTTGTTAGAGTGAGCGGTCACGAACATACGCCCACAGTGTGTAGTTTTGTTTTGTCCTTCAATGCATTTCAACTTTTTCATCCCGACCCTGAGTCTTTGTTCGTAGGATTTAGTGAGCTTTGTGTTATCGTCATGGTAACACGGTGGTCTGGTCGGGGCACGTTATGACAGGTAATGTTACGTCTACGGATGGGATGATGTCACGTCATGTTGCCAGTGCGTTATTCTGACCCTCTCGTCTGGCTTCTGTTCCTTGCTACCGTCATGATAAGAGGCTATGGATAGGAACAGGTTATTTCATACTGCCAAGCAGTTAAGCCGACGGATAGGCCATGCTGTCATGATTTGCATCTTTGTCTCGTGATGATAGAGTTGTACGAATAAGAGCAACGACAGCCATTCTAGCATGTTCCGCAACAGCAATCAGAGCGAATCCAAAGCGTACTAAGCTCTACAACTTGTGGCCACAGCATACAATCATGCACTGTAGATAGAGTGCATCACGTATGCGACAGGTTTGGCTGGTGTTCATGCAGGGCGGTTGCATGCACGTGCATTGCCAACAGCTCGCCAAACCAAGAGCAACCAATGCGCCGGGCCATTAGTTCGCGATAGCCCCGCCATTGATCTCCAACTCTCGCGCAACCAACCTCTGTCCAGTCTCCCCGTCCACATCTACGCCCACGATGCAGTCCCTACCCGACGCGCGATCACAGAGCTTTGAGGAGCTGTACGGCCCTCCTGAGAATTTCCTCGAGATTGAGGTAGGCTGATTTGGAGCTTCCTTGCCCTTGTATGACCCTTGGCCTTGCTTACATTTGTCGCGTGCACAGGTTAGAAACCCTATGACACACGGTAAGTGTAAGCGCTCCCAGTTTGGAACCAGGCAGGCTAACAGCATGCCAGGAGTCGGCCGTGGCATGTACACCACCTACGAAATCGTAATGCGCACCAACATTCCCGCCTTCAAGCTCAAGTCGTCGACAGTACGCCGCCGGTACAGCGAATTCGAAGCCTTCCGCGACATCCTCGAGCGAGAGTCGGCGCGCGTCACCATACCACCACTGCCGGGCAAGGTCCTTACCAACCGCTTCTCCGACGACGTGATTGAGCACCGACGGGAAGGGCTTCAACGGTTTCTGCAAATAGTAGTTGGCCATCCGCTACTGCAAACAGGTAGCAAGGTGCTTGCGGCATTTGTGCAAGGTGAGTGAATAGCGAATATTCAAACAAGGTGGCAACTGACGCTTGGCAGACCCAAATTGGGACAGGCATGCGTGGTAGAAAGACCGGAACAGGTCATGTTGGCAGGCAATCGTCAACAGAAGCACTCTCCACAGGCAAGTCCAAGTCGACAGTTTTGGGGTGGTGATGGAGGAAGTGTTAATTTTCGGTGTGCCGCATTTTCTGCGTGACGGAGCGATGAGGCGTTCTGGAGAACTATTTCTTGCTCGATTTTAAGTTATGGAAGAACACAACGGATACTCAATCAGAGAATGCAATAATTTCCTAAACTGCTCTTGCGTGTGAAAATTGCTTCCTGGCTTGTATAGGTCGTAGCAAGGTTGAGCAACCCAAGCCAAGTTGGATGTATGTATGTAAGCTTGCTGGTCACCCCACGAGCCGCCCCATGTCTGTGGACGCGGAGAGAGCCGGCCAGGGCCAATTGCAAAGAAAATGACATCCGCGGTCGATTCCTTGGTCTAGCGCTAACGATGTAACAAGCAAGGCGTGGGGTTTAGTACCAGCAAAAGTTTTTGGGGGGTGAACTACCTTGACCTTGCCCATGTTCTTGGTCTCGTACCTATGTAGCTCTGCATCTCCGAACTATCCATCGTTGACTTTGATCGCCTCGCATAGTAACCGTTTTTGCATCATGGGCATGCCATCGCAGCCGGCGTCCAACGCCATCATCTATCTTACCCTGGGCGCCTTTTTGTAAGCAGACATGATGTCTTTTGCGAGCGCCTGTTATACTGATGGTACGAACCAGGGTCTTGGGATGTTTCGTTGCATGGCGATTGCGACACCAGTCCAAGACCGAGTGGCTGTCTAGCAATCGCACACAGAAGGGTCAGCACATGCGTCTTCCCCAATTCTGCGCAACTGCGCAAAACACGCCTCATTGCCTCTGGCAAAAAAAAAAAGAAATCAGCTAACAGTTATGCAGGCGTTCCGCTCGCTTTCAATTTCATCGCATCGGGTGAGTGCATTCGTGCACCTGTGCTTTGCACATGAAGAGCAGCGGCAGTATCGGTATTCACTATAATCGCGACTTTCCAAAGCCAATGGGACCATGTCGTCGTCGTCGGAGCGTGTATCACACGAGACAGCTTGAAATCCTCCAGGTTCGTATTGAGATCTCTCACAGAAGCTGGCCTCACAATCACTACGCTAAAGAGTCGTTGTTACTCTTGCGCGCTGGTATGAGGCTAGTCTTTTGTGCGGCTACACTGCGGGCGCAGAACCGAAGCTAGATCTATGCGTCAAAGATTAAATATCCAAGACGTGTTGAATTTGGCCAAGGGGAAGCTGAGAAGTACCGTAAGAACTCGATCAAGATAATACTTGCGTGAGGAACGTGCTGCCGCTACTCCCCCTATACAGTTTCTGCCCCCCTCTTGTTGACATAATGCTGACCTAGGTTTCCCTAACTCATAGCTCTCGGGTCTGGTATTCTGTTTACGTACCCTCAAATCGCCACCATTGCCGGTGTACAGGGGTTACTAGTATACGCCTTGTCTTCATCTTTGCCGCTTCTAGTCTTCGGCGCGTTGGGCCCTCTCATTAGGCGCAAGTGTCCAGAAGGCTTCGTCTTGACCGAATGGACAAGACAACGTTATGGCGTAGTTGCAGGCATATTTCTCAGCGTCTGCACGCTCATAACCATGTTTCTGTACATGGTGGCCGAGCTTTCAGCACTGCAGCAGATCATCACTCTCCTAACCGGGTTAGATGGACTTCCTGTTGTTATTGTTGAATGTGCCGTCACTACCATTTATACCTGTAAGACTGATGATATCAATGCAAGGGGAATGTCCAACTAACAACAACAGCGCTGGGTGGCTTCAAGGTTTCTTTCGTCACAGACAACATCCAGGGCGTGATGGTCATTGGTCTCATCATCTTGGGTGTAATTGCTGTTGGCGTTGAAACCGACATCGACCGCTCGTTGATTGACAAATCCGGCTATCTTGAGTCCAGTCTGCTTGGGTGGCAACTCATCTACATTCTCCCTGTCGCTATCCTTACCAACGACTTTTTCCTCTCAGGATTCTGGATGCGCACCTTTGCCTCTCGCACAGACAAAGATTTATGGATCGGAGTCTCACTCGCAAGCGTGGGCATACTTATCATTCTCACGCTACTTGGTGTCGCTGGCATGCTCGCTGCATGGTCTGGTGCTTACACTATCGGCGATGAAGAGAATGGCTCTCTTGCTTTCTTTCTTCTCCTCAACAAACTACCTGCCTGGGTTGTAGGTGTGGTACTCGTCATGACGGTCTCGCTCTCTACTGCTGCGTTCGATTCCTTCCAGTCCGCCATGATCAGCACGGGAAGCAACGACTTCTTCCGCAACAAGTTGAACATTTGGATCATTCGCGCTTGCGTCGTGGCGCTCATTTTCCCTGTCGTTGTAGTCGCACTGCGCAGTCCGGATATTCTGCAAATCTTCTTGATCAGTGATCTGGTCAGTGCGGCTGTTGTTCCTTGCTTGGTCATCGGCCTGAGTGAGAGGTTCTACTGGTACCGTGGCTTCGACTTTGTGGTTGGGGGACTCGGAGGTATCTTTACCATTTTTCTATTCGGACTCGTGTACTATGATGGCGATGTCAGTCTTGCTAGCAAACTGCTCTTGCTTGAGGGTGGACTATATGCAAACGACTGGAGCGCTTTCGGTAAGTCGAAGTTGGTTCTTTTCTAATGCTGTAGATCTTTGCTAATTGTTGTACAGGCGCTTTCGTGGCCGCGCCATTCGGTGGTCTTTTATGGGCTTTTGGCGCTTGCGCTCTTCGCATCAGCTTCCTTTGGGTCATGGCCAGGGTTCAGGGCCGCCGCTTTGATGCTTTTGACCGTCCCATCCCTCTACCTATCGACAGGTCTGGTGCGATTGATGACCCTGACGCTGATGCCGTGCTTGAGAGTAGCAGCGTTCAGGCTGGTCACAAGGGGAAGTTCTTTTGAAACTGAGAAACCAACACTACAAGCAATAATGTGGGATTACACTACTACAAGTTAGATTAGGTGGGAAGGGGACGTGCTGGGTAATGAAATGTCGTTCTGCATGGTTGATGGATATGTAGGAGACGGACACTCGAACTAGACGGACATATACATAGGACTTGAAGCAAACCAAAATCAAAACACTCTTTTACGCTGCTTTAATAGCTCTCCGAATCTGAAGTGACCATTGCGTGAGAAGCAGCATCTGTCAAATTGATGTTAAAGAACATAGTGCGACGGAAGACTGGCTTCACAGCCAAAACAGCTACATAGACAAACAGATTGGAGTTGCGGAGCTGAAGTGGGGGCGGGGCAGATGGACAGGGTTCATGACGAAGCTTCGCATTGCTCGAAAGATTTGACTGTTTGTAGGCACCAGGATTTCACAACACCGACAGTTCCTTGAGAGTGCTACAGATTTCCGAGTCTACTCAATTCCTTTTTTTTGACAGATTACACTTCCGAAACCGCAGCCATGCAGATGCCAGATATGCCAGTAAATGTTCCTGTCGACGACCCCAACGCCGACACCGAATGGTGAGCCAGTCCACGATGAAGTTACCCTGAAACTACAGTCACTGTTTCTAATGCATATGCGATAGGAACGACATCCTCCGCAAACATGGCGTCATTCCCGAGAAGCCCCCCTCGCCGACCCCCATGATCCAAGAAGCGCTCGAGCAGGCCCGGCAGCTCGCGCACGAGAACCGACTAGAGGGAAAGGACCTGGACGAGCTCGCCGAACTCGAAGACGAAGAAGACGACGACTTTCTCGAATCCTATCGCAAGAAGCGCATGGCTGAGCTTTCGAGCATAACAACGGCTTCGGTCTACAACCAAGTCTACCACTTACAAAAGCCTGATTACTCGCGTGACGTTACCGAGGCCAGCAAGAATGCCTATGTGCTTGTGCTGCTGACGAGTTCGACGGGGACGAACACAGAGAGCAGGGTTATGATTGAGCACTGGCGGGAGCTGGCCAAGAGGTTTGGAGATGTCAAGTTTTGTCAGATGAGGGCGGACTTGTGTATTGAGGGGTACCCGGACAAGAATACGCCGACGGTTCTGATATACAAGGATGGAGACATCAAGAGGCAGATTGTAACGCTAATGCAGTTAGCTGGGCCGAGGACAAGTGTGCAAGGTGAGTGATGGGTTTTTTCTTTGTAAGTGCATCGCCAGAGACGCCATGCTGACACGGTTTGCTATCACAGATGTAGAGAAAGTGCTAGTGGATGTTGGCGCCGTCAAACTCGGAGACTCGCGCCTACAGCGCAAGAAGGAAGATGAAGACGAGAGCTCCAACAAGATAAGACAAGGCAAGACTGCAGCCGAGGATGACGACAGTGATTGGGATTGAAGGTAGCCAACATGTCAAGGCCAGCTCTTTCGGCTAGGCCATGTATCCCTGCACTGATTCATCCCGCACACGCACGCATATGCCAAGCGTTGCGATATCGACGCTCTAGACAAGGAGATATGTTGCGAGATATGCAGGTGCAATGCAACACAGGAACCTGCCCAATAGCCGAGATGAAGGGCAGGTCCGCAACGTACGTTTCTGCAGAAGCCGGTGGGGAGTACTCAAAAGGAGGCGCAAAATACATTGAAATGGTAATGGAAACATGTCATTGATGAACCAGCTTTTTGTTTTCCATTCTCACAGTAAGAAGGAGGTTTCTATAGCACATTTGTGCAAGTGTGCTTCTGATGAATATATAAAATCTCGATATACCCCATACAAAGAAACCGAGAAAACAAGAAAATAAGAAAGAAAAGCAAAGAAGAGTCTCGCCGCACCTTTTACACACACATCTACATTAAGATTCTCATGCCTCGACCAAAGAAAAAAACAACCGACTCCTGCTGCCTTGTACCAACCGACTACTTCGGCCAGACCCAGCCCATGGCCTTGATCCGATAACCCCCCCTCCCTTGCTAACCCCCTGCTACTGCAGCCAAAATAGCTGCAGCATCGGGGTACCACGCATCTGCACGCAACGACCTAGACTCATCTACCCCTCCCCCGGGACGCGCATCCAACACTCGACGCCGTCATCCAGCACCTCCCCCACCCGCAGCTTATGTCACCCGCTACACTGCTGTCTGGCAGCGGTGACACATAGGCCTCCGCGCACATGCCCTTGCTGACATGTTAGCATTTGTTGGCGCGCCCAGAGTTTTTCTTCGCTTTCTCGCCTAAAGGGGAAAGTCGTGCAGGGGTACGGGGGTGCAGGTTGTGGGAAAGGATGGGGGGCTTTGAACAGTGCGGAGATGGGTGTACATGGTTGGATAGGTGGATGGATGAATGCGTACGTATGTGCGTGTGTGTGGTTGGCGGGTCGGTAGGGAGGGTTACCGAGGGTCGCTTGGGAGAGAGGGGGCGATGCATACATAGGTCTATGGTACGCTTGGAGGAGCTTGTATTGTGGATGTGAAGGGGAGGGGGGAAGGGAAATAGTGCGTTTCGGGGATTTGGGGAGGGCGGGTGCATGTCTTGTTTTCAGTTTCCTTATGCTTGTTTTTTTCTTTCCTTGTCTCCTTCCTTTACGAGTGGGGAGTTGAGGTGGTTTGCGTTGAGGAGTTGGGACTTGCGTGGTTTGATTCTGCAAGGCGGGGGTTTGGGGTAGTATGGAGATAGGTTTGGTATCAAGAGTAATAGGCATTCCCAGCAACCGTAATACCAAGGCCTCCTAGTTGTGCTACATACCTCCTAATACTCAACTGGCTGGTTGTTTGCGGCAGAGATTTCCTTCTTGGTTTCGTGTGCGGTACAGTCAACTATAGACAGTCAAGTCGGCCCGCTTGCCGTACCAGCCGAACGTAGCGTGGCACGTCGATGCTCCGCTGCTATTGGATGGCTGCTCTTCCCCATCAGGCTTTGTACATGGGAGAAAAGACTGATTGATTTGTACTGCCTTTTACGGACAAAGGCGGACAATGACAGATGATTAGAGAGTATGGAGATCTGCTGCACGTTTTTCGAATACTGCCTGAAATGGGGAATTATGTAGTACCATGAAAAATATCGTGCAGTTGTTCTGGATCAATGTCTCAGAATGCCATAATCCCGTCTTTGCCTTGTCACGTCAAGATTGTGATCAAGGGCCTTGCCTAGCCGCTCTAAGCTCTCGGTATAAATCATGCGTCGAATCAGCTTAATTTGCTCAGATGTTTCTGTGGGATCCTGAGAGGGAATCAAAAGCCACAATGGCACTCAGAGTACGACACGTGTTCGTGAGCTAGACGAAGATTGAGACGGGAGAGGGTGGTGCACCGATCAGAAACGCGGACTTGCTTGGATTGTAGTGAGTATACGCAGAATCTCAAGGGAGTGAGCCTGCCACTATTCGTTGTCGCGGTATGTACAAACCGCCTGAAGATTTGCCTTTTCGTGATACATGAATGCCCAATTTTGTGGGTCAGTGCAGTAGACCACCGCCCAACCAATCATCCGTGTACCGGACGCCAAACACCAGAAGCAACAGGATAACCGTGTAAAGCCACGCAGTTGTAGCGAAAGGGAAAAGGGCAAAGGGGTATTGAGAGAAACGAAGGGTTCAGCATCTGTTGCTGGGAATCATATCAGTTCGTCGCCTCCACAGCGCCGCGACTCTTCGATAGCTTGCCAGATGGCGCTCTCTTCAAAGACGGGGCCATGGCCATCACACTTGGCCGAGCCTTTAAGCCGCTCACACACATCAGCCACGTCGACAAGGCCCTGCTTGACGAGGGTATGCGACTGGATGAGGTCCCATGCCTTTGCAGCAGGAACTTCCTTGTCCCTTGCCCTTTGGCGGGAGTGTTCTCTGTCGGCAGCGTTGATGACGGCACCGTTGCTTAGCGGCTGGACGTGATACTCGTCGTCTTTCTCGTCCTCTTCCAGGAGGAGGTGGGCACCGGGCGAAGGATAGCTTGCAGATACTGGTGGTGGCGATGCAGGGGAGTGGCCGCTAGTGGCACGCAGGATCTCGTTCTCGGTACGGGCACGTTGCAGAGCGGCCTTTAGGCGCTCGTTGTCCGACTGCAGCGAGTGGGTGCTGGATTCGAGGGCGGAGAGCTTGGTCTCGAGCTCCTTTACATGTCGCTCCTTGCGCTCACGAAAGGCACGCTGGCTGTGCGACGGGGGAGAGAGGGTTAGCTTTCGAATGCTCAGCAGTGCAGAGAGGGGGGCAGTTTGCCTTACGCTGCCCGGTTCTGCGCCTTTCGCCTGCTCTGGGCAGGCGTCAGGTTATCCTTCTCCTCACTGCTGCTACGCGTCCGGCTTATCCGGCCATCGTCGAATTCCGCGCCTATGCCCGAGTCTACGCTGCCAACAGGCATGGGTGTGTTTGCTGTTGCGTTTTCTGGTGAGCCCTGTTGCGGGGTCGGCAGGCCGTTGGTGAATCCAATGGCATCGTAAGTTGGGAACAGGATGGCGTCGAGAGGTTCCTATGCAAGCACACGCCAGATTAGTCATGATCACCGCCGTATAGCAGGCCCGAATTCACGGCCTCTGTCACACCACCGCCGTGCCGAAAAATAAAAGACAATAAAGTAAAAGGAAAAAAAGGACTCACGATGCTCCCTGCCGCATCCTGGTCAAGGGCTGTGTGTGCAAAAGAGTGTGGATTGACGCCCATGAGATGGCGGTATGACTGCTGGGGCGCGCCGTAGTAGTAGTCCATGGTGTCTTTGGCGTTGTCGGCTAAAGACGGCCAACTGGAAGCGTCTCGATGGATGATATATGTAGTAGATATACACCAAACGAACAATCAATCTTGGAGGCAAGCCTGCAGTATGCCCCAAGACGAGTTGGGCCGGGAGCAGGACTCTCGCCGGGCAGCTGAAGATGTCGATCTTATATTTGCAGCGCACAGGTAGGTAGGGATGGAGCTTAGAGGTGCTCACTCCTCCCGCTGCCTTCAGCCCACTTTGGCTCAACTACACAACCGGTAGCGCACATGCATCTCACACCCCAGCAAAACGGTTTCGAATCGAATGGCTGCTTAGCTGGCGTTTGCCCGACCGTGTCTTGATGGCCTTGCTGGAGCGGACATGGACTGCCTGCGACTCCTGCGACTCCTGCATGCACGGCTCGCCTCCTATTTGACAGCCCAGCCCACAGCGACCCAGCCGTCTTGCCCACGACATGTACAAGTGCGGGTTGCTCGACCTTCGCTTGCACCTGTGGCTGAGTGCAGCGTTGGCCATGCTGATGATGCGCCAGCTGTTAACCGCATCAGTCTCACTAAGGTGCTCCGACTGCTCCCCGTCCAGCGGAAGCGTTGCTGACTGCGGCTTCGCAATCATCGCCCGGCCACGCTTGCCGAGAGTGTCAGTTGAGAGAGAAAGAGAGTATGAGAGAGGCCGTAATACCCCGCCCTGACATGAGAGGCATTGTAAAGCAGCCAGGTCGAGCAAAGTGTGTCTCCACCCAGTCCCGTGTTCCTAGGCGTTTTGGCCTCAGCCATCAGCACTGCTTGCATCTGGTAGGTGGAAGCTGAACTGTCGACATGGACATACAAGGGGAACATTCCCAAAGCCTGTCGATCAGTGCTGTCTGTCAGCACTAGGGCCAAAACTCAAGCCACGCACTGTTCCAGAGCCGACGCACTGTACCCCTCGTGCCGCGAATCACCTGGGGTCGTCTTGTGCGCTGACAAGGCCCGACTGTAACATGTACATACACCGGCCACTTGGAACAAGGCCGAGCTTGACAGCATGTCAGTATTGAGGGTACTATCTTCAAAACAGTTTTTTCTCTCTGTTGGCTGGCCAAGTGGTGATATCCGGGCCAATGCCGCTGAACACCGGCCGGACAAACATCTGGATCCGAAGGCAACTGGCTATTCAGCCCTAAAGGAATATGCGTATGTAGGTAGAGACCATTTTCTTACCACCCTTTACCCCGACCTGCCACTCTATATGTGTGTCCGAACTAAAAACCCCCGACTATTCAGCACTTCTCCCCTGGCCAGGCGCGAGACGATGCTGTGTACGATAGAGTTCTCAGCCCCGCACACTCGTGCAAATCTTGCAGTTCGGAATGGCCGCCTCAACAGCCTAATAAGGTACCCAGCATGCAGGACCACTAGCAGAGCAGCATCCTCAAATTGGTGCGAACAGTTTCCGCCTTGCAGCTCTGGCCGTGTTTCTTCTCAGTTTGTGTTGCGTCACTAGCCCAATTCAGGCGTTTGATAAATGTCTTCGCTTCCTGCAATCGCGTCTCCCGCGCGCCATGCAAAACCGTCAGTTTACCCATGGCCATCCATCCCCATACCGGCACTCTGCGCCACGATTCTCAGCCCCGTGGATGATGATGCCCCAGCCTAGACTTCTTAACCATGCACTCGACTCATGTCCAGTCCAGTGGACGATCCGCTAATCGAACCAGCCGAACCATGCACTTGACCAACTAGCAAGAATCCTGCACCATCGAACAATGGGAATTGGAGATTGCTGTACTAACTCATCTACGGGGTCTTGCTGCGGTTTAACATGGTAGTCTCCATAGCCGGGTTGGAGCCGCTTTGCTCCGCACACGTAGCCTAGCCCACTGCATACTGCATACATGTTAGGCGAGCCAAACCGTCGACTCTTCCAACGCCGGGTCGGGTTTTGGACATAAGCTGGGGCCTGTACATATACCCACGTGAACGGTGATTGGTATGTTGCTTTGACTCAAAAGCACCGCCTCGCCTCCACCGCACTGGTATATAGCACACGGTCAAAGTCATCAACACGATCAGCTTCAGGCAGTCAGCGAGCTGGTTCCCCCCAGCACAAAACAGTCGGTATTTTTATAGTCTCACACCCCATAGCCTGTTGTGGATAATGCACTTGTCTGGACTTTTCTCAGCTCAAACTGCGGACCCCCAGAGTCTAGCTCGTGGGAATAAGACGTAGCAGCGACCACGTGCAGAAGCCCAGAACGAACAAGCAAGTCCCTTACAGCAAGGCCCGTGACTCGAGGACAAAATCGGCAAGTAAAATCTGAACACGCTGACGATGATGATGTTAAGACATTTTGGGGTCCATGCGCAAACAAGCAGAAGAACAACGACAGACAACGTGGAGACGACTAAGCCGTAGTCGTATCGCAGGCTGTGCACATGTTCTCAAAGTAAACGGGGTGAGTGATGGAGTAGGAACAGTGTTTTGGGTAACATGCTGTTCTCTCAATCTCTCTGCCTATACAGTGAGTGTATCCAGTGGAGGCGAACTAAGGAGACTATACACACACACACACACACACACACACACACACACACACACACACACACACACACACACACTCTCTCTCTCTCTCTCTCCCCACATACCGTAACATACCCCTATTCTCTGAACCCCGGGACCCGCTCCCCCACAAGCTCACCTACCCGTCAGCAAATCATGCGCCGTTGTGGCGTGCCGCATGGGACCCTGCATGTGACATGCTGTATGTGCGCGCATCCAGCCGCAAAGGCTTGTTGCTCTCGTATCTTTTTTCTTCTCTATATCCGGAACCCAGGCAACATGCTTCTGGTCAGGGATCGGCGGGCGCGTATGTAGAGCGTTCAAGTGGTGGGTGGCGGCGGCGACGGCGGCGGCGGCGAAGTGGGTGCATGATGATGATGAGCCGGTTGGTTCCTTGGGCGATCCGTCAGCGTAGACCCTTTGTGGATAGGCTGGAGGCGGGGGGAGGGTGTTTGGGGAACGGTTGGGGAAATAACAGGGTATGTGGCGGTACGGCTGTGGAGTCTGTGGTATCGTGCCATGCGAGCTATTCATGTAAAAGGTGAAAGACGTAGAGGGTTTTGGAAAGTTAGGCGAGAAAGGCGGTGTGAGAACTGTGGGAAAGATACACTGTTGACGCTGTTTTTGCGGCTTGTTGAAAAGTCAAGCAGACAGCTAATCTACTACGCCCGTTTCTCATCTTAACAGACCAGTGTCCGTCTGTTGTTGACAAGAGGATGGTCAGTGCCATCATAGTCCCAACCAACCCAGTGCCTCACAAGGAAAAGGGCACTGAGTTGCTCAGAGAGATCCCCACCACTGAATAGCCCACTTTAATACTAATTACTGACGTACTTGGTACGACGTGAGTGCTCCTCTCAAGAGCTTCTCTTCCCGTACGGCTCAAAGGGAAATACGACAGCAATAGCTGCCATGAAGATGTATAGCGCCGCACAGATGTAAATTGGTACAGCGGTTCCAGTCTATTGTTTTGCGTCAGTATACACTTTCGATCCTTGGTAACAAAAGGGAATACTGAAAACTCACATCGGCAACTGTAGCAATCACCGCGCTCAAAATACCCATGATCCTGTTCCACCCAATGGCAATCCCGTTACCCGTACCTCGGTGCGCACTAGGTAGCACCTCTGGCGTATACGCGTACAAAGTACCATAGTAGATGTTCAGGCAAAAGTTGATGATGCATGCAAATGCGACATTCTGTGCCGCTGTGCGCACCTGCGTGTATGCAAAGAAAAACGCCATGGTGACGAGCGCGCCAATCACCATGGTATACTTTCTGCCTAGTCGCGTGCCGCACATCCATCCTGCCAGTACGGGTCCCCAGATGCCGCTGAAGTTGACAAGCGTGTAGTTTCGCCACGTGATATATGGGCTAGGTTGGCCGAAAGCTGCGCCGCGCGAGGCGAGATAGGCAGGGAGGAAGACATTGTACAGTGGATACGCGAGGCCGATCAGCGTCCAGGAAAGCCAGATCAGAGATGTGGAAATGCCGATGCGTTTGGTGGAGTACAGGCCACGGAGATGTATCGTCACTTCTCCAAAGCTCCATTTGCTTTTTCCCTCTCTCGCAGCCGCACGATGGATAGTCCCGCATTCCTGCATCCTTTGTAGCGTGAGGCTACATGGGCGGTTGTATTTCTTAGCAATGGATTGGAGTATTTCCACACACTCTGCGTCTTTGCCCTCACCAACGAGAAACTTTGGTGTTTCTTGGAGCCGGATAACTGTTATTCGCAGAATGGACATGACGAATACAAGCGAACCGGACGCATACCACACGTAGCGCCACCCCTGGTTGTTGGCTTTGGTACATGGGGGAGCAGACGGATCGACAGAAGGGTCAGTACAGCTAAAGTTGGGGATGAAGGCCCAGGCAAAGAAGCCTGCAATGAGCTGGCCAATACCTAGTTTTTCCTACATGTTAGTACGGGGATCGTATGTCCAAAATGTCCGAGAACGCATATATGACTTGAAGGAGGAGAAAAAAAAAGGCGTAAGCTTACCCCACCAAGCTGCCATGAGCGTAAGCATCCACTGCCTGTAGCTAGGCAAATACTCGAGGAAAACAGCCGTATCCAAAACGAGATTTCCACCGCCACCAAAAGCACTCAGACATACAAACAGGCCCAGGACTTCCCAGTTGGGGCTTGCGCCGGCCACAATGGCGAAGACGGAGCAAATCAACAAACTAACGTTGAACGCAACCTTGCGGCCCATGATGTCTGCAGTCAAGCCCCAAAACAGGGCGCCTGTAAGCATGCCGACATAGGCGGCAATAGTAAGGCCATTAGCGTAGGAAGGGGAGAATTCCAGCGCGGCCTGGCCAGCGATGATGGATTGTATGAGCAAGATGAGCGAGTCTACTGCATAGCCAAAACCATTGAGCACAAAGAGCTTTTTGTTTTTTTCACAGGGTTAGAATTCGTCTATAGTGAATCGTAAGAGTCCCGGAAATGTGGTACCTTCCATTGGTATGTGGTGAAACCAATCTGTAAGTGCACATGTTAGCGTAAACGTCTTGTTGGTAAGACTGCACGTCTGCCAACTTGCCTCGTCGATGGCATTGTTGACAAGATGCATCTTGGCATTCAATACAGGGTCTGTATGCTCAAGCTGCAGGATGTCGTCTTTGCTTAGACTGCTCGTCTCGTCGTATGCGTGCATTTGGCCATGTTCGGCGTCTCGCTCTAGCACCTGGTCCTCGCCAGTCTTGATTGGCACGTCCATGTCTGTTTGTGACACGCTGCTGTCGTTGTCGGGCGTGCTTTGGCGGTTATATCAAGCTCGGATTGCACGCGACACACAGGATAATGCAAAGAAGAACAAATGCAGAAAGACCCCGAGGGGCATGCGAGGGGTAGATAGATGGATCCATGTCACCTGCACGAGTAGCGACGAGCAAGTCTCTTGTACTGTAACCTTACATCAAATGCAACGTCTGAACCCGGCCGCGAGGGCGGGTGCAGGGCTGTGATTGGCTGACACGATAAGTGCGAGTCCTTGGACTTCTTGGACTTCTTGGAAAGGACGCCATACCAGTCTAGGCAGGCGCTATTACTTGATTGTGTATCTGCATTGATTGCGACCTATCTCGAAATGTGACCGTGCATACCTTTGAACACTGAAAATCTGAGTAGACAAATGACGACGTTGGTTGACTGAGATAACGCCAAAAACTAAAACCCTCTGTGCACATCCGCTCAAAACCAGCGCCGCAGCGCTTGGGGCAGTACTAGCCTGATATCCTAAACGCCGTGCTGGAGAAATGCTCTAAGCAGTGCTGAAGCTCTGGAAAAGAAAAATTGAACAGTGAGAAACCATCATTATTGGCCGGGTGTTTGCCCCGTAGGTGTCTCTTCCTCAGTGCTCGCGATGGCATCCTCATCTCCCTCCATGGTCAAGGCCACAGGCGTTGGCGCGATTCTCCGCCTCTTGTTCTCTCGCACGCCTTCTGCCTCAGTCTCGGCGACAGGATTGAGTTCTCGTTTCTTGGATGACGGCACTCCATCATCACGGTCAGACTCGCTTCGCTCGCTTTCTCTCCGTCCAACATGGCCCATGTGTGGAACTCCACTGACCGAACTGTTTGCACTATGCGATCCGCCCTGGCCATGGGCGGGCGTTAGAGGCGGTGTCCACATCGGAACCGGCCCAGAGTTAGCTGCTGCAATGCTCGGTACTGAAGACATGACTGGCGTGGGCGCATTCATGTTGCCCTGATCCCCCGCACCAGGAGCAAAGGACGAGGCTGTAGCTATGCTGGATACCGAGTTGCTTCTTGTTGGACTGCCTGGTCTTGCGGGAACAAAAGAGCTGGGAGAGGCCGGGAAGCCTGCAGATGGTTGTCTCTGCATTGGGGGCGCTGTGGCTGTAGCTGTGGCTGACATGCTTCCAGTCGTCGGCGTGGGCGTTGGGGTCGAGTGGTTCGATGTCTGGCTGGCTGTTGTGTTAATGGCAGCCGGCGCGTGTTGCGGTCTGCTGTGCACAGCCAATGGCCCTGTGTACTTTTCGCCCAGCTCGCCGGGAGCAAATGTTATCGAGGAGCAAAAACCGTCTGAGGATGTCATTAACAACATGGACCCATCATTGGACCTGTGAAATTGTGAGCAACATTTCGAGTCAACTCTGCCGTGCACTTCTTACCAGGTAATGTCTGTAAAGGTAGCAAAGTGCAAATTGCTGACTATACATAGTGGCTTCTGCTGTTGCGTATCATATATGTGGATAGCATCCTGTGTTGCAACAGCATAGATCATGCGATAGGGGAGTGTGAAGGTGGACACAGGCCCAGCAGGCGGCCCGCTTTGGGTGGATGCCTCGCCATCAGCGGGCTTGGGCGATGGTGCTGATACACTGGGCGATGGTGACGGCGCACTGGTAATAGGCGGCGGGTCCATCGACGAATGTGACGTAGGAGGCTTCGAGGGCATCACAGGCTCTGGCAAAGAGGGGATCTCGTCGTCCATGTTGGAAGTGTCAATGGTGATGTGTCTCGTTGCCGGAGTGGTCTGGCGTAGGGTGTAATATACTGGTGAACAACGTACAGCAACCGAGGGTTTCTTGTGGCCCGGCAGGTAAGCTACCGGAGGCTTATTCAACCCGGCCCGAGTGTAGATGTAAACGGTGTTGGTGATGTCTTCTGCTGGTTTCGCCTCACCGACAGACGGATGCAGTGCCTTGTACTGGCCTGCTGGTGTGAATAGTAAGCTTCCATCAGGGGCAAATGTGAGGCGTCGAAAGAAGGACGTAAGAGTCTCATTGAAGTAGATGGGTACGTTTCGGACGCCAATGGTGCCGATACTGCCGATGCTGGGGGAGTTCGGCATGACAGCGGGCAGGGGCATGGACGGAGCGGGCGAGGCAGAGCGGCGCATGGATGGCGAGGAGCCAAATGATGATCGGCGACTGTGCGAAGTCGGCGGCGGATGCATGTTCGGCAGGGCAAGGGATTGTGGTGTGCCAGGCATGGATGGTACAGGCGAGCCTATTGCCAGTGTGGAATCCCCTACGAACGAAGCTCGGCCGCCAAAGTCGGGTGGTGCAGGACTATTCGAAGACACTCGTCGTGCGGGCAAATCCATCTTGGTGACCTTGCTGTGCTGGGCCAGGGAGAATTGGCCGTCCTTGTTCTTGAGCGTGTAGATGTGTACGGATCGGTCAGACGACTGCGTCGCAATATATTCGTTCATAGGATCCCAGGCCACGCCTTGGACATAGTGGTTGTGCTCGGCAATCTGTCGGACGATGCTTCCTATAAGTCATTGAGCAACTGTGGGGAGGGAACGGTGCAAGGGCAGGTGTCGTACCAGTCTGAGCGTTGTATATGCGGGCAATGTTGTCCATGCTCCCTGTGATGAAGAAGACGCCGTCTGGAGACCAGGCGAGGTCGTAGATTTCGGAGCCTATGGATCTGCACATGGCCTTGACCCGCCACGTCTCTTTGTCCTCGAGGCCTTCTTCGAAGTTGGTGTGCGTCGTCTGATTCTCGGCAGGGACCCAGAGCAGGACATTGCCGTCGTCACCCGCGCTGGCAAGCATTTCGCCTGTAGGTATTAGCTGTGCTGTCCGCATGCAAGCGTGGCCTTGAAGTACCCCGTGGACACCATCGTACGACGTTGACGGCCTGTGTGTGTTTTACGAGCGTCGATAGGTACGTGACCTTGCGCTCTTCTCCATGCGCCTCGACGTTCCAGAGCTGTTTTTCCTGTCAGCGGATGTCGGCGGTTGATGTTTGCTGGCGTGGCGTACCCGAACATTGTTGTCTCCGCCAGCAGTTGCCAGGCGTCCCTTGCCGTGCGGTTCAAAGTGAGCCGAGTATATCGGAGCATTCTCATTGTGCCAGGACACCAGCAGCGGAGCAGCCTTCATCTTGGACCAAGGTACGGCTCATGGGCCAAGTCAATGGCGACGGCTTCGTGCACACAGAGCGGTCTGCAGGCGAGTGGGCAGCAGTTACGGTGAAGGTGTTGGTGGTGTCGGTTGTGGTGGTGTGAGACTATAGCGGCGCTGCTCAAAGACGGTGATGGTTTGCTGGAGGCCGTGCCAGAGCCGTGGCAGATGTGAGGGCGGATGTAAATGTGAGGGTGAAGACGAGGCTACAGACTAGGAGCCAGTGTTTTCTTTATCAGGCTGCAGATCGCTAGAGGTAGTCCTTGAGGCCATTCATGGGTCGTGGGTGGTTGGCGCCCTGTCTCTAAGCCTGGCAGCGCGAACGTTCCGCGTCTCCGGCTAGCCTAGTTGGGAACCCTAATGGACTGGGTTTCACCGTCATACGGGCCAGGCACCACACCCCCCATGCCAACTAGTCATTCGCCGCCAGAGTTAAAAGAAACAAAAACAAGGCCTGTATGCAACCCGCTCTCGTCTCTATCCACGGACTCCAGAGGCTCCCGCAAGCTTTCGACATGCTTCAACTCCAGTGCCGTCCATTGATTGTTATTTCTCCTGCATACACCCCGGCCATGACAAGCTGAACGTGAGACACAAGCGAGGTGCGAAGCTTCTTACGGCGCCACTTATGCACTCTACAGTAGACTATGCCTCTCATCAATTATGCGGCATGCACTATCGCCCCGTCGTTTTGGCAGCCGTCGTTCTCAAGTGCAACCAACGCACGGACCCCATGTGGATCGTGATCGCGTCACGTCTCCGGCGCAACCACACGGTGGAGTCGAGCAGCCAAGACACAAACCCACTCATTGGCTCCAATTTGCAAGAGAAGCCGAGAAAAAGGACCGCAGACACCTGCGCTGCCCCCTGGACTCGATCGGGAAACGACAAAGACTTGTAGACTCGTCCCGCCCGCCAGTCTGCAGCCATGATGCCGGAACAAGGACCCACCCGCCTTGAAACCGAGCTGGAGCTACTCGAGGCCATGTATCCCGACCAGACACACTACAACCCCAACTCACGCGAGTTAAAGTTCGCCAACAATGATCATTCTTCCTTTCTTCTTCGCTTACCGGACGCGTATCCGGAGTCAGCATTTCCCGACATCATCTTAGCAGCTGACGCGGCCAAGAACGACTTGCGGGTACAATTTAGAAGGGCTGTAGGAGACTTGGACTTGGCCGAGGGCGAGGAGGCGCTAGATGCCATTGTTGCTGCTTTCAAGCAACTTGTCGAATCTGCTCCTTGCCACTCAGACTCAACAGAGCTAGATAATGGCTCGACTTCCGATGCCAATGGTACTTCACATACCCCAAAAACAATCATTATATGGCTACATCACCTTTTGAACACCAACAAGCGTAAACTCGCTCTCTCGCCTCCATCCTCGATTCCTCCCGTGTCAGGTCTTACTAAACCAGGTTACCCCGGTGTTCTTGTCTACTCGGGTCCATCGTCCGCTGTCACGGAGCATGTCAATCTACTCAAGGCTCAAAATTGGCAAGCATTCCAAGTACGATACGAGGAGGAAGAGCTTTGGCACTTCGCACATGGCATAGGTGTTAGGGAAATGGAAAGTATGAGCGACATCGTAAAGGGTGTTCAGGCACCAAATCAGACTGCCCAGGTGCAAAAAGCCAAGTTCCTCAAGGCCGTTGGTATCAAATAAAGGCTTATTCTCGGTCCGTCGTACTGCTACTGTAAGAAGTGTGAGAAATGGTGTGCCAGTGGGTCTTTAAACGACATTACACCCCAGAGACGCTAGTAGCCTTGTTGACAGCGTGTGCATTGTAACGACATGTTGTGTACGAGGCTGATGCTAGCTACACCCACGGAAAGCCGCCGTTCACCGTATCCGCTAGGCTAGTCATTCATGCAATGAATAGGCACTAGGCGTACTTCTTTCGAAAGCGTTATTTGATTACTTCCCTAGGAACTCATTAGTCAAAGAACTATTTGCCTAGGCTGTAAACATGTCATCGCTATCGCCTGTTATTAGACGGCTCAAGGCTTGGCCCTCAGCTCGCGGCTTCAGCAAACGACCTGGTTGCCAAGATATCAATCATACTTTACAGTCTTACCGAATGCCTAATCTTGATATCTAATGTACAAAGTTAATATCTATAACAGTTTCAGTACGGTCCTAGTATTAGGGGCGGCCGAGCTATAGTGCAATAGCGAGTCTTGAACATGTTAGAGCACAATTCTCTATAGCCTTATTTTAAGGTAGTTTTAGTAAGGCTGCGCGCGCGCGAGGTGGTGGGGCACGGTAACATCTGCGCAGCTACTCGCTAATCGAAGAGGTAGAAGAGATGGCAAGCTACGCAACGCATCTGGTCATTTATTAGTAGGCGCACCACTCTTAGGGCAAACAGTTTGCCACAACACTAGGCCGGCTGGCAGTAGTTGTAGTCGGATAGGCAGTGCTAGATGACTCACCTCGGGACTACACAACCATGCAGCTTCGGCTTCCCCCGCATGCTTAGACAGCCTCTCAGTGATTTATAACAAGCCAGACAGACCATAACATAGGAAGAAACGGGAATTATAACAAGGGCGTTGATAGAAGCGAAGAAAAGGAGACCGTTTTGAGTGCCATGCATGCACCAGGCCTCCTCTACAAGAACCAGGGCAAGCTAGATAAGGTAGAGTAGACGTACGAGTGGGCGTTACAAGGGTACGAAGACGCACTAGGCGACGACGTGGTGCAACGCTACCTGCCAGCCCTCAATACTATGGAGAACATAGGTGACCTATATGTAGAATAGCGACAGTACAGTAAAGCCCAGGCCATGTATGCAAAGGCGCTATCGGAACCTCGAGGCCTGTTTGGCCAGTGTAGCACCAGGTACAGTCAGTTAATATCTAAGATGCGTGCATTGCCATTCCCAGACGCTAAGAGGCGTGATCCTGTCCAGTTGTTAGCGATACAGGAGGCTTCTAGTTCGCGGCAAGAAGAAAAGAAAGGTTCGAAACTTGGAATAGGCCAGCGCTTAACGAAGATCATTAAATGTAATATCAACGTAGAAGATAGCTGCAATCGACGACTACTAGCTATGTATGTATGAGTTGAGGTTTAAGTGATTATGCGTGATCCGATCTTTACGGCACATGGGTGGATCAGTTGTAACTTAAGTTAGCTCTAAGCGTAATAAAATAATGATTAGCTAATATAGCCTAGAGTAACCTAGAAAGGGGGGATGCTAAGCGAGATAGTTCTATATCTTATGGCGCTTAGCATAGACATCTCATTGTCAGGTATCTGATAGGTCACTTGGCTCCGGAAAGATCCCGCGTATCTACAGTGTATCATTTCTCCGGGTACAAAACTCAAGTTGTATGCCCGTTCCGTCGATTGGTAAGCAAACTTCACCCTCGATTTTGGCCGAGTCACGGTAGGCATTGAGTAATCATGCTGCACTTAAGTTGCCTATTCGACATTCCTAGATTCCATCATAATTTGGGATGTATTTGCCGAATCGCGCTCCTTCAGCTTCAGCAGCTCCTGACAGTAAGGGCTATGCATTCTAAGCCATGTGCCATATCTGAGAAAGACAAACGGTATGATTGCCATGGCTAGACTGAGGAAGCCTAGAAGACTGCACGCCCATGGAATTCCGAGTTTCTCATACATTGGACTGGCAGCCAATGGAAGCAGAACAGCAAAAATACTACGACTAAATGCCGACGATGCCAAAGCCGATGCCGCAAAGATGTCGTATGCATCTGCAAGATAGTTCAGCATGGATATGAAAACCAATTCGAGACCCATGCCGAATGGAACTCCGGCAAGCATGGGAACAATCCAGTGGATGTCTGATCGGGCAGTCCAACCCTGAAAACATCTAAGTTAGCACAACAACCCCGCGGGGTGGTCTTGGAAAGCTTACTAGCCAGAATAACGATGATACATTTAATGGCCCGCTGATACACGCCAAAGGTAGTCGACGATATTCCTCACTCTTTGGCCACGAAGCATTGCGCTCTTTGGCTTGTTCGAGAAATCTGTCGTACCAGATGGCTATGCCACAAGCGATCACGCCGCCAACCCCAACTAAAATGTTAATACACAATCAGTTACCTTTGGACGTTTGACTCACCTGGAACCAAGGCTACACCAGCAAGTCCATCATTGAACTTGTATATGCCTAAAAGGAGTCAACATCCAAATACAGTGAGCGAATACTAGTAGTTACCTTGAAACACAATGGGGTAGACTTGGAAGAAGATATAAAATATTCCAAATTGGAGAGCCAAGTACATGCAAGTGCAGATAACAATAGGTTCTTTGAACATCACCACCTAGATGGTTAGCTAACCTTTATAGCAAATGGATATCACATACCGGTCTTGCGAGCTTTACCGTTACGGTGTGCTTCCATCCATTGTCCTCAAGTTCGATGGGTGCATATACGTTCTGGGCATGATTAGGCGATGCTGCTCTCATTCGTTTTGCACGCCGCAAAAGGATGACCGGAGGATATGTCTCTGAAGCATAGGTCAGGTGGATCTTATCACAATCAACGTCAAATATCGTACCCGGGAGAACAAGAACAAGCGGCCAAGTTGCGCCGGCAATTATCAACCCAATCCAAAACGTCCATCTCCACGAGACCGGTGACACGAACCCTGAAATGATAGGTCCAATGATTGGACCTAAGGAAGTCAGCTGAATCCCGTTAGCATTTCAAAACTTTCCCTCGTAATATACTCACTCCTATTAGGGCTATTGCCTGACCCCTTCTCACAGGATCATCATAGATATCTGCAAAAATCCCGCCCACAACTGTTATTGGTGCCGATGCAAAGGCACCCGAGAGGAAGCGAAAAATCAACAGAGCTGGCCATGTTGGTGCTAAAGCGCATGCCAGGGTGAAGACTGTAAAGCCGAAGAACGTCGAAAGCATCACGATTCTTCTGCCGTGCATCTCGCTGAGTGGACTGAACAACGGCGGCCCAAAGATATATCCAATCAGGTAGACAGAGTTTGGCAATGCTAGTTGTTCGGCGCTTGATACATTGAATTCTTTGGACAGATAGTGAGAAGCGCCGCTTGGGAGTGAGGAACCAAGTGTGCTGTTAGATGCGAGTGCAAGTCCGATTATCAGGACGAGAATCTTCCTGCTCTGTCGAAAATGAGAAGCTAAACATGACGGTAAAAACACGACCTTTCCACGTACCGTACTCCAATTTGCAGCGCGTTTAGGGTCTTCATCAGAAAAGGCGACCAACCTCACATCCTCCATATCACTATTGACCAATATGTGGGCAGATGCCATCGTGGTGATGTGTCGTGATGTTTTGTCGTGATTTTGGAGCCCAGTGAGAGCTTAGTAAAATGGTACCGTGGGTGAAAGTGACGATTATTAAATCTAGAGAACTAGATAAGCCGTATTAATTACTAAGCACCAAGAAGCCCTCAAGCTCCAACTCGATTTTGGGCTTCCGACTCACATTTTCCGATTGGCTATACCTATTTAAGCGGGCGGTGAAGTATATTACAGCTAGTAGACGCCAAGAGCGCCACCAACTACTTCAATCAAGTTGAAACCAAACACCTCCACTGTTTCCAACTACGATTTACTCTGGGATTACTATAATAGGTATGGCGTGTCGATAGAGCTACGATTACAATCCGAATCGGAGTTGAAGTTGGCGGAACCAGACAGGCCCTCAGTAAGATGCAGGCTATTCTCTCTTCACTCATATGTGCATGTTGCAGCAGCTTAGACGAACGCAAGGGTACCGAGAATTGCGTGTGCCAGCCTGGGGTTCGGCCAACGGCGACGCGGGGAATTAGACGTGAATCAGCAGCTTCCTGTTCGAGTCTCAGTAGCTTCCTGTCAGAGTCTCGGCAGCATCCTGTTGAATCCCGTTAGCATGCAGGCAGCACGTGCCGTCGCCATAGCTCGAACCGAAGCCCATTATTGAGCATTAAAACTAGAATCAACGGCACATCGTCCAAGCGTGCGTAAGATAGGATAAGGCTAGAATATGTGGTGGGTAGATAGAGAGAGGTAGGGCTTATATACGTGTCGATGTGTGTATTGCGTGCGTAAATCTTTATATGCAAGTCTATATATGTGCGCGTATCATGCGTGGATTATGTATGCATGGAAGCATGTAAAAGTGGTGTACAGTTGTCGTTGCATTTGCTGCAGTCAGCTCACTACGTAACGTATGGATTCGCCTTCAGATGTGCAGATCAAGCTCTCCCATCCCATCCCATTCCATCCCATCCCATTTTTTTTGATACCAGCCCTATACAAAACCCCTTATATCTCATCCTTCACTTCCTTCCTTCAGCTGTCAGTGTCCCCGGAACCGACGCCACCGCTTCCACCGCCACATACTCCTAACAATGTTGTTTGAAATAGCACCCCTCCCCAACCTGCTGGTGCTAGCAGTCCCCTTCACTATCATCGTCTCCTTGTTCTTCTTCATCCGACAAACAGCGTTCTGCAAAACAGGACCGAAAATCCCGCCTGGTCCGCTGGGCCGTCATCATGCGAAGTACTTACAAGCTGATCGCGCTAAAACGTGTTTAAGGCGTGGAATGAGAAATATGGTATGTCTGATCCTGTCCCGGCTATGTAGAGAGAAGTGTGGTTTGCTGACATAGGGTGGGGGATAGGTAATGTGGCGAGTTTTTACACGGCGCCTCAGTTGAATGTCTGTATGTTACCTGGCCCTAGAGAGGTGAGCTGTGATGGGCTTGGGAAGGGGTGACTGATTTGATTGGTGCTAGTGCTTAGGACTATGGAGGGAGCTATAGATCTCCTCGAAAAAGCCGGCGAGACGTTCTCCAGCCGTCCCGACTTCGTCATGGGGTAAGACCAACATCTTCCCCCATCCCCCTCTTATCACCCCCTCAAACGCTAAACAAGAGCAGCGAATTCCTCTTCTCTCGACTCAGAGGATTCTCCATGGTCTACGGCCAGAAATGGCGGAATTGGCGCACGGTTAGTTTTCTTGTTTTCTTTCGAATATTTAAAAAAGTCAAATCCTGATAGGGCGCTAATAGAGGCGGTATTACGCGATAGATTCACAACTCGCATTTCAGCGCCAAGGCATCGCCGGCGGCGAAGCCGATGCAGGAGAATGAGTCGGCAGTGCTGATTAAGGATTTGTTGGAGAATAAGGCGGAGGATGAGGTTTTAGACCATAAACATAAGATTTTAAGAAGGTAAGGGTACTCAGAGATGGAGATTGAATGGGATCATAGATAAGGGGGGGTGCTGATGGATTTTATAGGCATATGGCGTCTACGATGTTTCAGATGGCGTATGGACGCAGGGTTACGTCTACGGAGGATCCGTTAGTTATGGACCATGATGAGGTTGAGGAGTGTAAGTACCTGATTCTTCCGCTTCGACAAAGGCTTTACTAATCGTTTTAACAGATATTAAAAGGTACGTCGGAAACCATGCTGTTATAAACAGACAACTGTTCGCAAGTTATTTACACTGCTTTTAGTACAAAGTAAGTATCAATTACAGACTCAACCTCTGAGTATGGACTAAGTTATTATCAGGGTCCTGGGCCGCTTCTTCCTCGAGAGTGTAAGTTCTTGTAGCTGCGATAAACTTTAAACTAGAAATTAGAACTAACCATCAAAACAATCAGTGGCCTCAACTACTATAGCTCCCAGTAAGCAGCGCTTCTCCCTGGCACTGGCAAAAGTTCCAACAACACCCCTCTGGAAACCCCTGCAGTGGTTTAGCTAGGAACCCGAGAGACGCCGAGACCCTAACACAAGACTCTACATGTCCGTCATGAACGACGTCAAGAAGCGAATGGAAGAGGGCACGCAAGTCCCATGTACTACCCAATGGGCTCTCGAACGGCAAAAGGAATTAGGCTTTGATGACCTAGAACTGTCTTATGCGCTGTCTTCTCCGTAGGCTGCAGGCATTAGAACTGTCTACTGCGATTAAGATTACTATCCGTGTGTTAGCCCCTTGATGATTTCATGATGCCTTTCACTTTTAATTTTCCAGGGAGTGTGGAGTTCTGACTGTCTTATGTAGTCGTCATCTTGCACTACCCAGAAGCCTACGCAAAAGTCAACGAGGAAATGGACAGAGTGGTAGACGAGACCGTATGCCTAATTTTGCAGACCAGCAAAACCTGCCTTATCTAGACGCTTTCATCAAGGAAACCATAAGGTATATCTCCTCATCCCATATGCCCGTAAAGTAATGGTCTGACGTGCATCTTAATACAGATGGCGCCTCGTGACACGAACAGTCATTGCGCACTCTTCGATACAGGATTATACGTATAAGGGCATGTTTATTCCAAAGGACACAGCGACTTGTCCTAATGGCACGTAAGTCCTCCTTAAACCCCAAATCACAAGTTCATCCATCTGTCCAGGGATTAACAAATATGAACCCTCGTAGGATGATGATAAGAGATCCAGCGGTATTCCCCAATGGCGATGCATTTAAGCCAGAGAGATTCCTTAATGTCACCGATCCAAGGCTGCAGTCGTACAAGTTTGGCGTGTTTAGGTTTAGGAGAAGAATTTGTCCGGGGATGTATGTTGCGCTGCAGTCGCTGTATATTGCTATGGCGCGGTAAGTGGAGCCTTCCTTCCGTTCTTCACTCCTTTCTTCCCTCCTTCCCTCCTTCCTCCCTCATCCCCTCTTTCCACTGCCTTTAATTTCGAACACGACTTCCTACTAACGCCGCCAAACAGCATGCTCTGGGCATTCGAAGTCCTTCCCGTCATCGAAAACAGCAAACCCTACATCCCGGACGCCGACGACTTCAGCTACGGTCTCGTCAGCTACCCCGCGGCGCTGAAATACAGACTTGTTGCGCGGAGTGAGAAGCACAGGGAGATTGCTATGAGGGAGGCGGAGCTGGCGGAAGAGAGGATGGCGGGGTTGCCGGGGTCGCATTGAGAGAGAAAGGGAAAGGAGAGAGAGGAGAGAATAAATTAAATGGCTAAATTCAACATTTGGTCAGCTCCTTCGTGCCAATGCGGATAGCACTATTATTGATGTTTATACTTGTGGGTAAGTACGCGAGTCTTAGAGTAGCATGTAAAGTCTTCAAACTTTAAGGGATATAATGTCCAAAGTGTACCAAAAACCCCTCTTCTTTTCAAATACACAAAAAAGGAAGCCTTATCAATCTATGTTACACCCAACCCCGAACCAGAGCCTCAATCCAAAAACAATAAAATCTACTGCCATCCCTCCCCCTTTCTAAAATAAAAATCATGCACTTTCCACACTCTATTCCGCTCATCCTCCTCTCCGCTCCCGCCCGCACTCCCCTTGAGCTCACTCCCCTGGTTGATCGTTCACACATCACTAACTTCCCGCTCTTCTCGTTCCATCCTCCACTTCTCCTTCTTCTCCCTCCGCTTCCGCTTGGCCTCTGCGGACTCACTTTCTTCATGCCAGCCTATCATAGAGGGTTGTCTGTCATGGGATGGGAGCCCACCAAAAGAGACACGTAGTATCACAAGTATCGTACAAGGTTGCATATCAGAAGTAGTTAGGAAGGTGAGCTAAGTACAGGATCTGAGCCAAGGCGCTGTTCCCAACGGGGTAAGGCCTGGCTGTGCCATAACATTGTGTCTGCAGTGGTACTGCCTGTGGTTGCGGTTGTTGCGGCGGGGATAGTATCAACATCGGTAACGGTGCTTGAGCCTGAAGTGGTGGTGCATGGAGGGCTTGCATCGGCATGCGTACCATTCCCATTCCCGGCCCGTCCGGGCCGTGATAAGACCCACCCCCATAATCAACAATAGGCATGCATCATCGCTCGGCCGAGCTAGCTGATTAGTACCCGAAGTCTCTGAGCTCCGCTTCCTGCATCTACTGGTCAATCATCTTCTTATTCCTGCAACAGGCATCGTTAATAGCTGCATCAGCCGCATCGTGGTTTTCCGTCATAGCCTGGAGATTAGGCTACCCGTAGAGCTGTAATTTAAGCATCGCCGACCTCATAACAATGCTCTAGCAGATAGCGAAGACGTAGCATTAAATCGACTTGATACTTTTACGGCGGACATATAAGCTCAGGGGTTACTATCCCGTGTGAGAGGAGGCTAAAGAAAAGTTTGTATGCCTGGGTAGACACAGGAATATGAGTGCGTAACAAGATGATCATAGAAAACTGTGTTAGTGTTCCGGGACGGCGGGTGTCCCGCAATCCCGGTATAGACATACGTGTCTTTTACAATGAAAACAATCTTTTGGATTATGAAGAATGCATCCAAGTGGACCGATGCTGCAGTGTTATTGATTTTGAAGCATTGCTGCATGTCGATGCAGGGGTCCTGTGTCGCACCCGCTGAAGCGCCGAGCGGGGAATGTGGGGATGGTGGAAAACCTGATAATAGAGAGTATCAGGTGGTGACGAGGGCCAAAATAAAGAAGGCAGACAATGCGAACGCCCCTGAAATGACAATGAACCTGCCACAGCGTTCCAGTTTACTCAGCCGGTCGAGGCGTCGAAGAAAAGGCGGGCAGAAGAGCAGTCTGGAGATGGGACCTGGAGATTGGACCAGGAGAACGAGTGTCATGGAGCAGACTCAGAACCTCAAGAACCTTATGGTTCGGCTCATGAACTAGAATAAGAAGCAACAGGACAAAATCGAAGAGCAGAGGGAAGAGATCGGCGCGCTTCGTCAGGAGGTGAAGGGCATGAGAAAGCTGCTCCAGCAGAACAACACTGGGAAAGCGACATACGCGATGGCATTAAGGACAGGAATGCAGAAGGTGCATACGACAGCTCCCTGCCGGCTTTCGTAACTGGATAGTTCAAAACAGACGCAGAGGATGCGCGTGGAGGACGACAAGTGCGCGATGATGATCAACACTTCTAGATACGAGGACGAAAGGATGGACCTGATGCAAGTCAGAGCAACGCTCCAGTAGGCTGTCGATTCTTAGATGGCCCTTGAGGGAGTGAATATCAGGTGCTTCCGCCAGCTGTCTAGAGACAACGTCAAAGTTGTTTCTCAAACTGAGGGGAGGCCAAGGAGACCGGATTGATATGCTATAAGAAGTTGAAGCTAAGGACTCTCCTAAAGCGGCTTATATAACTATGTAGGCGCGTAATTTTTTATATACCATTTAGTCCATTCCTAACCTAGTTATAATATATGGCTAATACTAGAACGCAAAGATAATAAAAGCCATGATAAGATAAATGTAAAGAAAAAGTTAGCTAAATACCTAAATACAAGAGATGGACCTTCCATATATAGCCCTCTTACTAAGGCGTTCTAAATTGCTCTTAGAACCTAGCTTATATTATTTAGGTTTAATAGAAAGGATAGTTGCCCTAGTGATTTATCTTAGCTATACGTCTAGTATTTCTAAAGAACACGGCCGCTATATTACAAGCTACCTAGGGGAGTTAGACAACCTATTTGATGACCTGAGAAGTATACATAATAAAAAGGGACATTATTTAGAGAGTCTAGGACGAGATTCGCCGTTTAAAGGGGGGAAGTAATAAGACTAAAGTAGATAAAGGCGTTAGAGAGGCTAGAAATCGAGCCTATAAACCTAGTAAAAGAGTACGTGGAGCTTGAGGATGTAGATAGCAGGACAGGAATCACAGTTTAAATGGTGCGTTCTGTTTATACTGCCAGCTAAAATGAAAATTTGTAGGTTAAGTGTAGAAATAGGCTTTCAATTCCTGTCCTCGAAGGTTTATGGCTAAAGCTAACGCCAGTAAGAGACAAGACATGTTCTTTAAGGGCAATAGTTTCGAGCTGTTACATGATAAACTGCGGGAAGGTGCCGATAACCTATAGGATAGGGGCGAGGTAACCTATCTTGCTATATAGACTAGGCGAGAGTTTTCTATATAGCGTACGTAGAGGCTAGACGCACGTGGGGGTGAGGGTGATGAAGAGAAGGAGGATAGGAACTTAATAGGTTGTGCTTACTATATATGGATTCACGAACGATTATGTGCCCTACTTTAAGCCCTGCAACCTAGTAACGGAGTGCCTCTTGCTGGCTAATTCGGATACATTTCTAAGCCTCCCTTTGTCGTATTTTTAGGGCCTTTATAATTATGGACATAGGTTCCCACCAAAAAAAATAAGATAGTTGTTACAACAGACAGATGCCAGCGACAACGACGCACTCACCTATCGTATCACGTGTATGATCATGTGCATCAATCTATATAGCTAGTTCTTCATACCACCATCCTCTTAAGCTTCATACATGATTCTTTACTTATATACTTTCCCCTAATAATGAATATCACCCCACATATTCTAGCACTCCCCTCGGTCTGACTAAAATTTCACGTCGTTTCCGGTCTAATGCCGTATACGCCTCGACAGACGCAAGCATGCCCGCAAAACTGAATCGCCCTAAAAGGTCGGTCTAGGACGAGCAATTCGTTCGCATCTTTATCAAGCCTGATCTAGTCTGGCGATTTGATGTCTGTAGTTTAAAGAAGGTGCTAACGCGCCTATTTCAGTCCTCATTTCGCCGCACTAAGTATGAGGTCAAGGTGTACGGATCCACGTCACTGCCTGTGGACACGGTGTAGGTGGCGATACAGTTTGGAAATGTCTAGATCAATACATATAGCAACTGGACCGCCCTAGAGAAGCAGATTGATGATCAGCTTATTGTAGACGCAATTGATTAAGCGGCTGATAACTATTATATCGACAATAACTTATATATTCTATTATTAAATGTACAATAAACCCCTAATGCGAAGCCTATTTTAGCATGTTTAGACTCTGCTCCAGGCCAGAATACAGCCGTTTTGATCTGTCCAAGATCCGGCCGAACAAAAACTCGATGGCGACCCACATTGAATACTTTTGCTAATTATCAAGTATTAAGGTTGCTAAGATGGGAAAGTTTGTAAGTCTTTCTCTGCATCTACTTATATACCGTATAGCTAAGCATCAAAACCTCTTCAACAAGCCCCCTTTAGCTCCGATAAGCATGGCTCTGAGGCTCTTCTCTGTTCCTACGGCAAATGATTTACTCTAGCTGTAGCGAGGCTTTTGCTAGCCTTAGTGAGACTTCGGCTATATATATATTCACGTGTTACATTAGTGAGCTGGGCAGATCAATAAGCTGGGTACCCCACCATATCTAACCTGACCTGATGCACAATAGCACCACGGTCAGTAATGGGCTGAATGCCCTTCAAGTAGTTCCCCAATAGTATCCTAGTGTGGCTCCCAAAATCTAGATATTGCTTCAGCAGCTAGATTCAGCTTACTTAGGTGAACTACGCGCTTAGGCTTAGCTAGAATAACCTTTTACCCCACCCCTACCCCTACCTATTTGCCATCGTAGGCCTAACCTTCTCACCAGCCTAGTTACAGCGTCTCTATATCTTAAATAGTTATAACAACTATAACACTCTACTTTTTTCATTGTTCATTCGTGTCTGTATTTACTAACCGTTATGGTTATAATAGTGAAAGATTAACGTAGCATATCTTAGGGCTGCGGAAGATTGCCTCTTTTCCAGCCATGTCTTGTAATTCTTCGGGTAAAGGCAAGAACTCGAAATTCAAAACTAGCAGGATCAAAAATATATTTAACTCTTGATATGCCAGCTTCTTACCTATTGTAGTTTGTGTTAGCATCGGCGCGATAACATTTCAAGTCATGCACGAGTAATTGGAAGAGACCTTACCAAAACACCCCCGAATACCGCCTCCGAACTGCAGTGATGGCAAAGCAGATGGATCAAAATATTCATTACCTGCACGATCTTTTGCCAGCCACCTTCGTGGCTCGAATACGTCCAGATCCTGTCCACTTTCACCCTCCAGTCCCCAGTAGCCTTTTCGCTCGAAAGCAGCTTGACTAGTCAGGCTACGCACATTTTCTGGCACCGGTGGAGGGCGATGAAGACAGCGAGTGTTTAGGAGCACATCGGTACCCTTAGGGATAGCATATCCTAGGATTTGCGTGTCAACCACGGCCTGTCGCGTGACGATGCCATTTGGGACCGACATCCGTAGCAATTCCTCAATCGTGGCACTAAGATAGGGTATATTAGCGTCAAGAATTTCGGCAGCCGTTGGCATCTCAGGGCCCGGGAATGCACATCGCAGCTTCTGGCGGAGTGTGTCCTGCGCCGACCGATTTGCTGCCATGATTTTGACGAACCAGGACAGTGAATATCCCGTGGACTCATGGCCCTACGCCGCCGCACACTATGTTAGCACTATAAAGGTACCAAATCAAACATCGGTTGGAGAGGAAGACCTACAGCAGACAGAAATACGAGTAGTTCCTGCGAGATAGACAGATCTGCGGTCGGATCCGTTAGAGGCTGCCCGGTTTTGGCCTCGGCCAGCACAAGGCGGCGCAAAACAAGATTCATGACGCATGCTTCCTGGATGCCAGGCTCAGCCTTAGCATCGGAAAGGGCAGACGTTTTATAACGTTCGTGGGCCGTTTTTATTAGCCGTTTTAGCTCCTGGTCCAGTGTTCTTCTCAGGCGACGGTACTTGGGCATGCATGTCAAGTAAAGCATCCTGGCTCGCGGCCAGATGGAATTGAGCGTCTCGCTGACCATCCAGTTCATGTGCTCGGCTGCCTCCTGCAAGGCCTCGCCGGAGGCGATGGATTCAGGTCCCGATTCGCCTTTTGGAACCATTTCACGCTGCTGGTTGCCTTGGGAGGTCACTGATTGTGTCAACCTAGCTATATCCCGTCGCACAATGCCGAGCGGCGAGCCCAACACAGCAATCCAGATGGCGTCCAAGGCAGCATGATCCAAGTCGTGGAGCACGCTTATGGGCACGCCGCCAGCATCGCGGGCTCGGAGGCGCCACAGAGCGACTAACTCTAGGGCAGCAGCACGGACATTGGGTGCGACAGCATCACGCAGGAACTGTGTGCTCATGGCGTCGGCCCACAACCGCTTCTGCGCTTTGAGAGCTGGGGTCGTCATCTGTGCGACAGTCGAGCGTGGTAGCAATGGTTGGAACAGGCGTGCCGTGAATGGCGCCCGGTCGAACTCGCGATTGCGCCGGTTCAGCACGTCCTCAACCTCACGCGGTTCGTTGATGAGGACCATGGGTCGCACGAAGCGCGTCGACAGAAATTGAGCGACCGGCACCCCGAGTCGTTCCGGTAGCATGAACAGCGTCTGTGAAGTCTCCTTGGTCAGCTGAGCCTTAGCTGCAAAATCCGGTATGTCGCCCAACATGCGCCCGCGCGACGCCGGGTTATAAGGTATTCCTGGCAATGGATTGGGGTAGAGGCTCCAGATGAGCAGGGTGATGGTGGCCACGCCTACCATGGCCGTAACCATGATCATTGTTGAGGTCTCCATTGTCAACAGCGTGTTGCGATCGATATTCACCAGAAATCTGGGGATTTTTGTTTCTTTGCCAGCGAGGTAGGCACTACAACATGCAGAGCCTGTAGAGTGACTTTAAACACGCCGAAGATTCGGACATTTTCTTAACGTTTCGGATGCGGATGGGTGCCGAAGCACCGGTGCTGAGTGTCAGGTTGATGAGATCGCTTGCCGCTACGTTGCTTCTCGTAGAAAAGAGCAGCAAATCAAAACTTCGAAGACATAAATATTGTGTAGTGATTCATACCATGCACTCTCAGAACAGTGCCGACGCTAATTCTATAGTATGTATAACCATGTACCGGTCCCTACGGTTCTGAGCCTTCCAAGCGAAACACTGCTCCAGTTCGATATGCAATATTGACACACACTTAGCAATATTCGGATAATGTCTTTATTAGATTTTACAGTTGTGTTTGTTTAGTCCTCACTTGTTGTTGGCAGGGTTGGCTGCAGGATTCGGTGTCAGCAATAGCGGTGTATTGGACCGATTTATCGGGTAAGCTTTGCTTCGGTCGGTGATTAGTCATGCCATCGTCTACCCCATACTACTCATGTCGGATATAACTTCGTTAAATAAGAGCAAAAAGCTCAACACCACCAAGCGACAAAAGCGCCCATTCACAAGTATGGGAACCAAACCGACCTGCCAAGCCCTCATATGTACGGGTATCGGTGAAGTCTCAATCAAGACTGTTTCGGTCCAGGTGCTCCGGGATGGATACGTCCTCATCCGGACTAAGGCCGTTGCGCTGAATCCGACTGACTGGAAGAGTATTCATGCTGGCGATGGAGGCAGTGTGGGGACGCGTCCGGGTGTCGATTTTGCAGGAGTCATCGAGGAAGTTTGCCATGGGTCAAAGAAGTCATGGAACAAAGGCGATCGTGTCTTTGGTGGAGTCTGGGGTGCGTAAGTATTGCCCATCTTCTTTTCACACCATAAACCAGCAGCATGTCCACTATGTTTATCATGGCGGTAGCAACGAGATGCTGACAACATGTACAGCAAAGACGCAGAAAGCGGCGCCTTTGGAGAGTACATTATTGCCAAAGAGGATCTGCTAGGTAAGATCCCTGATGGTTTGAGTTTCGAGGCTGCCGCGACACTTGCTGTGGGCATCATGACTTGCGGTCAGAGCCTTTATCAATTGCTCAATCTTCCCCTACCCACAGTTACCCATGAAGACCGTCCTTCCTCAAACAAGCCCGGAACTATCTTTATCTATGGAGGTAGCACTGCTAGTGGCATCTTTGGCATTCAGTTCGCGAAGCTCTCGGGGCTGGTCGTGTTGACAACAGCTTCGCCACATAACTTTGAATACCTACGCAGCCTGGGTGCCGACGCTGTTTTCGACTACCATAGTGACATCGAAACTCTAGCTAGCAAGATAAAAAAGCACACCAACAGCAACCTTACTATTGCCTGGGACTGCCGGCCAGGAGCTGACTCTGGCCGCCTGTGTGCCCTAGCCATGAGCGACCGTGAGAAGGGCATGTATGCGACCTTGCAGCCACGCACCCCACATGACTACCTTCATGAAATCAACCCCATGGTCGACACTTACTTTACAATTGGGTACACAGTGTTTGGGGAGCCATTCACTCGTGCGGGAAGACGTTATGAAGCACGACTAGAGGATGCCGCATTTGCCAAAGACTTCTGGGAATTGAGCCAAAATCTGCTAGCTGCTGGGAAGATAAAGGTTCCAAGGCTTGAAATCAATCGTAGCGGTGGTGGACTCGAAGGTATTATTCAGGGTCTGGAACATCTTCGTTTGGGACAGGTGTCCGGCAGGAAGTTGGTCTACACCTTTTAAAGATAATTTTCAAAACCACCTCGTGTTTGCGCATAATTGTCTCCATTTGTATTGAAATGCCCATGCAGATATGTGGAAACACGTACGCCCAGGAAGTAGATCACGATTTTCTTATGATTTCGGTTTTTGACTATTGAGAGACAAGTTGTAATTGAACGGTTATTTGAGAGAAGAAGCAGCCAGATAAAATGAAGGCAAGTCATAGGATCTTATCCATGCTGCTCAATGTCTAACGCTTTGCTGATGATGTGTCGCGTAGTGTTACTATAAAGGCCAGAAATGCGATCAAGAAGGACAGAAGAAGCCAAGACGAAGGCCCGCGAACCTTTGGCCGTGGTGGATCTCCTGGCAAAACCACCTTCTCTGCTGGTATGTATGTGACACGGAGTGGCGTTTGTGGGCCCAGACGGAAGAGAATGGTGAGAAGCCAGGGTACCCAGTTCAACAACAGCGTTAGGCCTGCGATCTTATCCATGAGTTCCTTGTTGCCGTTTCTTGAATTGCGTACAGCGGCAGAGCCACGCGTGATCATCTCAATGTTATACTCAGTCACCATGGCCTTAACAGTTCTAATATCAGAAATTAGACTCTCCTCTTTCAGCCGTCCCAGCACGCTGGCTAGCCGCATTCCGTCAATCATGGAGTGGTAGCCGCCTTCTCCCCTGAAAGGGGCCATGCAATGGGCAGCATCGCCCATCAGAACGACGCGACTAGAGGGAAGCTGGTTCGGGTCCAGCTCAAGGTCTCTGAAGAAGTGCCCCTCTTCCTTGATGCCATCACTCGATGTCAGCTCAAAGAGGCGCCGAAATCGAGGCTTGATGGGAGCCACTGTTTTCAAGACGTGATCCAGTTTCTCTTGTTGGCTGGCAGTCCGAAGCCAATGGTCGGTCTCATCGATTTTCGCATCGGGCTGCATGAAGATCCAGAAATATCGGCCCGAGAGACCATCAGGCAAGACTTTGTGCAAACCATTAAAGCTTACGAAGTCCTTCCTGGAGCTCATCAGATTGTAGCCACTGTGGCCGAGCTCGAGTTGCTGACGGAAATCCTCTCCCGCCAACGCGACTTGGCCTACGATGATGGCGTAAGGGACGGTCTTGAGCAATTCGCTGTTAGGGCGTCCCAGAAGGTATTCCCGCACTCGACTGTTAGTTCCGTCTGCTCCAACCAGTATATCGCCTTTCGAGCAGGTACCATCTGCAAAATGAATAGAAACACCCGAGTCATCATGGTCGAAGCTTACTGCATGCTTGTTCCATTGGATATTAAGGTTTGTTCGAAGCCACTCCCGGAGTCGGAAACGCTCAACACGAATCATGGGTTTTTCGGCGGTGTCCTACTCAGGTCAAAGGTTGAAGGAAGACCAGTGACGAACATAACGTCAATACGTAGTACCAATGGGCATACCTCAAATCCAATTCGACTATCTGCTCCAGTACTATACGCCGCTATCTGCCCGTGGAGGGTAAGAGGCATCAGATGATCTGTTGATTTCCTCAAGTTCCGCATATCAGATGGGATTGACTCTAGAAGTTCTTCGTTGATACTGTTCTTTATAGATCAGCTAGTACCCAATATATGTGCATTCATTGGCTTACGTACGTGTGTATTCCAATTGCCCAACCCTGAAAACGCGCATTCTCGTGCTCATCACGATCGAAAATTTCGAATGAGATGCCCCGTTTACGTAGGCACTGTGCAAGAGTGAGCCCAGCAGGGCCAGCGCCAAGGATCAGAATATGCATAGTGACTTTTGGTATTGAATGAAAGGTTGTCAAACCGATCGCTTTATTGTCTTGGTGTTTTTAGAAGAAGTGAACTGCGTGCCATCTATCTTTGTTATTATTACTCACTTCATCTACACCAGGAACAGTAGTAGCCGAGATATCAGCCCTATGCTGCAACTGGGTCTTTTCTTCTTTGGTACCATTGTTTGGGTCTTGCCAGGAAGACTCATATAGGCTCTAGTTGATGTGTGAATGATTACGTAAGTAAATCGCCGACGAGGTGGGAAGTCGTTCAACCTTCGTCAAAGGGCCGTGATTCCGGTGCATTCTTAGGCACCACGAACTTCCCGACATCCTTTCAGATGATATATTGATCTATAATCTTGATCATCCTACCTCAAACAACGATAAGGATACCTCGAGATCCAACATTGTAACTCGTTGGGGTTGAAATGACCATGTCTACAGCAGATATTAATCTCCCCTTGATCGACGTCAGCCCTTATCTTAAACAAGGAGCCACTGAAGAAGACCGCAAGAAAGTCATTGCCGAGGTTCGCGATGCATGTGTTAATTATGGGTTCTTCCAGCTCATAGGCCACGGCGTTCCCGTACAACTTCAGAGGGACTTCCTAACCGCACTCGATACGCTGTTCAGCTTGCCGAAGGAAGAAAAGCTAAGCCTTTCTTTTCTCAACAGCCCCTGCCGCCGTGGATATGAAGCGTCAGGCATGACACTACGAGACGGTGATGCTATGCCTGACTCGAAGGAGGTATGTATTGAGGATACATAGACATAGCAACAATGTGAGGCTGATCAGTCACGATTCAGGCTTATTACATCAGCCACGACTTTCCCGTACCGGAGCCCCCTGGCTTTTATGGCCCGAATGTTTGGCCTAAGTTGCCTGAGAGCGACTTTCGTAAGCCAGTAGAAAGCTATTTCAACGCTATGGAATCGCTAGGGCGCACTCTCTGGGAAATCTTCCTCCAGGGAATCGGCAAGTCCCCGACGGTTATGGATCTATTTGCGAAGCGTCCTATTGTGCAGATGAAGTCAATCCGTTACCCACCTGCGAAAGTGACACTTCCCGGTCAGTTTGGTGTGGGTGCACACACGGACGTTGGTGGCGTCACGCTGCTGCTACAACAGCCCGGTGCCGAAGGTCTTGAGGTTCTGCTGGACGACCCACAAGGTTGGGTCACGGTTCCAGCTCTCGAAGATGTCTTCATTATCAACTGCGGCGACATCGTCAATAAGTGGACCGGCGGCCAATACAAGTCTCCCCTGCACCGCGTAGTTAACAAGGCGGACGCCTATCGCCTATCATGTGCGACGTTCTGGCATGGCGACGCCGGTGCAACGAATCCATTCGACCCTGAAGATCTGACGACTGTGGGCCAGCATCTGGTTAAGCGTTTCCAGAAACAATTCTCTGTGGATCAGAAAATCGTACAAAATGTGTTGGGGAAAGCAGCAGCTTGAAAAACGCCTACTGCTCGCTTGGCTCGATTGAGAAACTTGGAGCTGTGGTTTTGGTTGCAATCGCGGTGCTCCTACTTATACATGACATAATGCCTTCTATGTATTCAACAACTGCAGCTATCTGTGAGAAAAAACGCAAAGCACACTATAACCGTAAAGTGCGAAATACTTTGTATCTACAGTTGTCTTTTCCTGATAACATTTTTGTGCGCGTTTTTTCGCAGCGTACTTGCCATCGCATACCCACGTGACGTATAATTAACGCTCCCAGTAAGTGATGTAACACGTACAGAGGATCAGTGTTGGTCAGTAGCTACAGCGAGTAGCTGGTGGATGCGGCGATATACTGTAGTCAAACAGACATGGTTCGATCGGCGACTTCCATCTCTAGAACCCTCCGGTCGGAGCCGTCATCCATGACCTTCTCGGAGGCTAAAATGGCCGAGCTTTGTACATAGTAAAAGTCCGGTGGTAAGTGTACAGCTTAACATTCTCTCACCAACGACTGCTCTTTTTTTTTGGACGAATTACGTCCGTACTGTTCCATGGCGCTCAAAACAATTCTGATCACGGGCTGCAGTGCCGGTGGCATCGGAGGTGCATTGGCCCTTGCTCTGGCTAAGCAGGGCCATCACATCTTCGTCACCGCCCGTAACACTTCCAAAATAGCGGCCGAGGTTGCAATGTTGTCCAATGTTACAGTGTTGACACTCGATGTGACGTCCATGGCCTCTGTACAATCTACTGTCAAGATTGTCGCCAGCAGCGGCCGTGGCCTGGACGTGCTCGTCAACAACGCGGGCGTGGGCTATGTTACGCCCATTCTCGATATGGACATTGAAAAGGCTCAACAGCTATATGAAACCAACGTGTGGGGCTGCATTCGGACTGTGCAGGCCTTTCAGGACTTGCTCATAGCCTCTCGTGGTCGGGTTGTGAATATCTGTACGGTGGCTAGCTTTCTCAATATGCCGTGGATGTGTAAGTGCCCCTACTGATTTCTTTTGCTGATTTTTAATTGTTCATTGACAACTGGTAGCTCCTTATTCTTCGTCTAAGGCTGCTTTGACGAATCTCTCCGAATGCCTCAGACTCGAGCTCTCTCCGTTCAACGTCAGCGTCGTATCCATCATTGGAGGCGTGATAGTTTCTAACTGGGATACGAACAATAGCAGTTTTAATCTGCCCAGGGGTTCTCACTACACGTTCATTGAGAGTAAGATACGTGGCTGGGCGACGGGAGAGTCGAAGCCGAAAGGAGGCTCCACAGTAGACGAATTCGCATTAGCTTGCATGAATGACATCGTTGGCGACAATAAGGGGGGTTTGGTTTGGAGAGGGGCCAATGCTAGTGCAGTATGGATGGTCAAGACTTTTTTTCCCACTTGGATTGTGGTAAGAACTCAGTCCGATCCTGGCAAAGTAACTTTGCTCGTTCAATTTTGATACTAATTAGAACCAGGATATGGTAGTATCGCAAAATCATGGACTAAAAGAGCTCTCTGGGGCTGAGAGGAAGTGAAGTGAGGACCATCATTCTGCTACCAGTTGGATTCCCGATACTTGACAAAGTCTCGGCAGTAGATACGATGTGTTACGGGTGAGGATGAGCACGTGAGAAACTGTAGGACAACGAATTCGAATAAAAAGATTCTAATGCAGAGTGTTGGAGCTTCGTTAAGTAGGTTAGTGAATATGTGACCAAGCTCCCAAAGTGGCCCCTGTTGCGCTTGTCAGAGCGCTACATAGATGATCACTGTATATCGTGCACATTGTGTTGACCACAGAACCTTTTCCAGTATTTTAACCTACCTGTTGTTGAAATATGCAAGGGCCAATTACAAAGACTCCTCTTCCCCTCCTCATACCAACAATGCTTATCGTAGTAAAACATACTTTTATGACCTGCAAAACTGCTTGAGCATCAAGCATCGCATTTCACGTTAGCTGCAAGCTTCCAATGGACCAACCACCGGTGTCAGCGTGACTCTCATACCACCAACAGGGCTTGCTGAAAGAAACCCTCCGTGTACCTTGGGAGTTTTATTCTCAAGCTCAAATTCAAATCGACTGATCAACGCCGCCATCAAACACACGAATTCTCCCCTAGCGAAATCCTTTCCTATGCAACTCCTGGGTCCGTGGTAGAACGTAGCATTAGCATAGTTACTAACAGCGCCTCCATTGTTCGCTTTACCCGCCCCTAACCACCGTTCTGATAGGAAATCTAGCGCGTCATCACCCCATAAGGCTTTGGACGTATTTATCGCCCAAGGGCAGATAATGACCGTCGTTCCCTTTGGAATGAACTGACCTTGAACAATCTGATCGCTGGCTGCTTCCCGCACTGAGAGCGGAATGGATGGGAATAGTCTTAAAGTTTCGTTCAGAACCGCATTCAGATAAGGGAGACCAGCCATCCCCATGCTTGAAACAGGCGCTGCGGGATCACTGATTATAGAGCGCGAAGCTAATGGCTCTTCTCGCAATTTCTTTTGTGCCTCGGGGTACCTGCATAGGAGATATGTAGCCCACGTCATAGCAGCGGCAGTAGTTTCGTGGCCGGCTGCAAGGAAAGTCATCATCTGGTTCACCAACTCCTCATCACTGAAGCCACCGGATTCGATAGCAACACTAATGATGTCAAGGCCTTTTCTGTTACCATTCCCTAGCGTAGCGCGTTTGGACTGGACAAGGTTGTAAGTTACGCGCTTTATCATTACAAGAGCTTCTTCGTATTTGGCATGTCGTTTGGGTGAAAAGATCCTGTTTAACCACTTGGGGACTAGAAGCGCCGCGATGTGCAAAAGATGCCCGCCCTGTGTGGAACTGAAGATGGTTCTGTAGGTCTGCGCTAGCTGACTGTTTGGATCCTGGATGGCGTTGAAATCTTGGCCCATTCCAGCGACGCCGATAATGTCTAATGTCGCGCGTGTTGTCCAATCATGCATATCCACAATTCTCGATTTGTTATAGTCATTTTGTATACTCTTCATGATCGCGTCTGCCATCTCTACATATTTATCCCAAAATACTGGGTATAAATCTTCGATATGTCTGAATGCAAATGCAGGCGATAGCAACTATCTTTGACGCTGAATTCTTGTTAGAAGCTTCCTCTGTTTCATTCTAGTTGATGATTTTCTTGTAAAAAATTACCTTGTGTTGGTCTCCTTCAGCTAGGACTAACCCAAGACCGATAATTTTTCCCAATGTACTTCTGACATGAGCAGGTTTGACGAATCCATAGCTCTTTTGTACTTGAACTTCAGCTAGAGCCTTCGGACTTGTAATCAGGACTCTCGGCTGATTGAATAGAGATCTATAATATATCAGACCATCGTTTGGAACGCTATTGATCCAGTCGCGCTGCGCTTCCCCTACCGGACGTTTGAAGACCTGTAGAAAATGTCCAAGGATGAACGAGCCCCCCTTGTTGCGCTAATCAGTGACCAATAACAGGGATGAAACGCGTTCCCAAACTCACCGATGGCTGTGGTAGATTTCTCAATGGGCTCAAGAACAGAGGGTAAACACATGTGGCCCAGCAGAGGCTCACTAGTAATTGCAAGAACAAAAGGGCAGCCGAGTTCAAGATGAATGATTCTGAAAAAGAAAAGTTTGGCGCATGTCGAAAAGTATACCAAGAGACAATCACAGAAGAGAGGACAAATATTTTTTTAGGTATTGCCATGAGTGCATCTCAATCTTTCCAGATTGTCAAACAAATATGGTAACAGAAGCGACATCTTGATATAGCCACTCCCATGACTGAACTTATAGAAGAGCTCTGTTTAAAATATGCGCACTACGGCGCTTTGGTACCAATGGGTAAGTCAGTCGTTATAGAGGAAATTCGCCGAATTCGGCGACTAATTACTTCTGTTGTGTGTGTGTGCCTGTGATAATATTCTATACCGATATGAGGATCACAGAACTAGAGAAAAACAAAGTCCAAACAGCTAGCAAGCTTCTACCTGATGTACACAGGACAGCGTAAGGATGACATTGAACACGAAACCGCGCCGACACATGATTGTGTCTGCACGTGATGATGCACGTGAACGTGCCAAGCCTCAGCTCGGTTGGTGCGGACTCCCGAAATGCTGCCATTGCCACAACGAGTACCTGTTGATTAAACTATGAATTACCTCTCAACGTGTCAAGTCTGCAATATTTGTAACGCGTCAAGCCCATGTGAGAGTAACTCCTGTAAATCTGGAAATGTGTGAAGTGCTATATCATGTCATTTACAGTTTGGTACAGACGTTTGCTTTGTTTTAGAAGGTGGTTCATTCGGCTGAGAAATACATTGCTTCTATTGGGTTTAGCTTGGTACAGCTAGGTTTATGCATGTGGACAACGATATCAGGATAGACTTATAGCGTATCGAGCGGGTAAACCATCTTGTAACCCGACGGTGGCTGGGTGGCTATGGTCTCAACGCCCCGAACCACTCCCTCCAAACCACCAGAAAGGGTACGAACGGGGTGCGGGTCGATCAGACCGCGCGGCAAAAGCCTCTCGACGATACGTAAGCCCTGGGCATTCAAAGCACGCTCATCAGGTCGCGCCTCGCGATAGTACTCGCCATCGAGAGGAACCTCCAAGCCAAAGGTAGTGAACGCCAACACCCACGACGCCTTGACTGTGTGAGACCGTGTTTGGAGCACAGCTGGGTTAGGTGGCTCAAGAGCCACGTAACGACCGCCGGCACGTCCAATCGCCTCATAGCACATCTTGGTCGTGTCAACTTGGGTTACGCAGTCTAAGGCATGCTCCAGCTCGCCGCCTGTGTATTCGCGTATCTCTGCTGCAACGTTGGGACTGTAACGGTCGAACGCCTTTTCCGCACCGAATCGAGTAACTAGGTCGAAATGGGACGGCGCGCAAGTTGTAATGGGCCGCATGCCAGCACTATCGGGCGCGCGTACAAATACGGATTAGCAATGCTGCACATCGCTGCTGACTATGTGTCGACTTACAGTTTAAGTAGCTGGATAGCGCGCGTACCTGTCGCTGTGCTTCCCCCTGCAACCAGGACGAATTCCCGGTCCTCGCCAGTGACGGGCGCCTCGAGTCTCTCTATGGGGAAGCCCAATTCCCGCTTGCTGAAGAGACCTAGGATTGCCGTGCCAAGCCCGACACCAAAGCCCGCAGCGTCAGTGAAACTCGTCTCGTCTGGTAGCTTGATGAGCAAGTCGGCGCCTGCGGCAAGGTATTCAGCGAATGCACCGTTGTCCAGCCGCCTAGAGTTCCTAAAAAATGCGTTTGATTCAGCTCCTGACAGATCAAAGAGGCGAAAAAGAGGAGATTATCACCTACATGCCATGCACAACACCTGCCACACGGTCGCCAATGGCGAGCGTCTCTACATCGGGCCCAAGTGCCACAACTGTACCTGAAAATTCCTAGTCACACGGTGTGAGCCTCAACTAGCTGATCAACAGTCAAGTATACGGGGATGAATAAACAGGTACATGGGATGGCGAGTCGGGCATACATACATCTCCAGCTACCGAATTCACAGCGGGGCTGAAATCCAGCATTTTAGCATCAACAGGGTTGATGGCAACCGCCACTGCTTTGACCATGACTTCGCCAGGCTCCAGAGTGGGAAGCGGCCTATCATCTTGGATAGTGAGCTTTCCATGTTCTGTAACGACAACAGCCTTGTGCCGCTTAGGTAACGTTAGTTGCATCTTGGCTGATACTGCTCTGTTCCTGGATGAGTTCTAGCCCCTGAAGTGCGCTGAAGATGGACCTTCCACAAGAGTTGGTGTAATGATGTTTCTCAGATAATATTTCAGGTTGCTTCTTCGGGCAGGTACTAACGACTGGACATGCGACAAATTTTGTACAGCTGGGAGATGAACGTGATGGCAGGGATCACATTTGACCTGGTGTTGCTCCGTGTTCGGGGACTTTTCACCACAAAGCTATCCGCCCATTCCACCGGCGCTTTAGCGGGCGTTTATTAACACATGCGAACCGGACAAAAATACGCGCTGCATCGATCGACCCGTATTTTCGGTTCCTTTAACCAGTGCTAGTGTATTAAAAGGTTTAGATAATTTGGAGCCGTTGGCATGGAACTTGGCAATGCTTGTTTTTAAACAGTAACAATCTGGTGTGCTAAGTGCACAATCGACATATCTCATTTACCTGTCCCGGCACACCTCATTCATCTCTGCCGGCACACCTCGTTCGTCTCCATAGGAAATTGGCTCATCACATACACTGTTGAAACCAAACAGCAACATGCCGTCAGAAACTCGCCAGGCTGAGCCTATTGCCATTGTTGGTAGCGGTTGTCGATTTCCCGGGGGCGCACACTCGCCTTCAGCATTATGGGAACTTCTCAAACAGCCGCATGATGTGTGCATGGACATCACAGCAGATCGATTTAACATCAAGGGGTGGTATCATCCGGACGGTAACCACCACGGGTCTACTAATGTTACCCGATCATATCTGATGCAGGAAGATATTCGCGCATTTGATCCTGGCTTTTTCGGTATCAGCCCCAATGAAGCGGAGTCAATGGATCCTCAGCAGCGATTGCTACTGGAGACTGTGTACGAATCTCTAGAAGCGGGCGGGCATACACTCGAGAGACTACGTGGATCCGATAGCGCCGTGTACGTGGGTACCATGACGGCCGACTACCATGACACCATGGCACGCGACCCGCAGACAATGCCCACATATGGTGCCACGGGCACCAACCGCGCCGTCATTTCCAACCGGGTGTCGTACGTATTTAACTGGTATGGCCCAAGCATGACCATCGATACAGCGTGTTCGTCAAGTTTGATAGCCGTCCACCTGGGTGTCAAAGCCCTTCGTGCCGGCGAGACGGGCTTGGCCGTTGCGTGCGGGACGACAGTTATTTTAAATCCTGAGATGTATGTGTCAGAAAGCAAGCTAAAGATGCTGTCGCCAACTGGGCGCTCGCGCATGTGGGACGCCAAGGCTGACGGCTACGCACGTGGTGAGGGCGTGGCGGCAATTGTCCTCAAGCGTTTATCGGATGCCGTGGCCGATGGCGACCACATCGAAGCCATTATCCGCGAGACAGGTGTCAACCAAGATGGGTTCTCCAACGGCCTCACCGTGCCCAGTTCCGAGGCGCAGGCCGCTCTCATCCATGATACATATGCGCGCGCGGGCCTTAGCCCTTCAAGCAATCCCCAGGACCGGCCGCAGTTTTTCGAAGCTCACGGCACCGGCACGCTGGCCGGTGACCCCAAAGAGGCGGCAGCCATATTCAAGTCGTTTGGTCAACACGATGGCATTGCTCCAGCTGACGTACCCCTGTACGTCGGATCAATCAAAACCATTGTTGGTCACCTTGAAGGTGCGGCAGGGTTAGCCGGCGTTCTCAAGGCGGTAGGCATGATCCGTGCCGGCGTCATCCCGCCCAACTTATTGTTCGATGAGCTTAATCCGGCCATCCAGCCTTACTACAAGGGACTTCAGGTCCCGACGCAACTGCAAGCATGGCCAGCCTTGCCGGAAGGCGTGCCACGCCGCGTCAGCGTCAACAGCTTCGGTATGACATTTCCCTCGTCCAGGCGGCTTCGGCCCAGATACACAGTAGTGCTAACAAGGACACGTGGTAGGTTTTGGAGGCACCAATGCCCACGCCATTGTCGAGTCGGCGCCCGTTCGCAATTTGCACAGTCGCGGCACCGCAACTGCAACTGTGACGCCCTTTGTCTTCTCCGCTGCTACCGAAGCATCTCTGGTTGCGCAGCTAGCGGCATACGTCGAATATCTCCAGACCGGGGCTGCATGTGATGTTGATGCTGCCGACCTGGCGTGGACGCTGCAAACGCGCCGTAGTCAGTTCGCGTACCGCGCTGCATTTTCAGCACAGAGCATAGAGCAGCTGACGGCCAAGATTGAGGCGACGGTTGCCAAGGCTGTCGGGACGGACCGACGCGGCGCGGCCGCACCCGTCGGGACGCTTGTGACAGCCAAGAGTACGACGTCTAACCGAGTTTTGGGCGTCTTCACCGGCCAGGGCGCGCAATGGGCGACAATGGGAGCGCAGCTGGTGCAGACCTCAGCCTGGGTGCGTTCCCGTATCCACGAGCTGGAGCAGGCACTGACGACGTTGCCTGAAGGTGACCGTCCCCCATGGTCGCTGCTGGGCGAGTTGCTGGCCGACGAGAGCGCCTCGCGCATGTCCCAAGCCGACATCTCGCAGCCGCTATGCACAGTAGTGCAGATCGTCCTGGTTGACCTCTTGCGTACTGCTGGCGTTGTCTTCTCAGCTGTCGTGGGCCACTCGTCTGGAGAGATTGCTGCTGCCTATGCTGCCGGCTTCCTTTCGGCCACCGACGCTGTGCGCGTGGCTTACTACCGCGGCTTCCACGCCAAGCTGGCCGGCAACAAGGCCACAGGTCAAAAAGGTGCTATGTTGGCCGTGGGAGCATCAGTGGCCGAAGCCCAAGACCTCCTTCGGCTGCGAGCGTTTCGTGGGCGTCTCGCGCTAGCCGCACACAACTCAAGCGCGAGCGTGACGCTGTCGGGCGATGCAGACGCCATAGCCAAGGCAAAGTCAATCTTCGACGAGGAGAAGCGGTTCGCGCGCCTGCTCAAGGTGGACACGGCCTATCACTCGCACCACATGCTGCCATGCAGTGATGCCTACCTGGCGTCGATCCGCGCGGCTGGCGTCACGTGTGGCCCAGGGAACCCTGAGTGCGCTTGGTACTCGAGCGTCATTCCTGGACAGAGCGCGCCTATGCAGCCATCAGACGCCCTAGTCGATGTGTACTGGCGCGACAACATGACGGGTACTGTTCTTTTCCACGATGCCGTGTGCAATGCCCTGGCCAGTGATGATTCCCTGGCGCTGGCTGTCGAGGTTGGTCCGCACCCAGCACTCAAAGGCCCTGCGTCGCAAGCGGCGGCCGACATGCGACCCGGGGGATTTCCCTATGCAGGCTGCCTGAGCCGAGGCCTTAATGATGTTGAGGCTTTTGCTGATGCCCTTGGATTTCTCTGGACACACTTGGGTGCACGTAATGTTGACCTCGATGCCTATGCCAAGCTGATGAACGGCGAGAATTACCACCCACCACGCCTCGCCACCGGCCTACCATCCTACGGCTGGAACCATGAACGCTCTTACTGGAGCGAGTCGCGTACTTCGCGACGGCTCCGTCAGCGCTCACAGCCGCCGCACGAACTGCTCGGAGTCGTGATGCCTGACACCAATAGTCATGACCTCCGCTGGTCCAACGTCCTGCGTGTCGGCGAGATTGAGTGGCTCCAAGGACACCAGTTGCAAGGCCAAACCGTCTTCCCTGCGGCTGGCTATGTTGCCATGGCACTCGAGGCTTCGCGCGCCCTCGCTGGCGAGCAACAGATTGAGCTGATGGAAGTGCTAGACCTGGAGATCCCCAAGGCCATTGCGTTCAAGGATAGCCAGTCGGCAGGCGGCGTGGAGACGCTGGTGACGTTGACTGAAGTGCGGCGCGAGGGCACTACAGTATCCGCAAACTTTAGCTGCTATTCGACTCCTGTTGTTCAATCCGCCCCGGCCTTGCAATCAGCGCAGGACATGGCTCTGATGGTGCGCGCGCGTGTAGCCGTTAGCTTGGGGGAGCCACGGGTTGATGCCTTGGCCACCCAGGATGTTAGCGAAAAGTACAATCTGGCGCCTGTAGACACGGACGTTTTCTATGGTGCCCTTTCTAAGCTGGGATACAGCTATTCAGGGCCCTTCCGCACCTTGACCAATATGCAGCGCCGACTAGACTACGCATCAGCCGTGGTTGGCTCGTATGACTACTCGACTGACGAAAAGGCGGCCGGGACATCGTACCTGGTCCACCCCGCGCCTCTCGACGTGGCCTTTCAATCATGGATGCTGACGTTCGCAGCGCCCGGTGACGGACGTCTGCGAGCGCTGCAGGTGCCCACAGGCATTGGCCGCATCCGCGTGAACCCTGCTGTGTGCGCCATGGTGCCGCAGTCACAAAGCAGTCTTCCTGTCGTCTCGTTGGTAGATAGCGACGCCGATAAATCACCGGCCAGCATCAATATATTTGGGCCGGATGGTGGGCATTCCATGGTGCAAATTGAGGACTTTGTCATGTCGCCCTTTGCACCTCCGTCAGAGGCCGATGACCACCGCATGTTTACCTACACAGCGGTGGAATCTGCAGAGCCCGACGGCGTCACCGCCATGAGCACCAGGCAACCTTCGACCTACCAGATTCAACTGGCAATGGTTATCGAACGTGTGGCGTACTATTACCTACGCAAATGGGACAGTGAGCTTTCCGACGCCGATTGGGAAGCAAGCCAGCCGCACTTTGCCCACCTCCGCAACTGGGTAAAGCATTCACTCGCCTGGGTAGCGCGCGGCGATCACCCACTTGTGCGCAAAGAATGGATCACGGATACTTCAGATTATATCAATGAGCTTGCTGCCGCTCATGTTGATGCAGTAGAGGTGCGCATGCTCCAAGCTGTAGGTGAACACATGGTGCCGTCGGTGCGTGGCGACACGACCATCTTGGAGCACATGCGGGCTGGCGGTCTTCTCGATGAGTTCTATAGCAAAAACCTTTGCTTGGACGTATACAACCAATCGCTTGCCAATATGACTAAACAAATCACCTACCGCTATCCGCATGCCCGCGTGCTCGAGATTGGTGCCGGCACAGGCAGCGTCACTCGGGCAGTACTCGCCAACGTAGGCGACACCATTGCATCGTACACATACACCGACATCTCTGTCGGATTCTTCAGCGAAGCAACCAAGACTTTTGCCGCATATCGCGACAAGATGACGTACAAATTGTTAGATGTAGAAAAGTCTCCCGACGTGCAGGGCTTTCAGCCGCATTCATACGACATTATCATTGCGTCCAATGTGCTACACGCCACGACGTCGCTCAAGGGCACACTAGAGAACACACGTCGGCTGCTGCGGCCAGGCGGCTGGCTGGTAATGCTTGAAGTCACCGAGCCAGACATTCTGCGCTCAAGTGCTATCATGGGTGGCTTGCCTGGATGGTGGCTTGGTGCATCTGATGGGCGGGCTCTGTCGCCGGTTGTGCCAGCGAGCACTTGGCACACAACGTTGCGCAAGACAGGCTTCGCCGGCATCGACACAATAACTCCCACACCCACCGAGCTCGATCGCAGTGCGTGGGTGTTTTCAGTTTTTGCTAGCCAGGCCGTGGACAAGCGGGTCTCGTTCCTCAGACGGCCCTTGTCGGCGTCACCACCCAAAGACAAGCCGGCTATGAGCATGGAGACGCTAGTTATTCTCGGAGGACTAACATTGGGAAGTTCACGCATTGCAGATGCGTTAGCGGAGCAGGTGGGCGACCGCTTCGCCGACGAGATTGTTACGCTGCCAGGCCTGCCAACAGAAGCTGATATGGCTCGATTGCCGCCACAGAGCATATTTGTCAATCTCGTTGATCTCGACACGGCCATCTTCGACAACGTAACCGAGGAGAAGATGGATGGTCTCAAGCGGGTTATGGAGCTGGCTGCACATGTGCTTTGGATCACCAACGGTGACCGCGGACAGCAACCGTATCATGCGGCCAGTCTCACTTTCTGTCGAGCGCTGCGGAATGAATTCAAGCACGTGGCGCTGAGTGTACTCGATATTGCTGACATGGACACGCCCAATCTAGGTAACGTTGTTGCGGAGCATTTGGTTAGGGATGTGGCTCTCTATCGATGGGGAGTTTCGCCCACAGGCGATGTTGCCAAAGCAGGACAGGACGAGGTGCTGTATTCGCGCGAGATGGAGGCCTACGTGGATGACAAGGGCCGCTTCAAGATACCGCGGCTGCTCCGGGATGTGGAGCGTGATGGCCGTCTGAACTCGTGGAGCCGCTCCATATATACAAGCGCACCTGTTTCGGACGTGCAAGTGCAACTCATGCCTAACCTGCGGCCCACGCTAGCACAGAGGCTCTTGGTCACGGCTACTGAGCCTACTAGTGCAGGTCAAGCCACGGTGCAGCTGGAGAGCTCAAGCCTGGCGGCGCTGCACGTGGCTGCAAACCACTTCTACTTTGTGGGCGTCGGACACAAGCCATCTACTCCCACGGAGCGCTTTGTCGTCTTGTCGTCGGCCAACGCCTTGATTGTCACGCCATGCATAAGTGTGCCTCTGGTGACGGAACTGACAGCGGATGCGGTGCTGGTTGCTGTGGCTAGCGAGTTGGTCGCGGTGGCGTTGCTTGGGCCCTTGTCTCGGGGACACGGTCTTGTTATACGAGTCTCACACGGGGATGAATTCGTGGCTCGTGCTGTGCAGCGCAGGGCAGCAGCCAAAGGTGTGCTTGTCACCTTGATCAGCAGTGAAGGTGAAGATGAAGGTGAAGGTGAAGAGAGGAGGAAGCGGGCCGGCCCGGGGTGGACGTACATTAGCACGGGCGCATCCATGCACGCCATGCGCAAGGCCCTGCAGCCGGCTAAAGCTACGCATTTCCTTGACCTCACCACGACGACAACAGATGACTTTGGCTTGCGCGTCTTTCAGGCTCTGCCCCTTGGTACGCGCCGCGTGGATGCGGCCGCTCTGTTTAGCGACCGTGCCTCGTCACCGTCCTCGTCAGTGTTGGCGGTGCCCACGCTGGCTGGGCTGGTCGCGGACGCCATGGCTCAAGCCCAGTCACGTGCTGGCTTGGAGAACCTGAGCCATGTAGTGGTGCCGGTTGCCGACTTGCTGGACAAAGGCACAAACACATGGCACCACCACGTCTTGGCCCGCGGTGTGCGCTGGCCCATCAAGAGCGCCGACACGGTTCGTGTGCCGGTGAGTCCAGTGCATCGCCATGGCCTCTTCCGCCGCGACCGCACGTATTTGCTCGTGGGATTGACGGGCGCCATTGGCCAGTCTCTGTGCACCTTCATGGTGGCCAACGGTGCCGGCTATGTGTGCCTCATGAGCCGCAACGTAGCCCTCGACCCTGCCTGGGTCGACTCGTTCGCCCACACGGGCGCCACCGTCAAGGCCATAGCGTGCGACGTGACAGATATGGCCAGTATCAAACACGCCGTCGCACAGATACGTGAGACGCTGCCGCCCATTGCAGGCGTGGCCAACGGCGCAATGGTTCTCCACGACACCCTGTTCCCCAACATGACGGCCCACACGATGCGTAGCGTGCTACAGCCCAAGGTCAACGGCTCCATCCACCTAGACCGCCTGTTCGGTGTCGACGATGAGCCACTCGATTTCTTTGTGCTCTTCTCATCCGCCTCAGCCATCAACGGCAACGCGGGCCAATCCAACTACTGCGCTGCAAACGGCTTCCTCATGGGCCTGGCCCGCTCGCGCTGCCTCCGAGGCCTGGCTGGCTCTGTCCTCGACATTGGCGTCGTCATTGGCATCGGCTACGTCGAGGCCTCTGCTGCACAGGCGGCACGCAACCAACTAGCCCGCCAGGGATTCGATGTCTTGTCCGAGCCTGAGCTACGCCAGGCCTTTGCTGAAGCAGTGCTTTCCAGCCACCCGCACCGTGCCGTCCATGGCCCACGACGCCTGCAGCATGTCGCCGTATCAACAGGCATACGCGTATACCGCATCGACGAAGACATCTCCGGCCCATGGTTTACCCAGCCTCTCTTTTCACACTGCATCACTGTTGGCGGTAGCGCGGATGCCTCGGGCGGTGCTGTCAGCGCCGACAGTGCCTCATCACTGCCCATTGCCCAGCAGTTGGCCCGAGTCTCGTCGCGTGCCAATGCGCGAGTGCTACTCGAGGCTGCATTTGCTTCCCGATTGCGTCATGTCCTGCAACTCGACAATGCCCCCATTCAACCTGATACTCCCCTGGTGGAGCTGGGCATTGACTCGCTCGTCGCCGTCGAGGTGCGCTCCTGGTTTCTCAAGGAGCTTAAGATCGACATGCCTGTACTCCAGCTTGTGGGCGGCGCGTCATTGAGTGAGATTGTTGACGAGGCGGTTGGAAAGCTGCCTGAAGGCCTGCTTGGCAGCGCTGCGAAAGGCCAAGTGAAAGAGAAGGTGAATGGTGGGTTGGGCAAAAGCCACGGCCAAGCAGTCAATGGGCTGGCGAAGACGAGTGGGGTTTTGGTACAGAGCGATGCCCCGTCTCCGTCAACGAAAGATTGTGCTGACAACTCTGGGGCCAGAACGCAATCTGAATCACCAACTGCATCGGCAACCATGACTCCGGCGACGACGGCATCAACGATAACCTCGACCACGGGAAACAGTTCGCCCTTGTCCGATGCTGATACGCCGCAATCCTCATTGGCTCTCACCTCGCCCCCTGTGCCACGGCGAGTTCTCAAGACCGAGCCCATGTCACTATCCCAATCACGCTATTGGTATCTACGCCACCTTGTCCAAGACCCACGCGCTGGTAATGTGGCATTCTACTACCGCATCGACGGTCCTCTGCGGGCCTCGGCGCTCGAGCGAGCGGTACGAGTAGTCACCACGCGCCACGAAATCCTTCGCACCGCCTTCGTAGCCGATCCCCAAGATCCTAGCCAGGCGGTGCAGGAGGTCCTTGCCACGTCGGGCATCCAACTGGAATGTCGCATTGCTACCTCATTTGCCGATGTTGTCGCCGCCTATACCCACCTCCGCACGCACGTCTTCGACTTTGCCAGTGGTCGGCTCATGCGCATCGTGCTGATCACGACTTCCTCAACCGAGCACTGGCTCTTGTTCCTCTATCACCATATCATTTTTGATGGAATAAGCTTCCAGATTCTCTTGTCAGATCTCCAAAAGGCCTACACCGGCCAGTCACTTGGGCCCCCGCCATATCAGTATCCTGCCTTCTCGGCTGCCCAGCGCCGCTCTCTGAAAGCTGGCGAGTTCCACAAAGAGCTCGCGTACTGGCGTTCTGTTTTCCCCTCAGGGGACATGCCACCAGTACTGCCTCTCCTTCCCATGGCGCGTGTGTCGTCTCGGGTGCCATCCAAGGACTTTGCCATGCACGATGCACAGCTCCACCTAAGTAGTGAGCTGACTGCGCGTATTAGATCGGTTGCACGCGCAAACCGCACTACGCCTTTTCATCTATACCTAGCTGCCTTCCGTACCCTCCTAATGCGGTTTAGCGGCTCAAGCGATGTGACCATTGGCATTGCTGATGGTGCTCGTAACGATGCCGACGTCCAGGGCAGCATGGGCTTGTTTCTCAACCTGTTGGCCCTCCGTTTCCGGAGTCCACCAACACAGACGTTTGCAGCGGCCCTTGTAGAAGCTCGTGATATTTGCCATGCTGCTTTAGCCACTTCGCGTCTACCTTTCGACGTGCTGCTGGCCGAGTTCGCTGTGGACCGCTCCGCCACACATAGTCCTTTCTTCCAAGCTTTCCTCGACTACCGCCAGGGCGCTCAAGAAAGTCACGCGTTTGCTGACTGCCAATTCCACTGGTGTGAAGCTCATGGTGCCCCTAGTGTATATGATATTCTTCTCGACGTTACAGATCATGTCGATGGTGCATTGCTCGTCGTACGCGCCCAGAAGAGCTTGTACGATGCAGACGGTACCACGCTGATTCTCAAGGCTTATGTTCACTTCCTCGAAGCTTTTTCAGCCCACCCCGAGCAGCAGCTTGCCCAAGTTCCGCTCTATAGCCCCGAACAGCTCAGCCAGGCCATCACGATTGGACGCGGACCTGAATTGACCTCGGATTGGCCTGCAACACTCCCCCACCGCATTGAGGAAATGGCACAGAAGTACCCTGAACGAATTGCTCTGGTAGACGGCAATGAACAATCACTGAGCTACGCAGTGATGCTGGACCGCATCCGGTCCATCAGTGAAGCCCTACAGCAGCATGGCGGCGTTGGCATAGGTACGCGCGTTCTCGTCTTTCAGAAGGCCACCTGTGACTGGGTATGCTCCATGTTGGCCGTGATGCTTGTCGGTGGCATTTATGTGCCGCTAGATACTCGGAACCCACTGTCGCGGCTGGCCCTGGTAGCCCGAGACTGCATGCCTGGAGCCGTGCTCATCGATGAGTCGACGAGGCTCAGCACTCCTGATTTGCAGCTCCCGTCGTCAACCGTCATAATAGATGTATCAGCTCTGGAACGGAAAGCCTCTTCTCTCGTCCAAAATGTTGCCGAGCCAGACATCTTGGCTGCCATCCTGTACACCAGCGGCTCAACAGGTGTTCCCAAGGGTATCATGGTTACGCACGGTGGCCTACGCAATGAGATTGAAGGTTACACAAAGACTTGGTCTCTTGGAGCCGAGCGCACGCTTCAGCAAAGCGCCTTCACCTTTAACCACTCCCTGGACCAAATCTTCACTGGACTTGTCAATGGCGGCTCCGTCATCATGGTTCCAGACGAGAAGCGTGGCGATCCGCTAGAGCTAACAAGCATGGTGCAAAAGCACTCCATCACATATACCAAAGCCACGCCATCCGAGTATCTCATGTGGCTAGAGAGCAGTGTCGAAAATCTCCGCCTTGCCTTGACCTGGCGCTTCGCCTTTGCTGGTGGCGAGCCCCTGACCAGCTTTGTCACTCAAAAGTTCGCTGATCTGGAGTTGCCCGAGTTATGTCTGTTCAATTCATACGGTCCAACGGAAATCTCAATCTCGTCGCACAAGATGGAGATTGCATATCGCGAGCCCCAGCCAGACGCCGACATCGCTACGTCACGTATCCCATGCGGTTACTCCTTGCCCAACTACCACACATATGTGCTCGACGATCAGTTGCACCCCCTACCGGCTGGCATGGCAGGCGAGGTTTACATCGGCGGTGCCGGCGTGTCTCGCGGCTACCTCAACAATGACAGTCTTACAGCCCAGCACTTTGTCCCCAATCCGTTCGCGACATCCAGAGATTTAGCGCACGGTTGGTCGCGTATGTACCGCACTGGCGATATTGGTCATCTCACGCACAATGGGGGCGCCCTTGTGTTCCACCGGCGCATCGAAGGTGATTCACAAGTCAAGATCCGTGGGCTTCGTATCGAGCTTAGCGACATTGAGGCCAACATCATCGCTGCAGCTGATGGCGCCCTCCGTGAAGCGGTCGTTACTTTACGTGACGAGGACGCCGACTTCTTGGCCGGTCATGTTGTCTTCACTTCAACATGCACTGTAAAGGGAGACGACGAGAGGGCGACTTTTCTCGCGCAGCTGCTCGGACGCTTGCCTGTCCCGCAGTATATGCGTCCTGTCGTGCTAGTCCCGGTTGATAAATTGCCTCTTTCAGGTCATTCCAAGGTTGACCGTAAAGCTGCGCGTAAGCTGCCCCTACCAGTAGTCCCTGGTCGTTTCGCCTGGGGAGCAGTCAATGATGATGGCACTACTACCGCCACCTTGGAACCGACCGAGACCATGTTACAGCTCGGGCAACTTTGGCGCTCCGTTTTGGGAGAAGAGCGAGAGAAACTCGGCTTGACAATTACGCCATCTTCAAAATTCTTTTCGGTTGGTGGTAACTCACTCTTGATTATCCGCCTCCAGGCACGTATCAGGGCTACTTTCCATGTTGCACTCCGTCTAATCGATCTACTCGAGGCCAACACTCTCGCTGCCATGGCACGCCGCATCGAGGAAGCAGCCCCTGTCGATGATATCAACTGGGAGAAAGAAACAGCCTTACCTAAGCCTCTTACCCTCGACGCGGAGGCTTCACATGGAAACAACAACGATTCTAACAAGAAAACCATACTCATCACCGGCGCCACTGGCTTTCTGGGCCGCCACATTCTGCCATTACTGTTAGCTCATGATGACGTTGCTCTCGTTCACTGTCTAGCTGTGCGTGACCCACAGAAGCTCCCCTCACCGACGGCTGGTTCTGCCAAGCTTGTTGTACACGCTGGCGATCTGTCACTGCCGCACTTGGGCCTCTCCGAATCTAACCTGAGCACTCTGGCGCGTTCTGCCCATGCCATTCTGCACCTCGGCGGCGCCCGCGCTTTTTGGGACAGTTACCATGTGTTGCGGCCATCAAGCGTAGCGCCAATGGCCGAGCTCATTGCCATAGCGGTGCCGCGCCAGGTATCAATACACTATGTGTCTACGGCGGGCGTGCTTTCGAGCCATATCGCTACACGTGGCCAGACCGCTAGGTCAGCCGCTGACCATCCGCCGCCTGTTGACGGCAGCGATGGGTATGTAGCCAGCCGGTGGGCGTCAGAGCGGCTGCTAGAGCGTGCTGGGGCGCAACTAGGTGTCCCAGGAATCATATACCGCTTTTTGAATAGATCGGAATTGATACAAGAGCAGGATCAGGACGAAGAATCTATTGCAGCGCGGAAGGCTTTGCTTGACGAGCTCGTGCATTTTGTCTCTGTTGCGGGCCTTGTACCAGATTTTTCTACCTGGTCAGGCCATATCGATCTAGCACCCGTCGTCGAGGTGGCGCGCTGGCTTAGTGAACGTGTGGTCACTTCTGTGGGCAGCGGTCGAAAGACTTCCTTTGAACATTGCACTGGAACTGTCAGCATTACGGTGGATCAAGTACGGGGCCACTTGGAAGAGAATCTAAGTGCCAGCGAATGGGGATTGCCAAGCCTTCCCGTTCTTAAGTGGATGGGCCATCTGAAGTCGCTTGGTTTTGGATGGATCGTCACTTCGCAGGACGCGTCTGCTGTGGAAGCGGATGGATTAAGCTTCAAGACGCGGAGATAATGTACCAATGTTTGTTTTACTTATTTTTGCAGGGTTTAGATTTTTTGGAAATTTTAAACTAGTGTAAATAGATATTGTGGATTCTAATCTAGTAGTCTAATAGCCCCGTGAAAGTGGTATAGGTAGTCAAGTTTTGTACATGTTCCTAGGTTATCCACGTGTCTGGATAGTTGGTGTCATCATGTGGGCATCTAGTATACAGGCGCTGTTAAGAAGTGCGGGACTATATGCAATTATTGAAGCCGAGTATGCACTCGAGCCGCCGGAAACGCTTCTGCAGTTCATTGGCAAAGCCGTTTCCTACCTGCTTATCGATGTTTATCGTGGCGTGCGAGCAGCCACGATCACTGTCATGCCCATGCTGCTGCGCTTTGGACAGATACGTGTTGATGACTTCCTTCTGTCGCGCGAAAATGTATGTGGACAGATGGACTACTGAAGCCAGCTGGATCGGGCCCATAGGATCCCGGTAGTTGGCCGGGGACGCTATCTGCTTCTGCAGTAACGCATCATGTTCCAGCACTACCAGTAGTTTTTCGTATATGTCCATCAGAAGAAGGTGGCACGCAATGTTGAGGTGGCGAATGGTCTCGTTGAGCTGGTCGCACGTCGTATCAAGCGTGCGAGTTGAGCAGTGTTTGGACACGCACTCAAGCACCTCGAGAAAGTGGTTCGAGGCAGAAAAAATGTCTTGGAGTATGCTGCTTCGCAGTAGTGGATCATCTCTGTAGCCGTTTGGTCTAGGGAAGAATTCTGAACGCCGATGCTTTTGGCGCATAAGCCAAGTTACCGCCGACCCCAAAGCTGCATCGTCAAGGAGGCGAGTGGGCTGGCTTCTCTGGTTGACTGCCGTGTTTCCCTCGACAAGATTGCTGGCATTACTTATCATAGTACCCTCGGTCGCTGCGGATGCGTTGGCGGCTTGGACGACTCTGTCCATGAAGCACCGCATCGATGCGACATGAGCGTTGAGTTGCGACAGCAGGGAAATGATGGTACTAGGGTTGTAGCTATCGAGAGTCTGACTACCGGCGCTACTATCCGTGGACATTCGAGTGTCAAGGCTCGATCTCCGGCTCTTCAGCCCAACACTGGTAACGGAATGACTAGGAGGAGCAGAGTCGCTGTTACTAGTGGGAGGATGCATACATGTCTCCATCTCCGGAAGTAGCAAGTCACCCCATTCCACATTGTCGTCGGCCCACGATTCCAGTAGGAAATCAGGTGATGGTTCGATAGCTTCACGTAGCTGATGGGTGCTGTCGGCATCGCATGGTCCGTGCTCGGATACCAGGGGCGCCACGGCGGAACCGGATGCCTCGGCGGAATCGGATGCCGCGGCGGCAGGAAAGTCAATAGTAAGCGGCCACATCTGAGAGTCAGCTGCTGCCTGTGCTATTTCCTTATCTGCCTGTGTTGTCCAGCCATCTGAATTCATATCAAATTCGCTAGAATTCCGGTCGGGAGTATGCGGCGTGTAAGAACTGACTGGGTTACACTCGGGTTCTGTGCTGGCCGTTCGTTGATTGGTCGCCTCGGACAGTATCCCGTCAACAGACGGTGAGACGGGAGTAAGAAGGCCTTTCGAATTGGATTTGGGCCCTTTCTTGGCAGTAGGCTTGTGGTTGCTTGGCCGTTCCTTGGTAAGGCTTGAGCTGTAGATGCTTGGCCGTCCCTTGGGCAAGCTGGAACTGTAGATGCATGGAATTTGTCGTTGGCGGCACCGTTCGCACGCTTCTGTAGTGCTGTTATTCCTGCGAGCACATCGTAACTTCTGGTGATGGCACCGATCACAAGACTGGCGCAAAGGTGTGCAACGTGCAGCTTCTGACATGTCTAAATGCCTCAGGATGAGTTGTACTAATTGCTATAATACGGAAAATAGTGATATGAGTTCAATGATGCCGAAAATGCAGGAGAGTGGTTTCTTTACTTGCATGTTGCAGAAGGCATGAGTGTTACATCGCTTTTGACCTTCTCGCTAGCATGACTTGGAAACTCACCGAACTTACTTCCGCCCCCTAGCAGATTATTATATAGATGAAACTAGTTATGCTGCTTATCTTAAATCTCAGATTCCCGTGCCGTCCAAACCCGACCAGAAGGTTGTCTCATCACCCATGCTCATTCTCAAGATGCAGTGGTTTCTCACGTATTTGACATCGGTTTTTAGTTGCCTCAAGATATTTTCATACTCTCATGTTCATATCTAAGAAGAGTGCAACAAGACAGAAGAAGATGGAGTGATCTGTATCAAGTAGTCCCGATGAAGGACCGCTACGGATCGACAGATATATACGCTAAATCAACTATTACGAGTTTACAGTCAATCAAGCCCAGGGAAGGGCCGTTACGTGTCAATGGAGACTACGCCTTGTTTTTTGCAAGCGAGCTGTTGAGAGAGTTATCGCAGCTTTGAATTGTAAACCAAAATGACTAGAGTAGAAAGTGTTTAGTGACTTTGAGTTGCTGTTAGCTTATGTCTGATAAGTTGTGTTTGACAGTACCTTAATTCAACTCTATACGTATACAGGAATAAGAAGCGAAGACGAGTCCTGCCTACATGTAGTCCCGAAAAAGGACCGCTACGGATCAACGGAAAGATAGCTATCCGTGGACACTAATAAACTAGGCAGGTCTATGCATTTTCTAGTCGCTCAACGTACTGGTCATTATGCCTACCGGCTCATTGTTGGCAGATTCGCGAGGTAGATAGTGTAAAGGGTGGAAGTCTTATAGATAATTTGGCTAAAGCCTTATTGTTAGCAATAGACGCGCTAGGTATTTCTGGAGCACCTGACATCTGCGGCTAGTACCCTCATTAGGCGTTGTTGTTCCTCCAATGTGATATCTTCCATGCATGAAACCTGGTACATCTCGAAGATGATTTCTCTTTAGGTCTGACAATGTTTGATATGTAAGACTCCTAGTTGAACTTCATTGGTGTCATTTGGTAATAGAGCCGTGATATGATCATGGTTGATTGAAGGTGGACGGCCAAATTGTACCCCAGGGCTACCTCAATGAGGTATGCACTCCGGAAGATCTGTCTTCACTCATGAATATGTTGCTCAGGTACATACCATCGTCTCAGGTCATGATATACTCCAATTTGTTGCCAGCTGATCATCATGAGTCTTATAAAACAGCATAATTATGGTACCAAATGAATAGATCTAGAAAAGCTCCACTCGAATTGCTAGTTCGGCAAGTTGCCATTGGCTAGATCTCATAGGTTCGTAAGAACTATATATGCAGAACAAGAGCAACATCTGAACATACTGGACGCTGCCATGCAAGCCCTCTAGGCATGAGTCAGGGTATCTCGATGAAGCTGCACACAGAGAAGCCGGGAATGGGGCTGGTGCCAAAACTACTCGATCGACAAGATCATGCTGGACTAGACGCAGTTGCTCAATTGTGTTAGACTGATTTGTCGCACCGAGCGCGATGACTACAAAGAAGATTACCATATACTGCTCTACTTAAAATGAGTACGTGAACGTATTCCAGTAGTTATTGAGCTACAGTCAATGCCTGGTGTCGTGAATCTCTTTCTGAAGCCACTGGATTCTACGGTGTGCCTCTTTCAACCTGTATTAATCCATTTCAACAACATTCAACAAGTGAGTCAGTAGAACAAGTTTCGCTGGAAATTTTCATGTTGTCTAGGCAGAACGTAAACTTTGCATTGTATGTTTGCCTGTACACAGCCGGGGCATTGGGGGTGTCCTGTACACTTTACAACGTTAGGTCAGCACACCAAGGGAACCCGCGCCTCAACGGACTATTCTCTATGGTATACTTTAGTCTTCTTATTATGGTACCGTAAGTATGCCTTACATGCGGGGCAAAACTTTACATAGAAGTGTGAATGGCTAGTTGGTTCTTACCCAATTCCTGCCATAAATCTGCAGCCCTGCTTAGCAGATGGATAGGCTTGGCAAATGGCCAACGCGGTGCGGAGGTAGATCGCGCCACCCCACCTCACTTCAGAGAATCAGTTGTCCATTGAGGATTCCCGCTACTACGGTAACTATTGGAATTGTAGATTTGCGATGCGTGCGAAAGCAAGAGCGATACCAGAAAGCTTGTCATACGAAAGATAGTATTCCTTGCTCAGCGATGAAAGATGGAGATTAGTATAGCTTTCATTTCCATCAGTCCTCGAGACATGAATCTGTTGCCAGAGCTGAGAAATTCTTAATCATTCATGTGAAAGGTAGAGTGTACTTGGGTGGTGTTTGGATCAACGACCAATTGAGATTTCCTACTGGTATGTGAGTTATCGATGGCGATGTCATTCGAGGCTGGCCCGTGCACCAATGTTGGATTTCGAATTGTGAGAAAAGTATCCCGCACCGTGAGTCCGCCACACCACATCACGATAACCTGTACAACGCTGCGGTTGCCATGTCCGCCCCGAACAGATGCTTGGCTACGGCCACTAAGAATCTGAGGAACTTATCCATAGCGACCGTCTCGCAACGAGCCTTTACACCCAGCACACGGAATTCGCTCGCATCGTCACGGAATGGCACCGCGCTGAACACAACATGCTTGAAGGAGTTACAAAGGGCACAGATTGGAGCGGGAAAAACTGGGGGCAGCTCGCGCGGACAGACACGGACCTTCTCGCAATCTGCATCGCGAAGCAAGCTCAAGACGATTGATCAGATTCGGGCTAGGAATAAGGGCGGAGTACGTTGATTACACTTTGAAGAGTACCTGTCGGACGAGATGGGGATTATGTGATTATCCACTAGCTGACACTATGTCTAGCCATTCAACCTTACAGCAGCGGTCCTGTTCATCGCAGCGGGTGCAGGATTATGGGCCTATTTCACGTACGAGAAGGAGCGCATGGCACGGAAGCGGATAGCAGAGCAGACAAAGGGTATAGGCAAACCCAAAGTCGGTGGGCCGTTTCAGCTCAAGGATCAAGATGGAAACACGTTCACCCATGAGGACATGCTAGGCAAATACTCACTGGTATGTAAACAGGAGTGACGCTTCTTGAACGGGACATACTAAGTATTGTAGGTCTATTTCGGCTTCACGCATTGCCCCGACATCTGCCCCGACGAACTCGACAAGATGGCTCTCATGTACGACAAGGTTGTCGCGGAATGCGGCAATGTTCTCCTGCCAATCATGATCACCTGCGATCCGGCGCGCGACAATCCCAAGGTGCTGAAGGAATACTTGACCGAGTTCCATCCCGACTTTATCGGCTTGACGGGCGATTATGAGGAGATTAAGAGCACGTGCAAGGCATACAGGGTGTACTTTAGCACGCCGAACAACGTGAAACCCGGACAGGACTATCTAGTAGACCACAGCATCTACTTTTACTTGATGGGTATGTTTGTTTGAGTTTGAGAGGCGCATGTAGGGGAGTTTGGGGCTAACGTACGGCTACAGATCCGGAGGGCGACTTTGTGGAGGCTATCGGCCGGAACTTTACAGCCGATCAAGCTGCAAAGATTATTTCTGACCACATCAAGGACTGGGAAAAGCCGCTGAAGAAGGAGAGTCGGTGGGAGTAAACGAGGAGTGTTTGCACCAAAGAAACCAGCTATTACGCGTGGGGGCGATAAGGACGAAAGGAAGTTCGTCAAAGCAAGCGCAAGCTGTTTTAGCCTCGTCCAAGCTTGGAATAGCATGACAGGGACAGAAGAGGTGGGTGTAAGAATATAGTACCCGCACACTTTGATAATATGGTGTGGACGCGCTGTGTATATTACTGTAAAATCATCACCTATACAGCATATGATTGGTCGCGTGGACAGGATTTCATGGTGATTGGCGAGTGAGGTTGTCGAAGAGGCGAAGGAAACGCAGTAGCCCTGGCGATGTTATGTGTGAAAGGTGAGAGTGGACACGGGGAGGGGCGCAGGGAAGTAAGCGGGGTTACGACGGGCTTCGATGACTGGGACGGGTCTACTAGTAAACATAACACATCAAGTATATAAATTTATAAGATGTTAAACTTTTCAATTCATCTACTCTGGGCCGGTAACTCAGTGGTAGAGTGTAGGACTGCAGTTCTCCCAAAAACCGCCTTCCCGAAGTCACCGGTTCGACTCCGGTTCGGCCCTTGTTTTGTTTTTGCGTTTCCCTGGAGACTCGCACGCACAACGATAGACAGATTTACCATGGTTTTTTGGGATGTGTTTTCTTTTGCGATTCTGCATCTTTAATGCAGGTACCTTTTGACCTTGTGTGATGGGTATAGCATGTGTTTGCTTTTTGGCCATATTTGGTCTTCTAGTCTGTTTCGGGAATGCTGTTTTTGGGCAAGGAAAAGAAAGCAGGGCAAGTAAGTAATCGCTGTGGCGCATGCACGTCAATATAGTCGATCAAGAAATCAACCAGTGGTTTTTTCTCTTTGGATGCCCATCTTTCCGACTGGTGGTGTGGAAGTAATCAAAGAGTCACGTTGATCTGCTGCAGTATGGTGAGATTTGGTTGGTGAGATGGCAAGGTAGCAGGAATGCTACTGTAGACCGAGAGCAAGTTCAATCGTGTCGTTTGTCTTTGCGGGAGACGTTGAGTAATCAGGTTTTCAGGCGCAAGAAACACTGAGGATTGTATCAGGGGAAGACGGATACGTGTAATGTCATACAGGTGTATGGCAGTGGGTTTCTGTTTGTCAATGGCTCAGAGGAGGGGACATCCAGTGAATGCCGTATTGTCCGAATGAAGGTAGTACTTTCCGTTTCTTAGTCATGCCTGCTGGAACTTGCCGTTTCATGCATCTCATCAGTGGCTGTTGCTTCAATTGCTGCAGATCGGTGCATTGAAACTCCGTGATCTAAATTTTGCCTTGACGCGACGTTTACTGCTGACTTTGCCGAGTGGCGTTGGTGATAATCTCCTGTCATGAGAGATTTTTTCTCAACTGTTTGGTGGATACAGCGCGGAAAGGCCAGTCTGTTCCATGCAATATACAAACGTAACGCTGATGTATAAAAATTCTGATTGTGAGCTGATAGCGTGTGAGTCGTCCGACCCGTGGGTACCTAGCTGCAGGAACAGTGGAACAAATATCTGGGTCTTTGCCGCGCGCGAAGTGGGTCTTTATGTAGATATGCAGGTTCTTTAAGTTCCCACTGCGATATCGACCGAGCCAGGCAATGTGATTTTCTGTTGGGGTGGAGCAGGAACGGTGCATCGAGATTTTGGCAACATCGCAACTGTTGGGGAGCGGTAGGCGCAAGGCCTTTGAAGACGTCGGAGTTCATCTGCACCCGTGTTCTACATACGTAGCAGGTGAGAAGGTGCACGGCGGTTGGTTCACAGTATCAATGGTTTACGGTCAGGGGTAAGGCCTTTATGCTATAGTTTGTCGGGCTTTCTCCGCACACAAGTCGTAAGCCATAACTTGGTACACTGGCGATTGTGAACATGGCTGAGTTGTTGCTGACCAGGCGTCTTGAACTTGCCCTGTAGCTGTTTTTGGGTCTTGCTGAGCTTATGTCTGGGTATCTACCTGTGCGCTGCAGCTGGTATGCATTGTTTCAAGCGTGAGATGGCTGCGATGATCTTAGAGGCGTAGTAACAGAGATGCCGGATAAGGAAGGATCAGAGGCACTGCGCCGAAGCAGCAGCGGCAGCGGCAGCAAAAGTGGGGAGCGCTAATCCTTGTACAACGGTTCTGGTTGATTCACCCAGCGGCCAGGAGCAGATGGTAAGATTTGGCGAAGTAAAAGAGCCGTGTCATTTGTGAGGGACATGGATTTGGCCATGTGTGCACGACCCGTGATGGCGAGGAGACAAATACAGCAGATGCCACGCCTGGCATACACGGCGCAAGGAGGTTGAAGCGTCGAGCCAAGTGAATATCCAAGCTCCAGGTGACTGTCGCGTGCAGGCGCCACGATGAAGATGGTTTCTTTTCTAGTCAAAACAAACCATGTCGCGTTTCTTTGGCAAAACAGCTCGATGCAGCATGGCTTGGCACATCACCACATGCCTGGTCGGTGGCAGTGTTGATACCGGAGCTTGGTGGTGAGGGGCGGCCGGCTTACGCTGCTTACAGCTGTCCGTGTCCATGGTAACGTCCAATGACCACGGGCAAGCAGAGACGATAAGCAAGGATGTTGTCCATGTAGAGAAACATGGCGCGGGTCATGCTGAGCCTGTTGGTTACAGACGGTGTGCATACATGTCCCAGTGGTGTCATCTGACGCGGGGTAGCTGGACGAGTGAAGCCGATGCGATGCAGAGGCACAGTGTGTGCAGAGACGAGGCTAGGCATGGCCGGACAGAAGCTTTGGCATGGAACGGCCCCCGGCTTTGGCCACGGCCGTGTTTCGAACCTAGGAACAAGCTGGTATAGCGTCATCCAGCCTGAGTCAGCAGCGAGCGCCTCTTGTCTTAATATGGGCCCCAACAGCGCGCACTCGGCAAGCGCAACAAAGAAGCAAAAGAAAAGACGGCAGCGGGTTTTGGTGGGCCATGCTGTTAGCGAGATCTGGAACATGGTCTCGTCATGAAGGGGGAGCAGCAATCCCTGCCACGCCAGCCAACTCCTGCAGGGCAGCTGATGGCACCCAGTGATTCTCATCCATGCGTGCCGCGTTAGGGCTGGCCTAGGGATACCGGACTGCGTGTCCATGAGTCCATGATGATAAGAAGCCGCCAAAGCGTCGGCACCGCGACACCTGTCTCGCTCGTATGTATAGCGTAGTCGCGCTCTTTCCTCGGTGCTCCCAGACGCCAGACGCCCCATCCGCGTCGCTCATTTCACACGCACACTACCCCTGTCGCCCCTGCCCGATCTACCCACACCCACACCCGCGCCTTCCTCGCCTCTTGCGCTCCCGTCCTGGCCTCGCACTCGCCCGGCCTCTGCTTTGTTTCTTGCTGCTTGCTTCTTGCTTCTTGCTTTCACGCCTCCTGACACGCCTAAAAGAAACCACCGCGCCACCCACAGCGCCCGAGTGTGGCGCCTCAAGACACCCACCCCAAGCCACGCGTGGCCGGGCAACGGGCGCCCAAATCCCAAAAACCATCCCCCAGCTGCCTCGTACTCACCACTCCCTTCTCCCCGTCTTCCTATGGACCACGCTGCCACCGACACCATGTCGCGCAGTCGAACAACCCGGACGCGCTCGGCCCACGCTTCCAGCTCGGCAGCGACGTATGGCTACCACAACACATACCATACACACACCCAACTACCCCTCGGGTCGCCGCCGTCCTACGCCTGTGCCATTGATCCAAAGACCCACCGGAGGCTACATGAGAGAGCAAGAGCAGAGCAAGAGGCCGCCCGTGAGATGCAGCTGCCACCGCCGTACACATGCACCGTCGACATGGAGGGAATCGTAGGCATCAAGCAGGAGCTTGCTTCGCCCTTCCAGGTCTCAGGTCACCGTGAGTGGAGCGACGTCTACGCCATCCTCCGAGGCACCCAATTGAACCTCTACCGCATCAAGAACCCCCATCTCCTCAGCAAGAGCAAAACGGCTTCTCCAGGACGCTTGTTGAAGTCGTTTTCTTTGCAGCATGCCGAAGTGGGCGTCGCCTCTGATGTCAAGAAGTCTCAGTTGGTCCCAAAGTCCCCTTTTGTTCACTTGGTACCCGTTGCAGCTCGAGTCAAGCTGTACGAGTCGGACCCCCAACTCTTTGAGCCAGTACGAGAGCACCCCATCAGACTGCGCCTGGAATTGGAGCAATTCCTGCTGTGTCCCTCATCCGAGGAGAGTATGCTTGATTGGATAGAGTCGTTCTGCGCCGCAATTGACATTAGCTTGCCGCTCGAAGACCGTAGCGAGCCTCGCTACCGGAGTTTGCCCCGAAGGAGCCGCAGACAGCGAGTTCTAGACGCAGCGCAAATTGGAGACAACCTTGAGGGTCTCTCGAGTGTAGAAGCCGGTCGACGCCTCATTGCGGAACAGGAGCGGATCATGCGCCAACTTTACCCAAATTTGGCTGGCACCCAGGAACCCAGCGCAAGCCGCCCCTCTCCTTCAGCCGATGCCGAGCTTGATGACTTTGACCCAGAAGATGTTCGCTTCCCTACCAGAGAGGCGAGAGGCTCTTTGATGCGCGTCTCCTCCCAAGACCAAGACCAGGACCAAGCCGACGAGGAGCGACCCGGCAGCGCATCCTCGTCTGATCCAAAGTCAAGTGCTGCGGCCGTACCAACACCGGCGCAAATCATGCGATACCGTCGCCGCTGTGCACCTGTCCTGCTTGCTTCGTCACCACGTGTAAGTGACGTAGTATATGGCAAGGGACAGCGGTTCCGCATTAGTGTCAAGGCCCACATGCTCGTCGACTATATCACGCATCCACCACGCTACGACGCACATGGCTTCTCCAAAACCAGGCGTTTGTCCCATACTAGTGCAGATCAGGATCTGCCTGCCGCGGTTGCAGAAGAAGCCGCTCCTGCTACCCTCATCCCGGAAAGGCCTAGCTCGCCCGTTCGTGGCATCAGCGACGATTCCATCACATCCATTTCATTCGGCGAAGACCTCGCCCCTATTCACTCAAAGTCAAACACCGACGAGACTGGACCGTCAGGCCCGCCGTCGCCAACTGCAAAGTCACGAGTGACAGCAGATGCAGCACGCCAATTGGAGGTGATGGGCAAGAGACGACCTAGCGTAGAGAGCCGCGAGGCCAGTCTAAACCCTCTCAACCTTGGCGTTGGACTCCTCATTTGAGCATGATTCTCTCATCCACGACGATTTCTTTTGTCACTTTGCATCACACGGCGTCAAACGAGCGACTGGTCCGAGTGCACTTTTAGTATGTAATGGCGCCAACACGCTTTCCTATTGGGTGTAGCACTTGCATTGGTGTTCAAAATACTTTTCGAGGAGACATATACCCCTTTTCACTTTGTATCCATTATAGGGAAACCACGGATTTTCATTAGATTTGACTAGAAGAGTCGGATGTACATAGACCATGTTAGCACTTTATCACATCAACATCATGCATACTTTCCAGATATCTGTATTGGGTTCCACGCTATGACTGATACTAGCTGACAAATATCGTTCAGTCTTGGGAATGGCGCGAACAAAGTTACCAAGCAGCCCAGGATTGGCTAAGCATGCAAGGCCTCTTGACAAATCACAAACCAAGCAACGCCCTCTTGGCCCGGTTAAATGGATGGACAAAAACTGACCTTGCCACAATAGTGCAGTCACTCCCTAACTCCAACAAAACGCACTTATTAGTTCTCAGAATTAATGGTGAAGAAGTTCAGATTATTTACTTCAATTTCTTGTACAAGGTTTATATTCTTTAGAGTAATTTCGACTCTAAATTAGGCAGCTTTAGGGCAGCTTTTGTCTGACTATCTAATTGGACCAAGAGATGCCGCCTTGTCATGCACTACAGTACCGCAGGGGTAACTGTCCAACAACGCGCTAGGCTAGGGCTCCTGGAGATTTTACTTCAGATGGAATAGCTTTGATTCAATACCTGGCTGAGTCACTGTTAGCATCAATTACAGTTCTCTCAAGAGTGCCTCATGCCATCTAAAGTGGAGCTGAGTCGGCGAGCCGTGTTGAATAGTTACCTCTGCAGTAGTGTACCTTTACTAGCCTCTTTCCGTATTAGGGTTAGTTCATGTACTTGATGCATTAGCTATGGTACTTTGTGCTGAAGTATTGGACGACTCTAGGGTTGGTTACCAGAAGTGTTAAGAGGGATGATTGAGCGGGACGATTAGAAAGCACATGCGTCGCTGACATATTGTAAAAGAAAGAGAGAGAGAGAGAGGACGAAGAGGAGGTTCTGCAAGATCCACAAAATAGGTCAACTCAAGAAACCTACTGTATATAAACACACATAGGCAAGAAGTACAAGGACAAAAAGCCCAATCTTCAAAGTCACATTACAATCTCTCCTCGTCCCTACCAGCACACATAGTGACTCCAAACAATAAAACCACCCATGTCCAGCAAACCCGTCGCCCTCATCCTCGGCGCAGGCCCCAACGCCGGCGCCGCAATCGCCTCGTCCTTCCTTGCGCAGGGCTACCAAATCGCCACGGCCTCGCGCAGCGGCACAAACAGCGTCTCGCCCAGCTCCGGCATCCTCAGCCTACAAGCCGACTTCACAAACCCATCCTCCATCCCCTCGCTCTTCTCCCGCATACGCTCCCAGCTCAACACGGCACCCACCGTTGTCGTGTACAACGCTGCCACGCTGACGCCCCCGCCCGAAAAAGACAATGTCTTGTCTGTGCCCGTCGACCAGTTTGCCAGCGACTTGAACGTCAACAGCGTGAGTCCGTATGTCGCGGCGCAAGAGGCGGTGCGCGGCTGGGCGTCGCTGACCGAGGAGAATGCAGCGGGGGTAAACAAGACGTTTATTTTCACGGGCAACATGCTGAATAAGACGATCCTACCCGTCGATGCGCTGTTGACGCTGGGCGTGGGCAAGAGCGCTAGCGCGTATTGGCTTGGCTTGGCCGATGAGCTCTACAAGGCCAAAGGGTATCGGTGAGTTTTGGTTGCCATCTTCTTCCTTTTCTTCTTTTTTTTATAGAAACTATATCGTTAAAGAGATTGAGTAGAGAAGGCTTGCTAATCTTCATCCCTTGTAGCTTCTTCTATGCGGACCAGCGCCAGCCTGACGGCAGTCCCATGGGTAACGTCGTTGATGGACCTGCCCATGCTGAGTTCTTTACCCAGCTGGTCCAGCGAACAAACGATGTGCCTTGGTTGGCTACGTTTGTGCAGGGAAAAGGCCATGTCAAGTTTTGAGGTTTGAGGACAGTACTTGCTTTAGAGATGAGATTTAGGTGACTTGAATCCCTCAGCTGAGAAGAGATACATAGTTTTTGTTTGAAGAAAAACATGTCTATCCTGCTGCTTTTGCCCGTACAATAAGTAGTAGTACATCATATCACTCATATACACATAGTTCTACATGTCATCGAGAACATCATAGTCCTGACCAACCCTCTTCTTCCTTCCTTTTCTCCCTTTGCTTCCCCTAATCTTTCGGTCACTGGTATATCGTCCATCGCGGTCACCAACCAGCATCCTTCCTCCCTGGCCCAGAATCTTAGCAGGGCCTTCTTCTACCGTCCTGCCGTCCTTCTCGCCAATCCCTATCTCGATGGTCACTTGCTTGGCCTTCTTCACCTTTCTGCCCTTCTTGTCAAACTCGTCAGTTGGGCGTCCAAGACGCACGTGGCGGGGTATGCGTGTCTTTGCGCCTAGTGCCCACAAGTCGCCCCAGCGTGCTTTTCGCGCATCGCGGAAGGCTTGCTTGCTGAAAGACCGGGGGACGGTCCAGCGCTCCAGTGTGCCCGCCGGCGTGCAAACGTCCAATATGATGTGGCCCCGTCGTTTGAGAGCGGGCAAGATAAGGCGGGGAAATGTGAGCGGGTTCACGTCATCTGTTGATGTCAAGATGGCTTCTTCTGTTTCTTGACCCGGATCCGCTTCCGAGCGAGCCTTCCATTGGTGACCTTCAAAAGCAGCGACTGTCGAAGATTCTCCCTGCATAAATCCCTTGCCGAGTATATCGTGCTGGGGAAGACGCTGATCACGACCACGTTGGACAGCAAGGTAGCTGAATTGCACATCCTCGTGGTTCTTATCTTTGGCATTCAGAATACGTTGAAGGTACGGCGGCCGGATGTACCGCTGGCTGAAGAAACAGAAATCCTTTCGTCCCAGCGAGACACCAGTAGATTGGTACATGGGGCATGTGCTGTGATTTGTACACGGTGCAACAATCATACCAATCTCTTTTTGGGTAAATCTAGTATCCTCGTCTGGGTTGGACACCTGAGAATCAACGGATTGTTCCATGATTTCCGAGCCGGGCGAAGCAATGTGCTTGTCCAAAAGGTAGGCGCGAGCACCAGCAATCACTTCGAATCCTCGTGGCAAACCCTTCTCAATGAGAATCAAAACACCGCCCTTGGGGTTCAGCAAGGACCAGTACTTCTCAACCTGTTCTTTGCGCATATAATCTTGTCGCAAAGGCCAGAGCGTATGCGGGGCAATAATGACATCGTAAAACTTACGTGGCTGTTGCGTGTTGGCTTCATTTTCTGGTGTCACGGTTTCTGGAAGCCGTGGAATGAATGTAGTGTTTTCCAATAGCTTGCTTGCACGGTGTCGAAGCGTGTCGGATGCTGTCAGAACAGTCGCTTTGCCGAGCGGAGTAACACCGTGCGAGGTGTTCCCCGACTCCTCATGCATACGCTGCCATTCCGCCTGGAGCATTTCGTGCCATGCGAGCACACCCACACCCCCTGAGCCAGCGTCTAGGATCGTACCACCTTTCTTATTTTGTAGCATGTGTTCCAACCATCCAGTCCCGAGCCGCCGTCGGACCTCAACCATAGCGCTCATGACACTCGCATATGTTCCCGGCTGGACGGTTGCCATATATGCATCGGCTTCAATGTTGCCCATGTCCGACTGCGAAGGGTCGAGCGGAATCGGTTTCTGCTCATTGCCCAAGCGTGCTGGGGTTGTACTGGCCGAGTTGGGCAAGCCCCGTCCACCAAAAATCCGATTCGCAGATTCGGCAAGGTGCTTGTGATTGGCGCGGGTCAAGAGATGAGCGGTAGGGTCCACAAGAGTTTCCTTGGGCAGAAAAACGGTCGAAGGCGATGGCTTGAAGCGACCAGCGATGGTCAGAGGGTGGGCGCGCATGAAATCATCTTCCTCTTGTGACTCTTCAATATCTTCCCAAGCCTCTGCTTCCTCGTGCTGTAGTCGACTCTGTTCGTAGACATCGTTATGATATGTTTGCAATTCTTCATCCCTACGCGCTTCCCACTCCTCCGGTGTCATAGTTTCCTCAGTCGTTTCGGTAGCCTCCACATCTTCCTCCTCAACAGCATCATTCTCAGCCACAATCTCAAGCTCCTCCAGTTCGCCGTCTTTTGTCCTTCTCAACAGAACAGTAGAACCATCGGGCCTCTCTTCTTCGATGATGTCTTCTTCGGCTACAGTGTCGAGTTCCTGCACATCTTCCACTGAGTCGACAAATACGGGCTCTCCGTAGAGTCTCTCGTACACAGTGTATTCTTCTATACTCAGATGGTCCTTTGGCAAGATATCCCCAAACTGTTGTCTTGCCCTCCGTGCATTTACTTCGTGATTGACAGCTTCCGTCGGGGAAGGGGGTCCATCGTTGGAATTTGAGGCATGGTCTTGGATTTCTTTGCCCTGATCTCTTCTTGCAAGCGTTGTAGAGAATGCTCGTTGTGGCGCTGAGATTCTTACGGCGGTCGATCGGAGTTGTAGCGGTGCGGATTGTGTCTTTGAGGGTAACCGTGCACTACGAGCGCGCGAGATAGCGATATTGAGACGACATGATGCGCAGATGGACTGAACACTCCTTGTCTTCAACATGGTAGCATTGCACGATGTGTGGCTAGCAGACAATGCGCCCACCGCGGGAGAGAAAGAAGTTCGCCGCATCGGATTCCAGGGTCCACGCTAGTGCAGCCTTGTCCAGCGCCCTCTCGTCCAATCACACGCTTGTTATTTGCAGCACCCATCATCGATCACAACATTGTGTTGAGCTTTGATTCATGAGCGATACTACCAAGCAAGTGACAGCCTTAGATGTCTCTTTAGATTCGGCATAACTTTTGTATACTGGAGATGCCGTAGGTATGCTGAGTAACTATCAACTTGCCTTGCAAATGCTGAACGTGTGCTCTGCTTTAATCTCTCTCCAGATACGCAGTCATTCACCAAACACTGCAAAGCCTAGATACGATGATTAGGAACTATAGGGCAACAGTGGCTACGAAGGCACCAGGGGATCTGGGCAATTGTAAATGCTCGTCAGCAAATCTATTTTGGAACAGGGCGCCTAGTTATTGACCCCACTTGTCCCACTTGTGGCGCATCAGCATCTTCATGTTTACTGAACCACCTGATCAAATCATACTTCTAAGACAAGTCAACAAACTGGACAACATATCGTCTCGTGCTGATAAAGTCCGAATGCTGCATTTTCCTCTACATATATATACACACACACACGCACACAGCATCTCCTCCCTGGATATCAACAGCTCTCCACTGTCCACCACTTTTTTGGACCTTAAGCTGCGTCACACTTGCTCAGGTTTTGAATATGAGTTCAGTTTCCTCCAACTTTGACTTTTCTTCTCTCAAAGATCTGCTCAAAGATACAAATGCTGAGGTTCTCAACCCCACTGATGGTCCAGCGTATGAGAAAAGTATAGAGAGATGGAGCGAACATTGTATCAAAAGAGCTGTAAGTGTCGACATTGTTTTCTTAATAGACTATTGTATTGAATGCACGGAGACTCTAAGCTATAGCTAGAGTGAAATATATAGAGATCGTATATACTTCAAACCGTATCTCGTATAACTATCGACCTGTACTCATCCCCATCAATTGCTCTCTTTTCGCAATCACTATCCGTACTATCCCTGCTAATAACAGAGCAGGCTGCTGTTGTGATGGTCACCTCGGCCGATGATGTATCCGCAACCCTTGCCCAGATACGTAAACACGACATCCCGTTTACAGTTCGAGGAGGCGGTCACTCCACCTCTGGAGCAGCTTCAATTGAGGATGGAATCGTAATTGACCTCTCCAAGATGCGCAAAGTGACTGTAGATCCTCAGGCCAAGACCATTACAGCTGAAGGCGGAACCATCTGGGAAGATGTCGACGTTGAGGCTGCAAAGCATGGTCTTGCTACTGTTGGAGGTACCGTCAATCATACTGGTGTAGGAGGTCTGACCCTCGGCGGTGGGTATGGATATCTCACCGGCAAGTATGGATTGACTATCGGTACACGCTATTCACCAAATTGAGGATAACTACACTTACTGACAAAGCTAGACAATCTTCTCTCCGTGGACATTGTTCTCGCTTCTGGCGAGCAAGTCACCGCATCGGCAACCTCAGATGAAGATCTTTTTTGGGCAGTGCGCGGAGCCGGTCAAAACTTCGGCGTGATAACAGCGTTCACCTTCCAAGCTTACAATCAAAGAAACCACGTGTTCGCAGGACCATTGGTGTTCCTCCCAGACAAGATCCCTCATATCGTTGAGTTTGCAAACAAGTTCCATACAACCAACGACGGCAATCAAGCAATGTTGATGGGCTTCTCAGCTCCTCCACCTGCTAACGCTCCAGTTGTTCTCTGTCAGCTTTTTTACAACGGCAACGAAGAAGACGGAAAGGCTTTTTTCTCTGACCTCTTCGAGCTTGGTCCTATTGCGAATATGACAGCCATGGTTCCCTATGAGAAGCTAAACAGCCTACTTAATCAAGGTGCTGGATTTGATGGACGTAAACAGTTTGGTGGCGGAGCTTTCAAGCTTCCCTTGGATCCGAGTCTCGTTATCCAACTCCATGCTGAATTCAATGCTTTTGTCGCCTCCCATGAGCGCATGAACGAGAGCATGATGTTGTTCGAGATCATCCCCTATAAGGCGGTGATTGAGGTCCCAAACCACAAAACATCTTTTGCGAATCGTGGCGACTATTACAACGTTGCTACCATGTTCAAGTGGTTAGTAAAACTCAGGAGTTAAGAGAATTGAGACTGACTGTAGCAAAGGTTTGATCCAACGATTGACAATGAGATTCGCACCTTTTCTCGGAGTCTCCTTAGGAAGGCCTCTGAAACTGTCCCGAGCCGATCGAATGATGGAGGGGTTGGTCAATATGGCAACTACGCAAGTAAGTAAAATGCTCAGCTCTCAGTGAATTTGCAGCCACGTTGATGGAGCAACGACGTGCTTTTCGATGCTGACGGAGATAGCCGCGGACGTGGAAGCGAACGAGATATTTGGTGCCAATGTGAAACGACTTGAAGAACTGAAGCATAAATACGACCCAGACAATCTGTTCAGACACGGAACACGATTGACACCGCGACCTCTGGTAGTCGTAAACTGAACATTGTGTTCGTAGGAACTACTGCACATTCACAGAGGTTTGTTAAGAGTTCATAAAATGATAAAATCCCCTAGAGGTAACATCTTCCGTTTATCCATGCCGTATGTGATATGATTCTATCCAGCAAATTGTTTTTGGCCCTATCCGGTGCGTCATAGTTACCCAGTTGTTTGAGTATAGCACCTTGGCATACGCCTTGGTACCTTGCATAGAAGGCACTCAACCTCAGAGACCCATTATTGTATACTACGCTTATAGGGTATTCTTGTTTCATCATTCTAATGAGATATTCAGTAGTGTAGGAGGCTGAGAATTAGTCCAATGAAGCACTGATCTACTTTAGTTTGGAAGCAGTGCATATACATGTACCAATGTATTGCGGCTATGAGTGGTGGGCTCGAAGGCTGCTAATCTCTATTGGCGGAGTGGAATAAGTTGGCTTGATGCAAGAAACAGTATATCATAACTATTTACTTGGATACTATTCAGACGCAAAACGTTGAGTTTATTTCTCACAATAAATTGTTAGACCCGAAGCAAACATAGTGCTATCGGAGCCTGAAGATGATCCCCAGGAAATCAACTTCGTTTGCAACTCTACAAGTGGTAGCTCTGCTGAATATAATTGAAGAGATTCCCTCACGGGCATCTGTTGTATTAGCCTTGTATCCTGATGCATATTCACTTATAGTAGTTGCGTTTCTAGCGTTGTCACAGTAGTCAACTTTCTATGTTTCTCTCGCATGCTTGGTGTGCACATGCGATATGACATCGACCTTACACACGACTTATCCTTTATTTATTGATACATGTACGTAAGCTAGTAATTTAATATAATTTTCTAATAATTTTCTTGTTCTTCGCCCACGGTTTATAGCGTTCCTGGTGCAACAGTTCTTGCCACTCATAGCAGGCAGTGGTCATGAATCTATACACCTATTTATCATGTATTAGATATCTCAACCCATGAGGCAGTGAACACTGTCTCAGAATCAACTATGCATTCGAACAGCTGACGATCCCTTATTCCCTGCCATGTCACTCGATATTGGCTGCCTAGAGTGCCTTCCCCAAGGATCAAGATGTGCAAGATGGGTATTTCGTATCAACTTGTTTTTCTCGTTTAGGGGTAATCTTTCAAGGCCAAAACAGATTCCTTCTCTTTTGATAACGTGATTGAAGTAAGCACGGTCATGTTGTGGGGGCTAGATCGAACTTGATAGTTTCAATATCATAGAGAAGATGCGACACTTAATACAGAAAGTCGAATAGCATCTGACATCAGATCCACCAAACATCTTGTGAAAGTATTCAAATCTGGGTTTCATGATGTTTTAGACATAGCCACTTGTGACTGCCGCAGCACGATGTTGCAGAAATAATATTCGCTTGAGTACCACCTGAAGATACCAGAACATCACGCTATCCAGCTTCGTAATAAAGAAATCAAATCAACACCATTAAAATGTCTGATTAATCCATGAACATAGACAAAGAACACCATGTAAGAAGCTAGTCAGTACAGCCTCGAGAAGCTAAGTATGTCATTGCAAAGGAACAAGGCTAGCGAAGTCTAGTGTAACTTTGTTCACTCCAAAGCTAGCTAGGTGAATACGTGTACCTCGTAACAAGAAACAACAGTATCGACAGCATTGGAGCTAAGGGCAATGCAGCCGATGACGACTACAACAGCGATGATGAAAATGCTTGTTTTGATGGTAATAATGACGCCAGCTACTATTCCATGGATACAACGCGCAGAAAGTGATACTCACCGTTAGCTGAGCTGCAAAGGCAAACGCTGAATACGAGAATAAAGCCATAAGCTGGTCACGTCATCTCAACAAAACGCGAAACGTCTTCTTCATGCTGACTGCACACCGATTGCCCAAAGCATTGCTCAGCCGCACACCGTTACAATTATGACGACAAAGGAGATACAGTGATGACAGCCGTAATGAAAGTTGTATTCCCAAGGATCAGATGATGTTGATCCCATTGCGTAAGATAGTCAAGGCAATAGCAGTGTTTGCCACTTTGCGCATAAAGATGGCAAACACAGTCTGAAAGATGTCGTAGAGGCTTGTGTCTATCATGGACTGTCATAAAACAGTGCCACGTATTATAGGTCTTAGGACAGTCAAATATAGTTTATTTCATTCAACTTTAAGACTCAGGGTCTATCTTGTCTATCACGCCATTCGTATCTATAAAGGCTGCGCAAAAGCACAGAGGAGAAGAGTAACTCCTTTCCACACAATAGGGTCGCAGATGTTGGAAGGATTAATGCTGAGGTTTAATTACAAACAGTGTACCTAATTAGGCTTAGTCTAGGCAGTATATGACGCAGTCTACTGGCTGATCTTGATTGACACTTTCTACCCTGACTTTTCTCCACTATTCCCGATAACAGACAACCGCTCCGATTGTGATGGATGCCAAAAGTCAGATGTAGGGTGCCAACGATCGTGAGCATAGGTTGCGACATCATGATCAACCTGTTACGCTGCCTCGCTCTCCCTGCCTAAAACATACTGCCGTCTACATCGTTTCGTGGTATCTTCGGAGCTGTCCGAGACCTCCGCTTATCGCCGAGCTGCGTGGTCGTCGAGGAAACCAGGGTACAAGACCCATTGGTTGACATGCTCTAAAATGTCACGCGTTCAGGTAGCATGTAGCGTTTCAGGCGGGAGTTTTTCAATGTCCGCCCACGACTCCTGCGCTAGGATCCAGAGTATGGGAGCTGTAACAAAACAAGCAACTTAGTCGGTGGATTTTCTCAGCTCTTCGAGTCAGAAAGCACCGACGGCAATTCATGATGCATGATAAAAACTGGATTGGGATCCACCAGGGGTTGACAATGTAACCACGGAGCATCGCCTAGTCGAGAATGCCTCTATCGGGAGTTGCTTTGATCACATTAGCCGGGTCTGGTAATTATCACGATCCCCTCGTCACGACTTGCTTGCAGTCAAGTTTATTGCAAACACCAAAAGCAACTACTGACACAGGGTCACAGGGTTTGGGCAGAGTGCCGCATACTCACTAGCCGAACACGGTGTTGCCCAATTCGCTCTTGTCGACACGGACGAAGCTGGGCTGCAAGAAACAGTGCAAACACTGGCATCGCGGTACGAGGTGACTGACGTGCTAAGTGTGTCTTCGGAATGCAACACCGAGGAGGCGGTTGAGGCAGCGGTCCAGCAAGCCGCATCGCGGTTTCGGCGCATCGATTTCGCGATCAATAACATTGGATTCGGTGGGCCGATGGGGGGCAGTCCCGATACAGCGGTCTGCGCGTTCGATGACTACCTGAAAGAGCACGTGACAGGCGTGTGGTTATGGCATCGGGCCGAGTTACGACAGATGTTGCGGCAAGCTCCCCGCGATACGCGCTACGGCCGTGGCAGTATCGTACATGTCTGCTCGATCCATGCTTTTGCAGCCTCACCAACCCAGCTCGCTGCTGGTGCCTATGTAGCAGCTCGGCACGCTATACTCGGTCTAACCCGCACTGAGGGCGTGCTGTATGCGCCTCAGCAGATTCGCATCAATGCTCTCTGTCCTGGATACATTGCGTCTCCTCTGATCGAGTCATCGGAGCAGACCAAAGCTTTGGTCAGCAATCTTGTGCGCGAACGTGTACCTGCAGGCAGACTGGGGGAGCCGGAAGAGGTTGCTGACGCAGTGGTGTTCTTGGCTAGCCCCAGTTCCAGTTACATGTTTGGACAGTCGTTGGTTCTGGATGGGTATGCTTTTATCCACTTTCCACATGTGTCAGATGACAGGAAGTACTAACCTGTAACAGGGGATACCTTGCTCAGTGAGCTTCCGTGATGTTGTAGTGTTGTCGTGGGTCGGATGAGAGTTGAGGAGGATTTCACTGAAGAAAACAATGGCAACATGGCAATTTGACATTGGCATCTAGACAAGGCGTAGGATATTAAAAATATATTCTACAAATCCATAATGCAAGCAGAATGGAAAGCCAAGTGTACCCAGAACTTTTTCGACATTTCCTCAGGTCCTCAGGGCGCAGAGTGTAAAGCACAATCCGCTTCTTCAATCGCTACTGGAACAAAGTGCTGGTTCGACTGCTATTCAGCAGTGAACGCTCTTTGAGATGGCGGATGCATGTGCGCACAAGACGGAGATTGTTGCGGACAAGATCGAGACAAGCTGATGCAAAAGGCGCTGTGTCGTTGACAGTGCCATTCGTGCCTCCATTGGGCGAACAAGAGACCAATGCAGCTTCCAGGGAGCCCAGGACGGCGGAGAATCCTGTCAGGCGCAATGTCATCAGTTCATTGCTAAGAGCATCGGCTTCGTCAGCGGCTAGATCGTAGCTGCCAATGGAAAACTCCCAGCGCTGAGCCGCATTCGGGGCCGTTTGTTGGGGTTCGTTGGTATTGCTGGTATTGCTGGTGTTGGTTGTCGTGGTCGTAGTCGTAGTCGTACTGCTGGCGTCTGTAGACGTCTCAGCGTCGTCGTCGTCGTCGGTGAGGTTCCATAACCGGCACAGCCAGTTGATAAGGTGAGCGCATAGAATGGTGACGACGGTAAGTGGGAGCCTTTGTTGACGGCACTGTTCGCAGCTCAGCACGGCGAGGCTAGGTCGCTCTGCTGCAGATGTGATTTGGAGTGCTGTTTCGAATGGTACCGACGTAGTGATTTCCTCAATGCGCGCGAGAGTCCGTAATGCGAGGAAGACACAACCACAGTCACCGCGTTGCATTTTCTTGTTCTTCTCATACTTTGGTTACCGCGCAGATGGCTCGGTTACCTACTGATATCTTTTATTGAGTTGACACTAGTAAGGACAGCCTTGCTACCCGCCATCGGGTACTAGCAAACTCGGCATGTTTTAGGTGCAGTACCCGATAGAGTTCGATATGTGTGTGTTTGTGTGTGGTGAATGAGCGGATCTCGGTTGGCCGGCAAGATATGCGTGATGTTTTCAGTGCTGGGATTAGGCGGATCCACCAGATATCATATCGTTCAAATGCACAACATCATAAATCCGCCGAAGGTTGCGAATAACACCGAGCTAGCCATGCCGGCATCTAAAAAGTGACGTTTGCGCAAGTATGAACAAGGTAGAAAAGTCAGTCTGCATCTCTGCATCACTCCGCAGTGGTTAGCAGGGTATTATTGAACCTACAGCGTTCTCATACGATATATCGTCCCACCATGATCTCTTTTGGTAATCCCGCAATAACACCAGGTTCTACTGTCCTTGTAACAGGTGCCAATGGTTTTGTGGGAGCGCATGTTGCAGATCAGCTTCTCCAGCAAGGTTACAGAGTGCGAGGCACAGTCCGAGATGCTTCGAAGCACCGCTGGTTAGTAGAGAGGTTCTCGCAAAAGTATGGTAAGGATAGGTTTGAACTCATGACCGTCAAGGACATGAGAGAGCCAGGTGCATTCGATGATGCAGTCTCCGGTATGTATATGTCCCCACGTCGACGTCATATTTCTAGACCTCTAACAGACTCTCACGGGGCAGGCGTTTCCGGCATTGCGCACGTGGCATCGGTGCGGAGCATGGATGTGACACCAGAAGAATTACTCCGAACCACCGTGGCCGGGACCCTACGATGTCTGCAGGCTGCAGCTAAGGAGCCAAGCGTGAAGCGATTCGTACTAACATCGTCTTCCGCGGCGGTCCGCTCACTACAAGCATATCGCGGCACGGATACTGTCGCTGCTGATGAGTATGACGAGCAGACCCTAGCCTTGGCCAAGAATATCCCCGAAGCTTTACCGCCAATGCACAAATTCATGATTGCTTACTTTGCGTCTAAGGTTGCGGCTGAAAAGGCTTTTTGGGAGTGGGTCAAGAATAATAAGCCGCACTTTTCAGCTAACGCGGTGCTACCCTGCACCATCTATGGGAGTCCGCTCGATGTAACCCACCAAGGCTTTCCTTCTACCGCTAGGATCCCACTCCAGATCTTGGACGGTGATACAGAGTCCATCAAACATGTGCAGCGCTGTACGTAATCACTGCTCTACTACATCCGAATAGTTCAAACGACAGCTGACATTAGCAAAGTTTACTATGTCCATGTGCAGGATGTCGCTCGTCTTCATGTTGCGGGCTTAATCCACCCAGATATCTCCAACGAACGCATTTTTGCATTTGCTGCCCCCTACTCAATCAATGAGTTCTTCGACATCTTTACCAACGCCGTTCCGGGCTATAAGGCCCGAGAAAAGCTGGCGGGTTTGGATTTCCCGCTTGCCGAGATAGGGCCCCGGGAAAAGGCGGAAGCGCTATTGAAAGATTTTGGCCGGCCGGGGTTCATGGGCCTTGAGGAAACTATCATTGACAGTGTGCAAACACGTATCAACGAATCTTGTTAGCTTTGTTGGATCATAGCGGTTTCCTGTAGTGCAGGTTACAGTTAAATGTCAGATGCAAGAGTCGAGGAGAAGGGTTCCATCCTCTTTTCTCTTACAACTATTAATGCTTATAGTCCAGTGTCTTGTAGTTTCGTTAGGAAGTTTTTTCATTAAAGCTGAGCTTACATTCTATAAGCACAACCTTTACCCAATGGGGAAAGGCTTTCGTCAGCTTACTTGTGATCTTCTAACAGGCTACTACATTACAGAGATGATCCAAAATAAATTACGGAACACGATCGTTTTCTGCTTTGTTTACTTGCGAATGTGTCATCTAAAAGTACCGATGATGTTTGCTGTGCATTCTGTATGAAGGATCTACTGCCCACTATGCAACTGCGTAAAAACTTTACTTAAGTACATCATGTGACAACGACTAATTGTAGCGCTACACGCTGCAATGACAATATTGTAAAGCTCCAGCCCAACCATATGTTGTAGTGTCACACTTAGTAGCAACGTGAATCAAGATGTAACAAACTAGCAACCTGTTATTGTCGAGCTTATAGTGTTCTGCAAAACTATTCTCAGCCACAGAAACGGCTTACACTTAATGGAATTACATGATTGTGGGTAACGTGTTGAGCAGAGCCTGCATCAGAGTCAAAGTCATGTGCAAAAGGCGAATATGTTCTAGTAAGTATAGTCCATTAACACTACCCAAAAGATCACGCGATACCATACTCAAAACTAATAGCTTTTCCGACATAGAGAATACAAGAACACTTGCTGTCAGCAAAATAAATAGACTGAGAGAAAAGAAATAACATCAGGGAATCTCCCCTACTTCCGCCAATGATTCGCGCATCGACTTGCTCTTGGGGTCCAAGTAGGGCTTCTCTCCGATGCCGCAAACACGGTATCCGAACCGCTCACCGTAGTCATCGTAGTCCATGGTAGCATTGTGCACCATGCTGCGGTTGTCCCAGATAGCTGTCGTATATGTTAGTATGATTGCGCTTCCCTTGTATGAGAGAGAGGTGTATGCTAAGTGGCGTACCCATATCGTTTGGACCTTGCCATCTGAATCGGCACTGAAGATCGTGGTTGCGTAGTACGATGTCAAATAGCCAGTTCAGAATCATCTCACTTTCTGGGGGTGTTAGGCCGTTGATAGAACCGGGCTGTTGCGAGAGAGTGTCTGGTTAGTAAAACGCATGATCTGCACATGTGAGAAGCAACACGTACATATGCGCCGATGGCGAAAACACTCTTCCACCCGGTAACGGGGTTAGTTCGGATGACAGGGTGCACGGCCTTCATGGGAGTGCCAGTATTATCGGGGTGGCCACGCGGGTCTGAGTAAACTTTGATGTTCGCGTTTTTGACGATCTTCTCAAAGACTGTGCATAGACTAGTCAGTAGGCCGAGGTTTTCATGGCTTTCCGACCCAGCTGTAACTTACATGGTGCAGTATAGTTTGCAGTGTGTTGTTCGAGGAACTTTCGCATGGGCTCGCTGAGACGATCGTAGACCTCATAGCCAGATGCCCACAGCGTGTCTGGGATATATGAATTAGTTTGTTATGCTGATAAGTATGGTTGTAGGTGAACATACCTCCTCCAGCGGAAGGCAGTTCCACAAGTCGTAAGCATGTGTAATCGGAAGGAACTTGTTCGGATTGAATGTCACTGTGCCATGATTCAAGCGCCTGTCTTGCATTTCCTAGGTCACGAGGTGTGGATTTGCCATTAAACTGTTTCCTCTGCCGGGAGTTGATGGTGCTGATGTGGAGGTCGTCGCCACCCCCCTCCCTCTGAGGGTTGATGACGGGATGGATGTGTAGGGTTGACTCTTTAGGCTTTCCGACTAGTTCGCCCATACGCTGAATCAGCATCTTTTGTAGATCATTGGTCATATTGTTCTGGTTTCGGAAAAAGACGACTCCACGTCGGGATACTGAAAGTAGCACCTTCATTAGTTGTGTTTTCTTAATTGAAGGTATTGAAACGCTTACTGGTAATGGCAAGGTCTCTTAACATTTCATCCGAATTCGGTGCGTTGAGCATGTCTACAAGATTTGCTTCTGGAAACTCGGTACCCACAGTAGGAGTGACCTTGAACTGCTTGAGAGGGTTGAGAACACCCTTTAGTTTCAGTGGCTTTGGAAAGCTTGTTTCCTGAGCAAATCCTCTGCGTAAGCATGGCGATCGAGCTTGTCGTAACGAGGAGAAACGCAACGTTGGTGCAGGACGGCTAAGCAAAAGAGTGGCTGTTCTTGACATTGTGATTGATGGAATGGCTATCTTTTTCTTCGGGAGAAAGGAATAGTATGAAGTAGATGGTTATTGGTTCTATTAGCGTGGACTTGCTACTAAAACAATAGATCTTAAAAGGACCCGCTTACGATCTGTAGGTCGATCAGTCGGCGAATTTTTTCCGTTTTATTGTGATATTACGGCGCATATATTTGACATGGTATGAGCTGTGGAGGACGATTACAATGTTTCACGCGTGATAATAAGCAGGCTAAGTCAGCGATGGCATGGTGTTTACTGCACAACATCCTAGATTATACAGCTAAAGCTGATGTAATATGCCCCATAGTTATGGGGCGAGTATGTGTGTGCAGTATGTCGGCTCGGGGCATTTGTGGAAAACGGGGCCAAACTCATTCTGCGGGACATTTACATGTGCATTCCTAATATTTCACTTCCAAAAGTGGAAATTATGTAGATATCGCTGCTTCTTTTACTCGCCGAATATTCGGTTACTGTATGTATCCAATAGATAATAACATTGGTTTGCTCCAGGCGAAAGCCTTTGCCACAGAAGCAAGCTCGGTATACTACAGCAGGTTTGCCGAGCCTTCCGCATCCTGCAAATACCCAAGAGTTGTATGTGAACATATTCTTATCTGATCAAAAAAACCAAACTTCATATCATCTTTATTCATCTCCTGTTGAAACCTAGGTGGCATAACGCTATCACATCAGATATGGCTAAGAAACTGATTGTGGTTACTGGTGCGACTGGCAACCAAGGTGGCTCCATTGCCCGAGCGTTGCTCAAGACTGGAGAGTGGCACATTCGTGCCGTGACCAGAAACGCAAAGGGGGAAAAGGCGCAAAAACTTGCTGCGATGGGTATGGACGTTGTAGAAGCTAGCTACGATGATGAAGAATCTGTTCGAAAGGCCTTTACTGTGAGTTATTTGTAAATTGATCTCTTTTTCTTGGAAGTTCATCTAACGCGTTGGCAGGGTGCGCAGGCCATATTTGCTGTGACTAACTGGTGGGAAGGCTTCTTCCAAGGCTGTGGTCAGGCCGAATCTGGTGAGATTGAACAGTGCCAAGGTATCACACTTGCGAAGGTGGCTGCTGAAGTGGATACTTTGGAGCATTACGTCTGGAGTACACTTCCTTCAGCAGAAGAAATTACTCACGGCAAATTCCCCGTTCCCCATTTCGACTACAAGGCCAAGGTCGATAACTACATCTGGAAGAACACACCATCACTCGCGGCCAAGACCACATTCCTCATGTTTGGATTCTACCCATCCAACTTTGCGTTCTTTCCTTTATTGAAGCCTGTGCCAGTGGTAGGTCAACTCCTTCTAAATGCGTACGCATCACGTGACTAATGAATTTGGGGATAGGCTAGCGTGCCAGGGACATACGTTTGGATGATTGCAGCACCGCCGTCAACCCCCTTCCCCATGGCAGGCGATATGAGCAAAGATCCAGGTATTTGGGTACGCCAGATTCTGGCCAACCCTAAGTTAACACACGGTAAATACGCTGCTGTCTGTACTGAGGTTATGCAGCTCGGAGAAGCGCTCAAACAGTGGGAAGTTGTATCGGGTAAGAAAGGTGTATATGTGGAAGTAAAACCGCAGGTTGTCGGCGATGTGTGGGGCCTGGCGGGTGAAGAGGCTGTTACTGGGGTGTTGTTTGCCAATGCAGTGCCAGATTGGTTTGCGCACGTCAAGAAACAGAATCTCTTTATTACTAGGGAGGAGTTGGGTATTTCAGTGGACGAGGTTTCCAACTTCAAGCAGAGTCTTCAAGCGGTAAAACAGTTCCTTGGTTAAATATGGAGGAGCTGACTTTCCAAGACTACCTGCCATATGCACCAACTTCGAGATTGGCAATGAAGCGTGATAGAAAGAAATATACTGTGAACTATCCTGTGGGAGTCAGTTGACCTTTGCCCCATCTCGAAGGCGGTGAGAATTAATCGTCATTGCTTATTAGTTTTTTTCCTGCAGGTTGGATTTCGCCTCCACACATCCTCTCATGCTAGTACAATGATACGTGCCTGGCATATGACGTATGAGACTCAAACGTGAGAGAGATACCGAGACAAAGGTTTGAGATAGTGTAATCAGACCATTTCTCTCCGATGGATGAGAATACGGCAGCCGTTTGAGAAAGTGGATTCTCACCTCCAGCATGTTCTCAGGAAACGATCGACATACGAAGCGGACCCATATTTGCATTTCTGGTAAAAGACAAGCATAACACTACCTCCTCATTGTGTATATATGTTCGATTGGACAAAAGCGCCATATGTTTGGCCATGGAACTGCAGATGTAACCGAAGAAGGCCCTTTTAAATATATCCACCTAAATGCGCTAGTCTCCACATGAGCCTGTCTGCCCGGCTGATTGGCTGAACGAGTCAATCCCACGAACCGTGCCCAGGTTTTGAGGAAGTTGTACAGCTGCGAGCGCCGTTCAACTGCCGGGGCCTTCGAATAGCGTACATATTTTGTAGGGTTCGCTGCTGACGTGGCTCTCTCGCCACTTCGGTCCGAAAGCATCTGGTCCTCTATACCGGATGTATGCCCTGTGCTGCTTTCCGAAAACCGCGGTAGTGGTCTTCCGATAAGGTGCCAGTGGTTGGGATTTGGTGAAAATCTCAAAGAAGCGGCTAATCAAGTGTTGTCTTGTCTGGATTCCAGTAGCAGCTCTCGTGATGATGGGTTATTAAATAAACTGGGAAATTTCGCTTCATTTTCCAACACCATCGTCCTGGACCCAGTTTTGAAAGGCGATTATACGAAAGGTAGCGCGAATCTTATCTCCTTGGATTCTCAGGTGTGACTTAGAAGGCCCTTTTGAACGCGTTCCCTTCGTCCGCCAGTCTCCACGTGCAGAACCTGGAGGATGTGAAATCTGTACCCTGATCGGGTGTATGCATTGTTGCATGCCGTCAATGGGGCGAGTCTCACCATATCTGATACACTTCGCATGTATCTGTCCCGATCCGGACTCTAGTGCGATCTCAATCACATGTTGTTAAGTATGTACGATTTAGGTATATCTACCGCGGTCTTGCCATTGCCTTCTAGATATTCAATCAATTGCCAACATCGAGTCAAGTATGCAGGAGAATGATACAAACGTAAAGGGCAGCGCTCCAGCGCTAAAACCTACCAAGTACCGCCTTGCATGCGACAGCTGTCAGCACTCCAAGATCCGATGTAACCAGGAGCGACCAAAATGTCGCAGATGTGCAAAGAAGGGCATGGAGTGTGTCTACAGTCCTGCGAAGCGAGCGGGCCGCCCTCGGACTCGCAACAACAACAAGAACTCCTCCTACCTCGAATCCAACGCATCTGCGAGCCGAGAAGAACATCCAACACCCATAACAGAGAACACCCTCACGGTTCCGGGTTCAAACTGGCTGTCACTATCGGCTTCCGATAACTGTTCGAGTTCTAGCTCTAGCTCTAGCTCTAGCTCTAGCTCTAGCTCTAGCTCTAGCTCTAGCTCCGATATATCAGCCTTTTCCAGTATGGCTCAGGCTTTCCAAATGCCCAGCCCCGAAGATTTAGAATTCTCCCTGTATCAGCAAGCCGATGACGACTTCCTGCAAGGACTGCCGGATTTCACCGGCTCGCAGTGCGGTACGCCCAAACAAACCATCAACTACTACTGGCCCACGTCTCCCGGTTTTCAAATTGCCCCAGAGCTTCTCAACTTAGATTTCCGTGGAGCAACATGGCAACAGCCACAGGAACAGCAGAAAGAACAGGAACAACAGGAACAAGAGCAGCACCAGTCGACTTCTACAACCATGCTCCTCAGTGAAGGGCTACCGTACTTTGGTTTGATTACCCCAGATGACCCTCGGCCAGTCCATCATCTAGAGCAGCAACAAGAAAACACACCAAATACGTCTACGAACAACGACCACAACGTCGAAAGAGGCGGTCAGCCGATTCCTTCACTACAGCAAGAGCAGCCACAGTTTCCACAACCCTCAGACCACATCTCTCTCTCCACCAAATCATGCAAATGCGTGTCGAACCTCCTGGATCAGCTGTCCACACCCTCCCGTTCCCCTGTTTCCTCATCCCTTGAATCTATCTCAGCGACCCTTTCCACCTCCAGGACACTCATTTCCAGTTGCTGTACCGCGATAGCATGTCCCAATGCCTGTTCCACACGCCCCTCATCTGCGCTCGTCATCTGCGAAGCCATTGACCGTGCGCTTACTTCGCTCAAATTGGGCGGAACTTCCCTTTGGACTTCCACACTGGCTCCTGCCCCAAACTATGAGAATGGGACATGTTCACCTCTATCGTCGTCATCATCATCACCATCCAGAAAAAGCGGCGGTGATGACAACGACATCATGCTTCCATCGTCATTGGTAGACGAGGAGCACGAGCCGCTGCGCTGCGGAACGCTACCGATCCGGGGCGCCGACAGACGGGCCGTTGTGCGGGTGTTGTTAGTGAAGCGAGTGCTCGAGGTCCAGGGGGTGCTGGAGCGATTACGTGACACGTTACTATCAGGGTCCTTGATTGGCGGCGACGTGGCAATGAAGAAGCCGCTGCTGACATTATGTGCAGATGTTGTAGGAGAGTTCGCAGGGAAAGTAGCAGAAAAGGCAGAGATTGTAAAGCTGCAGATGTAGTATTAAATAAGCATAGGAAAGAGTACCAGAGCTTTAAAGCGAGTCACTAATCGTCTAATTTAGACAAGCGTCCATTAAGAAATTAGCGTTTAAAAAAAGCACAGATTACCTATTGACTAGCCTGGGCAAAATAAATCCGATCTCAGGAGCTGATACTTAAGGTTATCCTCTCACTACTTTTTTTTATCTAAATCAGCACTTAAGCCATCTACACAGCTTGGTGGAATTATCCTTTAGTTAGGTTAAATTCCTTTTAGAAGAAATAGTTCTGTTAGGCTAAATGTCAGACCTTGCCATAGTAGGTAGATGCTAGTAAGAACAATGATGAATTCGATGAAGGCCTCCGACTTGGCGGTCTTACATGCTAGTCATGCTGCTATAGCAAGGTCTGTTATCTCTAAATATGGAAGTTAACCTTTGTCTTGGAGGTGTTTCTCTCACCACAATACTTACATTAGTGCTATGTCTTCAGGTTAGTGACCAGGAAGATCACCCGATTAACTATATTAGCAACCTCCATAGCGTTATTTCATTATATTCTGTTTTACCATGGCTATACTTTGGTCTATTTCGGCCCTTCTTTCTAGGTGTAGGAAGGAAGAGGTGAGGGAATGAATATAAATACTGCGAACTACCATACATAATGTTATTACAAACCCCGAATTCTATAACATCACACTTCCCACACTCCTAGACTGCCTTCCTCTATCTACGCTATCGACCTGATCAATCCTCAAGATGCAGCTTCAGACGGGTTCTATTCTCACCACCGGCATATTTAGCCTGCTCTTCTTTTTTGGCTCAGCAACAGCTCAGATCCGTACAGCTTCATGCACTGGAAGTGAGATTATTTCTGGCGGTCCATGCATTGGTAATAGCAACTCATGCCAATGTAACGATGGTGTCGTAACATGGTCTGGCAATTGCGATACCCAAGGTGTAAGTCACTACTAATGTAGGCTTTCACTATACGAAGGGAATACTAACATAGCTATAGACTTGTCTTGGTGGCACATAGGCCCCTCCAAAATCAGTCTCAGATATCAGAGTACGTGATTTTATTGCAATGGTGCAGGGAAGATCAATTGTTCTAATAATGCGTAGGCTTAGAATACATACGATATACGCTACAAGGCTATAAGATTGAAGGCTAGGATTCGGAAAGTCTATTGTATCTTACTCTTAGTTTGATCTTGCGCCAATGCTGCGACTTATGAATTGTGTGATCTAGTTCTAATAAAGACTTTTCTTAGATTGCTATCAGATAATATATTGTTAGACTTGGTAAATATAAAATTGAATTTCATAGCTATTACAAACCCTTCGTTACTCACACTCTATGCTATCTGACTACACTAATCGCTGCTCGGCATTTTCCAGCTCATTCTATAAAGGTACTTAGAAATTCATACCTAGCTTTTGGTTAACCAAGTAACGCAAACTATGCCGACGTCCAAGATAAAGACACATGCAGAGACTTTTGTACCGAACGCAATAAGGATATATAAAAAAAACAATGCTTTACAGCAATACGCGCTGTTCTTGTGAGATTCTGCAGCGATAATGATTAGTAACTCTAATAGTCAAGATTTACAAGTTCTCACTTGATAGGACGAGGTCGTTCCTCTATGAATAGTTCGGCTTTATCCTTGACCCGGATAGTGCCGCTCGATTCAAGTGACGCCGTAGCCGCACGATGACTTCTAGTTCCAGTCTCTATGGCTGTCCCATAAATGCAGAAGACTCCCTAGTACGAGAGCATCGGTCACCGATTATGCAAGTAACCCCCGATGATCTGCAATACACCGACCGACCAAAGCACGGATGATGTTCAGCTACATTAACTTTACCTTGTTCTTACTTTTAAATCTGTTGCTTCTATCATGACGCATTGTATCTTTTCCACGATCGCCTTATCGGCTAATCTAGTAGTGAATTCACAACCACCATGGCCTCTATATCATTTCCTTCTGAGTACTCGAACACCAATATGGAAGATAATGTCGCAGCCGACAACGTCCTCGAAGCCCTCGAAGCCCTCGAAGCCCTCGCCGCAGGCAAAATCCCTCACTGCCTGCGTAGTGACGAGAAAAAGCGCCTCAGATTTCTTGAGGCGGCCAGAATGGCTTCTCTCAAGCTTGAACAACCGTGGGACACTATGCAGCGGCTGATTTTCTGTGCACTGCCGCCCAACATAGTACAAGTGGGCATTGATTTGGGGCTATGGAGGCTACTCGATAGCCAGAATGGTACGGCCATGAGCGTCGGTGAGTTGGCTGCCGAGTTGGGCGCCGAGAAGGCACTACTAGTACGAGTGTTGCGGTATGCGGCGACACAGTGGATGGTGGAGCAAGTCGGCCTTGAGATGTACCGGGCGACTAACATCACACACTACCTATCTATGTCCGGACTTGAGTCTGTGATGTTCCATGTGTGAGTTCTTCTAGAGTTTATAGTTGAGACTCATGGCTAATTTGTGCAGGACCGAGAGGAACATTGCGGTATACAACGCGATACCCAAGTGGTTGGCCGACAACTCCTACAAGCAGCCACAGAACAACAAAAACCTTCCGTTCAATTTGAGCAAGAACACCGACTTGCACTTTTTTGAATGGCTGTCGCAACGGCCGCGGCATCAACAGGCTTTCAACGAGTACATGTCATTCCAGCGTGTGGGGCAACAAAGTTGGCTAGATGTGTTTCCGCTCGAGAAGTACTTACGCGGTTCTGGCGCAGAAAGTAAACAGCGAACACTCTTCGTGGATGTTGGTGGCGGTTACGGACATCAGTGCAGGGAGGCGTTGAAGAGATTTCCCTGGTTGCAAGGACATGTTGTGCTTCAAGACACACACGATGCGGCCATAGACACTGCCAAGAACATTGAAGGCTTGAGGGTTATTCACCATGACTTCACCAAGCCACAACCAGTCAAGGGGGCTCACGTCTACTATCTGCGAAACATCTTGCATGACTGGCCCGACCAAGCCTGTTATAACATCCTCTCCCAACTTAAAGACGCTCTTGCTCCCGACTCAGTCATCTTGTTGGACGAACTTATCCTTCAAGATGGCGGTGCACATTGGTATGGAGCCTCGTTCGATTTGCTTATGATGGCCAACTATGGTGCACGAGAAAGGTCACTGGCTGAGTGGGATCGCATTCTTGAGAAAGTTGGGCTGGAACGGAAGACATTCGTGCCTTACAGTATGCATGGAGATGGTGTTCAGGTGATTGGTGTTAGAGGGCCAACCAGTGAAAAGTTGTAATGGTGTATACTTTCGCTAGTCACTTTGTGACAAACGGGTATCGCACATAACATGTCTCTCCCAGAATGTAGCATTGCTCAAACTATGTTTACAGGTTCTTTCTTGACGGTACTTCCCTACACTTAAGCCCATAGGGCTCTGGTCAAAAGCTCTTTTCACATTGCTAGACCTTCCCAAAGTAAAAATCTTAGGCATAAGAATTTTGCATAACCAGTCGTCACGTGCCTTACGAACCATTGAGATAGGTCGTAAAACCTGTTCTCTTTACTGGAATAAAAGGACTGCAGTCAGCGTATCAGTCACATAGATACCATTCTACGTTAATCTTCTTCTATAAAGTTAACTTCAGATGTCAACTCGACGTGCGCTGGCGTTTCTATTTATCACGTGACCTTGGGATCAGGTACACTTTCAAGGATGATAGATACAGCAAAGAATAGTATTCCAGGACCAGTAACATCGGCATATTCCCCACTAGTGTGACTATAAGCGATAGCAATGTCGATGACGCGCTATTGATCATGGTCATATTAGTTCAAAGTTTACACCGAGCAAGTTGCGGCTTCGGAGGGTTTTGCAAACACCCTGGCCCCCGGCTTGCCAAATTTGTCCGCAATACTCGACTAACCTAGACCAGACGTTTTTTACGGTGAAGCAAGCTTCAAACGTAAGTTGATAAGTTCTTTGAGCCCTTCTTTCATCTTGCAATTGCAGTTCATATCTTGTGCAAACAAAACAGAAGGGTTCAAGTCACGTGTCAATTCCTTATCCTCAACACTATGGCAAACAGTTTTAAGATTGAGCCCCTAGTCCATCCCGCAGGGAAGAAATGCAAGGTACGAGTCGGGTCCACGTATCAAAACTATTCCTCTCGTTCCCCACTTACGTTACTCCGTTTAGTTTGGGGCTGTTATCACGGGTCTCGATTTGAACAATTTCACGGAAGAAATCGTGGTACAGTTGCGCAAAGCCACTTGGGAGCACAAACTTCTTATTATCAAAGGTCAACATGACCTCGAACCGAAGCGTGGCTGGGAATTACTGCAACAGCTCGATCCGGATTCTATAAAGATGGATAATACTACATTCGCCCGTGCATTTTACCCCAGAGATGCATTAGTGGTAAGTCCAAAGAAGAACAATCCCAAATTTGCAAAGTACAGCAGATTGCTGATAGTTTTTCTAGCCCAACATTCGCTCCTTCGAAGTTCCTCATGCAGGCACCTTCATGTTCATCGGCAAAGGCCCTCAAGACGACCAGCGTTATGGCAAGCCGGGCCTTAACATGGGGGATAGTAGCTACAACCAGTATTACAGCAAGCCACTGGCAGATGCAGACTTCGAGGCCGGACGAACCCGCTTTCACTGGTGGCATACGGATGGAACCTATTTTAAATACGAACCTCCGATTTTCACCCTACTTCGACCAATCAAATACCCGAAGGAGGGCCCGAAGACGCAGATTGTAGAATGGGCCGATGACTCTGGTCTCAGCATGGAAGTAAAGCCGGGACGTACCGCGTATGTAGACGTTGAGCAATTGTATGATATGTTGAGCGATGAGGAAAAGAAAACAGTAGACCACAGTTGGGTTGAGTACATGTATTGGCCGTATGAATGGATCAAGGGCTGCCGTGGCGCTCCAAACGGGCTGGGAGTGGCAAATGAAGGTAGGGAGTTGCCTGATGAGGAGATGGAGAAGATTGAGGAGATGGAAAAGGGTTGGCAGAAGAGGGTATGTTTGCTCTACGCCAAAGCTCAATCCGCCTGACACTAACGTAAGTGTAGTACCCGATGGTCTGGATCAATCCCGTTACTGGCAGACGGTCGTTCCAGGTGCTGCACAACATAGCTCGCCGGCTATTCCTCCGAAACAGCCCAAACGATACTCCAAAGGTTATTGACAATGTAGGCGAAGTGAGGAAGTTTTTGGACAATATACAAACAAGAATCATCAAGCCAGAGTACATCTGGGTGGGCCCTGACGAAGAGCAAGATGTACTCCTCTTCCAAAACTATGGCCTTTTGCACACTAAGATTGATCATCCAGCAAGTTATGGTGTCAGGACTCTGCATCAGGGCTGGATACCTGGTGGCAAGAAGCCCGAGGGGCCCGTGCCAATTCCAGAAGATTAGATAAAGTTACATGTAGCGCAATATCATGTATCCACTCTGACTAACATACATTTTATCTGACACCAAATGAAAACGTCTCTTGGTAGTAGCGTGTTATTTTCTAAACAAAAAACAGCATTGCTGTTGAGTGCCTTCTCTGCTACGCTTAGCGCGTTTGTATATTGTCTTGGACATACAAAGACCAAGCCGCCACGTTTGTATTGCGTCATGATCGTCAGTTCACAAACCCTCCGACTTTTAGACCCACTCGCAATCAATTCAACTTCTTATCCCTTCAGTAAGTTTGAAGAGTAAAATAGACTAACCAAATTTCAATTTTTCTTAAATCTTTGACGGATACTTTCACATCAAAGCAAACAGACGGGACACCCGCATTTGCTTTGCAGCTCTCTGTACCCCTCAATGCCTACCCACAGTGCTCGATCTACACCTCAGATTACTAATCATTAGTTCATTGGTTGGAGTTGGAATTACCACCATATTGTATTTTTTGATAATTGTTTATTGCTTTGGGTCATAACAGAAACTATCCGATCGCTCATACTATTGCATGTTCTATGACAAGATGCACCTTCTACACGTCCAGACCTGAGATCATTTACACGATTAATCCCAGGCTTATCAGTTCACCATCAACAACTCACCCACCAAGCTTGTCAGCAAAACTCCGCTCACCCACCACTGACCGTGCACGAAAAAGTCTCTACATTCGCGCGGGTTCCATACATTGAGCCGCACCAACATTGTTAATGCGGCAAGAGACGACACGACCGCACCAACCAAAAATGGGCCACGCGTCAAACCACCCCAGGACACGGTAGCCCACAAGAATGCAACCATGGCGCTTGCGATCGACAGCAGAAACAGCTTGGGGTAGCGACGCACTGCTACTGCTAGTGAGCCGACACCAATCTTCACGTCGTCCTGAATGTCCTGAAAGGCGTAGACGGTATCGTAAGTGATATTGAAGAGAGTTTGAGATGCGAACATGGCAAGCACGGCTTTTCTGCGGTCCTCAGAGTTGGATTGGATGGATGGATCAGCTTCATAGGGTCCATCAACGACGGCAGCATCGACCAAGAAGACAGCCCAGCCCACGGCTATGCCCAAGCAGAGCTGTGGGAAATTGCAGAACCGTTTCATGAAAGGGTATATCAAGGCGATGACAGTTGTAAACAGGGCGTGCTGTCCAGCACGGGCTGGCAACGTGGCGTAACACAGGGCGTGGCGTGCGACAGCAAGGACTAGGGTCGTGGCGAGCGCGTCCGGCGTCGTTATGGCACCGCGGGCAAGCGGCCGCTTCTTGCAACGTGCGACTTCCCGATCAAGGTCTTGGTCGACAGTGTCGTTCCAAGCGCAACCAAAACTACGCAAGATCAGACCGTCGAGCAGGAATATGCCGCTCAGCTTAGCCCATTCAGCCGCGCAAAGGGCTTTCGAGTTGGTCAGATTGACTGAGTAGAGGAAGCCGATAAAGTAGGGGAAGTAGAATCCCACGAGCCCAGCGGGCTTGCTGAAGCGTGTAAGCTCCAGGTAAGGTTTCCAGGAAAAGGGTTTGGGCGCATTCTTGGGCCTTGATGAAATGGAAGAGAGGCCGATAGGTACTGTCTCCACGACGGTCGATTGAGTCGACATGTTGGTAAAAGCTCAGGCGCGATTGACGGGTTCTGAATCAGATTTGTAAGAGACAAAACAGTGAATAGGTTGCCGCTACGCCTTCTTGAAACTTGATTGTAAACCACTTCTTGAAGTGCAAGATATCCTCAGGTATTGGGCTTTTTTGGGTTCGCGTTTCGATCCTTTTAAGCCATGCTTGTGCAGGTCATTTATCCGGTTTTCAATGTCTTTCGGTGAGTTTGAGTTGTTGTCGGTGCATTTGCTGGGGAAGAGAGTGGAGCAAGATGTCATGTCGACTTCCGAGTACTTTACCTAATCGGAAACATCCCATTTCTCAATGAATCACAAGCAAAAGAGGCATGATTACGAAATTATCTCTACCAGTTCACGAAATAATACAAACGATCGAGTCTGTACATCTACGGGCAGACGATTGAGGGACTGGACGAGAGTCAAGAGTGTGCTGTTCTGCAGGAGAAAAGCGCATACTACTCAACACCCAGATTCCCGGATTACTACCTTTTTGATGAATTTAGCTCTGCCCGACTTTTGAGTGGCTTGTTTCATGTCCAGCACTCTTTTCACCCGACACTTTTGCGCTGGCAAAACAACTGAGGTTAGCTGAGTCTTTTCTGGAATCAACAGAAACCATTTTAGGACACCATGTTTCAAAATCGGCACAAGAACAAACGTAAATACACTGAACTCAATTTTATCAGTTGTGTACAAGCGCATCTTTTAGACTGGTATTGATGGCAAGCCCAACCATAGCCTGTGTGCTTCTGAAGTGAAAGGCATGTTCATGCTAACCTGGAAACGAGGCTTGCATGAGGAAAAAACAGCACTTTACTACCGGTAACGGAACCGAATGAAAGAAAGTGTCTACTTCAGCACGCTGAGCCTTGAACATTTCTTGTATCTGTACAATAATGCGTTTTCAACCAATACGCACTGTCGATGCGCACAACGACACCGGTATAGGTCTTGAATCACGCATGGAGGATTATTAGTAGACACTAGAATGCTTTAAATGTGCTAGTCCTGTTAATTTTGAAGATCTTCCCAGTCGAAGTACAAATTTCATTTCCTGGTGTATTCTTGAATACTTTCTTGATATTCTTAATTCATTACGGAAAATGGAAGTTCTGTTTTCTTTATGTTGCGGAACGTATATTATTTACGAAGGTGGGGGCGGCTTTAAGGTACTTCATGTTATGGTTGAAATCTGTAACGGATTTCACTGGGTATGATAGCAGCACAAGCTGATCTTAGTGAGGGGTCAATAGGTGTCTACTGAGAGGCCACTTCCACTCTGTGATCGTGTTTGAATGTTCCTTCATCATTAAACTATTTCTCTCTAAGGTTCGCGGCTTGCGTTCAAGGCCATATCGTCTGGGATTTAGACGTTCTTAAATGTACTGTTGGAAGGGCAATTGTTGTACGCGACTCTACCTACCCCCTCTGTATGGGTGTGAAAGAACAATTGGCGAGCAGATATGATGTAGATATGTTGTACTGATCGGACAACTAGATAAAGCCTCATCAGAGAGGAGCTACTGGAAGATTACACTTGGACGAATGAGAGACGTCTCTGAGGTTTTGGATAGAAACAATAAACAAATCTCAGCGTAACCAAGTCTTACATTGGGCATTAGCACGTCTGGGATAGTTTTGTGAAGGTGTTCTGTGTGTTGATAAAGGACTTGTGGCCAAAGAAAGGGTACAAGCGAGGAAGCGGATGACACTTTGGGTAGGGTTCGAATCACGATTACTAGGATAGACTAGAATGCTCCTCTAGACATGAGTAGCTGTGAGTATGGCGAAGGACAGAGGGTCATAGAAAGGGATGGTGGATGCCGTGATTTTATAAGAGCCAGCGCTGTCACCTTTTTGTATGCGAGACACAGGTCTTCAAAGGTTACGGCATTAGGCAGGCATGTTTTGCAACTTATGGTACCATGGTTACAATTAGAACCTCAGGTGACCGGACACTGGGCACACATGGCTTCGCTATCACATTCACAAACTTCAAATCGACATTCATTCAGTACAGCTTGGCTTAAGATGTTATAACTTATCAGTTATAGCAGTATGTATGCGTGTTGATGGCGAGATAAATGATATAGGAACATCGTAAACGATATAGTAAGTTTGAAAAAGCGCTTCTGCGATCCTTGTATCTTCTTAAGTATTACTCGACCGATCGATGCACGATTGTTGATTAGAATGTAACTGGTAGTTTGAGGAAGCATAGAGTGCGTTGAGAGGCGATAAAGCCCCCTACGACAAAGCTATCATGAAAGGCGAGGTACTTACGCATGGCTTGTTGGTTAGAATAAACTCGTAACAGTAATGAACGGCTAGCGCTTGTGCACCAAGAAAGCAGTCAGCGAAATGGTATGATATTGCTCAGTTCTATGACACGACAAGCTGTCAATTAAAATAGTGCTCATCGGCTAGGGACTGCATCATCAACAACATGTCCTTTCTCTGATTGTAGATAACGTTCGGGTGCTAATCTCGCGTTTCTCTAGTAATACAGATACACCTCGGCCCAATCGCCCTACCGTTAACCTGCATCGAAGCGTTGCACGTAGCACTATACCCTGACTAACCATTTACTCACCCATGCCCGCACCACTACTTATGCAATGAGCCTCCGATGATTCCAGTTCTAGAGTACATGCACTCATCAAAGGCTAACAGAGCATCAACAACGCTTTGCTTACTCTAGACACTTCTCTCATCAGTGGAATAAGATGTCGGATTCGTCGGAGATTGGTTCGTCACGTGATAGACATGGGTCAAAATCCACCGTAGTAAACCTACATCCCCACGGCCCCACACGGACCACGGTTCATTCTTTTGGAAACGTCGGAGTCCGATATCACGTTATCGACACCATGGCAAGACCACTTTCAGTTCGTACCCTGTCCAATCAGTTTGGACGGAGGGACAGTTAGGTAGACGAAGATTATGAAGCTGGAATAGTACATTGGAACGGAAGAGCAGCAGCAGCATTATAAGATGTTTGGATTCCCAATCGATACCAGTTTGTGTATCTGGAGGCAAAGTCCATTGTTTCGGCAAGAGAAATCCTAACATTTGTCGCCTCACCTTCCCTGAGTCGACTTGCTCGTATCATCGATCTGTAGAAAAATAAGAAGAACCTCAGATGGCTATCTCCGACCCCGCCGAACTCGAAGCTCGATATGCGCAGGAGCGCGACAAGCGGCTGCGGCCTGATGGCATGCAGCAGTACACTAGTCTGCCTAGCGAAAAAGAAACGCCACTCTCCGATGACCCATGGATTGGCCAAGGGCAGCAACAGGAATTGGGTCCTCTCAAGGACAAGGACGACATCCAGTTTCTCATCATCGGTGCAGGCCAAGTGGGACTGCTAGCAGGAGGGCGGCTGGTAGAGGCGGGCTTCTCAGCGCAAAACATGTGCCTGGTCGATGTGGCAGGCGGCTTTGGTGGGACGTGGTACTGGAATCGGTATCCAGGTCTCCAATGCGATGTGGAGAGTTACATTTATATGGCTTTCCTCGAGGAGACTGGGTACAAACCAACACAGAAGTATGCAACGGGAGAAGAGATTCGCCAGCACTGCGAGCGTGTGGCATCGCACTTTGGGTTACGCGGCCAATTCTCTACTCGCGTGCTCAGCGCGACATGGAACGAGGAGCGGAGGCGGTGGGTGGTTCGCATGCGCAAGGATCGCGGCAATGGCGAAGAAATAACCATCTTTGCACAGTTTCTGATTCCAACCGGCTCCCTCTTTACAGCACCCAGAATGCCCAAGCTTGACGGCTTCGATGAGCTAAATGCCAATATTCCCGTCTTCCATACGGCACGCTGGGACTATGGCTGCACGGGCGGCTCGCCAACGGACCCTACTCTCTCAAAGCTCAAGGGCAAGCGTGTTGGCGTCATGGGCACGGGGGCAACGGCAGTGCAAGTAGTACCACAGGTGGCACGCTGGGCCGGCCATCTGCATGTCTTTCAGCGCACGCCCTCATACTGCGGTCCACGCCGCCAGCAATCTACAGATGATAGCACGTGGACACGCGACGTGGCAACAGGACCTGGCTGGCAACTCGCTCGCCAACTCAACTTCGACACCTTCTTCGACGGTGAGAAGCACTCGGCGGACCACCCCGACCTTGTCGCCGATGGCTGGACGCAAACGGCGCGCGGCTTTGCAGGCTTTATTGGGGGGCCACGTCACGTCACACCCGAAAATATAGAAGAGCACACGCGTGCCTTGTATGAGTTGGATGTGCCACTGACGGAACAAGCGCGAGCAAGGGTGCGGGAAACCGTGGTGAAGGACCCGGCCACAGCAGAGCGGCTGCAGCCGTGGTATCCCATGTGGTGCAAACGGCCGGCCTTCCAGGACGAGTATCTACCCACTTTCAACCAGCCGAATGTCACGCTCGTGGACACAGATGGCCGGGGCGTGGAGCGGTGTACGCCGCGGGGTCTCGTCGCCAACGGGGTCGAGTACGAGTTGGACGTGCTGATTCTTGCCACAGGTTTCCTACTGGCAACAGGGGAAAACGCAGCGCCCGCTGAGCTTTTCGGCATACAGGTTACTGGCCGCAACGGCCGCCGTCTCAAGGACAAATATGGCTCTGCCGACTTTGGCACATTGCATGGCATCGCTACAAATGGCTTTCCCAACCTGCTCTATCCTGGTGTCGGTGGCGGACCCGGCTCTCCAAACCTCACCGTGGTGTTTGACATGGAGTCCAAACACATTGCCAATGTGTTGAAGGAAGCTGTGCGCCGGGTTCCGGACCCTACGCAGCTTGTTATTGAGCCGACCAAGCAAGCAGAGGATGCGTGGACGGACGAGGTCGAGAGTCGAGCGGCGTGGTACTCTGTCGTCCGAGCCTGCACGCCAGGCTACTTCAATCATGAGGGTGCCACATTGCGCCATGCTTCCAGCAGTCCTGAGAAGCGGCGACTGGGGACGCGAAAAGTGCTCTACGGAGGTGGAACTGCCATGTATGAGCGCATTATCCGCGAATACGATGCGAAGGGCGGTATCGAGGGCTTTGAGGTGTCATAAGGTGTGGTTAATTCGGTAACTAATGCACTAGAATGGCCATGATCTGATGAGATGACATGGAGATTGTAGCGCTTTGTTATAGGTTGTTGGGGCTATGAACCATATTATGTTGTTGATTCCTGCGTATTATATGACTTGAATTTGACGAACAGTTGTCAGAATACTGAGAAGTAAGTTATACTACGCACCAGCTTCTGTTACGTGCTTTAGACATGTACAATGCAAGTTATGCCTCAACGCTTCTTAAATATCCGTCTTTACATAATTCTAGCATGTATGCGCTACTTACTACTTCTCACATTTGAACTCCTACCCTTTGTGGTACAACCGTCACCCGTAGTACCAGAGCTTCGGACCCCCGAACTTCCCCGCATCAATCACACTTTCTGCGCGCCACAACTTCGCCTGCGTCTTTATTTATCTCCAACCACAACCAAGTCCTGCCTTTTCTCTCTCCGCGCAAGGCGCCTCGATAAACTACACCAAAGCACCAAACTATGTCGGACGAGGATCTAGAGCAAATCAGGCGCGCGCGCCTACAGCAGTTACAGCAGCAAAGCGGGGGCAGAAGCCAAGGCGAAGGCTCAGAGCAAGACTCGCGAAAGTAAATCTACCCTCAACTCTTGGAAAGAAAGCCAAAAAAAGAAGGGTGCATATATACTAACTTGCATATCCACAGACAACAAGAAGGTACGCCTCTACACACATAAAAAACGCACATACACATACACACACATACCCCACGCGACACGCTACTAACCCCTCGATGCAGCAGACCAACGCTCTTCGATCCTCTCGCAAATCCTGCTTCCCGAAGCCGCCGACCGCCTCGGCCGCATCCGGCTCGTCAAGGAGTCGCGCGCGACCGACATTGAGAACCGGCTGATTATGCTTGCGCGGACGGGCCAGCTGCGCCAGAAAGTGACCGAGGAGCAGCTCAAGGAGATACTGGGCGCTGTGGCGGAGCAGCAGGACAAGGACGAGCAGAAGATTGTGGTGAATCGGAGGGGCGGCAGCTGGGATGACGATGATGAGTTGGAGGAGCTGATGAAGGAGGTTTAGGCGTGCGGTTTGGCGGGGAAGGGGGAAACCAGCGCCTGGGGAAGAAGAGGCGGAATGTCTGTGCATTGGGTTGGCGTTTTCTTCTTTTTCTTCGTTAGGAGGTGGGACAGGGCTGTGGCATCTGGTATTCAGCAGAGGTACGTGGAATCAAAATAGCAATGTGGTTTTTACGTTCATGTCGTTTTTTATGGATTCAAACTTTGATTGAATTTTAATTCAAACAGGCGCCTTTGTAATTGACCCCTGTTGGTCCAAATACAAAGCCCCTACATCTTCTTAATCTGTTTCTTCACCCTCCCAATCTCAATCTCCTGCACTCTCATTTCCCTAGCTATCGTAGCCAGCCGGGGAATCGGCCCCTCGACCGCGTCTACAAACGTAGACTGTGCTGTTCGGAGAGCAGGCGGAACAAGGATTCCGAACCATTTGAGCGGATCAGTAGATTTCTGGGTGGCCTTGGTCTTTTCTTTAGTCTCTTCAGACGCTGCACTAGATTGGTCTTTGTCGGGAGTGCTTTTTGATTCCTCTTTCTCGTCTTCTGCTTTGGAGTCCGATGATTTGGAGAAAAGGTTTGAGTCTTCTGTCTCTGTTACGTCTTGATTCGCACCATCCGTGTCGGAAGTATGTACGTTCTCATTAGAGAAGTCTGACTGGTGGATGGAAAAGCGTGGGCAATCACTTGTCAGATGATCGTGCTCGGAGATGTGACTGTACTTGTTAGTCGACTCATATAACCAAAGCACATGCAAACATTTCATAACGCAACGTGTATGCCAGATTGGTTAAATTCAAGAAACTTACACTTTCCGTGTAGCCTGCATCCGTTCGTCGTAGCAGTCCTGTCCATATCGAATAGCGGAAGATGAGTTGTGGAAATTCGCTTGGGCAAGTGACATGTAGCCCTAGACTATTCATCAGTCTTTCTTCAACAAGAGAACGTTGTAGGCAGGTTTACGTTAGACAGCTGCTTGGAAAGCTGTTGCATCTGTTGCTGATAGTCGTGCAAGGTATGCAGATAGCGCTCGAGCAGTTCGTCCAGATGATTTAGCAAATCATCTTTAACCCGCTTCACTGCAACATCATCAGTTCGACCTATCGGTACATCCTGAGTATCTGCCATGATTCTTTCGTTTCAAAGTCGTGGTGTTGAAAAGAAGGACGCTTGGACAGTCGTGGTCACGGCGGAAGTGACATGGGGGCGTTGGCGGGGGCCATGCCGCATCGAGAGCTCGGATGTCCGATAATCCTATCATTCATCCCAACCTTCGCGTCGTCGACTTTCCCCTCCTCCTACCCACAAACCGAGACCAAACAACTCACCGACGTGGACGCCACAATGGCGAAACCAAATTCCTTCCTCAATCTCTTCAGACGGTATTACTCCCAAAGAACGACGCCATTCGTCCGAACCAGCCACATAAAAACACATTCCAGCCCGCGCCCCCAATGCCTCCGCACCCGCTTCCTCGTCTTCGGGCAAAAACGCAATGTAGGCGGCGGCCCCGGCCTCGACCCAAACTTTGTGTCTATCCTCGACCGGCCCGCGAAAATGGCGCGCGTAGGCAAGCAACACGGGCCCGGCCTCATCATCCTCGCCATCATACCCGTTACCGCCTTCCTACTCGGATGCTGGCAGGTGCAACGGCTAGGCTGGAAAACGGATTTAGTAGCGCGGTTTGAAGATCGCCTGACGTTTCCGCCGCTCGAGCTGCCGCTGAGGATCGATCCGGATGCGATCAAGGATTTTGATTACAGGAAGGTGTATGCCACGGGTGTGTTGCGACACGACCAGGAAATGTTGGTTGGGCCTCGTTTGCTGGATGGGGAGGAAGGGTATACGGTTGTCACGCCTTTGGAGCGCAGAGATGCGAGGGGTAATGTGCATAAGATACTGGCGTGTAGGGGCTGGATTAAGAAAGAAGCCAGTCCGCAGTGGTTCCGTAAGAAGAACGGGGCGCTGCCAGAGGGAGAAGTGACTATCGAGGGTTTGCTGAGAGCGCCACCCAAAGGAAACATGTTTACACCAAAGAATGAGCCAGAAAAGGGCAAGTGGTTCTTCCCAAACGTGGAGGAAATGGCAGAGTACAGTGGCAGTCAACCAGTCTGGGTGGAAGAGACCATGAGTAAGTGCGCCTTTTGGCAGGCAGTTCAAAACGATGCAATCGGGGGTATCTAATTATTTTCCACAGCGCCGGATCTGCTCACAAACTACGAGCGCGAACCCAAGGGTATACCGATTGGTAGGGCGCCAGCTGTGAATCTGCGCAACAATCATACACAGTACATCTTCACATGGTACGTGTTCCGCCTCCATGTTCCTGTGCCAACGCTCACATTAAATAGGTACGCGTTAAGTTTCGCGACCTCCATAATGTTCTGGATGGTCGTCAAGAAGCCCATGTCAGGTACCCAACGTCGGGTACGACATAGCGTGGACTGGTCGTAAGACGTGACCAGGCCGCGTCAGGCGCCATCTTCATCTTCATCCTCCTGTACAGGACGTAGCCGCTTGCGCTTTTGGCCTCTGAGCTTAGTCGGAGGCTCCATGCGTAATTGCTGCAGTAGTTCCCGAGGAAGCATCTTTTGCGCAAGCGAAAATGACGTAGTGTTGTCGCTCGTCTTGCGAGTTCTTACAAAAGTCAGCAACGTAGCCCAGGAAACGTGTACAAAAGTGTACAGTAGACTAGATGTAACAATACCTCTTCATGAGTGCGATGACGTCGCTCTCCTCGATCATTCTTCGTCCGCCGTGCTGCGCATACGCAGCCAGATCAATGCTGATTTGCTCAAAGAAGTCGTTGGTTGCATGGACAAGCGCATCAAGAGTTTCTTTGCTGAGATGAGCTTTGCTTCCTTGTGACTTCATGAAGCTGAGGGCAAGCTTCTTGACTGGCGCGACAGGGAAAGAAGGAAAGCCAATACCATGCTCTGACACCATGTATTCCTTGGACTTCCTAGCACCCTTTGTTTGTTCTGCAGATGGTCGCTCGGGTGACTGTGTCTGCAGACTTCGGTCTATTGCTGATTCTTCCTCTCGATAGGCTGCGAGTTCGGCATCGTCATCCACAGGAGGATCTGACTCCCAACCTAGATTACCTCCATCTTGCGTAGGATCCTCGCCTTCCAACGCTGCAGTCAATTCGTGGTCGTCGCCGTCTTGCAACTCTGTGTCATCCGGCAATTCCACAGGCTCACTGCTCGGGATGTTGTCTTCCTGGATTTCTTGTTCGTCTTGCGGGACGTATCGCGGTGGCGCGCGTATGCGATCAGGTATCATGAAGCGGAAAGTGGGTTCTTCTGTGTCGTCGTCTCCGTCACCGAATACTCCCAGGTTGGCGTCGCTAGTACGACCATTTCCTCCACCAGTCAACGCCTGTATGGTTGTGTCATCTGCTTCCAAGGCATCATCCAAAGCTTGATCGAGCATCCCATCTGCGCGTCTGTTGATAAATGTTCCGTCTATCTCGTACTCTTCCTCTACCGCACCGAGCTCACTCAGATCTCCGAATCTTTCGCTTTGCCTCCCTCCGTACATTGAGCGTGGGTCTTCACTAATAGCTCGTCTTCCAAACTCTAGCGATTGTACAGTTCCTCCATCCACATCATCAGGCAAGTCTGGTAGTAGCGATTGCCGCGGCGGGGCACTATGGAAACTGTCGTCGTCGTCATCGTACATGTTCTCGAGTGGCATAGAAAGTCGAGGAGCAGCCATTGGCGGGCCATCTTCGACGTCCGGGAGGTCTAGAGCTGAATGTCGTGGTCGTTGGGGCAAGACTTGTGGGGAGGGCTCTACTGGCCGACTGTTGCGAGCAAGCGCTGCATGACTCTTTAGCGCGGCCTATGGCCTTAGGTACTCTGGGAAGCATTACCTCTACTCAGATCACGCAGAAGATCGCGCGGGGTTTCTCTCTGGACGCGGCCACTTCTTCTCCGGTTGTTACCCGGTGTCCTGGCTGCATTGGCTCGTTCTCTCAGAGCCCGTATCGCATGAGGAGTGGTGGGCGCTACTCGTCGTGAAGGAAGAGGCCGAGTTGCCGGTCCGCCTCGAGGTGTCCGTCCGGTGCCTGGTGTTCGCACGATGGGTGTCCTTCTGCTTCCCGGCGTGGGGCCCGCACTGATGGCGCGGCGGAACGGTGTTATGGGCTGTAAAGTGGCATTGTTGTTGGGCGTGTCTTGACCCTGTCTCTCTGGCGACAGACGCTGCTTCTTGCGTGCAGAGTCGGCCATTGTGATTGCAGCATGGGCGGGTGCGTCGTGGCAGCGCGGGAGGGTGTGGATAGACGTCAGGGAAACGCGTCGCTTGGGCGCGACCTCGCAGCGTGCAGCGGGGCTAGTCCGTTGTTGGTTAGGCTATCGATAACCTTAACCCTCGCTGTAACTTTTTCTGTTCCACGAACTCGAGATTGCGCTCTTCACACAAAACACAGTCTCCGCCATGTCAGATTCTGAACAGGAAGGAGGCGTACCCCTCATCGAAGCGCAGTTTGACATTGACGCTCCTTCCAAAAAGAGGAAAAGGGAGGCGGAACCTGAGGCAAGCAAGGACAGCAAGAAGGCTGCCAAAAAGGCCAAACGAAAAGAGAAGAAGAAGCAGAAGGCGAAGGCGATTGATGAAGATGATTTGGACCAGCAGTTGGGTGTGAATCACGCTTTTGAGCGCATGGATGGGCAGCTGCTAGCAGACTACGTCAACGCGCGAACGCGACTATATGGAAAAGAACTGAGCAGTGTGGAGCTGGAGGACAAGTTCATCTCGGGTAAGTGTGCGAACGCAGGTATTTTTTTGGGGACTGTATTGACAAGATTCAGCCCGCACTGTGCAAGACAGCACCAGCTGGAGTGAGCCACGGACCACAGATAATCTATCAGCCTTTCTCAAGAAGCAGGCGGGCGCACTTGAGCCGACGCCTTCGAAACCCCCTGGAGCACCGCACACGATTGTGGTGACTTTGTCTGGAATCCGAGCTGCCGATGTATGCCGATCCTTGAAGGCTGGATTACCCAAGCAGGGAGTTCAGAAGGCCAATGTCGCCAAGCTATTTGCCAAGCATCTCAAGCTTCCGGACCAGGTAGCGCACTTGAAGAAGAACAAGTAGGTGGCTGTCATGCTGACTAGGCTTCTTGGGCTAACTTGTTGGACAGAATCGACTACGGAGTAGGAACGCCTGATCGACTGGTGGCATTGCTTGAGGATGGGGCACTTTCAACAGCAAACCTGAAGCGAGTGGTGATTGATGTTTCCTACATTGACCAAAAAAAGCGCGGAATCCTCGACATGAAGGAGCTTCACGAGGCGCTGATGAAGCTGTTGTTACGGAAAGAGCTGGTGGGAGAGGACAAGCAAGGAGGAGATGGGCTGTTTCTTTTCTACTGATGGAGAGGGTGGTTCGATGTCGACGCAAAGATACCCAATGAATACCGAACGCGTGTAGCTTGATCAACGTGCGTGCAGCATTGGCAGCAGGCGCAGAGAGAGAAAGTTTTTTTATTTTATTTTCTTGCATGTATGTATGTACATGGTGGCAGGCGTATTGTTGAGGGAGATGGGAAAGGGTGGGGAAAGGTCACAGTCAGGTGGAATGTAACTACGATGGGACGTCTCGAGACGCTGGCTAAAACCCGGCCTCGGCCGCCACACGTGCAAGGTTACGAGTCGAGGCCGGGGGGCCGCGTGCAAGTGGACGTGCTAATGTGATGTTCGCACGTTGTTTAGGTTCGAACGGCTAATCAAGAGGCAGCACGGTCACGCTGGCTAGCACAAATATGCAGCGACAGACGAATCACAATGCGCGAAGACGGCGATTATGGTTGACATGTGCATGCCCCCATGGCACGACCGCCGCGTGTGGATGCCGATGGGCCGCCAGCAGGCCAGAGACATGACGTGAGATTTGTGGCAGTGGGGATTCTTTTAAAATCATTTGAGAGCAGAGGAGCGCATGGGGGTAGGAGGCGGTAGGAGGCGGTAGGAGGCTGTAGGAGTGTGTAGGAGTTGTGGGAGTGTCGGAGCTTCGGAGCAGGGTAGGATCGGGCAATGGCCGGGGCTGCACGTGACCGAGCATGTGCAATGTGCAAGACACACAACACCAAGGACGCGCGAGGTGTCGGATGGTTGCTGTGGTGCTGTGGCCCCAGGCACACTGCTGCACTGCTGCGCTGCTGCGCTGCTGCGCTGCATGCCGCTGCATGGGCGCTCGACAGGAGGACATGCAGGCCATCCAATCCACAAGGGGGGCACACGCCCGCAAGCTCAAGAAGGCCAGTGTGCATCGGGTGGGACCTTGGGACCTTGGTCGAGCCGTGCGGGCTGGCTATCCTATCGGACGCGGTAGAAGCGTCTTGAGCAGCGTGTCGCAAATCGGTTTCAAGACGGTACGCGCCTGCTGCCTTTTGCCAAATATACTTACCACCCACACTACGCCTGCCCTCTGCCTCTGTCTCGCTGTCTCTCTCGCTCTCTTCCTCTCTTGCTGTCTTCCTCTCTCTCCATTGTGTCTCCACCCCCCTCGCCCCACCACTCTCTGCCATCCACCATCAACGCCATCCATCAAAGTGCCGCCGTCCGGACGTCTGCACCCTCAGCTGCGCAGTGCAATTGCCGCTATTCCACGACTCGGACCCCGCCCGCAACTCTCTCCGCCAGTGGCCCGCGCTGCTTCGACTCGCGCAGCCTGCAAGCCTGCAAGCCTGCATTCCCTCCCCCCAATCCAGTCCAAGCCCAGCTTTGGAGCTTGCTCGCTTCTTGACCCGCCGCCGCCGCCAAGCGATAAAACGCCCCCCCCTACGCTGCAGATAGCTTCCGCCAGAATCAGAAGCTACCCGCAACTTGTTGAGCTGTCCCAACGGTGCGTCCTTCCCTCTCCCTCCCAATCCGCGCCTCACGACACCACCTGACCCCATCACTTTGCAGGGTCTCTCAAACTCCGCCCTTCGCTTCTCGCTCCCCCGAAGCCGCCCCATTCTCTCCGCCGAGCAGGGTCGTGTTCCAACTTTAATCAGACGACGCTGCACGCTCTCTCTTTCTCTCTGTCTCTCCCTACCTCGACCATGGCTGCTCCCGCGACCCAATCTCTCAAGGTGCGCTGCGCTGCCCTGCCCGGACGCCCCCCAGCGCCTCTCTTGCTTTTTGATCCTGGCCGCTGACTGCTTCCCTCTAGTGTGTTGTGACCGGCGACGGTGCCGTGGGCAAAGTGAGCCTCTGCGCCTCCTGCATCGCCCTTTGCTAGCTGCTGACTGCATAGACATGTCTGCTCATCTCGTACACAACCAACGCCTTCCCGGGAGAATACATTCCCACAGTGTGCGTCTCCATCTACCCAAGCCCTAAGCCATGAGCTAATGTTCTCTCCCCAGCTTTGATAACTACTCTGCAAATGTCATGGTAGATGGCAAGCCAATAAGCCTCGGTCTTTGGGATACCGCTGGACAGGAGGATTACGACAGACTGCGACCACTTTCCTACCCCCAGACCGACGTGTTCCTCATCTGCTTCTCCATCGTCAGCCCTCCGTCATTCGACAACGTCAAGGCAAAGGTAAGGGGCAATAGCCATCGCCACCAACACCCCCACAATCATCGTGTACGCCTGCTAACTGCATGACCAGTGGTACCCAGAAATCGACCACCACGCGCCCGGCGTACCAATCATCCTCGTCGGCACAAAGCTCGATCTGCGGGACGATGAAGCCACAAAGGAGTCGCTGAGGCAGAAGAAGATGGCGCCTATCCAATACGAGCAGGCCGTCATGGTCGCAAAGGAGATCAAGGCGCAAAAGTACCTCGAGTGCTCTGCGCTCACACAGCGCAACCTTAAGAGTGTCTTTGACGAAGCAATTCGGTGCGTTTGCTTTCCTCCCGAACATGGTCTATAGCTAACCTTTTTTTCCCTCCTCAGTGCTGTCCTCAGTCCCCGTCCCCAACAGTCGGCGGCGAAGAACAAGAAGAAGTGCACCATTTTATAAGAGACGGAATCAGGCGTCGAGACGAGGCATGTTTTGGCGTAATTGCGGAAGGACCAAAAGATTGAATATGCACGTAGATCATCTCTACAACTGGCTTGAGGATTAACGTATGGGAGTGATAACATCTGGATACCAACACGGGGGATGGGGTGGACTGTGACTCTGGAAGACGTCACTGACGAACAAGGAGGCGACCGACATGCCGGCATATGCGTCCATTTACACGAATAGCATTTGCTTTGTAGCATCTTTTAATACGCTGCAGTTGAATATCAGGAGTCCAGCATTTGGCTTTTCCGCTGCATTACTCTTCTTGGGCGTGGAGGATTTCATGGGAACCCGGTTTAGCATTTCCAGTAGAATTGTTTATTGCATCAACTTTGCTTTTGACATGAATGAATGAATGACAAGTGCACTTTGCGGCGCCTGATGACCATGTGGGGATTCGAGAGAACCAAAGCCCATGGTCGCAACCGATCCGGCCTCGGTTTCGGCCGCATTGGAGGTTAGAGGCTCAGGCACGCATCCTTGCTCAGCGCGTCCCCAAGCTTTCCCCGCGCACGCCCGCCACTCCGTCTACATACAATACGTTGCAGACATGTTCCATGAAGGCAGTTTACAAAGCGGTATTGCCCTGGCCATTCAGGAACAAAAGCTTGTGGCCTGCTTTGTGCGAGGTAATTGAGGCTACTCTGTCCGCTCGGGATGTGGAGACCATACTTGCTAACCATCGATACAGATGACAGCGCCACGAGCAACGAGTGGGAAGACGAATGGTTGAAGAGCGGATGGGTAAGCTGCATGTCTCGGGGAACCCGCTTGCATGCTTTGCAACACGCGCGCTAACATACTGCACAGTTGTCAAGCCTCCTCGCTCAAAAAGCCGTCGTCTTGCGACTTCAAGCAGGCTCCACCGAGGCTGGATTCCTGGCCGCCTTCTCCGACCTCTCAGAGACTCCTACCTTTGTCGTGATACAAAACGGGCAACTCCAACTCCAACTGAAGAGCCATGTTACCAAGGATGAGTTTATCAACTCGGTCAGACGAGTGCTGGGGGCCAACCCCATCCCCGGCTCCAGTGCAGCGCCAACATCACCACCACAACCTAGTACACTAGACTCCTCCGATAGCCAGACCAATGCAGCGGCCGAAGACGATCTATACGGGGCCGACGAACCCTCAACACGCACACCAGCTCAGCCAGTTGCTGCGTCAACACTTTCGGCAAATGCAAAAGGCAAGCAAAAGATGACGTCGGCGCCAGTTTCGAAATCTGCCACTCCATCTTCGTCGATGAACAAAGCACAACAGGAAGCGCGGGATGCTCTACGCAAGAAGAAGAGAGAGGAAGCAGAGGAACTGGCCCGCGTAAAGGCACGGATAGAAGCCGACAAGGCGGCAAGAAAGGCGGAAGCCCAAGTGAGAAAGGCCGAGCGGGAGAGGGAGCGGAACAGGGAAGCTCAGACATCAGCTCCGCCACAGACAACAACGACATCTTCGAAAGGATCACAAGCAAAGACTGTTAGTCTGAACGTCCGGTTATTCGATGGGCGGACGATACGCTCGAGTTTTGCACGCGAGGCCACATTACAAGACCAAGTGCGGAAATGGGTTGACTCGGAGTTTGCTAAACTGGCACAAGACGACGAGAACATTAATCACAAGCAGCTGCCGCCTTACTACTTTCGCCATATTCTCGCACCGCAGCCGAGCCGCGAGCTCTCGGCCGGTGATGAAACCGTGTCGCTGGGCGACATTGATCTCGCTCCCAGCGCCACCTTGGTCCTTGTCCCCGTGAAGGGATACACGGAGGCATATTCCGGGACCGATGGCGGAGTTGTAGGAGCAGCTACAGGCCTTGTAGGCGGCGCTTTTGGGCTGTTGGCCTCTACAGTCGGCTTTGTGGGTAGCACCATTGGCTCCGCTATAGGTTATGGCTCATCAGCAGCGTCATCGTCGTCGTCGTCGTCGTCGTCGTCGTCGCAACAGCAGCAACGTGCTGGTGGTGGTCACACAATGGGTTCCAGACCCGGTCGAGAACCTCAGCATGATGCTTCAGATAGCACAGGAATTCGGGTACGCACACTAGCGGACCAGAGAGCCAGAGAGCCCCAGCAGTTTTACAATGGGAACCAGGTATGTCCTTTTTTTCAGGCTCAAGAAGATTGGTCCATTGCGTCTCATACAGAAGCATCTGAGAATTGAGAAATAACAAGCTAATGTGTATGTTTGTACAGCTGAGCACAGAACCCCGACCCGAAGACAATGACAAGCGGGATTGAGGTCTAGGGTTGCTTAGGGTTTTGCTGTATTACCATTTTGCTGGTTATGTTCTTCGGCGATTTTTCTCTTTTCAGGAACACAAGGAACTTTTTTTTTTGAATGCAGACATGCTTTTGCGCTTATGTTGCTGATGTGCAACAAGTGCGTGGAAGATGACCTCGGACCACATGAAGTAGTATCACCTGTTTACATAAAGAACTTACAAAGGATAAATCACACAACCACAAACAATATGTCATACACAAGCGTCATATTTCCAAATATCATGTTTGTGATGGGAAAAAAAAACAGAATACCCTCCTATCTCTTCCGGAAAGGAGCACTGAAACCCAGCCTGAAATATAATTTCTCTTCCTCGCTCGCAAAAAAACGAAAAAATCCCTCCATCCCGCCTCACTACCCGTAGTGGGACCCCCTCACTCGGCACCCTCTACCAAGCCCGCCGCCTTGAGCAACTCGCTCTCCACCATGGTACCCGCAAAAGGCACTTTCGGCCCTTCAACCTGCGGCTCCCAGTCCTCGTCCTTGGTTTGGTTTTTTTCCACTGACAGAACACTACCATTACTACCGCCACCACCACCACCACCGTGCGTTACGTCTTCAAAGAAAGCCAGGACGGCATGCTGCACAGCGGGATTAGTAAATACGCATTCGGCGAGTGGATTGTCGCCGCCAGCAAAGGTAGGACACACGACGTCCTGGCCCGAAGCCCACTCTGTGCTCGTGCTGTTGGCCGGCGATGGGGTCGCGTCGGGATGCTGGTAGGGTGGAGTAGCTAGTCCACTTTCTGTTGTGTGCTGGTAGTCCCTGGGTAGGTCGGTGCAGTGCAGCGGGTTGGAAGTGAGGTCGTTGAAGCACCAGTGGCGGGCGCGGCGGTGCAGGAAGGCGCGGAGGCGGGCGTCGGTGATCTGCGAGTCGTCGACAGTGCAGTGGATGAGTGCTAGGGCTTTGACCTGGGTTCCGTACTTTTCGACTGTGGGCATGGTGTTAGGTCGGAGAGAGAGATGTAGGGTGGGGGATTTGTTTTTTTGTTAGTGATACTTACAGTCGTCTGCAAGGAGACTGAGTACGTTCTCGGTGCCATTTTCAATAGCAATGACGTAAATCTCTGCGTCGGCTGCAATGCGATCGGGATTGCAGAGGACTTGGTCAAAGACAGTTTTGACGTGTTCCTTTGCTGTTCGATGGCCCTGGACGTGATTCTCCTCGTGGATACGGACCATGTCGTGTGCAATCGACTTGCGCGGCATGGCAGACCAGCTGCGCATAGTCATGGCCTGACGGTACTTGTGTGAATAGAGGAGCTGTCCCGTGTTCATGATAACCAAGGCAGGCGTAGCGCTGTCGTTTTGAAGCTTGTATCCATCCTGGAAGATCTCGGCATCCTGCTCTGCAGTGTTGTTCGTACAAGAGCGCTTGATCATCTCCTTGGCAAAGTTCACGACGGATCCGCCGTTGATACCGAGCTCCCTCTGCAGTTGGCCATAAGAGAGGATGCCCAAGTCTTGCAGGGTGTCATTAACTAGCACAAAAACTCGCTTGCTTGCCTTGAGCCTCTCGGGCGCAGGAGCAAGGATAGGTATATTTGGTCCGTCGGGCTTGTCAGTGGTGAACTGTGGAAGATGAATGCGGTTGAGTCCAAGGTGGGCAAGGCGCACTTCTGCTTCCTTGCGCTGGCAAGCTGTGACATGTCAGTGGTACGTAAGCCATATCTGCCGTTGAACTCACACTGCATAGCCTCGCGGCGTACCTCGTTGACGCGCTCATTGTTCGTGGCTTGGTAGATGTACGGCTTGTCTGGCGCGTTGATCATGCGGATATGACCTGTGCTGTTGATGAAGAAGCCGAGCTCCTTGAGGTCAGGTGGGAATGACGGGTCCGGCTGCATGGTGTTTTCTATACGTCGGAACATGTTGATGCGAGTGTTGGTCAGGAATGAAAGAATGCAGATGGGCTAGACGGATGTGAGTCAAGGCTTGTAGCTGTTTGTCCACTGAATGCGGTGGGAGCAGACAGTGAGTGAAGGAGCAACCAGACCGACACACAATTACACAAAAGCCAAGCATGAATGGAGAAAATTGTTGCCGTTGTCCAAGTCTTCAAGCACATGTACGCCGCCCGTGCCAAATCGTCTTATTGCAGTAATATTGTACATATATCCTACGCCTCTTCTACCAACTTGCTTTCTTCACACCCGGTAGGTTCCCTGCAAGCGCATTCACACGGAATTGATACTGCCAACTGTTAGCTCAAGCCCCAGTATCGACTTCGGCGTCTACGTACCCTTCCAAGTCGAAAGTCGCTGAAAACACCACGGCCTTTGCCTCCCATGATACACCTGTTCTTGACTTGTGTGAAGCGTGTGTAGCAGTGCATCTGTGACAGCTGGAGCTGTGCCTGCGCGCGGACTCGTTGTGGAAGCGTAGTATTGCGGATGATGTAGCGAAGCGCTTGTCTGTACTGCCGTCAGTCGTGGAATAAATGCGGCGAGAAAGTGCAAATACGCACCGCTCCGGCTCGTTCTCGGAATACACCTTCCGCTTGGTGTGGTCGCGAATGTTGCGGATCTTGGTGAAGCAGCCAATGTCCAGCTTGGCCGCACGGAATTGAGACATGACGGCGGTGGTTGCGTTCGCTGTCAAAGTCGATGGACCGACGATGAGGTTGCGCCCAAATTCCGATGTTCATCCGGCGCCGCGCGTTTTGCACCAATCAGCGCGAACCGGCCTCCAGCCCTCCACCATGCGTCTTACAAGTCAATAACAAGTCAAAGACCTGGCTTGAGTTGCTGTTATTTAGAATTGCTGCCAAGCTAGTCTGCTTGCCGTTGACAAGATTTGATGCGTCCGCACCAGTGCGCAGCAGCATCCCCGCGCCAGGACAAACCCTTCAATCCTAGGCGGCCTTGAGTTGGGAGACAACCCAAGAGATTCCAACTTGCTCGCCTCAGACTATTCCCAGCCAGCATGTTCACCGACAACGATGTGAAGAGCATCTTTGCCCTCTTCCCTCCGCAGACTAGCGCAGACTTCATACCACAATTATCCCTAGCTTCCAGTGGTAATGGCTTCGTTACGCTTCAATTCGTCCAAGCACATTTTAGAAGTCGTGTCATGAGAGGTACCTTTCTCGTACCACCAGTAGACATCTTTGCTAACTTTGTGTTCAGAAACTGAACGAATCCCATTAGCAGAGTTGGTTAACGACCTCGACATAAGTACGACGCTTATGCACCAACTTGTGCGGAGCAACTCAAATCTATGTCTGCTAAGCGCGGACCAGGAAAGCATCATTCCCATCCTCGAGCGTGATGCGCTACGGGAAAAGTTGGGCGATGTACTTTCCTGTGGGCTGCACTCCAAAGCCGATTTTGTTACTAAACACGACGTTTGTCCCAGGAGTCTGGACGACCTGCTTGCAGACCAGAATGACGAGATTGTAAACATTGATAGCTTTGTTTGTACGAAGGCTTACGAAAACGGCATTTCCAGCGATATTACAAACAGGGTCAAGCAGGCCCTTGACGAGATGCAGTAAGTACAAATCTCTTAGTGGAGAATTTGGCTATTGATACTTTGTAGAACCATTACCATCTTGCCGGATGATCTCAGCGGCAATCCACCACCATGGTTTATATTCCGCACTTTGGAAAAGGCGCTGCAGTCTGAAGATCTCGTATCGAAAGTCACCATCGAAGAAGACTCAAACCACGTGACTTGCACACCCAAGCAACTCGTAGAATCAAAACGCCATGCAACTGTCGAGGGCTTGAAACGCGGCGAGGTGGCATATCTGGATCTCAGAAAGTTTGCAGCCGAGTATTCTGAACTAGTCCCGGTCTACGAAGACGCAGTGTCTTACTTTGAGAAAATTGACGAGGTCGATATAGTAGACACTTTTGCCGTATCAAAGCGCTGGATCACGCAAATCGAGCAAGATTGCATACGTATACTTGAACAGGAAGGCTGCACATTAGACGTCGCGCAAGTAATCGGGTCACGTCTGCCCTCAAGTATCCTCGATCCGGTGGTCGCCCAAATCAAAGATTCCGTCGTCACTGCCTTCTCCCAGCGGCCACAAGAAGAGAGGATCGTGCGAGTCAGACACCTGATACTCACAGAAGCACGAAGAAACTGTGCGCTCGATGAGCTCGCCGGGTACGCCAAGGCAGACGCAGAGACGCAGTGGCAAGCCCTGCGCAACGACCCGACCAGAAGCGAAGACATCAAGTTCAACCGCGACAGAGTCCGAGACCTGATTCCAGCAACGGGCCTCGTCCAGCGCCTACTTGTTGACGAAAAGGCCGTGGAAAGACTACTCGACGACCACTTCTGGCAGGCCATTACCGCCCTCGAAGCACCAAACGAAGCAGACTTTGCCGCCTACTGGACCGACCGCGTCGTTGCCCGCTTTCAGACGTACCAAACGGGCCTCGGCCATGTCGCCGACGAGAAACTGCGCCAACAGCTCGCCGAGCTGCTTGCTGCCTACGCCCACAAAGACCTCGTTCCAGATACCATAGCCAAAGCGCGCGCCCAGGGCCTCGTGCTGAGTCGCAAGACGCGCAAGAACATGGCGCGTCTGTCTAGTATCCTGGATGCTGCAAAGACCATGGATGTTGCAGCTATAACGTCTGCGCTGGAGAAATTTGCAAAGAAGCAAGGTATCGCGGCACCATCGGCATCCATTCTAGCAACGACAAAGCAAAGCATCATGGACGACATGCTTCGTCGACTGCAGAAGCAAAAGGCCTCGGACGGGCCAGTTCTCTTCTTGATGCTCGTCATTGTCTTGTTTGCAAAGCATAACGATGGCGTGGTATATGCTACGGGCAAGTTTGCGCCCAAGCTGTTGAAGCAGCTAAAAGCGAACATGACAGATGAGCAGTACGAAGCGATGGAAAAGTGGAAAGAGGCGGCAAAGACGAGCAGCTTGACTGCAGACGACAGAGCAGACATGGTCAAGATGGCAGAGAAGGAATGATTAGGCAAGCGAGAATTAAGGATATCATAATTCATTAAACCTATATACAGCTGGTTTAGGGTACTACAGGGGTATTGGTGAAAATCGTGTCATGAGACCATCTCTAGAGGCAGAGTGTACATGGGAGGCGACTGCATCTAGTCCATGATGCCAGCCTTGCCGTCGTGGTCGGCATCCTTCTTGGGGTCTAGCGTCTGTTAGTACATGTCTTGAGCACAACTGGCGAGAATACTTACTAAGCTTGTCCATCATGGATGGCTTACCGTGAACATCAGTGGTTCCGTGAGTGCCGTGAGTGCCGTGGACACCAGTGGTACCGTGGGTACCGGTGGTACCGTGGGTGCCGGTGGTGTGGTGGCCGTCCTGGAGGGAAGAGTGGGGGACAGCATGGGATTGAGGCTCTACAAGGGCCTTGGGCAGGTCACCGGTCTCGTTGTTGCGATGAGCCAAGTTGCTAGTGCCCATGTTGCCGGCAGTGCCAACACGGTCGGAGTCGACCCTTGGGTCAACCTTGTTGGCGAGGTGAGAGCTGTGAGGACCGGTGGGGTCGTTGTAGCCAGTCGAGCCAGTGTGGGTGGTAGTTCCATGGGTAGTAGATCCCATGTTACCAGCAGCGCCGTAACGGTCAGAGTCGACCCTTGGGTCAGCCTGGTTGGCTAGGTGAGAGCTGTGAGGACCGGTAGGGTCGTTGTAGGTAGATGTTCCGTGACCGGTAGATCCCATGTTGCCAGCGGCGCCATAACGGTCTGAGTCAACCCGCGGGTCAGCCTTGTTGGCCAAGTGGGAGTTGTGAGGACCGGTGGGGTCGTTGTAGCCGGTCGAGCCAGTGTGGGTACCAGTGGTGCCGTGTGTGGTGGTGCTTCCAATACCTCCTACACGAGGATCAGCCTGGTTGGCCAGGTGCGAGCTGTGAGGGCCAGTGGGATCGTTGTGACCAGCAGATCCCATGTTGCCAGCAGCGCCGTAACGGTCAGAGTCAACACGCGGGTCGACCTTGTTGGCCATGCGCGAGTCGTGAGGGCCAGTGGGGTCACTGTAGCCTGTTGAGCCAGTGTGGGTGGTAGTTCCGTGGGTGGTAGAACCCATGTTGCCAGCAGTGCCGACGCGGTCGGAGTCAACTCTGGGGTCAGCCTTGTTGGCTAGGTGAGAGCTGTGAGGTCCAGTGGGGTCGTTGTAGTTGGATGTTCCATGGGTGGTAGTTCCATGTGTGGTGGTTCCATGTGTGGTAGTTCCGTGAGTGGCAGCTCCCATGTTTCCGGCAGTGCCAACGCGGTCAGAGTCAACCCTCGGGTCAACCTTGTTGGCCATGTGAGAGTCATGAGGACCAGTGGGGTCACTGTGGCCTGTTGTACCAGTGTGGGTAGTAGTTCCGTGAGTGGCAGTTCCGTGAGTGGCAGAGCCCATGTTTCCGGTAGTGCCAACACGGTCAGAGTCAACTCTGGGGTCTGCGGCATTGGCTGCATGTGAGCTGTGAGGGCCGGTGGGGTCGTCTGGAAAATGTAAGCAAAGCAAGATATGAAGGGAAAGCCAGAAGCTACATACCGTGCGACTTGTTTTTATGCATAACATCATCGACCTTGGCCTTGACTTTCTCGATCATTCCTGACATGATTGCGGTGTTGTATGTGGATTGTTTAAGAGGGAAAGTAGATGTAGATGATTGGAGTGTGGATTGAAGGTATTGATTCAAGTGTGTGAATTAGGTTGTTGTTTGTTGTGTGATGGAGAAAAGCAAAGGGACTGATGGCTTCTTATATGTAGAGGAGCAAAGGACAGGAAGCGTTTGGGTTTAGCCATACGTCATGTCTGAGTCCGTGATACAAACGGCAAGGACGATAGGGAGGAGCAGATGCAGTAGGGCAGTGGAGCAACCAGGCACAGCCAACGACATGTGGATGCTCACGTCAAGCAGTGTCGAGCGCCGCAAGAAACTTGGATGTTTCGATCAAAACCTGGCCAAGGCAGTCTCGATGCGGCATTAATCTGGTGATCTTCCCCTCGTTCCTCGAGTTTGCGCATGCCGTGACATACTAGGTGCCAACCTCCGCCATAAGGCAACTAGCTGACTGCTACAGCTACTGGACCCTTGCAGCGAGGCTTTTCAAGCTAGCAACGCGCTTGTTTGGTACTAGCGGGGCTTAGCACGCGGACGTGGCTGCGTCATTGTTCCTTGTGCTGCATGCAATTGTGGGGGGGAAGACGCGAAAAGCTTAGCCACAACCTTGCATCAGCGCATGCGCCACACACGCCCGCAAACAGGGCACCACTACCAGAGTGGATACCCCGCCCAAGGCCTAGACGCCCGCGTAGCCACATGTCTCGACAAGGCGTTTCCTGCCATACCGTCTGTGTGTGGGCCAGGGCAGTGTCGTGGCATCCGCAATGGGCCTGGTATGCTGAGAAGTGAAAAACTCCTCCGCACTCCCTGTCTGCGCGTACGGTAAGGCTGGGGCTGCATGACGTAGGTACTCTATTCTACCTTGCAACGTCGTGCTCCTCCCCCTTCGCAAACACATGCAGCGATGATATCAATTAAGTGGAGTCTCCCAACACGTCCAAAGTTTCATCGCAAACACATCAGGCTTTTCAGCCATTCGAGCACGTTGCTGGAAACACAGCCCGTGTTGCTGACACGGGAGCTTGGACCATGTATGTAACTATGACGTCGGTCCACCCCCCTCACCCCGCCACGTCCATGGCAAAACAAGGCGATCTGATTATCTGTCACGCTTCAATCTTCTTTCCGGAACCCCGAATTCTTCTGATCGCCCCGGCTCACCCATTGCAACCATGTCCGAATCTAGATTGAGAGTCCCAGACAAGGTCAAGGAGGTCGCAAAAGAGGACTTTGACCAGTACAAGCAATTGGCCTCAGACGCTGTCCGCTCCGCAGCCTACCTCTACCCTTTCAAGGTGTGTATGCAGAACTTTACAAGTCGCCGAAACTGTAGAGCTAACTCCAATCCAGGGCATTGCCTACTTCTTCACGCATCGAGCACTATGGAAGCCCCTCGCTGCCAAGCTCCTACCAACAGTTTCGCTCGGTCTCGGTGTAACGGCCGTTATGTTTGCCGTAACCTACGTACCTCAGGCCGCCCTATTGTCCCTCTTTAATGGTCCACTCGCCATTCTTACAACCGTTCTGCTCGTTCTTAGCGAGTCCTCCACCATCTTCTCGGTCCTCAGCAAGAACTTTCTCATTGACGATGCTCTGATTGATACTTTCGATGGCACCATGGTCTGCCGAAACCAGAGTACACTCGTGTCCAAGGAACGCCAGGTCAAGCCAGGAAGCGATCCCATCGGAAAGCTGGGCAAGCTTGTTAGCAAGCCCTTCGCAAGGTTCACGCCCAAGGCCATCATCCGTTACTTCATGTATCTGCCCCTGAACTTCATCCCGGTGGTTGGTACCCTCATCTTTATCGTTCTCCAAGGACGCAAGTTTGGCCCAACCGCGCATGCCAGGTACTTCCAGCTCAAGCAGATGAAGAAGCAGGAGAAGGAGCGATTCATTGAAGAGCGCAAGGCTGCATATACCAGGTCAGTAAGACGAGCCTAATCGAACGCAACTCGACTAACAACCACCAGCTTCGGTATCCCCGCCGTCCTTCTCGAGCTTGTACCTGTTGTCGGAATCTTCTTCTGCTTCACCAACACCGTTGGTGCCGCCCTCTGGGCTGCTGATATGGAGCAGGGTCTAGGTCCCAATGACAGCAGTCGCGGCAGCACCACCGCCCCCAAGCTACGCCAGCAGGCTGAGATGGCAAGGGAGCGGGAGTTGTGAGGGATTGCTATTCTAGGGGATGAATGGCTCACATCCCCGATAACGATGCTCGATGCAATTCTTCGGACTAGCCATGAATACGTTTTAGGGGTCACTAGAAATGTAGCTTTTATGACCGTTTCTCACATGTTATGGCGAGACACTTGGCATACTAGGTGCAGTGCCAGAATGCTAGCATAATTTTTAATGTATCAGTATTCTCAATCAACACGCGACTGCCTCTTTGTTGCTAGGCCTTTCACGAAACATCCTGTGTTGTATACGACACTGCACGAGCGTACCAGACAAATAAAATGGTGGCTTTAGTGCATTTGACTATATGCAGAGAAGCATCGGCCATAAACTCTGATATATCGCTATTTAAGTCTTCGGTATATATAGTTCACTTCTCTTACTTCTTCTCCTTCTTCTTGCTCTCTATATCACAAATCAATGCTCAAGCCAAGCATAAAAAGGGGAAAAAAAGGAAAGCATGAGAATAATAACTAAATAGGAATATAATCTAGATATTTCCTATCAGGCTTCAGATTCAGTATGGCGCTCACAGATCTTACCTCATCAGGTATAGCGCCTTGGCGCGGTATCCTCTACTTAGCTCACCTGCCATCTGCTAGTGGCCTCAATACATCATCTTGTACTATTTAACTACTTGTCCATTTTTTCTGCTTGCCTTGTACATTGATCCACAACACCAATGGACTTCATAGTCTCCACCCTCTTCCCCTTTTCAACAAACTTAGTTGGAATCCAACGATCTGTAACCCCCTTACCTCCTCTGACGCCCTCAATAAAGATCCTAGCCTTCATCTTCTTATCGTCTTCCTCCATAATTCGGCTCTCTCCCCCTTCCTTATGCTTGATTCGTCGCTGGTCTCAAAGTCTTCAGTGATGCGGCATCCGTGTACTACTTCTTTTTTCTTTCCGATGGTGTGGAGCTGTGTCGAGGCCGAGTAAGCCGCCGAAGATCTCGTCATGCCAGCACTCAGCTGCGATGTTGCCGAGGACGTAAGTGTCGGAGGGGCACCAGGTCCTGCTTGGTTCTTGAGTGGCTTGGTGGTTTGTTTGGCCTAGACAATTGAGAATAGAGGGAAGAGAGAAGGAAACATTGGATGGGTGCAGAAAAGTGGAGAGCGTAGGTAACAGACAGAATAAGAAAATCTAGTTTGCCGCCTGGATCGTGTTTGTCTTGATAGAAATGCAGAAAAAAGTTTCAAGCGCAGCTCGACCTTACATACACAGTAGACTAGGCACAAAATGTGCGTGTGAAGGCTTTTGGGCGGTCAGGTTACTACAGACACAAATGCGAGATGTTGTTGAGATCACGTAGTCAACACACCGCCGCTGATCTACTACAACTTTCTTTGTTTTCGTCATTCACCATTATGACATAAGCTAATTGAGACAATACTTGCCCCCCACAAGGTGATTGCCAGTGCGTTCAGTGAATCAGATCACATGCAAAAGAATCATTCATGAAGTGGCCCTACAATCTACTAAACAATGTACTGTTGAGCACTCAAACAGCAAACAAGAAGCAAAGTTCCATGACCTACTCACATGATCTTTGGACTCAATTCACGCTTCTACTTCATATTATTGGTAGTGAGAGAATTCTGAGGCTGCAAATGATCGAATAGCGGTGGGCAAACAGCGAGTGAAAGAATTGGCTTTTATCATATGCCAATTAAAGGCGTATTTCGTCTTCAAGTTCTTCATTACCTGTTCCACCTACTTTGGCGATATAAGTGTAATATACCATTGAGGAATATTATACATACTTCATCATCACTTTGTGGTTCTATATATTTCCTCATCATTCAGGGCTCTACTCCTAAGACACGCCGTTCTAAAGAGAGATCGTCGTTAAGAATCGCAAAACCAAATCTTCTTCAACCTTACTTCCAGAACAACAAAGGACGAAAAGCCTGGTTTAGCCGAACCTCCTACGAGATGGCCTTGAGAACTCGTGGTCGAGGTGAGAAAAGACGGATCCGCCCATCCTCATGCATAGGCACGACTTCCGAAGATTGGTCCTTTCAAGAACTGGCAACAAGCAAACTCTGGGCTGTTCGTATTGAGTGGGTGTGTCAGGATCTCTCATGAACTATGTGAAAGGAATCGCAATCCTCCAACGGATTACCGGATCTGAGCCAAACCACCGCCATGCCTAGATCCCTAGGATACGTGGTAAAGTACACGTCATGTAGTGTGAGAAAGATATGATGAAACAGACCTTCATCTTTCGCAGCAGGACGGATTCAATTTTGATGCTGCCTGGAGATATCATTTCTGACGATGCAACCAAGATTCTTATGATGAAACCAGAATATGGTTTTAGAGTCAACGCCTCCTTTGGCGATTTTGGTGGCGCTGTAGTCGGACATCTCCAATATTGCGATACCTGTTGTCTAGTTCAGCGCTATTTCTACCGTGGCATTCTCCCTAACAAGAAATGCGTAACAAGACAAACACAACAACAGGTGTTGCACGATATGCGCGCAGTTTTGGCCGTCGTTATTACTCATAGGCTCCTGCTCGTTCTGCGACCGCACAATAGCAGTGTCTGAATTGTCACCTGAACAGCATCTTTTCGCCGAAAAGTCTCGATTTCGTCCTCGTTCGACTGCCTATCGCCAAAATTTCATCAAGATTACAGTCATTTACGCAGCAGTTCCGAGATCCTGAAGATGTGTGTCAAGAAGACGATGGGGGCGACTACAGGGACAGCGAAGAAGGAGACAGCGAGGAGGAAGGGAGTGACGAGGAGCCAGAGACTAATGAGGAGGAATGAACACTGATAGCATCTCGGATTTCTTTGAGGATTCGGTTTTCAGGCCCGGTACGACTGCTATGGTTCCATTTTCTATTTGATTCTCACTGGGCGCATGCTTAAAGCCTGGCGTGAGGTCTCTTGATTACATATTTCTCCTTCTTTTCCTTACGTTCTATTTCCTTGATAGTATCCTCCTTCCCTCCCTCCTTCCTTTGTTTTCCACACAGCGGAGTTTGGTGCCGAAGAAGCTTCTCCGCACATACATAGTGAAATTCAACAATTATCCTGCTACTGAATGCTCTCATCATTCGTGATGATATGACACTATGTATTTGTCTAGCTACCTTATCCAACTTCACCTATGAAGGTGTTACACTAGCTTGGCGTAGGTAAGCGCTCAGTAATACTAGATGAACGAATAGTTAAAGGTACATACTCGGATCGTCTTGTATAAGTGACATCTTGAGACCTGGCAAGGCCTTGTAACGCGTGACAAATACATTGACCTTGGTGATGTGCCAAGGCGATAGACCGAACACAGCATAAAGTTACGTGTGAGCATACGTCGAGGTCGTTAACATTACACATTCAATAACTATGTACTATGTACTATGTCTGGACAGCTATAACTACATGATGTCTCGTTCTCTTATCGCTTCTCAGAAGGCTCACCACGGCCAAGGCCGAAACATTCGGCTATGTTGAAGAAGATGTCGATGCTGTTATACGTGCCCTGGAAAAGCTCCTGGCAAGGCCCGCTGGCATAGAGGGGCACGTCAGTAAGACTGTGAACCCCCTGATCGTTCTCCACGGGAAGTGTTCCGTTAAACAGGATGCCGTCTTTGCCGTCCTTGGGGTTGGCGTAGAAATTCTCACTACCCTTCTCTAGCTCAACAGCGGGTTTTCGAGGACCGTCCTTGTTTACCTTGAAGTTATCGCGACGGTCCGGGGCAGCCAGGACACCTTGGAAAAGCGTGTAGCGAGGGTCCCAGTTGCTGGGAAAGTAGCTATCTACGTAGGTCAGGTTACCGGTGTTGACGTATTGGGAGAGACCGGATTCCTGGTAAGTGCCAATCGCCTCTCGCTTTTCGCGGTCTCCTTTCTGCTGGGCGAGGTATTTTGTATCGACGGAGCCCATGACGTCGAATCCATGGCCGTGATCGGCGGTAACGAGAATGAGGGTTTCTTTGAGGCAATCTGTGGCGTTGAGGTGCTCGATGGTGGCCTTCACGGTATCATCCAGCTCCAACAACTCGCCCAATGCCCTCGAAAAATCGAGCACGTGCAACATCTTGTCGATAGAAGCCGCTTCCGACATCTTACATTACGTTAGCAATGGTTCATCGAGAGCGGATACTGACTCTTACCAGAAACCAGCCGGAATCGCCGGAGCGGGCCTGGAGGATGTCGATGGCCTTGAGGGTCATCTCCTTAAGACCGGGCTGGTCCAGGGCTGGCTTTTTGTCGCCAGTTGGCGAAGCTGTTTGATTCAGATTTTCACGGTAGACATTGCGGTCGAGCCACTTGGCCATGTTTGACGTTGAGAAGATTCCGAGAGTCTTCTCTTCCGGGGATGCGGCCAAAAGAGCAGTGCGGTTGTGGACGATCTGGTACCCCTTGGCGGCGAACTCATCGTAATAATTCTTGTCCTGGTAAGTCACACCACCGAGCTCAGAAGGATAGAACTGTTCGCCTCCACCGCCAAAGAGTACGTCTATCGGGGCGTGTGTCCAAGTGTAATTCTGCACTCCGTTGAGATATGTGTCGACGATGGCTCCATACTGACTTCGAAGGCGGGTGTGGGAGACCAAGGCTGCAGGAGTAGCATCAGCGATGAATGCAGTAGACACAATACCGATATGCCCTCCAGTCAAGCGGTGGAAGATCTCTGCGATGGACTCCACTTTCGGGTCATCGAACGGGCTCTTCGAACTGTCCGCGTACACGTTCAGCGCATTGACAGAGCTCTTGTGACCAGTGTTTAGCGCAGCTGCAGAGTTTGCGCTATCCGTGATATAGCTGTCAAGGCTGTGGGTCATCTGGTGGCCCAGAATAGGGAATTTATCCATCGCCATGGTGGTCTGGTATTTGCCGTTGATGGTTTTGTGTCCAATGAGGCGTGCGGCAGTGATTGTAGCCGTGGACATGCCATCTCCTATGAATAGGATGATGTTCTTTGCCTTACGTTCCTCGGCGAGATCACGGACATTCCAAGTGGCCTCGGTTTTGGTGCCATTGTTGTATTGCAAAGTGGCAGTATATTCACCCGGTTCGTATAGCGCGATTCGTCGAAAGGCTTTGGACGCAACATTGACGACAGTGGGCTTGTTCTCATCGCGAGCAAACATATCTAGATCTAGGTCAGCCATGACTGATTTTGGGATGATAAGATGGCATGTAAGTCACGTGACTGACTTCTCACACCACCTGGACAAAAAATGTAGAACGCCTGCTCATTTCTAGAGTAGGCATTTTATACTCTTTGGTGACCTGGTGTACATACCCTCAAAATATGTAAAGTTCCATTTCTCCAGCTTGGGCTCTTCAATCTGGAAAAACTCCGTCACGGGCTTCGCCTCTTCACCCTTCTTGCCGACGGTGAAGGTGAATTTTTCGTCAAGTGGCAGGCCATTGAACTCGGATCCATTCTTGGGCTGGTGTACTTCCAGGCGGATATCAAAGTATTGGCCAGCGAGAAAGTCTGCTCTGGATTCTTCGTCAGCAAACGGGCTTGAGTATCTCGCAAATAGCTGACGAAAGTCGTAACTTTCAGACTGTACATCTGAGCTGCTTCAACTTTCTGCGAGCTCAGCATCAAAACAAAGAGCAGGCTCGTCGCAAGTTAAACAAAATGAGAACTTACTGATCCGGTGGGAAGACACATCCTAATATATGAGTTAGCTTCATACATATTTCCACTGAGGAGAAACTCACCGAGCGTTGGGCAAGCACCAAGTCGGCGGAATGTCTGCGCAGAAACAGAGCCCACCAAGAGGGCTGCTGCCACGATAGCCGAACATGTGCACTTCATGGCGAACGCGATTGAGAGATTTACAATTGCACAAGGCTCTCAGTTGTTGCGATGAACCAAAAACTTGAGAGAGCTGTACCTATGACTTTTATAAGCTGTAAGGGCTCCCCTGTGCCGCACGCCTGGAGCAAAGCCACCGCAATCATAGCCTGCATACTAAGCCCCCACGCATTGCATTCAATGACCTGGGTGCGCTACTTTGTGGAGAAGCATGCATGTTCAGCCGCCCTCGTGCGATAATGCAGCATTCTTACTTGCTCAAGAGAACAAATCCAGCTCCATGGGCCAGCGCCAAGTCCATCGGCTTGGTCCGCTCCATGAGCCAATGTCATCAGTGAACATCCCGAGGAGCTGCCTTATTGGGATGGATCTATCACGAATATACTAGTCGACAGAGGCCGGGTGAAGATACTCTTGGCATCACGTTGCGGAGAGTTACCATTTGATTGGCTGCGTGGCCGACCTATGTAGTGTTCCCGCGCTGACTTCAGCTTGGCAACACTTGCTTGACGCGTCGTTGGGAAACGGACCGTATGCCGTGTGCTGTACATGTTGCATTTTTATTCGTTAACGTTTCCTGGCTCTCGGGACGAGTCAAAAAGCTTTCCTAGTCTATACACCCTAGGCAGATACAATGGCCGCGGCGAAGGTGGAAAACGACATGGCTGGGACGTTGGTCTCTCTAAGCCGCCCGTCAGAGTCGGTCAAACCAACCTCCTGTGCTGTACATCAATCAAGCAAAACACCAGCACCGCATCACGCCACTCTCTGCGTTGCGCCGACTTGATACATCATGTCGGTCCAAATATTGGCCGTGTTCTGATGGATGGATGGCATGTCGCGTGCCTTGTACCTACAGCCCCTCATATACCATGCAACCCCATGCAGCACTATCCGGGTGCGAAACAACCAGATCCAGAACTGTGGATATAGGTGGCATGCTGCAGCGGGAATCAGGGAGATCTCCAGATCTTGCATCTGAAACAACGATGATGATACCTTCGATTGGTGTTCCATGTCCGCTGTCCATCATGGTATGGCCTTGATCGGCTCTAGCCTGACCGTCGACGTCACCACTTGAGACCTCTTGTGCAGTCATCCATGCTTAGGTACAAAGGCACAGCCAAGGATACAGCATGCGATCAATGTCTTCTATCAAACATATCCCCGCATCGCAGATTGTCCGACTTTCCGCTGCTAAAAGAATTGGGTACTGTAATACCCGGTTCCCGCCTCTTCTGAACCGCGCTTTCACTCACGCGACGCATCTTCAGAGTCGGCCCGCACCCAAGAAATCTGCCAAAACAAACACATCCAAATCGCATGCGAGTATGTCAAAAAGAACGTCCTACGAGCGCTCCGAGCTCGGTCATACATCTACAAAGCGCGCAAAGCAAGTCGACGAGAATCTCCCATATGATCAGGTCCAGGAAGCACTCGGCGCACAAGAAGAAGTCAAAGAAATAACAAAAGTCGCTCACTGGTTTCATCCCAAGGATCTCCGTATCCAGGATAACACTGCACTACATCATGCTTCTGAACTTGCTCAAAGCGCTGAGAAGCCTCTGGTGTGCTTTTTCGTCAATTGCCCTGCCGACGAATCATGGCATGGGACTAGTCCAGCTAGAGTAGACTTCATGTACGAGGGTTTGAAGATTATGCAAAAGGAGCTCAAGGAACTGAACATACCATTAGTATTTTTGGAATGCGAAGACCGGAAGAAGATTGTGGAAACGGCTGTCGACTGGCTCAAGAAGCAAAAAGTCTCGCATATGTTTGGCAACTACGAGTATGAAATTGACGAGATGCGTCGGGATTTGAAGCTTGTACGAACGTCCGGAAAGGAAATTCAAGTCTCATTATACCACGACCAAACAGTCGTAGAACCTGGTAGCATGGTCACGGGTAGCGGAACACCAATGAAGGTCTTTACGCCCTACCACAAAGCATGGCTCAGCAGGCTGCGAGAAGAACCCGAACTTCTTGATACCCACCCTCCACCTGCCGCCAACCCTGCGTCCATGAAGAAAGACCTCAAGGATCTTTTTGATACACCTGCACCCAAGCCATCCAAAGACAAGGAGTTTGGATCGGAAGAAGATAAAAAGAGGATCCGCAAATTATGGCCTGCAGGCCATGCCGAAGCAGCAAAAAGAATGGAAAATTTTCTCAAACAAATTGATCATTACGCCTCCACACGCTCCAACCCTGCCGCAAACAGCACATCGCGCATGTCTGCTTACTTCAGCGCCGGCATGTTCTCTGTGCGCGAAGCCCTCCGCAAAGTTGTCGACTACAACCGCGGAAGCACCGATTTCACCGAATCAAAAGCCTCTCACGGAGTGTATGGCTGGGTCCGTGAAATTGTATTCCGAGAACTCTACCGCCAAACGACAATGACCACGCCACACACGTCTATGAACCTACCGCAGAACCTCAAATTCAACGCTGTCGAGTGGGAAGACGACGAGGAAGGCTGGGAAAGATGGTACAAAGGGCAAACCGGCGAACCTTTTATCGACGCAGGTATGCGCCAGCTAAATGCAGAAGCATACATGCACAATCGGCTCCGTATGAACGTCTCTTCTTACCTCTACTGCAACTTGCTTCTCGACTACCGCCGCGGCGAGCGCTATTTTGCCGAAACACTGATAGATTGGGATCTCTCCAACAACACGCAGGGCTGGGAGCCCAGTTACACCGTGTTCAATCCCGTTTCGCAGGCTGAACGCAACGATCCTGATGGCGATTACATTAGGAAATGGGTCCCTGAATTGAAAGACGTCCAGGGCAAAGCGGTTTTTGCGCCGTATGCGAGGTTGTCGAAAGAGGAGTTTGAGAAGCTGGGGTATCCGAAGCCGCATGTGGATTGGAAGGAGACCAAGGCTAGGGCTATAGATCGATTCAAGAAGGGGTTGAGAGCAGCTGATGCTTAATGAGCTTGAATGCTGGGTTACATGTCATGAGTAAATACGAAATAACGATCTTATTGGTCACGCTACTATGTGCTTGGGAGCGTAAGCTAATCTTGCGATTTCATCTTAAGACGTAGAAGATTTTTTTCCTTTTTTTTCATTGAAGCGCAATTAAGTACGACTTTGTCGATTGAAAGCAAAGTCTCATTGTATTTGTCTGCCCATTGTTTGACTTTCTCCGTCACAACTTCTCTTTACCAATAGCCTTCGTCTCACCGTCTCTAACCGTCAAATCGGACTCAGCCCTAGCATTTTTCGCCTGAACAAGCGGCACATCCTCTTCAAGCTCGTGCTGCACCACCATTCTCTTCCCCTTGACCAACTGCACAAGCATATAATTCATCGCGCACCTGATGCCCAATTCCTCACCCCTCTTCACCACCCAGCCATTGATGTAATCAATCTCGGTTTGCATCCCCTTCCTTGTATCGGCCAACATGCTGCTTACATTATCCCTAGTACGATTTGCCACAGCCACGACTACGGTTTCTAGGCGCCCAGGGTCGAAACGCTGTTGGACATTGGGAATGTATTGGAGTTCCGGCAACGACCGAATAACAAGACTGATCTCTGATAGAAGAAGGCGCATCGTGCGCGTCAAGGCGTAATTGTTTAGAATAGCACCGTTTCGCGCGTCGAGAAGCACAGTCAGAGGATTGATTATGCAATTTACTGCAAGCTTGTCGAGCTGCATTTGTAGAAGATCAGGCGGTGAGAACGACGCTGCGCTGAGGACTGGTGTGCGGAGAAGAGTGCGCAAAAGATAGCGTTGGTTGGGTGTAAAAGGAAACTTTGCACTGCTCGGGGACGGGTACTCCGGATTAAGTTCATTAGGGGGACTCTGATAAACGGGCCTACTGTCTTTTGCGGCAGTGAATCTTGGCTGGGGTATGTATGGAGAGTCTGGCTGGCGGTCTCGTTCGTGCGGTAATATACCCAGGGAGATAGTCCCGAATCCGGCATGGACAGTCGTAAACCGGCTGTCTGGAGAGGTATGCATTCCGTGGGAGTTGATTCCAAGCATGTAGTGTGGTCTTGTAGCTGGATCAGGAAAGATTTCTCGGTTGACCTCGTCCACAACACCCATTCCGTTCTGCAAGAACAAAACAACAGAGTCCTTGTGTAGTCGATGCTTTACAGAGGATAGGCCTTGCAAAACATACGGTGCCTTGGAGCATATGACCAGAGAACTAATAGGCTCTGTGGACTCTCCTTCCAGGATCTTGACATCTCCAGCAGTCTCCGTAGACGAAGCGTCCAAGCCCACCTCTTTCCCGTGATATCGTATGCGTGGTACAGCCAGCTCAGCATCATAACCTTCTTGCACTTCGATATCTCCATCAGTAACCAAAGTCAACTTTTGTGGCGAATCATTCCACTCCTTTAACCTTTCCCACCGTGGAAATATCAGCGACACTGGAGGTGGATTGGGAATCCCGCGGAGAGCATGGGCAATGAAACTTCCCACGTTTCCAATGCCCATGATATGAATTCTCCGGTCTATCACAGGCTGGGTGCGATAGAAATCAGCGGTATTCCGAGAAGTCATAGGAGCGGCGGGTTCGTCAGGCTCGACTTTGCTGCAAAGTATAAGTTTCATAGTGTAGATTTAGTTACATGCACGTACGTATTTAACGGTTCCTCCTCCATGTACAAACTCTCCTCTTTCTTCCAGCTTGTCATAAGATTTCTTGAGTGAGTGTAAGCCACCCGGCTCGCGCAATTGCTACCGATGTTGCATCTTGCGCGTATGTGTGGTATCCGAGGCCGAAGCCTGGGGATGAATTGCGAAACGAAGAATGAAGACAGCTTGATTGATGCGCTGTTCACATGTACGATGGACCGACTGGAGTAGTAGCGAAAGAGAGCTGTTACTGGAGTGTTGTCAAGATGGCTGAATGACGCTATGAGACATCGGAGGTCTGGAGATTTGGGGTCGGAGCTAGCGCGGGCTTACGCACGGCCCGCAACTTTTCTTTGGACTTGTTCTACCTAAGATTCGCGACAGTATCACCTCAACAACACATGAACTCTGACGCTTGTCGCGCCGCCCAGGAACACCATCATCACAATCGCGACTTTCACCCAAAGACAATGGACCCGCAAATTGATCTCCCCGACCTCGTAGAGGACCTTGAAGTCGACATAGACGAGCTCACAACCGCACTCGAACCCTTACTCTCAAAGCCTCTTCACACAACCGCATCCTCCCTGCCCCTCCTCGACAAAGCAAAGCTCTACTGCCTCGCCGCCTACGCCATTGAATCGCTACTCTTCGCCTCTCTAACCGCCTCAGGGATCAACGCAACCGAACACGCCGTTTTCAAAGAGATTGCGCGGTTACGGCAATACAACACCAAGATCAAGGAAATCGAGGATCGCGGGATCAAAGGTAGTGCAGAGGGGAGAGCGCGTCTGGATGTAGCAGCGGCAGGACGCTTCATCAAGCACGGGTTAGCGGGGAACGACAAGTATGATTTGGAGAGACAGGAGCGCATGGCGAAGGAGAGGGCGAGGGCGCATCTCAAGGCGCAGCAGATTAACAAGAAGTTTGACGATGAGGGGAGGGAAGCGACCGACAAGGGACAGGCCGTGACACCTAAGAAGCGAGGCGCAGATGAAGACGAGGGTGGGGAGGAGGAGGAGGAGGAAGAGGAAGTACTAGAGGGACTAGAAGACGAACCAGCAATCAAAAAGGCACGTGTTGAAGGACAAGAAGAGACAGCACAAGGCGATGTCTCACAACCCAAGAAACGCGGCCGACCCTCGAAAAAGAACAAGAAGGCGGAAGAAGCGCAAGCGACCAGCACACTATCCACGCGCGTCACAAGAAAACGCAACACGCGTCTTTCCAGTCAAAACACCAATAGCGAGGATAACGAGGACGGCGAGCACGACCAAGATCAAGACCAAGACCAAGACGAAACACGGCACCAAGCCCCCAAAACACGCAGCGAAACCTTTACAGCCCTCCTCGACGGCTCGCTGAGCGACAACCACAAGCAGAAAAAGGCCAAAGGCAAGAGCGGCAAGAAAGGCAGCAAAGCAAAGGGAAAGTAAAGTAAAAAAAAAAAAAAAACGTCTCTTCTGTTTCCCTGTTCGCTCATGTTACACACGAGGGTTTTATTCCAAGAGAAGATGAGGCACGCCTACAGAATATACACATGGGAGGAGAGACGGTCAAAGCGGGGAAATGCATTCATTGCAGCGATGTTTGCTGCCTTGGTCTAAAGTCGCATTGTCCCATGTCAGGGAGCCGGAGAGGTACACAAAAGGAGGAGGGAAAAAAAAAATCATCGATCAAGGTACCTGTTCTTCTTGTGCCTCTTTTTTACCCCCTTTGATGGAATAGGGGAGGAGATGTAGCTACGTAGGCGGGAAGAAAAGGAATAATTATGTAATAATATACAAAAGTGTGTGCGTGTGGGTGTGTTTCACGCACATGATAAGTCTGATACTTTCATTCTCCCTACTTTCCTTTCCTCTCCTTCCTTCTCCGTCGTCTCCGGTACTCGACATGTTGCAGTCTTTACATATCCCCCTCTCTCCCTGCGTGTATGAATATAGTACATTAGATGGAAATACGAGACACCGAGAGAGGATACTCGTCGGTGTAACAAAACAAGAAAACAGATTCTTTCCTTCTTTCCTTCCTTTCCTTCCTTAATTCCTCTCGCTCGACGCGTTGCCCTGTATGCTCTTAACAATAGTAGAAAAAAATTGACAACAATGGTAAGAAAAAAAACTCCTGGTATATAACGCCAGATTTCCAGTTCCTAGTCCCTCACCATCCATCCATCCATCCATCCATCAGTTCAAGCCTTGTTATCCAGACTATGAGCATGTTAACCTGGAGCGTTTCCTTCCTTTCCTTTCCGTCCCTCCCTTCTTTCCTCCTTTTGCACGCCACATAAAAATGCTCCAGAAGATAAAAACAATATCGAAAGATCTTGTCATGCCACCCGAATCGGCATGCACAGCCCGTGACTGCCAGATCCAAAGGCGAATGATGATGTAGTTACTGATAATAGAAAAGTAAAGTATTAGTATGGCTCGTCTGCAAAATGACTAGTCGAAAGCTCCTGGCATGGAGCCAGGAATCCTCAGACTAAGTCGGTCTTCCTTTTTCCGCACCTGTATGGGCGGTGGGGGGATCGAAGACGATCGCTGACGTCGTAGCGGTGGCTGCTCGGTAGCCCATTTTGTGTCGAGCGATTTGCGGATCTCGTCGCGGAGTTGAGCTTCGGCTTGCTGCTCAATCTTCTGCTCTTGCTCTTGGCTCAAGGTAGGCGTTGGCTCTGCCTTGTCGTCTTCTACGCTCGTAGTTGGTCTCGGTTCCGGTTCAACGTCACCGTTTCCGTTGGCGTCAGGCTCCGACGCATCCACCGAGATGACGGCTTTGCCAATAGAAATTCGCTTCAGCTTTTCATCTCCTTTGCTCTGGAACGGATCTTCTTCGCTCTTCCTCGGCTCACCCGCAGAGGCTGAGCCACTGAGTGTGATATCCTTGGGTTCAAAAGACACTTCGTTCTCGTCGCTCATTCGCTGCTCAAGCGATGCGTCACCGCCAGCAAATGTCGGGCTCCTAGGACTGTCCCGTAGAGGAACAAAAGACGGCACAACACCTCCTCCAATTCTTGTCCAGAACATGCGCTCGCGGAGTCGGACGCTCTCTTCCCATGCCGACTTTGTCTCTTCCTCTGTTTCGGCCCGCCAATGGCCCGCAGCAACCATACGCAGAAAGCCGATGTAATCGCATGTGGCGCGAACTCGGGCTAAACAATAGTCGCATAGTGGGTAACGCTGAGCATCCTCCGTGTCGGATGGCTTGAACCGAAACTTCCGGGCATATTGGTCACCTGCCCGTGCTTCTCCACAGAGCGAACAAGGGAAGATTGGGACGCGGAACCGCGATGAAGGCGTAGGATTAGGCTCGACGACCAGAGAACCGGCACTTATACTGCTGAGAACGGTACGGCGTGCCATCCACGACAGACCAGGTGCAATATCCAAACGCAATGTGGGTTCAATGTCTTCGGCCATGGCGCGCTTGTAAAACTTCTCGTCTTTTAGGTTGGGCATGCCTGCAGTAGAAGCCGATTCACGGGGCGAGTTGTTGATTGAGGCGGATGACTTGGACGGCAAGGAAGTGGTAGAGCTATTGGTCAGTGACCCAAGTCCCAGCACAGTCAGACTGCTGTAGTTTCCGCTCGAAGCGCGACTTGCTGGGGCGGAGCGAGTGCTGATCTTAAGCATGTCCTGAAATTCCTTGAATGCCGTGAGGTCAGAACGTAGGACGGGAGAGATTAGATGCGAAAAGTGAAGCGGGTGGTCGGGACTGATCTCATCGGAGCCCGGAGTGCTGGGCGTTAGGTTCATGGCCTCGAATAATTTGCTCATCTTGTCTGCGGGTGTGATTCCGGGCGTTGAAGGCGCAGTGGTGGCGGTAAGAATGTGGCTTTCGTTGTCGTCGCCATGCGAGCTCATCCTTTCCACGACACTCTTGAGGTCTTGAAGCTGATCCTGAAGGGAATGCTGAAGCACCTCGGCATCGCCCAGTTGTTGCTTCAGCTGTTCGCCTCGCCTCTCGGAAGCCTCGGTTTCCTTACGTGCCGCTGCAACCATCTGCTATGGTCAGTCGTCGACGCACTTCCACAAGCACACGCTATGCGACTTACTACATTGGCCTCCTCGAACAGGGCGGCCGTCAGAGCCTCGACCTCGCCGTCTGTCTTCCGTTTGGCCGCCTCTGCTTGGGCTCTCCGTTTGCGTTCCTCTTTCAGCTCGTTGGTCATTTGCTTCTCCATCTTGTCATAGACGACCTTCTCCACCAAGAGGCCTTTTGCGATTTTGTCTTCGTGCTCTTTGACTTGAGCCTCCAGGCGCATGAGCCTCTCCCTCGCAGCTTCCAACTCGTGCCTAGTTTGCTGTAACGAGTCGTCTAGCATGGTGGAGTGATTGATGGCGTTGATGAGCTTGGTGCTGAGGGTTGATACCTCCTGGCTAAAGTCGGGATGAGAGTCGTTGGAGTCATGTCGCAAAAGGGAGGGTTGAGGAGTGGCTGAGCGCGGATCGGGAATCGTGTTGATGCCATCGCTCTCGGCTTCGGCCTGCGACTGCGACTGCGCGGTTTTGGCGAGCTGTGGTGTGGAGGTGGAGCGGGTGACATGGTTCTTGTGCATGGGAGATAGGGAGCGGAGGCGCGAGGGAGTCATGCTGCCTGCGCTGTGCACCCAGGGAGCCGAATGGGCTATGAAACTGTGGGAGAGAGTATGTCAGTACTGGCGTGGTGTGGCAGGGGAAGACGTACGCGTACTCGGCCATGTTGGCTGTCTGCAGAGTGACGTCGGTCCTCTCTGTTCAGCGGTTCAAAACATGGCAGTAGTAGGAGGCGTGTTGGGAGAGGGACGCGCGACGCAGCCGCTTGGGAGTTGACGGGGTGGGTGTGCAAAGGAGTGACGACAGGCGCGATGGGCCTCGGAGAGGTAGGGCGGCCGCAAAGGGGGGGACGAGTTACAGCGCAGGCATAGGAACAGGAAGCTGATGGGTGGATGCACAGGGCGGGCGTGGGAGTGGAGGTGGAGGTGGAGGTGGAAGTGAGGTGAACAGCAAGCAGGGGAAGACTACATTGGAACGGGCAGGTGGTGGCTGCGACCGGAGCCACGGTCGGCGGAGGCGGCGCTTACTACGTACGAGTACGCCCAGATCGCTCGCCGCCGCCCCGACCGTCACTGACGACGACGCCCAACTGCTTGCCCTGAACACTGCCACACGGCACACGGCCACACCACGCCCCCTCGCTCCTATTAGCCCAATCCAGCCCTTGCAGCCTTTTCAGCATGCACATACATACGTATACTGTACATACGTATGTACATAGCCTATGCTATGTGTATGCACGCACCGCCAGCGGGAACGCCAACAATGCCAGCCATGTTGACATCATCGTGCCTACAAGCCAAGCCATCCCATGACCCTGCTCGTGAATTGCCAGCATGGCACGTCCATTGCCATTGTCACTGCCATGGTTCGCGCAAAAAATAAAATAAAATAAAAAACAAACAGCAATCGGGAAAACACTACACGCAAACTGCCTCGTACTCATCCCGTGTCGTGTTCCCCCATGACCCGAGCGCTGCGCTCCGTCACTCATGTCCTGCGCCTTTGCCGGCACTAAATCCCACACCCATCCACCCACTCACTCACTCACACAATACACTCATTTCTAGTCCCTGCACGCACAACAAGCGGATACGCATACTCCATTTCGAAACTACTAACGTACATCCTCCCCTCCCCAACAGCGGCGGGTTCAACGCGACAAACGAAAAGAACAAGGAAAAAAAATGACAGACATCATCCCGCGTAAGCCTCTCACTGTCCAAAAGGACAAAGCAGTCCACACGAGTCCAGAAATGCACAAATAGCCTGAACACGCCCAATCAAAGGCCACTGATAACCTCCCACAAAGCACCCCACCAGAGACAACCCACACTATCGTTCGAGAGAGAGATAGAGCCGTGGCAGAACATGCAACAACCGTAAACCGTATCCAGGCCGTTAGTCATGCCCTTGTTTTCCTGATAACTTTTTTTTCTCTTGTCTCCATCTCTGCTAGGCTACCATTGTGCTGGCTTTTTCCGTGCTACAGTATCCGCCTCTTGTTGTCGCCGGCAAGTCCAAAGAGGCAGAGTCATGTTGGTCGCTTCGTCCACAGAGGGGGCATCGACCGCAGTGTTCCTTCGTGAGCCATCGCGCGCAACGGTACTCGAATGACAAAGAATGAAGGGCAGGATTGTGTACAAATCGTCAAAGGCTGTCAGAAAGCCAAAGGGTGGGTTAACGAAATCGAGAATCGAATATATGTTTTGCGTCGTTCGGCATCGGCACTCGGAGGGAGGGGGCTGGCCATTGCCATCATCTAACGGCGCCCAAACCTGCTGCACAAGAAGTTGGTATTGATTCTGAACAAGTGTAGTGAACAACCACTTCTAGCGTTTCTTGCCGCCAGACACGGGTCTGCTACTACTACCAAGGTTGGGGACGTACTTTTGTTTCTTCTCCGCAGGCTTCAGAATCTGCAACCATTTCGTTAGTACTTTGCATTACATGGATACGTGGGACCAGTCATTCTAGGCTTACCTGGAACGAGCACAACAGACTCTCGTCGACGCTCATCATTGCGCCTGCATTGTCAAATTCACCACAGTAGTTGGGTGCACTGAACAGCGTGACGAGCTGGCGCTTGGAGAAGAACTCGTAACCGTCTTCTACGACCTGGTGCGCACGGCAGATGAGGTCCATATCATGCTTTTGCAAGAAACGGGATACAACGTCCGGCCCAAACGTGAAGCTCACACCACGGTCGTTCTCGCTCCATCCCGTAATGTCCTTGTCTGGGTCAGACCAGAGCAAATCGCAAAGAAGTCCGCAATCGGGAATCTGCATGTACTAGTCAGTGTGTGTGTCCAACAAACAAGTCGGAACATGACGGCCGTCGGGTGCTAGCCAACTTACGTCGGTAGGTCGCATGACACGCCTGATCTGCTCCATCGAGTTGAGGTCTGGGCTAAGACCGCCGTGCATGGTGAAGATCTTCTCGTCGATGATGGCGGCAATGGGCAAGCAGTTGAAGCAGTCGGTAAACGTCTTCCATAGCTTGATGTTGTATCTCCGTTTGCATTCGTCGTAGAATCCATAGATGCGGTTGATGGAGGCGCACTCGTGGTTGCCACGCAGGACGAAAAAGTTCTCGGGGTACTTGATCTTGTACGCGAGGAGCAGGCAGATGGTCTCGAGCGACTGCTTGCCACGGTCGACATAGTCACCTAGGAAGAGGTAGTTGGCCTCGGGGGGGAAACCGCCATACTCAAACAGTCGTAGCAGATCGTAGTACTGGCCGTGGATATCTCCGCAAATCTGGTGCATGTACAAGTCAGTAGGTGCTCTGAAGCCAAACACTGGGCTTCGCAGCACTACGTGTTGTGACTGACCTTTATCGGTGCCTCGAGCTCGAGCAAGATGGGCTGTGAGATGAAGATTTCGCGAGCCTTGGTGCACAGGTAGCGGATCTCAGTTTCCAAGAGCTGGACCTGCTTGCCAGGCCTGCTGCCGCGAACCTCGAGCAGACGGTCTATGATAGAGTCCAAATCCACCTCGTTTTCGGCCATAGCTGTGACTTGCTACTGGCACTAGGTTCGGTGGCTGAAGGTGCAAGGAAGAACCTCGCGTGGGTGGGTGAGAGCGGAAAGAGAGAGAGATTTGCGCGTGGCACTGGACGATGGCTTTGTCCGTGAGTCGTTTTTTTTCTCTTCTTCCTGCAATGGCGGTGTTAGCGGCGCTCGAGTCGTCGGGGAGGTTTTTTTTTGACGAGTCTGGTGGTGACGCAGCAAAACCCACGTGCGGCAGCAGGAGCGTGTCGTGCAGCACGACGACTACTGTGTCTGGAAGAAATGCATCGCGTGCCGGTGGAGCGCCGCTAGAGAAAAAAAAAGGGGAATAGAAGAAACAAAAAGAGCGTCAAACGTACCTCTGATGTCAACGAATCAGCTAGATAGGGTGACAGGTGGTTGCGGGCTGTCGCGGTGTGGAGTATGGCTCAAAGCCCCTCAAGAAGTGCCTGTTGGCAGAGGTGGGATCACGCGACGGGTGGGGCGGATGCAAATTGCGCTGGTCAATTGTGCGTGTTGATACGATGATACCTGTGTGGGCTGCGCGGTGGGCAGTCGAGCGCGAGGGGAGCGGGGGCGCTGAGGCGTTGTTATGGCCGGAGCCTGTCGAGCGGGATGCGAGCAGTGACTTCACCGCCTGGACGGGCGGGGGGGCAGCGGGCGATGGGCAAGACGTGGAGTAGGCTAGCGACGTACGAGTGGTGGAAGCTGCAGCGTCGAGGAGATGTGAGCGTGGCAAGAAGAGAGGTGCAGTGGGTTGTGTAGGCCTTGTTGGGTTGCGGTGGTGGAGAGGATCACAGCGGCCGAGTAGTTTTGCAGAGGTAGGCTCGGTTTCAGACCTAGGCCTGGCTTGGCGCAAAGACGTGCTAGCCCAACAGAGACGCGCGTCGGGGCTGTGGGAAAGGAAGGATTGCTATCTACGTAAGTGAGTAAGAACCCAAGCGCCCGCCGGAACTGGCCTTGTATTGCTGTTATTATTATTATCCCTCTGTCCAGATGCTTACCCACATGGACTTGCTGGTCCAGTCCCGTCCAGCCCCAGGTACATACTGCATCGCACCTGACCGGCTGCAACTGCCGCTAGCAGCAAACACACATGTCTAGCCTGCCCTCGTCGACGCCCTCGACGCCCTCGACGCCCTCAACGCCCTCGACGTCGACTTGGCTTCCTTTGACTGCACAACATTTGTGCTCTCATTTTACTTTGCTCACGCCATGCATATATCTACCTACCTATACGCAGTGCTATGTATAGCCGTTGGGTACCATTGCCCATGCGTCCGGGCGTCTCTCCCTGACCGCGCGACTGAGCACTTGTGCCATGTTATCAAACAGTCAGCATAGCTCCTTGACCGCGCCACGCTTTTGGCCTAGTAGCCTGGAATGCCTACTCGTCGCATCCCGTAGCCAGCCGGGTGAAGCACTTCTCACGTGGCCATGACATCCGCTGCATGTGCACATCTTGCCGGACGGCCCGTCCAATGCTATTCATGTAGCTCGGGAGCTATCAGCAGCCTAGTCATGGCCTTTGTCCGCTTGACGTGAACTGCACGTTTGGAAGTAGAGTAGGCCCATCACTTTTACATCACGTGACGCTATCCATCCATCCATCCATCCATCCCTATAAGACAGCACTCGTCTTCTATTCATGCAAACATCTACCCCGACATGCGCGCTCATTATGCAATAGTTCAAACAACGCCCCAACTCTCACTGCTACCTGCGCCCATGCGTGACATCGCTTCGTCGAAGAAACGACTAAAAAGATGATGATGATGAAGAAGTAGAAGAAGAAGAAGAAGAAAAGAGAGAAAAAGAAAACAAATGACCTGTGCCCTCATGGCCAAAGCGGGCAATGGACAAACAGAGCGCATACGCACAATATTTTACAAAATTCGCCAACCAACAGGGTCAGAGCATTACCCCAACCCAAAACATAGATGAGAGGTAAACTTTGTTCGGTACAACGAGCGTAGCACATTGCGGCATTAACCTCATCGTAACCCGACAACCATCCAACGCCTTGCATAAATATATCGAGAAGAAAAAAAAAGAGAGAGAGAGAGAGAGAGAGAGCAAAAAAAGACCGGCTTCTAGCTTTGACAAGAAGAAGCCATCCTGCCAAACCGAAAAATAGGAAAATCTTTTGGGTATCGCAAAAGTGTGTAAATCACGTAGGTGAGCAACAGGAAATGCTACAAGACTCATCGCCCCTCCATGTCTCGTGCTAGTGGTCAAAGGCTTAGCCAAGGGTACGGCCAGACACAATGCTCTGGCTCGGTGTGCGCGGCAGTGTTGGCTGCATGGTAGGGGAGTTGTAGCCTCGGTCAGATGGGAAGCTGGTCACAGACGTCGTGTCCCAACCTTCATCCCCCAGTGCGCTCAGCCACGTGTTCCCAAAATCCTGTCGAAGTGCTTCAATCTTCTTCTTATAAAGGTCCTCTTCGCCAACCTCAAACTCGTCAGCCGTCTGCGGCTCCGATCGCTTGTTCGTTGCTGTCGTAGTGTCGATCGGAGGCAGCTGCTGATGACTTGTGTGGGTTTCGTCTGCAACGGCACGACCGTCTGGCGCACTCTTCTTGTTTGCGTCTCCCGTGCTCTTGCCCTTGGACTGTTCCTCGACTCGAGGTTGGCCTGCGACCCCGTTGGCCGGCTTCGTGAGCTTGGGCGCTTGTCCAATGGCAGTGTCCTCATAAGCAAGGCTGGTTAGAGCCGACTGGGAAGATTGCTGCATCGAGTCATTCTGTGAAAGCTCAACGATCCGTCTCTTGGGACCTTTCTTCTTCTTCTGAGATTCTTGCCCACTGTGGGACCCACTCTTGGTGCGCTGTAGCGACCCGGTGCGCTTGAGCAGCCCAGGGACGTCAGAAGGGGTATCAACAGCCTTGACAACCTTGGGAGGCACATAGGGCACAGACTGCAAGTCATCCTCAGGTGGGGGCTTGACAATAGGAACTCCTTGCAACTCGGGCACTCGATCAACGAGTTGCTTCTTCTCCGCGTTACTGGGCCCCAAGGTGTCAATCAAAATGTCCTCTGTATAGCCCGGTGTCTTGCGGAAAAGATTGAATATAGTGACCCTGTAGTTGGCGTGCGTCTTGCAAAAGGGATTACGGCTAACGTAGATGTCGGTTATGTCGGGAACACCGGTGAGACGCGCCACCTCGGTGGGATCGGTCAATCGGTTGTCCCGGAAGTCGACACGCTCTAAAGACAGCAGTCGCTCGACACCAGCCAACGACGTGAGGCGATTGGATCTGAGATTGAGAGTTGTGATAGCGGGGAGGGGATTGCGTGCCAATGAGTGTAGCCCATCAATCATACAGTTGGAGAGATTCAATGCACGGAGACAGGTAAGGCTGGCAAGACTTTCCGGGATTTCAGCAAAGAGATTAGCCGAGAGGTCCAGCGATTGCAGCGTGTTTGTGAGAGGAACGAGACTGGCAGCCGGTATGGTGGTCAAAGCATTGTCAGCCAAGCTCAGATGTCTCAAGAACCGCCACTTGGTGGCAGGGAACCAGCCCATAGAAAGTAGATTAGAAGAGCTGCCCCGCGGGGTTGTAGAGCGGACGCTGGAGCTGGAGCTTCCAGAAGATCGGCGAATGTTTGGGGCACTCGCCGTGCTCCTGCCATAGACATGCGAAGAGCCATGGCGGGAGCTCGGCGGACGCGATGGAGACGTACTCCGCTGTCGCTGGCCAGACCTAGAAGAGTTCTCGCGGGAAACCGTGGCACCCCTTGGGCTCGTGCTCTGCTTGCCTGCGGCAGTGGGAGACATGGGCGGGGACTCTGACCGAGCTAGCTGGGCGTGCTTGGGGGGTGGGCTTGCAGTAGACCAGGGTGCGCTTGTTTTGGCGGAACGTCTGCGACGCTTGTCAATATCATCCAAGACAATGTGGATGAGAAGATCAGCGGGGTCATCAACACCTGCTCGCTTGACAGTCAGACTGCGAAGGTTCTCCGCCAGGCGGTCCCAGCCATAGAACTGTCGAAAGTCTACATCGTGTATCTCAAGTGCGGTGACGTTCTTGAAGGCGAAAAGGGGGACCGCCGTGTCGAATGGAAACTCTTCATATCCGGCAATGAGACGAGCTTTGTGATCAGGAGAGAGACGCAGGCACGGGATCTTGGTAAAGGCAGAATACAGATATCTCAAGTCTTCCTGGAGCTGGGCCTTTTGCTTCTCTGCTTTGGCTTCACTGTTGGATCCGATACGGAAAGTCGACCAAAGGGAGGACATGCCTGACATCACGCTGCGGACGCTAGACACTGAATGTATAGAGTCGCGATCGGAAGACTTTGTCTTGTTGCGCTGGGCGCTGCCAAGAAAGGAGACATAGTTGGTGGGTGAAGCATCGGTGTGAATATTTTCTAAACGCACGTTCATGGGGCCGACAGGGATGCCCAGATCCTCGAACCGGGAGAGGATGTAGAAGAGATGGTGGGGTGTCAGTGTGAGCTTTGCAGGCTTGATCGACTGCGAGGTGAAGGTTAGGGAGGGCAGCGACAGTGCTGCTGCCCAGACGCTCGAAGCCGAGGACGAGGACGAGGACGAGGGAGGGCTGGCGGGGCCGCTCGGTGACGAGGGAGAGGCAATGGCCTGCCCATTTTTGGGGTTCTGTCGCTGCAGCTGTAGGGCGTTGGCGAGAGCCTTTTCGTGTGTTCGCACAAAGTACGCCAAGTTCTGGAGCCGTGTCAATGTTTGTCTTGCTAAAAGCCAGGCATTGTGTCTCGCACCCTTATGAAGAGCTGGCCATCTTCGGTGTCCATGTTGATAGACTAGTAGACAGCGACTGCATACAGGGCCCGCCGGCTGTCTCTATATCGTGCGACGATTGTGGGAAAGAAGGCGCGGTACAAGGAGGGGGGGGAAGGGTGTAAGGCCGTGAGCTTCAGGGTTACTGCCCACTTGAAACTTTTGTGCCGCGGGGGGGAGGAGGGATTGGCGAGGCACCTCCGCTGAGGAACACGGCGACCTAGGCTCTGGGACCAAGTTAGTAACGGAGGGGGGGGGTGCGTTGTTTGGGTGGAGAGAGTGAAAGGGTGGTTGACTGGAGGCGAGGGTGCCGAAGATTTCTTGGCGGTGGGGGATTGGACTCGACGTACATAGGATGGGACTCGGTCGGATGCCCTGGACAGGTAGACCTAGGGTAACGAGCAAACGGCGGCGGGCAGGCAGATATTATGCAGCGGCACAGGGGGTGCAGCGCACTGGCGGCCGAGGGTAGCACAGAGCCAGCAAGCCAAGCGGCGTGTTCCAGACGTGAGCCAAAGAGAGGTGCAGCAGCGAGTGCAGCGGGCGTGCGGGATAGAGACGGTGGCCAGGGAAAAAACAGACGACCCAACACGCGCACTGGGCTAAGGTGCAGCTGAGTGGAAAAAAAAATGAAGGGTGGCGCTGATTCGCGCAGGGGGACTTTTTTGTTGTGTCGACAAAAGACGAGGGAGGCAGCGAGGCGAGCAGTGGAGAAATTAGACAGCGTCCCAATGTCCCAATACGGGTTGCCGTGTCGTCGCACCCCCGGAAGATGTGGAGGGGCTAGCAGTAGTGTGGCGATGCGGACGTGGGAGGGGTGTAGCAGAGTCGAGGAACAAGAGCAGGGTGAAAGGCACGGCACAGTAGAGGTAAAGGGTGAGGGAGCACCACGGTGTGTGCGTACGGGCGGAGGGTGGATGGGCAGGCAGCCCAAAAGCAGCTGGAGAAAGAAAGGGCATCAACAGGTGCAAGGCAAGGCAAGGGAAGGCCAGGGAATGGAACCCCTGCAGGCTGTGATTGGTTCCCGGGGAGATAGCGCTAGTGGATGCGCCTCTGTGGCATCCCTGCGTTGAATCTGACACGGCTTCGACGACTCCCTCTGCTTTCCCTGACGCCATGTCCATATCGCTGCACGAGCAGGAGAGAATGTGTTGTCTTGAGCAGCACACTCGTTCGCCGGGGCGTCACACGGCGCGTCACATGAGCAGCGCCCAAGGCACAGATATGCACACGTACAAACCCACCTACATATTACCACGCCGCATGTGCGAGACCCTGATGCGCCATGACCGCCCGCCGTGACCAGAGTTTAATTGTGTTGGACTGGGAGGGGGCTCAACACCTGCCCGGCTCTCTTCTGTTGACTTTGCGTGCAAAGTGTGCAGCACACGGCTTTGGACAAGACTGTAATGTTGCTATCAAGTAGTGAGCGAGCGAGGGTAGTGCCAGAGGCAAGAGGCCAAAGGCTCCACTTCCCTCTCCGCTGAGCGGAGCCTGTCCAAGACACGCCCGCCCTCATGGTGCAGGGGAGGCTGCGCACAGACTCGGCAGACGGCCAAGCTGCGAGATGACATACGCCCGCCGACTCTGCGTCGGACTGCGACTGACGACATATGGGACGACTGGGTGCCTCTGGCTACGGACGTGGATGCCCAAGCATCACTGCCATGTACAGTACAGTACAGTGCAGTACAGTACATACACCTTCTGCCAGCGGCTCAAGCCACGTTTTGTGAGGCTGACGTCTTGTCCTCTCTTAGAGCAGGAGCAACGCCAGCCCACCCCCACCTGCCTTTTGCGTGACAGCTGCCTCCATCCCTGCACACCCCTCAACACCAACCACCACCCGTCTCGATACTGAGGCGCGCTGCAACACCACCCCTTCTGCCCCGTCATGCTGCACTCTTCCTCCACGGCACCATTTACCTGTCCGCTTGCTGTCGCGTCAACGCCAATGGCTGCCCTGCCTGCATGCACACCACCCGCCCATTGCGACGCCTTCACACCCGCTGTCTTGCGCGCCATGGCCTGCGTCGGCTTTGTTTGTTTCACACCGCTACCTTGGACCGAGTATGCAAACCATGGTCTTAGTTCGGCACCGCATGCCTTTGCCCACAAAACAGTCCAAGTTCAAGAGACCAAACCTCTGCGCTGATCTGCCTGTGTCTACACCAAGTCGAAAACCACCGCCGAAATGGCGCCATTAGCGGTGAGACCCTATCGAACCTCGAGCCTCAAGCTATGTATGTATCTGGTATGGCAAGACGTTCTGCGGCGCTTCGGCCTACACCAACAAAACGGGACATGGCCCGACGCCAACTGCCGCCGCACCCGTCGCGTCATCTACGGTAGTTTGCTTGCACGTTGCTGGTGCCGTCGTTCAACACCACCACGCGCAACGAATTATGTGATGGTTGACATCATCGCGCATCTGTCATCCCCAGCCATGCCATCGGCCCTTCCTCATGCCCCGCCCATCACCCATGGCTTCGGAACAAGCCTTTACATATTGCCCACGTCCGGCCCTCCGCCCCGTCGTCTCCCACATTCAATTCTCTTGGTCTTTCTCTTCAACCTCGAGCGATGACGTATCAATAAGTAGTTAGTCTTGCCCCTGCAGCTGGCTGAGATCTGCGCATAGGGCTGATGTTGACAGCATCTCGCTCTTCTTGGGCGTGTAATGCATCAACAGGGGAAAAATATTCCCTTGCCTGAAACATTGACTAACCAACCTCAATGCGTCGACATGTTGGTTATTACCACAGCCGAGACTGCTCGTTCAGCAGCTTGGACCGTGCCATACCTACTTACCCCACCACCCCACTTCAACCTGATCGTCAATCTCTCACGACTACAGTACGCGTAGACAGCAGACGCAACACACAGCCCCATTGATTCCACCGCCACAATGCTCATTACCGAAACGCACAAAGATGTGCCCACCAAGGCCGGTGGTGACATGAGTTTGTCGCCCTCGCATGCATTGGCTGCAGCAGCCAGGCTGACGCTCCAGGAATCTTCATCTTCCATCCCACCATTCCAAACTACCCCAAAGCAAAGTTTCCCGGCGTCGTAGTCTTTTCCGAGATTTATCAAGGTAGCCTCAATCCTTCCATTTGGAGACTGTGTGACGCATATATTGATAACTCCTGGATGGTGCTGATGCTCTTTGCAGTGACTGGGCCTGTTGCTCGTTTTGCACGGCAAATCGCCTCCCAGGGCTACATTGTCGCAGCCCCCTCATCTTATCATGAGTTCATTGGCCCTGAACCCCTTGCCTACGATGGCCCTGGCACAGACAAGGGTAATGAGCTGAAGATCCAAAAAGCCTTGTCCGCATACGATGAGGATTCCACTTTATCGGTAGATGCGCTGCTTGAGATGCCAACCTGCAATGGAAGGATTGGTGCCACTGGTACGTGTCGACTTCCTCCCATCCAGAACCTTTCGGCTCATTGTCCTTGAAGGCATGTGTCTGGGCGGGCATCTAGCATACCGTTGCGCTTTAGATCCACGTGTGGTTTCAGCAATCTGCTACTTCGCGACCGACATCCATAGCAGCACGCTGGGAAAAGGCAAAAAAGATGATTCGCTTGCTCGGGCCAAAGACATCAAAGGCGAGCTCGTCATGATATTCGGCAAGATGGACACGCACGTACCACCAGAAGGCCGAGACTTGATTAGGAAAACATTGCATGAGGCTGGTATTACGTTCTCGTTCTACGAGCCGGCTTGGGCACAGCGTGAGTACATCCTTCTTACAAACTGCCTATAGTACTAATACGTCTGAAAGATGCTTTCATCCGCGACGAACTTAGCAAGGGACGTTATGATGCTGCCCTGTCGGGTATCTGCTTCGAGATGCTCAAAGAGTTGTTCAACCGCACATTACGCTCGGACCTGGGACCAAGGTCTGGTGGCGATGTCGAGGTCGAAGATGTTTGCTAAACCTCAATCAACTGATTTGTAACAGTCAAGGATGGCACACTAAAGGCCTGCCAAACCTTTCGAAAAGCCACTAATTGGATTGTTCTGATCGATCACCAACAAGCCAACAAACATATGTATGTACACAAATGAACCTTGATCCAAACACCAAGTCATCCACGGGCCGTGAGACTAGACTAGCAATCAGAGAAATCTAGGCGACGCAAAATGTACCATCCACGTGAGCAATTACAGGGGTATGAATATGATAGGCCAATGAACATGTCCGCGGCGCCCATGCACGCCAAGCCGTCTAAAGTGCGCTAACACCGACGTTTCTCGAACCTCGGACGTCCAAGTACATCTTCAATTCGCCATCGCATAGCCAATTCTCCCACGTATTGAAAGCACAACACCTCAACACGTCAACACACCACTGCCGTATCAACAAAAAAATGCCTCGTCAACGCTCCGGAACCGCTCCCCCTCGCCGTCCGCAGGTCCCAGCAGCAAGGCAAGCTACTACTGCGCCTGCGCCTGCGTCATCGCGCCCTCACTCAACTGCTGCTGCTCCCGCCCAGCATGCTCCCACTCATGCGCCCGTTCAGCAGGCGCAGGCTCCTACACCTCAGGGACCTGGTCTGTTTGGACAGATGGCTAGCACTGCTGCGTAAGTCGTCTTAGGCACCAACGCAGAACCATGGCGTTGGGCCATGGTACTACACTTGTAATGTGAACACTGCACTAACAACATGAACAGCGGTGTCGCAGTAGGCTCCTCGATTGGCCACGCAGTCGGCGGCTGGTTCAGTGGTGGTTCTTCCGCCCCCGCCGATGCCGCACCTCAAAATACCGAATTCGCCGCACAGCACCAGCCCGCCGACCAGGCATCCGCTCAGATGGCACAGTCGGGCCCTTGCGCAAACGATGTTCAGAGCTTCCGCAAGTGCATGGACGAGAACCAGGGTAACCTGACCATCTGTGGATGGTACCTCGACCAGCTCAAGGCATGCCAGGCGGCGGCTGGCCAGTACTAGAGGGCTGGGTTGATAGGAAAAAGTAATGAAAAGAAATGAGAATAGTAACACATGAGATGGAAGATTGTACCAAAACAGCAACTCTGTAGTCACCACACTGAACCTGACTTCAGGGATGGGAGTGTATAGTTATCGCTAATTATGTGGAACTGATGTTCCAAGTCAACTCCCCTCAGAACACAAAAGACCTCCAAGTCGTGCCATATTAATCTTGCTTCTAACAATGAAACTTCTGCTCCCCTCTACCAACCGATCTAGAGAAATGTTTTCACGGCTTCTGCAGTACCCTGCACATCCTCAAGCACATGCCAATGGCCTACATTTTCCAGAACCTGTAACTTCGCCTTGTCGCCCAGCAGCTGAATGTATTCCTCGCATAATTGTGGCGACGACACGTTATCCAGGCTCCCAGCAACAACAAGCGTTTCTGACTGCAGAGCCGCCCAATCGAGGGCCTTTGCTTCCGCAAGTGCAGTGCACGCTTTTGCATAGCCCTCTGGATCCTGACCAAGCAGCGACATGCGTATGGCCGCTACGGCTAGCGGATTCGACTTCCTGGTCTCATGGGAAGTGCTCGCCATGACTACGGCATCAACAATGGCGTGCATGCCTTTGCTGCGCACTATCTCGGCTCGAGCGTGAGCAGTGACACGCTCTGCCTCGGGCAAGGGCGAGGGCGGCGGCCCGATGAGGATTAGCTTTGCGATTCTGGCGGGATGCGTCAGGGCGAAGTGGACGGCTGCGAGACAGCCCATTGAGTGCGCTACCAGCGTTGCATTGGGCGCAATGTTTACCTTGGAGAATATGCCGGCCATGTCGTGGGCTAGTGACTCGATGCTGATTTTGCTGAGGGGCGACGATGGCGAGAGTCCGTGGCCTTCTAGATCGAATAGATGCAGTGCGTGTGTGGCTTCGAGGCCGAGAGATTGGATCAGTGGTGTGTAGAATTCTGATGTGCCGCCGAGTCCGTGGACGAAAACAATGGGCGGGTTGGATGGTGCGCCGAGGGTCTTGTAATATAGGCGTTTGTTGTTAACGTGTACCAGCGATGTTGAGTCGATGCTTTTGGCAGCGTTGCACGGCTGGAGGGCTTGTATCCGTCCAACGGTATTGTTGATAGTGGGATTGTTCGAGTCTGGGCTTCCAATTCGATTCGTCAGACTACCCAGGCCGTTGACTGATACCGTCACAGTGTCGCCGGGTTTGAGGTAGACTGGAGGTTGCTTCCCGATACCAACACCAGCAGGCTGATTTTGTTTGAATTAGCACTGAATCGTAGATGAAATACATAAACTTACAGTCCCTGTAGCCAACACATCGCCTGGCACCAGTGTCTGGCCTTCAGACATAGTCTTGATCAGGTAAGGGATAGTGAAGATGAGATCATTCGTTGTGGCGTTCTGTCGTAATTCACCATTAACATGTGTTTGGAGTCTCAGTAATTTGTCCAGTTTGGATGCCGGCACAGCAATTGGTCCCTATCGCTTGGAGTTAGTTTTTTGCTCAATCTTGCACAATCTCACAGGTCTACACTTACCATCGGACAAAATGTATCGGGCGATTTTCCAATGTAAAATTGCTTATGGTCTCTCTGCCGTTCGCGTGCTGTCACGTCATTTACTATTGTGTAGCCCCACACATACTCCATGGCATCTTCTTCTGAAATGCGGAAACCAGCTTTGCCAATGATAACACCAATCTCGCCTTCATAGTCGACCGTCTCTGTGAAACCCGGGTGGGGGAAGATGTCCTCGCCATCTGCAATGATGGAAGTGAAGCGCTTGGTGAAAATCACCGGGTGAGACGGCGTGTCGACTTTGTCTGAACTATCAAACCCAGAGCTGTTGAATTCCTTGGCATGTTCGGCGTAGTTCTTGCCTACGCACAGAACATCGCGGCTTGTTAATGGAGGCAGAATCTTGATCGAGGAAGCTGGCAAAACCTTTCCTGAAGGGATGATGTTGGATTCGCCTACTTCGATAACTTGGTATATGTTGTCTAGCGGTGTTCCTGATAAGAAAGCCAACGGCTGAACGGACTTCTTTGCAAGATCATAATGACCAACACCAATCCGACCCGAGCGCGAATCTTGAAAAGAGACGTAGTTTGTGAGGGATATGTTTCTGTCCGCTGAATCGATTGATGCCATATTTGCAAATCAAATTTGAGTCTTGATCTGGTGGCGATGAGTGTACGGGTGAGAATGCAATGCTATTCTGAAATTGCCTGATGCACAAAGTCAAGGAAATGCATGTGCCAAAATCGATTTTATGCAAAATGTATCGGAGTGCGTGCCAGTATGTGAAACAGGGGAAGAGAAGAATTGGTGGATCTGTAGAGGGATTGCGAACATAGCGGGGATGATGGCGGGGTTCTCCACTGCGGACACGGCGGCGATCGGTGTTCGGCGCATGGCTGTATTCAACGTACTCTTGCCTTGCGAAAATGTAACCCGATGTGGTCTGTGTATGCCTTCTTTTCTTTTTTCTTAAAAAAAAAGAAAAACCCACGCCTTTAAGCCGCCTATGTATACTCCATAACACATTCAGCTCACATGCATTATTCCTTATGCCTACTCAAACGACGGAGTCGATATGAAGAAAGGTAGATTGTATGCTTACCGCTTTGAGTATTTTCGAATAGCGAGATCATGGTAAGATACTGTTGTGAAGAATACAATGCCTTAAAACTTAGCTTAATGTAGTGAGTTCCAGCTCTCGTAGTTACCATACTAATACTATCTTAACTGCTTTTTTCTAATATAAGCTTAGCATTAGATGCATTATGGACAAACAGAGAAGCGGAACTTGAGATACACTCGACTACAAGGATCCACTTGTATATATTACTTTTGATATGAGATGCATTGTATTTGTCCAACTCATTTTCATTGATCGTAGTGTTTCGTCAACGCAACCAGTTTCCTCAAAAGTATTTCATGAATATGTATTCGAAAGGTGCGCCCCTCAAATGTTCAGTGAGCGCAGTGCCCCTTGCATAAGAGACTCGTGAAGGAAGTTATCATCAGACTACAATGGCAGGAATTAAGCGCTCTAGAGTAAACAAACCCTTGAAGCTAAATTGCACTCATTTGATGATCGTTCACGGAGAAGACGACATCACCAGCAGCACCAGCACCAGTAGCAGTACCAGCACCAGTACCAGCACCAGCACCAGCACCAGCAACAGCAACAGCAACAGCAACAGCAACAGCAACAGCAACAGCAACAACAACAACGACGACGACGATGATGATGATGACGAAGACGATTTTCGTTTCTCCTTTTTTTCTTCTTCTTCTCCTTCTTCTTCTCCCCGGGGTTAACGCCCCTTATGATTGTACTTGTTCTTTGGAGGCTGCCTTGCAGCACTTGTTCGAGGACCTCGTGGTCCCAGTTTTGGAGAAAATTGCTGGCTACGTCCAGCCTGTTCTTTCGTCCTGGGCGCTGGCCGCCATGATTCTGTCTCCGCTCTGGCTCCCTCTTCCCGCTCGCCTTGCTGCCGGCTGGGGTCGCGCCGTCCGCAAGGCCAAGACAGATCCGCCCGAGTACCGCTTGATTCTGAGGACTGTTTTGTGGCTGGACAACAAGATTTTTTTTTTAAAATTTGAAGATTGGCACGACCGTGCCATCACCGCTGAGAGAGCCCTGGCCGCCGCCGAGGCCGCCCTGCACACCAGCACCCTCGCCCTCGAAGCCGCCCGCAACAATGCTGCCGCTGCCACTGCCACTGCCACTACCGCTGCCGCCGCTGCCGCCGCTGCCGCCGCCGCTGCCGCCACTGCCACCACTGCCGCTGAGAAGAGGGCCGAAGCCCTCAAGGAGGAGGCCAAGGAGAAGGCCAAGGCGGAGGCCGAGAAGAAGGCCGAGGATGAGGAGACCAAGGAGGAGGAGGCCCAGGTGGTGGTGGTGGAGGAGGAGGAGGAGGAGGAGGAGGAGGAGGAGGCCAACGAGAGCAATGCTCTCTGGCCAACGATGAAGGCCCTTGTGTGCCAGCCAATGGCGATTATGGCGGCGATGCGAAGGGAGATGCAGTATTAAATTCTATATATCTTAGTTAAGTAACAATAATGTACAATCTGGTACACGAATGCAGCGGCCCTTCGTACCGTGTCGCGCGACCACAGTGAGCGGCAAAGTTGTTAGCCTAAGTCCCACTGTAACGATCTGTATACGAGCATTCATCCTTTCGCCTCCGGTAGTGGTTTACGCAGGCTAGATCCTTACACTGGGGTCTGACATGGCTTGCCTGCGGGTGAGGGTATGTTTGGGTGTCCATGGCATGTAGCCACTGGTGGGTGGGGTTGATTTTGATATCGGGATCCTCTATGGCTTCCGTCTTGCAGATCAAGATATCTTTCTCATACTTAACCACCAGACACTGCGAGGAGAGAACGTTCCCAACAGCATTCCTGACATAATGAGGGTTAATGTGTAGGTCCGTCCCATTATCTCCGAATCCATGACGAGTATGCCACCATAGCCACGAATCTGGAGGAAGCGGTCGCGATGATGCTGGTGGAGGTCCCATCTCATCATCTTTTCCTGTTTTGTAGTGAACAAAACGCCCGAACCAGGATGAAGGGCTGAAGAAGGCCATCTCGGGTAAAGCGTTCCGACAGGACGCGGGGCATAGGCTATCAGCCGGCCCCAAACCTCGAAGCCTTTGGAACAACGCTCTGAGCTCTGTCGCAGGCATTCGGCCATCTGCGGTGAGAGTAAGTGCATCGATGCGCCTGTGAGGTGTCCACTCGAGGTTGAGAACCACAAGACCTGGTCTGACGCGGCTGATGCCGAGACGGGCCCGGGGCCAGGTCGGCGCCTCCGAAGCTGTGCAGCGTGTGTCATGGATGGCATCGTGACACTCAATTTTGAAACTGTCGAGACAGGTCCGCCAATCTTGTCCTCCGTGCTGTTGCCACTGCTGCCGCCAGTCATCAATATGGGCCTTGACTCTGGCCCAGGTGATTTGAATATGCTCACATAACTGCACTGATCCCTGCTGACCTAAACACCGGCGGTCTGTTGGGTACTCCTGTGGTTGCTGGTAGTGTGAGGAAAATCTACAGATATCGTGGAAACTGTCGCAGGCGTTGCAGTAGAGCATACGGTATTTCGGTATTGCTTGTGTATCAATAAATAGCCGGGCAGAAATCGTCGACAGAAATTGGCATTCACCGAAGGCATTCGGCCCACGAGCATCATTCCAGCGCCTACAGTTGCTGCACCTGCCATCTCTCTGTAGGAGCTGTCGAAATTGCACCATTGCGTCATAGGGGAGAGATATAGATCGGCGCCCGGAATATTTCTTACTCCAAATGGCTCTTTGACTGTCGAGCAAATAGAACAATTTTCTCGAGACCATCCGAAGGCAGAAAAGTGTAACAAAATCATCGCGTATGACATCGCATATACAGAGGAGGAGCTCCTCCGGCAGTCGACTAAGAAGGGGACAGAAGCGGTTATTGTAGACATGTGCGGCTATAGCCGGGTCCACGGTGCGTTCGAGGCCAGAGAAGGCAAGGAGGAGTGCTTGAGCTCGTTCATCGTCTTTTTCTTGATTCAATCGTCTCATAGCTTCGCGTGCTTCCTCCTCCTCGAGGATTTGGCGTTTTTTGCGTGCTTCTTCCTCTTGGATGATTTGGCATTTTCTGCGTGCCTCTGCCTCCTCAGTAATTTGACGTTGCTTGCGTACCTCTATCTCTTTGATGAGCTCGCGTTCTTCGCGCCACCTTTGGATGCTTCTGAGAAAACAAAGCATTCTCAAGTTTCAAGCCGAGTTGTACAGGTGATGGAACTTGGACAGTAGTAGAATAAGCGGGCAAGTCGAATTAGCCAAGCTTGGCTCTTTGATGAGAGTATAGCTCTTATGTGGCCAACTAGTGGCAACATCGGCGTTTAGGTGACCTGCTACTCCTGATCATTTTAACGAATAATCAGATCGATCAAGCAATATTACAGGCTTGGTCTGGTAGAATCCAAACTTCAAGCGGTGATGCTGTATCCGCACAGCGTAAGTGGGTGTTTCTGTTGCTTGGTTGTTTCTGGACCCGTTTCCAACTTTTTATGGATTAACAATGAACGTTTACCTATTGGTACCGCCACGTTCGCAGTGCTCCTTCAGCAGCATGGACCGTGCACTTACCCCACCACCCCAGTTCAACCGGATCATCATCATTATCATCACATCACATCACATCACACTATCATCTCTCCTAGAACTCATTTGCAAAATCGATTTCCCCAATAACAGCCCTGCATACCCCAGAAAGCACATGAAACACTGCAAGTTGCAGAAGTATTCAATGTGGATCAGTATCCAGCTTTTGCTCGGCCGGACCTTGAACAAATCAAAACAGCTGTATTCTGGCCTAAAGCTGAGTTATCATTGGCGCCGAAGGTGGCTAACATAGATACTAAGCGAGTCGCGCATCCAAGCGAGTCGCGCACCCCACTAACTTTCTCAACCTATTTCACTTTAACCTGCAATGGCTCCACATCGCAACATTATACTGCTTTTAACTAAGGGTAATATTTAACTTACTATTTTATCTCTTAATTCTAGCTAATTGTAGAGTAATTAACGTGCTGCTATAATCTTTAGCGTTCCTAAGAGCACACTGCGCGACTAACGCGCTAGAAAGCCTGCCTAACGCGATTATAAGCCTAACTTAAAGAAGCTTACTAAGCTAGAAGAGGAGGTAATTATTAGCTATATACTTAACTTAAATTAACGTAGATTTGCGCCTATATACGCAGCTATACGTAATATAGCTAATAAGCTACTCTTAGCGCGTGGTGGCTCTCCTATAGGTAGAGACTAGCTAAGTAACTTTGTTAAGCGTATAGATAGCCTTAAGACGCGTTTTAATTAAGCGTATAATAGGCAGAGAGCTCTATACAAGAATCTAGTCTTAATTAGGAGCTAGTTTAAGCTTATAGAGGAGATAAAGGCTAAGTATAGCATCTATAATAAGAACGTCTATAACTTTAATAAGGCTAGCTTTATAATAGGTAAGATTATAACTTAGCTTATTATAATAGGATTAGAGAGGAGAGGCAGGCTAAAGAGTATCTAGCTAGGCAATCGCGAGTGGGTGACGTTGATCGCTGCGATTAACGCTGCTAGCTGGTTAGTCCCGCCGTTCCTTATCTTCGCTAGCCAGTATCACCTATCTGCCTAGTATAAGGAGGATATCCTACGCGACTAGGCGATTGTAGTAAGCGATAATAGCTAGATAAATAATAAGCTAGGAGTAGAGTGGCTAAAGCACTTTAACGCTCACACGAAGACTCGCGTTATTAGCGCACGTCGCCTACTTGTCCTTAACAGCTATAGGAGCTACTACTCTCTTAAGTTTTAAGAGCTCTATAAGGAGAATAATATCTATACGCTCTATATACTACTTTACTTATCTTACTTACTATAGCCTCTTAATATTAGCTACTTCTCGCTATTAAAGCGCGCGTATAGTTGTAAGGTAGAGAGCCTAATCTGCTACTATATTAACTACATTACTAAGCTTAAGTTCCTGCTAGCCTTTAAGGCAGCGTTTAGTTAATCGTTTACCTTAGCTAATATCTGCTTAGCCTTTTGAGGCGCAGGCCTTGTGCCTCTCTAACTAGACGCTGTGCTCTCAAAACTTGACGTGCAGCTACGTACACCTACTCCTCCTTCTCCGCTAGAGGCCCTCTAGGAGGCTCGTACGCTGAGTAACGTACGCGAGCTTAAAGCTTAATTAACGTTAATACGTAAGCGCGTTTAAAAGTATAAGAGCTTATCGCTAGCTTTAATTATTAAGGTAATTAACTACAGTAGGGTGACATAAAAAAAGACCACAAGAAAAAGTTACTGTTTTTAAACTAGTATAACTAAGCGGATATTAACGCTAGACTAGTAAGGGTTAGCTCATTTTAAAGCCAAGAAGTAGGAGATTAGCCTTGACGTATCACGTGATGCTTAGTCAGCACCTTGGACTTGTTAAATCACGCTAAACATGAGCTTTCTAAAATTAATGGGTTTAGGCCTTTATTTCTATATTAGTAAGCTATGAATTTCTAGTTTTTAAATCTAAAATATATTCATATCTAATATAGTAATAATATACAAGGTTACTAGTATATATTATATATCTAGATTATTATTTAAATAATAAACAGCTTTTAAACGATATATTGATATTATAACTAGTAGCTGCTTACTAATACTTAGTATACCAGCCCTTAGCTTCTACTACCTTATTATATCGTCTAGGCATGGATAAGATACAGTTATCTATATCCTGTTGAGGTATTTTTGGCCACTCTTCTAGGATAGCTGTAATAAAAGTATCAATACCTTTCTCACTAGCTCCTACGCCAAGGGAGCTAGTAGGTCGCTTAATAAGCCGATCTTTTAGTAAGCTCCAGACGTTTTCTATTGGATTTAGATCTGGACTGTAAGGTGGATGATCAAAAATCTTAACGCGATTTCTTTCAAACCAGCTTAAAACGTTTTTAGCCTTATGAATTTTAGCGTTATCTTGTTGAAAACTCCAGCCTAAATAGAAATATATTAGTAAAATAACATCTAGATTTAAAACATATATATATATATATTAATAATATATATATAATTAAAAAACTAAGTAAAAATAATAAGGTAACTTACCTCGTTTTATTTGAGGTTTAATATGAGGTATTAGGCATTTCCTAATATAGTGATGATTTCGATGACTAATAGTAGTTTTTGGCGTTTTAATAACTACTAAATCAGATCTGCCTCCTATCCAAATTGCTCCCCAAACATGGATAGTTATATCGTGAGCTGTAATATTATTAGTAAGCTAGATAATAAAAAACTAAAATACTAGAAAAAAACTAGTTATAAAATAGAATATTTTAGCCTATTAGGAATATTTTTAAACTTACTTGTATTCTTTGTAGAAATCAAATCCTTGCCAAATCTCTGATTTCCGCGTTTTCTCATATATTCTGATCTAGATCCATGGCCTCGTTGGATCCCTGACTCATCAGAAAATATAATACAGTTAAAATTAATATTTCCTAGCTCTTTTAGCTTTTTCTTGGCGTAACTTAATCGAAATTTAGCCTTTTTTTGGTTTAAAATCTGTTTTTTAGTACAGGTATTTGTACTCCACCCTTCTAGCTTTAGAACTCTCTGGAGTGTTCTAGAGCTAAAATCTAGATTATTTTCTTTTAATAATCTCTTATTTTGCTTTTTAGGGCTCCTCGTAATATCCCTATTAATAACTCTTTTAGCTCTAGGAGAAACCTTTGAAACTCTGCCTGCACTAGCTCTTTTTGGCTGACTAATAGCTTTTTTTTTTCTCTTAATTCGTTTAATAGCGTTATATATTGATTGTGGGCCTTTATTATAGTAATTAATTATATTTTTAATAGGAGTTTTTGTTTCAAGAAAACGGTTGATTTCGGCTTCAAATTTTGAAAATTTTGGATTCATGATGAGGAAATACAAGGTTAGGTTACTTAAGGTAGAAAGTAGTTAATATATACTAAAAGATTACTAATAGCTGACTAAGCTAAAGCTTATATAAGCAAGTGCTAAAAACTTATTTATTTTTTGATTAAATAACTAACTAATATAAGCTAGCTAAGAATCTGCTTACGTAATCTTTACTAGCTATATTATCTAGGAAAAAAGTTATAGCTATTTTTATACGTCTACTAACAAGATCTAGAGGCTTAAATTTGTTAGATTTTTTTTACCTTGATATCTTAGATGAATACTGGAGAAAAGGAGCTGACTAAGTAAAAGTGGGGACGCTAAAATAATCTCCTACTTTTTGGCTTTAAAATGAGCTAACCCTTACTAGTCTAGCGTTAATATTCGCTTAGTTATACTAGTTTAAAAACAGTAACTTTTTCTTGTGGTCTTTTTTTATGTCACCCTACTGTAGCTTAAGAAAGGCGCTAAGGTAATAATGCTCTTAGCTAAGCTAATGCGCAATTAGATTGCTAGCCTTAAGAAGGCTAATAAGGTAGCGTCAGCGCGCAAAAAGCGTAAGAAAAAGCGTATATAGAAGCGAGGAGTACTAACAAAGGGAGCTAGAGAGGATCTACTCGCTTAACATGAGGCTAACTAGCAGATTGCTCGTGAGCAGCGTCAAGGAGGAGAGCGATCAGGCGTGAGGCGCCAGGCTCTGGCGCGCTGCACAAGGTGCAGAGAAACTAGGCATAACTCACGTACGTGTAAAAAAGATACTCTAGATACTACTTAATCTACTCTATAAAGTTCTATATATTATATTATTACGTTGTTGAGATATATAATTATAGAGGTGCGCAAAGTTAGTGGGGTGCGCGACTCGCTTGGATGCGCGACTCGCTTAGTATCTATGTTACAGTCGATATTGGATTGAAGCTGTTTGCCTAATTAGGCTTAGCTCCACCCCTTGCCACCGCTCCACATTGAATACTTCTGCTACTTGCAGTAGTTCGTAAAACTCGCATCTCCTGTGCGTGCGCAGTGACTTCTCTCATCGATAAGCTTCTTGCCTGTGGCCGTGGCCGTAGCCAAAGGACCTCCTTTCTCCCTCAAAATAAGGCAGCCTTGGCCAAAATCGTTGCGTGAACGACGCCTAAACTACGATACATACAAACCTAAGTATATACCATTACCATAGCTCTATAGACCTAACTCATATGCGAGACCCTAATACGCCATAACTACCTATCGTGACTAACGCTTAATTATATTAGACTGCGAGGAAGCTTAACACCTATAGGCGCTTTTCTATTAACTACTACCAAGGTAGAGATAGAGGCTCTACTCCCTCTCTACTAAGCAGAGCCTATCTAAGACGCCTACTATATATAGGCGAGGTTACGTATAGAACTCAGTAGATAACCAAGGTGTGTAGGAGCCGGTTTAATGATAGCAGAAGGCACGTTCTGATTGGTTAATGCAGCACGTCACGGGGCAGTAATATTGCCTTTTCTTTCCTCGTCGTGCATCAGTACAGTATTCCTGCTCAAAACATCATCGAAAAATCTCGCGTCGTTGCTTCAGTGAACATGCCGCATCAACTTGATATAGTCATCGTAGGGGCAGGACTTTCGGGCCTTGCAGTCGCGATACAGTGCGCACTCTCAGGGCACGCTGTTACTGTCTTGGAGGCTGCAAAAGAGCTTGCTGAGGTGTGCGCAACAATCCGTTGAATACTAAACAAGTCACTGAACATCTTGTCAGATCGGTGCTGGTCTTCAGTTGACACCAAATGCGACGCGTTTACTTCAGCATTGGTCCGTATACGAAACCATTCGGAATCAAGTGTGCGAGCCCACTACGCTCACAGTGTACAACTATCATGGGAAGACTCTCGCGCACGAGGATAATTTTGACACAAACATTCGTCGCAAATATAGGGCCCCGTTCTCAGACTGCCATCGTGTGGATCTGCAGCAGGCATTGGTAAGACGAGCAAAGGAGCTAGGTGTGCAACTTGTACTGGATGCAAAGGTGACAAGCATGGATCTGGGTAGTGCCCCGGGTGACAGAGCGAGGGTGAAGTCATACGCTGGCCAGACTTATGAGGCTGATCTCATCGTTGGGGCCGATGGCCTCTGGTCCTCTTGTCGCTCAACCATGTTGGGGCGCAACGATGCTCCTCTACCGACCGGAGACGTTGCGTTTCGCATAGTGCTCAACACGGATCAGATCAGTGACGCGAAATTAAAGGAAATGGTGCAGACGCCTGGGTGCCGGTTTTGGGCGGGGCCGGACTCACACGCGGTAGCATACAGCATACGGGGAGGTAGTATGTACAATGTTGTACTGCTCGTTCCCGACGACTTGGAAGAAGGAGTGGCGAGGACGCAGGGCAACTTGGACGAAATGAGGAGGCTGTTTGAGGGATGGGATCCAGTGTAAGTAACCCCACTTTCCTCATTCACTTGTCCCGCCCGCTGACATGCACGTTTTAGGTTGACGCGGCTCCTCGAATGCGTCGACAGAGTGGATAAGTGGAAGCTAATGCACCGCGCCGAGATGGACTCGTGGGTCAACCCACAAAATAACCTCGTGCTAGTTGGCGATTCTTGCCACCCAATGCTTCCGTATCTCGCTCAGGGCGCCAACTCGGCCATTGAAGACGGCGCAGTCTTGGGCCTGCTTCTCGCGCCAGAGTACTTTACCTCCAAATCACAATTACCAGAGACTTTGCACCTGTTCCAGCAATTGCGTAAGGCGAGGGGTGAAGGTATCGCGCGGGAAACGTTTAAGCAGCGGGAAGATTTCCATCTACGCGACGGACCAGAACAAGCACTCCGCGATGCGACGATGCTTAAGCAGTTAGGAAGGGATCCAGAGGCTGCATTCCCCAGTCGCTGGACGTGCCCTGAGGTGCAGCCGTGGCTGTACGGGTATAACGCGGTCGAGGAAGTTGAGGCGGTGATGCGGGCACGGATGCCATAGCAGTGTATTTTGTCTGGGATACAAGTTAGAGAGCAGGTAGAGACATGAATCTGCAGGTAGCGTGGCGTTGTCCTATTCATTGAACGACAGTTGCCAAGAACCTGAATGACTCAAAATGATGCTGCACTAGGAATACTGTGAAACAATGTGGATAAAGGCTGCCGAGGCATGTCGCATGGCAGACATGGGCAGCACTAGTAGCCCTACGCCACAGAGCTTCCAGAATCCTAGTTGACTTGCACATCATACCAGATAGAGAATGTGTTACTTGGCGCATGATGCCGTTTCATGTCGCCATGTCCGTCCTCAAACAGCCTCATAAAAATGTCCAATGCCACTCAGGCAGCCTGCCGAGCCGCTGTGGGGTCGAGAAATGACGAATCAAAGGTTCCATCTAGTTGGTAAACTTGAAGTATGCATGCTGTTGAACATGTCCAGGTAGCAAAGCTTCAGTTGTATCGCGACGCTTTGCTTTCCTGGCAGGAAATTGTGTCTATACTCTAAACAATGAGCTAAAACATATACTCCGCGGGCGGCAACAACAGTTGCGGTATGTCCATGGTTTACATAGGTAGTGCTAGCTCGCGGCCTGCGAAACGAACTATGCCTGAACGACTTGTTTGCGCCCGCCGCTAACGCAACGGCAACACTACTCCACCGTCCGCCCATGATTCGTTGTATGCAATCATCAAGCCATCTCAAAAATATGAAACATGAGAGACGAGCCTACACGAGGCCTTCTGCACAAAACTGCGGGAATGCGCGTCGATCCGCGGGAAGCATCCATGCCACACATCAGGAAAAGCTTCCCCCACAAAGACCGGCAAACGCGATGTGCTCTAGTAGAGTCCTTTCATCACAACTCCTCCCTAAAAGCAATCAACGTTTCGAAACCCCCACAGCGGGTCATTGCCCCTACCATGGTGTTCCGGTCAAGGTAGCATGCCCTCGGCCATGATCAAGTATAAGAGGACTGTGAACTACCCCTCGGTGAAGACTGCATCGACTTCGATCCCTACCTTCACTTGACACTCCTTCTTTCCTGGGCTCCCATCCCTCTTTTCTTGTTCGCAGTGCAGTGCATCGACATTCGTTTCTCTTCCTCTTCTTCTCTCTTTGATATCCCCAGTCGTTTGGCCCACTGGTCATTTCTTTTACGCCGTCCCGGTTTGAACATTGAGATTCACTTGCGACAAATCCGATTCTACAAGTCGACATGAAGTACCATACCGCTCACATCTTGGCGCTTGCTAGCGTTGCTAGTGTTGCCAGCGCGTACCCACGTCCCGTGGCTCCAGCTTCTAGCACTCCGTCTGCGACTACGCCTAGCAGCGGCTATGGCTCTGGCGAGGGCTCTGACACCGGTGCTGGCACCGGCACGGATACTGGTGCTGGCTCTGGTACGGGTAGTGGCTCTGGTACAGGTACTGACTCTGGTATCGGTGCGGGGCTTCTTCCAAGCGGCCTTCCCGGTCTCGGTGGAGGTCTTCCAGGTCTTGGAGGAGGTTCAGGTCTCCCTGGCCTCGGTGGAGGCCTCACTCTACCTACTGGTCTTCCAAGCCTCGGTGGTGGTTCTGGTCTCCCAGGCCTTGGAGGTGGCTCTGGTCTGCCCGGTCTCGGAGGAGGTCTCACGCTACCCACCAGCCTGCCTAGTCTAGGCGGCGGCTTGAGTCTGCCAGGCCTTGGTGGAGGTTCTGGTCTGCCAGGCCTCGGAGGAGGCCTCACTCTGCCTACTAGCCTTCCCAGCCTTGGTGGTGGTTCTGGTCTCTCGGGACTTGGGGGAGGTTACAGTCTGCCAGGTCTTGGAGGACTCAGCTCTCTGAGTGGCGCCGCTAAATCCGGTGCTACCAGCGGTACCGGTGGCTCCTCGTGGACCGATTGGCTCAGCGGACTGACTGGAGGCCTTGGTGGAGGCGCTGGAAGCATTGGGTCCGGTAATGATGCAGCCGCACCGATTACCTCCCCTGAAACTGGCGCGCCATCTACTCCAGTAGCCCCAGCAAATCCAGGCGGAAACAACACTGGTGGTTCTGGATCCATTGGAGGTAATTGCAAACCACAGTCGGCATCTTCCAGCCTTCTCGGAGGATCTGAAAACGGTATCGTGGACAAGAACTGCTGCACAGACATGACGATTGTTTTTGCCCGTGGAACTGGCGAGATGGGCAATGTAGGCACTGTCTCAGGGCCGCCCATGTTCAAGGCAATCCGTAGCAAGCTGGGTGCCAACCGCGTTACTGTTCAGGGTGTGGACTATGCTGCCTCCGCTGCGGGTAACGTCAACTTTGGCGGCGACGGTGGTGAGAAGATGGCCGCACTCGTCAAGCAGGCCAAGTCCCAGTGCCCCAGCACCAAGGTCATTGTCTCTGGCTACTCACAGGGTGCCATGGTGGTCCACAATGCGTTCAGCAAAGGTCTCTCTGCCTCGGATGTTAGCGGCGCGGTCATGTTCGGAGACCCACTGAAGCGCTCACCTATTACCGGCCTTTCTTCAGACAAGGTCAAAGAGTTTTGCGGCACTGCTGATCAGATTTGCGGTGGTGGCGGAGATGGCGGTGCTACTGGAAGCCATCTCAGCTATGGTAGCAGCGCCGAAGCTGCAGCAACGTTCGCTATCCAAGCTGCTGGACTTGCTTAGATAGCGTAGACTTAGAACTGCGGCTGTACAACTGGTTTCTGTGAGCATGGAGGCTTGAGTTGATGGGTTGGTTGCAGGGGGTACTGGTAGGGACTGGCTCATTACTGTTGACAACGGTATACATTTGGTTGTACATATTTGATTACTCAGGATCGTTTCCTTGAAATACTTCTCGTCTATCCATCACTATCGTACTTCTTAACCAAATTCTTCATGATACTCACTGCTCCGCTGCGATAACTTGATCCGAACATTGCATAGTGATTGAGGTGATGGTACAGCTCGTACAGCTGCACGCGATCCTCATACTCGTCGACCGGCTCTGTTTTTGGGCACAGCTGATGATATTCCTTTAAAAAGCTGCCACCAAAGCCGCCAAACATTTTCATGATGCCAAGTTCGAATTCGCTGTGAGCATAGCAGGCTGAGGAGTCATAGACTACATGTTCCGGCTCCGCTTTATCGCTGCCAATCATGCCTATGCTTGCGTTTCCGCTCCACAAGTCTCCATGAACGACCACGGGTGTTACTCCCTCGCCATTGTTCAAATGACTGTCTCCAATCAAACGCGGGACTACCCTGGTTGCGGTCTGCTCGACGAGCTTTCGCAAATCATTGTCTTTCCTACCACTCCGTTCTGCATGTCTTAGAATAAACATGAGGCGGTTCTCGGCGTAAAAGTCTGCCCAGCTTTCCTTGTAGCTATTGTCTTGTGGAGTGTCGCCGCAGCATGTTGTTGCCGGAAAGCCAAACATGGGCTTGTCATAGCCGTCTGGGATGGGTGCGGGTGTTGTGTGTAGTTTCGCGAGTTTGGCTGCCAGCGATGGCGCCTTGGATGAGCTGGGGGCCAAGCGGGAGTTAAGATGGAGAAATTCTGTCACAAGGAAGGACTTAGAAGGCTGTGTCTCGAACTGGCCGTGACCAAAGGACTGTGGGCAGAGCGTGGGCACAATGTCGTGGATGGCCTTGAGGGATGCATGTTCGCCTTTTCAGGGTGCTGTCAGTCCATTAGACAGCCCAGCAGTTTCAAATGGGTAGCACACACCTGCAAACATTATCTCAGCCTCTTTACCAGTGCCTGTTTTCATGAAATATGCCTTTTCCGATCCATCGTCTTCCTGCGACACGATCTTGGATGTTGACGCAAAGGTACTGCCACCACCAGCAGACGAGACGCTGGTCCTATCGGGATTCAAGCCGACTAGCTTGGCAACTGCTGGGTCGACACTCATGGCGGGCTTTATGGTGCGAGATGGCGCAAGTTTGAATATGCCATAGTCCTGCAAGAGTAGCCACTGGCGGACGTTGACATGTGGGACCCTTGGTGACGTCAGTCTTATCCCATGCAACTTTGGTGGCTAGTGGGCCCAACTGGAACTTTGAACGCACGTGATAAGACCAGCGCGATATGCAATGCAACTATCCATCGCTTAGACAATGACAAAATACTGCCAGTCATGATCGCTCTATAATATGAGGTTGGACTAGGTATGTGTGTCGCGGACTCGGACACTCTACGTAGTCTCCGATGCTCCGACCAGCAATATTGAGACTGTGAGATCCGTGCGATGGTAATTAATAGCAACAATCGGTCTCGTACGCTAGGCCGGCATTCCAAGATCTTATCTCTTAATCCATAGAACTATAATACGTCTCCATTGGTATAAAAGGGGCAATATGATCAGCCACTAGTGTGTCAGTTTCCGAAAGCTGACGGCTGCAAGGATTTATGTACCATCAACCAGAAGAGCGTTCAATAACCCCAGTGAAACTATTGCATACTACAACTCAGGTATTTCGTCTACAATTGTAGAGCAAGTCCATCCTCACATGCTCTTGTACCCAGGGTAGGGCAACATACCCGTCGCTAGCTCTAAAATAGACCCTCGGGTCCATTCAAGCGATCCGAGCCGAGCCGAGGCGCATCAGTCAGACGCGCGCATGTTTCGCTTAGCCTGTCTCTATTTGCTGTTCTTCTTTCTCCTTGCATGGTTCATGTTGCTATCTTTGTACTGCCCCACATGTTATTTCCCTTTGTATCCTTCTTGGTCCGCTGCTTCAATGCACCTCTCGATATGATAGCTTAGGCATCAGAAAAGGAATATTGTCAAGCATCTGGGAAAAGAGTAAGTTTAAAATGTGTCTTGTCCAATAGCGTTTCTAGATCCTAGTTTTGGCACTGTTTACTAGCAGTGTTTTCTAATTTGCTTGATCAGCATAACGAGCCCATGTCGTCCCGACACTCGACATAAGACATAAAGCATATCTGCGTCATAGATCTAACATTCGATTTGATGCGCTCCATGAGGTCAAGCAGACTGGTCGGAAACTTCTCCAGTCCGCAAGAGATGAGAAGTTGATTACCCTAAATACATAACCGGACAGCGGATTTCTATTCTATCTCTATTTAACAAAGGCCCTGAGACCATGAGCATATACTGAGTAATCAATTACGTACAGGGCGAAGGCTTATTGGGAAATGCCTTGCATAAGCGTAATGGGACGGGAACAAGAGCTGCTTGATCTTCCACTCTTCTTGCACGACCGGTTCTCATTTGCAGTGGGCAGGACTTACTGGAGTACTTTGATCTAAAAGTAAATTGCGTGTTGTAATACTTTAGAAGATGAACTTAAGGTTTGTCGTTTTGCTTCTGGAAACGGCTACGACAGCTTTCCCGTCTAGAGGTGAGATTACCGGAATGCAGGTTCATTTCCACAGTGAATATAGAGAAAGGATAATTATGATTGAGATGCTGCATGCTTCTGACATGACACCCCTACATAGGGGCCGAAGACTCGACAATGAAGTCTTCGCCTTTGACTCGATTACCACGAACATAGGCTTCTTAAGAATGGGAGAACTTAGCCTCCAGCTAAGATGTATCGTTTTCCACATTGACTGCCGTAACTTTTTCATCTGTCTTAGTAACATTGGTGAGTGTATATTTGGAGATATTACATCTCGTATGCATCTGTACTTTGATGGGTTAAACTTTGTAATTAGAGGGACGGCAACACAATTTCTGAAAAATGTAGTTCCCAGAGAAAATATTGCTATCTCATTGCTTCGGCCCATTCCAACAATATAGTCCTCCATGGAATATAGCGCAGCATAAGCTATTGAGTGTGGGGTTACTGACTATGTATGTGAATACCAAGCACCATCAGCTCAAACATTGCGACTAGTGTTCTCATGCAGTCCACCCAAACAATCGTTACTGAGAGATCCAATGAAGTTCAGATAGCCACGGATTGCTCATTGAAACCTGTCATGTCTACTATTGTTACCGCACATCACCGCGTTCAAACTTGCGAACGTAGCCGCGTACTAGTTTGGCCTTCGACATGGCTTTTGAAAATGTCATATCTGGATATAGTAGTGACGAAAATGATGACAACATTCAAAATATTCTATATACAAATTCTCAACTAGTGCCTTCAACCGTTCGTAGATGGTTCGTAGATGGCAACAACCATCCTGATTCGTGATGTTGGGTGACAACAACAGTGAGGGCTCAATCCATGTCCAACCCCTGACTTTCCTCACATGACTTAGCCCCAACAGGATGCTTATGGGGTGAGTTGAATCCACTCCTTAGGCTCTCTTGGTCATACGACAACCGAGTTTTGCCTGTGCAAATTCAACAAAGTCTTGAGCACTCTAGTCCTTGGTAGCGTAAGAGCCCTGGGCACCGTTCTGTTTGCAATAGTAGAGCAGCTCATCGCCACCAATATGCCATCCTTCAGAGTTGCAAACATTGAGACCGGTTATGTTTTTCTATACGGCGTATTAGTGATGCGAGACCATTGCTTTCTCATATTTCGCCAACTGACCATGATGCAATCAGGGCATTTGTTCCACTGTTCGTCACCTTGGTTTCGCTTCGAGTATGCAACGCAGGCCTTTTGTGTAGCATCCGCATTGTAAACCGCTGCGCTCTTCACCCAATCGACACAAATACCGGCATTATGGACGGCTGCTGAAGCAACGTTCAAAAGGGCAAAAAGAAGAGGTAGAGTGGCAGAGAGTTGCATGGTTGCAATGATTGAAAGAGTTTATCCTTGGCGGACTTGGATGGGACGAGATGTGGAAATGTGAGAGAGTGGTGTGTGTATGGGCTGAAGGTGCTCGTAAGTGAAGCGCGGAGGCAGAATAAATAAGTCGAGAGGCTCACCACAATAGGACTACCTTTCCACGCGCTGCTATCGCTGTATACACCTACTTGGATCATGACGCCAAGCACCCCACTGGCTATTTCGGCGTGATTGCGACCAGCGCTACCACCCCTGAAAGGACCGCAAGGTATTACAGCAACAATTCTTCCGGGAGCCTGCCAAGCAAGGGAAACGAAACCGTCCACTAGGATGAAGGTTTCCCGAACAGGTTTCCTAGGCTAGTATTCTTGGTTGAACATCATGACAGTTAGTAGTCCAAGGACGCACACGGCGCCGAGTGGGCAGGGCACCCATGTATATTATACGCTTCGGGCCGAACGTGGAGCTCGTGTTTCCTATGGGATCCAATCGGTAGACTTCGGGTGAATTGCATGCCTGGATAATCTTAGGCCACTCCTCCAAGGCGAAACAGTATTTCACCGAACACGCACCTTGGTAGGTGGGTAATGCATAGTGAACTGGTCCTTGAATTGTAGCTACACATGTCACCAACTCCATCAGGGCGCGACAACCCTGGATACCGAGACTTGTCTACCTGCACGAATACGTACGTCTTAGGTATCCTTGCAGATCCCCCTTCCGAGAAGTTAACCAAATCTGATATCGCTCCCTGTAGTCGTCCACGGCCAAGATAAGTATGCTGAAGTTGTGAGGATATAAAGTTTTGGAGCATCCAGCCCAAAATCTACAGTTCTTCACAGAGCATCCTCTCTCACACTCTCCACTTTCATCTTCATCTTTAATCACCTGGTTGACTTATTGCCTCTCAACCTCCAACCATCGCAATGCATCTTACTCAACTCCTTGCCCTCGTGGCCAGCGCCACTATTGCCGCCGCCGCTCCTGCTCCTGCTTCCGATGCTAAGCCTGCCGGCGTTCGTGTGACGGCAGACGATGTTGTCCTTACTGGCGAAGGTGGTCGCTACCAAGTCATGAAGCGCTCAGAATTCGAAAAGCACTTTGCCGATGAGCTTGCTGCGTCTCACAGACCGGCCTACCTCGAACCCGACTTCACCACCTACACTGGCGACGAGATTGCAAATGCAACCCGCGGTCATCTGTCGAAACGCGACGTAGCAGTCGTTATCCCTGGAGAGAAACAGCGCTTCGTCGGCTGGGACGTCCAGGTCAGCCAAATCATCAAAGGTGGACCTGGTACCAAGATCACCGTGTCTTCCGGCTTTACCATCGGTAACAGTATCTCTGTCAAAACCGGTGTCGATGTAACACTCATCGAAGACTTTCTGAGTGCAAGCATCGATATCACCCAGACATGGGAGACTTCCAACACTCAAACTGAGACGTTCTTTGTCGATGTGCCAGAAAACAAGTTCGGTTGCTGGGTCCACCAAGCGTGGACAAACCGCCAGTACGGCACGGTCTGGAATGGCAAGGTCGGAAGTGCTGGAACAACGGTCGACTGGATGGTGGACTCATTTGAGCCAAAGTCGTACGGCCAAATGGCATGGGTCAATGGTTACTTTTCGCCGTGCTTCCAAGACTCATTCCCCATGAAGAGGTGCCACGGAGAAGGTTTCCTATAAATCCTGGTTCCAGGATTATATATCTTGTATAACCCACATTGACGACTGTGTGATGGATGGAATTCGTTCTAGGGCATGAGGTTATGGACCTACGATTGTATATAGTTTGCAGTATAGAAAATAAGGATTGATTTTACAGCTTCTCGCTTCATCTATTTCCCTCATGATAGTAAATCTAGAAGTTACATATAACCAGCATGCGTTCTAAACTCTATTTTGACAAACTCAGCAGCTTGTATCTTCTTAACTCCCCATAGCACGTTTTCGAACTTCAATGCGATGCTATATGCTAAGTACTCTGTATCTCGATACCAGCAATTACTAATGCATTCACGAATATGTTGCCATTAGAAAGGCAACTACACGTATTCCTTTAGTGTCAGGATCAAGAACGATGTGTTAGAAAAAGCACATAGAGATGAATTCAGAATTTGCAACTTTGAGGCTTGAAAGGTAAGAAATAATTACTAAGGACTCAAATAGAGTAGGGTTAAATGCACAACAAAGAGCGTGTTGCGCATTCTCCATCTGAGACGAAGAAATGTTATCAACCATGAATTTCACTCTGAGATGGCTTAGATTTCACAGAGCGTTTACAGAAACCGAATAATTCGATTCAGCTATGTTCCAGATCGGCCACGTCTTGTATCATGGCTATTAACAAGGCCCCGACATTGCTATTGCAGACATCATAATCATCATCCACACTTGCAGTATTCTGCTCTCTCCGAGATGCTTCTCACTTCTACGAAACGAAGATCTAGGAACAGCCTGGTCAAAATCCCACTTAATCCACATCATCCCTAACGAAGCACCACCTCTGCATGCCCCCTGTCCACACTTATCCTTCAATCTCGCAAAACATGAATGGAATGATTACAGATACCGCCAAGTCATCAGCCAACCCCACTGCGATGCAGATCCACGGCTGCAAAAAAAAAAGCCAAGCACAGTCTGAGCACCCGTATTTCTCCAGCTCCAAGGCCCTTCTTACAACGAGTCATTGACCGCGGAACAATCTGTGCTCGATCAGTCACCCACGTGATGATACGAAACGTAATCAGGGAACCCAAAAACAAACGGTCCTATTCCTGTGCCTGCTGTGGAGAACCATGTTCTCATGTTAGTTGATGTTACGTACGTACGTACGGGACATAAGGGCCCAAGGAGGTATCCCGGCCTAGACACCAGAATCATGTACTTTGCTATCTAAAAAAAAAAAAAAAGAGAGGTGGTAGCGGAACCGGGTTGCTGGGTTTGGCCGCAATGCATGTAAATGAGCAGGGCCTTGAAATGGCGCAAAAACGGTCAGCACACATGCGCTCAGCACGAACACTTATTGGGCAAAGGATGCGGGGGTGATGACGATAAGGCTAGCCAGGTGTCATACGGAGTAGTCGCAAGTGTGTGTGCAACGGCACGATGATGGCCCCTGATCAGCCAAGGCAAACCATGGTGGTGGGCAAGCAAGCCGCTCCCCCCAGCCGGGCCGATCAGGTTTAGTGGGCACGTCAGATTATCGCATGGGAATTAGGGTTGCAAGTGAAACCTTCAGGAAGGGAATCCTGGTATAGAACATCGAACTGGAAATTCCGAGAGCCCACTGCGAGTAAGGGCTGACCAGTATCGCAAAGGTGAATACGTACCCCGCGCATGATAGTGCAACCGAGGGAAATTGAGATCATCGTTTATTTTATGTCTATGTAAGTGCCTACGTTGTGCGTGACATGAGATGGCCAAAAAAAGAAAAAAACGCAATTACGTAGCAGCTATGCAAGGAACGTCAAACAGGGGGAACGGATGTTCCCATGGGAAGTAATTGCGAACCCCATCAGGCGGATATGATGGTGCAGGATACTGAGCCTCAAACACGTGATCGTCGCATGTCCTCACACCATTATGTTTTTTTTCCGACTCTCTGTCATGTCCGGTCTTGTCCCGATGTTCTGCCTGCCGCCTGTAGAACTTTATTCGCATATTAACCAGACATGATTCAAACCCGCTGGCCCTGACGTGCGGCTGAACTCACAGATATGATTAGTCCGCAACGCCAGTAGTGAATTCTCGACATGAGTCTTCGGCCTGAATCGTCTTCGTATCCAGATAAGCTGGTACGCACTTCGTATTGCGCCATTCGTGGAATTAACTAAGTCGTCACCCAAGACTTTGATCTTCACACGGATAAGAGATAGGATAAGGTGGGTGTGTGACCGAGTTCTTTCTTTCCATGTACAAGGGGAGGTTAAACCATGCCAGGGGTCTGTCTGACATGCATATGTAAGTGTTAACAATAGGACCATACGTTTCTTGGCAAATGTGGAGGACGGTATCTGCCGACTCTTACATTGTGTTCCAAACAATATGACATTCTAAGGATGGACAACGGCTGAACGCCTACCCCCGGAGGTTTCGGTCCATTCACGTAAGTAGAGTAACCGGCTGCTACGTCGTAGGACTAGGTAGTCGGCTCATTGTCAGCGGCAACAAGGCATTGAAATATCAGTCTACTGTCAAGATGAGCTATTGCATGGCGAATACATTTTGAATTTGCCTTGGGATTCTCATGGTCTGGGAGGTGATCCATGCTAACGAGCACTTTGCAGTGATTTTTCAGGCGTTTCTTCTTGATATCTGCACCCTCGGCGACTGCATAGTGCTACAGCAGTCCTTCCAGAGCCCGAAGCAGGGCGTCTGGCCCTATTGGTCTCTCTCTTTTCCCCCACTTACTCATGTATACATGGTGTCAATCCATGGTTTGAGCGCGCCAAGCCCAATGATAACAGCTTCTTCTGTCCTGATGGTCCTACTACCCTGTCGTGGTACCAAGTTTACCCAAGCGTCAAACAACTGGTGCGCTGTAGATTTGTCTAGTCCTTTGCTAGTCAGCTCGGGGTCGCTAGCAACAGCTGGCTCTATGCCCGCTTGACCGCCGAATACGACGAGAAGGTGCTTGAAGGATTCGGGCGCCTTGGAAAGTGTGGAGTTGAACGTGTCCAGCGGGGGATTTGTGCCGGTGCCTGAAAGAAAAGAATAGACCGATTGTCCGCGCTCGGAAGTACCTATGGACATGTCGTAACCACCAGGGTATTCGCATTCGGAGAAGACGGCGCCGAGCGAAGCGACGCGCCGCACGTTGTAACCCCAATAGTACCCTCCTTCTTCACGTGGAACAGTGGCTGCGCACGCCCTCGCCTCTAGACTGTCGCAGTCTTGTTGTGAGAGATTAGGCCAGCCGGGCGGAGCTTCTTCATTGACAAACTTTACAGTGGTGCGCATACCTTGCTCAACAGGCGCCTCTTTGGGTATAGGAACGCGTATCGGATAAGGCAAACCACACTTGACGTATGCGTAGTCCTGCGCGTCTTGTGCTACCTTCTTCGATTTGTTACCGCTTGGCGTAGCTGACGCCGGTGGCGGCGCCGAGCCCACAAAGACGCCCTCACGGTACTGACACCACTCGTGACTTCTTAAATGATGGGGCATGTCCATGCTGGGAAGGTTGCCCACCCACTTGAGATTTTGATGTTCTTTGAAAATGCTCAACCGTGGATCTTCACGGTCGTACCTCAGATGTGGAGGGCACTCAGCAAAAGCCAGTAGATGGTACAAGAATTGATCTGGATTCTGCCATGCTTCGTCTTGTTCGGGAATTAAGTCGAGAACCTGTTGTTTTGTGCGTCCTCTGCGAATGTACTTTGGATCGATGACCTTGGGGTCAATGTTGCTTGGGTCATCGTCGTATACTACAATTTCGTCGACGCAGTAGATTGCTGCTGCACGTGCAATGCGCCCAACTTGAATTGTTTTATGATCGGGCTTCTTCGCGTTCAGAGTCCAGCTGCCAGGCAAAGCCAAAGTGACTGTCCAGTTGCGACCTTTGGTAGGATTGAAAATGGCAGTAGGTCTTGATGTGTCAATATCTTCAACACTCTGTTCTTGGACGTCACCCTTGCGCTTCTTGGAAGGGCTGGTGTTGTCGCCTAGCGTTTTCCGCTTCTGCAGTCGCATGAGTCTCAAGTCACAACTGATGCGCTTTCCAAAACTGTACCTTTCCGTTCTCATTCTCTTCAAACGCTCCCTTTTTCGACCGCGGCTTGGTGTTGACCACGGCGTTGTCGTGGTGGTTAGCCATCTTAGCTCTATGCGACCAAGTGTCGTTGCTCGCCTCTTTTTTTCTTTTCTCAGAAGATGGTTTAGCTGCCCTTTGTGGTATCAATGACTAAATCCTGCTATACCGGGCGCGCAATGGCGAATGTACCTCGAAGTTGGAGAACAAAAGAGAAAGAAGCTGTACAACATTTTGTCCTTGCATTAGCGCGATCCGCGCCGATCCACCCGCCGCCATATCCCTGCTCAGCCATGGGCGCCCTGCCGCTCCAAGGCAACGACGACGACGACGACGACCAACGTAACAGTTCTCTCTCTCTGTCTCTCTCACTTTGCACATAATCTCACCGCTACACTCTTCCACTCCCCCCGGCACCTCGCCAACATGGAATCCCAAAAGTAAGTCCCTCCATCTAATCCTGTACTCGCTGCGTGCTCACTAACATGCGGCTCCATAGATCGCTCGTCTCGCGCACAACCGACACACTCATCACCTTCTTCGCGCTCTATCTGACTACCCTCTTCTCCCTCGATACTTGGGCTGCTGCGCGTGGATCACCATATCGCGCGCCGGGTAGCAATTCGTACAATCGGTCTGCGCCCGTGGCCCCAGCGCATGATAGTTACCAGGGCGGGATGCATGGTCGTGGGAACGCGGGGCCTGGCAGCGGCAGTGGCGGTGGAGGAAGAGATGTTGGGAGGGTGGCGCAGGCGAGAGATTCAAGACCGCCTATCAAGATGGGGGGCACAGCTGGCTGTGGTGCTTGCATGATTTAAGCATCGGGGAGGTATGGTTGCATGTACAGAGTCAAACATGTGTCATGGACGAGAGTGGTTCAACGTGTACCAAGTTAGCAGTATAATTCCATTGCTCCCTTTCGCGCCGTGCTACTCAGTGATGCTGACGAAATAAATACATGTACGTCATGCGCCCCTCCTTACGTTTGTGCTCATGAGTGTAATCTTCTTGCCCTTCTTCTTCTTGCCACCGCCCTTCTTGGGCACTTCGTCACCCTCAGCCAATGACATGGCCTGGGCCTGGGCGATCATGTCCTCCTCCCCGAGCAGATCCTTCTCCCAGCCTTGCAGCCAACCATCATCACCGTCGTGGTGATCATGTGGTGCCAGCACAGGAGATGCGCCTGCAACGACGGCAGTGCCCCACACAGTCCGAGGTGCTGATGGGCTGGTAGAAGGAGACGCCAATGAAGCAAAGCCGTCGCCGCGTCGGGGTGGCCAAGGCGGCGACGTCGAAGTATGGTCGCCGTCCGCAGTAGGCTGTACATCTGTGCCGCTTCCAGATGCCAGAGGCTGGAAATCGTCGGCTGAGAATCTCTCCGTGATGCTCGGCCGTCTCCTGCGTGCCGATGCAAACTCGGCATATTCGGCCTTCTCCGCACGCTGTCGCGCCTTCTCCTCTTTCGTCTCCTTTTCTGTATGCTTCTTGCGTCGTCTCTCAATTTCTGGCCTGAATCGTTCCAGAATCTCAGGAGCAACGGTGTCGGTCCAGTCGCATTCGAGAAATCCAACCTCGCAGCCATACGGCAAATGTGCCAAGTATTTTGTGCGCTTTCGCAATTCATCATCTACTACATGACCCGTGGAGACATGCTCGACTCGAGGTAGGATGGTCGATGGAAACGAAGCGAAATTTCCGAATGCAGCCTTTAAAATGCGAATATCCAACGGAGAAAGATAATAGTGTAGTAACGCTTGGTAGAAGAAATATTCAGAGGGCGTTTTGTGATGTTCGTGTTGTTGTCGGTTACGTAGCTCAGCCAGAGTCAAGGACATGCTATGGCTGGCCGCGGATGAATGCGACGAGACGGACATGGTCCGATCTTTGGGCGTTGAAGACTCGGGGGTGGGCTGTGCTGGCGCATAATCCTGGCCTGACTTGGAGGCGTTGTGGATGTGGTACATGTCTGGTGCGGCTCCTTCATCATCAAACACGATGGGTGCTCTCTTCATCTTGGGCTCTGCAGGCTTAGCAGGCTCCTCGGGAGGGTTCCCAATGCCTCTGAACTTGTCCTTGAGCTCCCGGATGTTTCGTATCGCCCTCTTTGTCCATTCCATGCTGTCTTCGGCAAACATGACCTCGTCCTCTTTGCCCTGCTGCTCAAGCTTGACAATCTCTTGATTGAGCTGGTCAAGCATGTAGTCCTCCCCACCTCGCATTACACGAGCATAGTCGGTTACCTCGGCTGCATGGTACCAAGGAATGTCTTGGTCCTTGGGCAGAGCATCGGCGCCGTCGCGCGGCATGGCCAAAGTGCTCCCAGCTGGTCTGACTACCAAACGCAAAACGACGTCGGCGCCCTCTCTTGGCGCCTCGCCCTCTTGTCCGGTATACCAGCGGACGGGCTTGGTCTCGGAGGCGTATATGGTGTCGAAGCATAGTGGGCACTTTTTGGACCGCGCCTTCTTCTCCGGCGCTTTCCCGTCGTCTTCAGAGTGCATGTAGCGAATGAGGCAGGGAAGACAGAAGATATGGCCGCACTTGGCCATCCTCGGGGCTACCGGAGTCCCGAGGCAGATGGGACAAGAGGCTTCCTGGGAAATCTCCGACGCCAATATCTGCATGACATTGTTCCAGTCCAAATGGATATCGGCGTCGACGCTCTGGGCACGATAGTCGCCGCGAGGGTCGACGATGAAGCGGTAGTTGGCGTGTACGTATCTTGGGCGAAGTTAGTTGGGTCGCGTCAGCGATGAGAGAAGCACTTGCCTGGCTTTGTCGACGGCATGGTAGCCAGATCCAAGACCCCATGTGGGATTGCGCCGGTAGTTTCTTCCATAGCCGTGCGACTGGTTGTAGGTGGTTGGGCGTGGGGGCAGACTGAAGTTCATCAAGTGGGTGATGGACGTCTGGCCCTTCCTGTTGCTGAATGGGCGCATGGCGAGTGATTCTGCAATGGCATCCTCATCCGTGTGCCGAAAGCGCTTGGAGCCCTTGTGCTGCTTCTTTTGCTGCTGACTATTGCGAGGCGTAGGCGAGGATCGCGCCGAGGGACCGCTGCCCCGCGGCTGGGCAAAGAAGCTGCTGGTGCTGATGGAGGGAGCCTGGTTCTGGGCGGGAGAAACCGGGCCAGAGGGTGCAGAAGCCTTGGACGAGGACGGGGCGGGCGGGTTGCTAGACATGACTCCCAGCTAAGGGCTCACGGCAGCGCGACAGCGGCAACGACACGACGGCGATGACGATGACGTTGACAAACGACGGAGGGGGGATTAATGAAGGACGGGAGGGCGGCGACGCAGAGAGAAGGAAGGGAAGGGGGAGTATGGGGTAGTGTATGTGGGTAGTTGTGTGGAAAGTTGGGGGGTACCCAAGAGGGCACTTGGTCGGGGACGAGAGGCAGAAGGTGGAGTGGCGGATGGAGACGACTGCGTTGATGACGACTGGGGCCGTCACGTTACCAGCCAGGCCGGCCATGCATGCGCCTCTGCCTCTCCCCGCCATAGAATCTAAGTACTGTACATAACTGCTGCAAACAGGAGCAGCACGAGCAGCAACACGCAGCCATTGTTCTTCTTCTGGCACTGTATCTGGCCGCCGCAGAGACACGACTGTGCATTGTTGCCACTGCCATTGGCCCAGCAAGCATCTGCTGTCACACACATACACACATATATATATACACACACATACTCGCACCCGCTCGTCTCGTCTCGCCTCGTCTCGTCCCGTCTCGTCCCGTCTCGCCTGAGTGATCGCTCTGTGACGACAGCGTCTCCGCACAGACTCGACGGCCCTTCCGCTGAGCGGCGCTCGTTTCGACCTTCTTCTATCGCCGCCAAGTCCAACACCACCACTACCACCGCTACCACCACCACTACCACCACCACCATCATCCCAACCCGCCACCCTCAACCCCCCCTCGCACGTGTCTCCCTTTTGTCGCGGGCAGCCTCTGCTGCGCTCATGTCGTCTTGATACCATGACCCCGCGACCGTCGACTCGCCTATCCGCACCTCAATCCTCGCCCACGCCCGTCGCGCGACCCTGCTCCGCATCCGAATAAATATAATCCAACCCACCATCGGCGCGCCTCACCCGCTCCCCCACCCGCACCCATCCCCCCCATCGCTCCATCGTCCTCGCCCGCGCCCTCGCCCCGTTGCCTCACAAGTTGGCTGCTTGCTTCCTGGCCGGCGCCGACTGTCGAGGCAACACCGCGCCCAGCCCTCATGATGCCCGGCCCGTATATGCCTGGGAGGAGGCAGGCCGAGCAGCAGTACTACCATCACCACATCCCGCCCCAGACACACTCGCCCGTCCACCACAACCCCTACGCTGCGCCCTACCACCATCTACAGCAGTATGGCCCGCCCCACGGCTACCCCCAGCACATGCAGCCCATGCAGCAGTGGTATCCCTACCAGCAACCACCGCCCCCGCCCCAGTATGCCATGCCTCCGCGCCAGTTCCAGCCTCAGCCCCATGCCTCGCCTGTCGTAGTCTCGTCGCATCTGCACATGGCCCCTCCAGTCAACCGCGCCATGGGCCAAACGCCCCCCATTGTCCACTCACGCACGCCGCCTGTCCCTCGTATCCCTACCCCTCAGCAAGCGCCTTCGACTCCCTCGGTGCAGCCACAGGTATATATGCCTACTTCGACACCACAGCCAAGCACCACTGTCGATAGCCCGACATCTGTCGCTGAGTCAAAGCCTACGCCACCAGCCCCGTCCACCCCGCAGTCCCTTACGTTCAAGCCGTTTTACCCGCCTCTGCCCTGGCTATCTGTACCCGAGTCTGACTTTCCCGCCCGCGCTTCACGTGGAAGGAGACGGCGAAGGGTCCCGGTATCCACGGAAGAGCAAGCTCTGGCCTTACCTTCGCGCGAACAGGCATTTGAGCAAGATGCTCTCAATGAGACCGGCGAGGACACCGAGGGCGACAGGACCCCGACGGAAGGACCAGAGGAGTCTCAGGCGTCCACAGTTGCCGGTCCTTCTGACGCTGAAGTCGACACCCCTTCGACCTCGCACCCGCCTTCAGAAGTCGATTTGGCCCAGTCTTCGACTCCATCTACTGCTACCCCATCGGCTTCACAACAAGCTGCTCAGACCACGGCTACTACCAAGAAGCACGCTCGCAACCCGACCATACCCGCTGTACCCCGCGTCCCAATCAAACCCGCAAAAGCATCAAGCGCAGCTTCCACTACACAGCAATCTCTCAAATCACCAGCTGCAGCTCAGCCAGAGTTGTCGCAAATTGACGATACAACCGCAACGACGGATGAAGCAGCTCCAAATGCTGAAGAAAAGCCCAAGCCAGCCGCGCCAAAATCTTGGGCAGAGCTGTTGAGGGCGAAGAACGCCACCAAAGCTGCACAGCCTATTGCACCATCAAACAACACTGTGCCCGCCACTAACGGTCCTGTTGTGCAAAAGAGCAACACCCTTGCAGACGTCTTGGCATCCTTCTCAGTCGATTCGGACAAAAAGGTCTCTTTTATTGAACCACGCGGTCTTGTCAACTCGGGCAACCTGTGTTACATGAATTCGGTGTGTGCTGCTCTTTTTTTGCCATCATGTGTACCTCGCTAACCTCAGACTAGATTCTTCAAGTGCTTCTTTTCTGCGTCCCATTCTACGATTTCCTTGACCAGGTCGCGAAACGCGCTGTGCACAGCTTCAAGTCTGAGACGCCTCTTATAGACGCCATGATCATGTTCTTGCGCGATTTCAAGCTCATTGACTCTGCCCCCACTGTTGACCAGCTCCGTCTACGATTGAAAAGCAATGATATTGAGCAATATGGCGATCCTCTGGCCCCAGAGTACGTCTACGACGTCATCAAGCGCCTGCCTCGCTTCGATAACATGAAGAGAGGCCAGCAGGAGGACGCCGAAGAGTTTCTGGGTTTCCTACTTGCTGGCCTGCACGATGAGTGTGTACAAATAATCAAGAGCGGGAAGCAGAATCAACCTGCGGGCACAGTCACTTCTGATAACAGCGAGCAGTCAGTCTCTGTCGAAGGTGGTTGGGAAGAAGTTGGACACAAGCAGAAGACAGCCGTCACGCAAAACTCTGGAGCCATTGACATCGAAAGTCCCATCACCAAAATGTTTGGTGGCAAGCTCCGCTCCGAGTACAAGAGGCCAGGCGAGAAGGCTTCGGTCACACTTGAGCCGTACCAGCCGCTCCAGCTTGACATTGGCGAGCCAAACATTAATAACATTACTGATGCCCTAAAAAACCTTACACGCCTTGAAACACTAGACGGCGCCGCTCGTGGTGCCAAAGCATCGACAAAGCAAGTACATATCGAGTCACTCCCGCCGGTATTGATTCTCCACCTGAAACGTTTCCACTACGATGAAAAGGGGCCGCAGAAGATTTGGAAGAAGATCGGGTACCCGCTCGAGCTGGAGCTACCCAAGGAGGTGTTCCCACCACACAAGCGGGGAAGCTACCAAATCCAAGGCGGCTTCCCTCGGTACAGGCTCACCGGTGTTGTCTACCACCACGGCAAGAATGCTAGCGGTGGCCACTACACCGTCGATCTGCGACGTCAGGAAGGAAAAGAATGGATTCGTATGGACGATACCATCATCCGCCGCATCCGCGCCGAAGAAGTGGCAGAGGGTGGTGCTGAAGAAGACCCCAAGGTCTTGGCCGCTGCCCTCGAGCAACACAAGTCCGATGTTGGGAAGAACAAGAACTTCTTTGCCCAGATCGACATGGACGAGGAGGAGCCTGATAAAGGTGGCTGGAATCAGGTCAATGGCTCGGAGAAGCAGAAGGACGGCGCCAAGAAGTGGAGTGGTATTGTCAACGGCGCAGCAACCCCTAATTCCACAGGCAAGAGGACACCACTTGTCAAGGAAAACGTGCGTGACAACAAGGTGGCCTATATCTTGTTCTACCAACGCATTGAAACCTGAAATGATAGAGGATTGAAATGCGGTGGACGAGTTCAAAACGAAATGATATCAAGAGCCATCTTGTTACGACATGGGAGAAAACAAAAACAATAGAAGCTGAAGAAGAGGGAGGAGCCAGGCGCGATGATTGTGACTCAGTCATGAAAAAGTCGCGGCTACCAGCACCGTTTTAGTGCGATGCACAAAAGAGTGGGGGAAAAAAAGTGTTTCGTGTCGGTTGATACCCCTGTGGGTGTTGGGATAGCACGAATGATGATGATAAAACTTCACACCACTGACATGTTTGTTTCCCTGTGATGCTGTCTCGTCTGTTCTCCAGTCTCTGTCCAGTTTACTGAATCTCCGTTGTTGCTTGCCCTATATATATATATATATAAATATATATAGATATATCTTAGAGCCTAGTCATGATTACAATCACTCCCTTGCCTCCACACCAGTTCACACCTCGGCATTCGCATACACGATCCTATCCCCCTCGATGTCGTCCCTCATTTCGGGAAAATTGTCATAAAAACTCTTGTCCACCTCTTTCACCAACTCGAAAGCGGATATCGCTCTCTAGACAAAAGCACTACCAAAGCGATTTTCATATTCTGAATAGTTCGAGTAGGTTGTCTACACGGTATACTACAATTTAGACGGTCGCCAGTTCGGTTTCCGCTTCTCAGCAAAAGCCTTTAGTCCCTCCAGAGCATTCTCGCTGCTATTGAGACCATGGTTGTATTTCTCGATGACTAGTTGTGTAGCGCGCTCGACACTTCCAGTCTCCCAAGCTTCTCTCAAGGCTGCCCTGGTGACAATCGCAGAGTCTGGCGATATGGCAGCAATTTCGTTCGCCAGCTTGAGCGCCTCTTGTACAACGGTTTCCTTTGATGGTGATATACGGTTCACGAGGTTGAGCTCTCTGGCCCTTTGAGCGGTGATTGGTTTCCCAGTCATGGCCATCTCGGATGCGATAGGCAAGCCAACGTTGCGGACCAAACGTGGAGGGCCACCTGCACCGGCGTATATGCCACGGAGCGCTTCTGGGAGGCCGAATGTCGCATGCGGCGCTGCTACAACCATGTCGCTGTCGAATATCAACACTCGGTCATACGCAGGGATGAAGGTTTGGAAAAGAAGCGGCAACTTACCAGCCCAATACAATCTCAAAACCGCCGCCGAGAGCGAATCCATTGACAGCGGCAATGACAGGCTTCTTGCCCATTCGTCTACTCAGACCTCCGAACCCACTATGAGGATGTCTCATGAGTGCAGGATTCATCTTCAACTGTCCGCTCCGGATGTTTCCCAGTTGTATCAGATCCTGGCCAGCACAGAAGCTCTTGGTGCCGGCTCCAGTGACAATGGCGACGCGCAGATTGGGCTCCTGGTCGAACCAATCAAACACGTCGCCCATTTCGAGATGGCCCTCAAAAGGGATGCTGTTCATCTGCTTCTCTCGGTTGATGGTGACGAGGAGGACATAGTCGGCGGGATAGGATAGGAGAACGTGGGAGGTTGAAGGCGGAGTGGTCTGAGGTTTGATGGATGACATGATGCCGATACGGGCGATGTAGACGTGTCTGTGTAGGCGGGGGCAGCTCGATTCCGTTTGGCATGTTACGCGGAATGTTACATGGTTACTGCTGTTTGTGTTGTGTTGGAGGGTAAGTTTACACGCGACGAACCGAGGCATCTTTCCCCGCACAACTACGAAGCTAGCCGGCGATTCCGTTAGCTAGTTCCATGTCAGTAGCAACACAATTACTCGATTTACACATGTCGTCCAACATCAACATCTGGTTGCAGTCTTTATTCAAGCTAATAGTTTGCGACCGTGCTCCAGGCCTTGAAAATAACATGTAGTTACCAGCAAGCAGCTGATGCCTCTAGCCTCTTCCTGGACGTGGCGCCGAGTGATGCAAATGCCCCAACAGTGGGTAGACGGATAAAGCAGCGCAAACGCCCCATGCAAACACTGCGATGACAAGGAGAAGCCCAACCAGATATGGCACCGTTCGACGAGCAGGTATCAGGCGGCCATGGCCTTTGATGAAGGGTGGGTAGATGTAGTAGCGTCTGCCGGGTACAAAGCCAGGGTGCGACGCGTCGGTTGGACTGACGTCGATGCCAGAGTCACGAGAGGAGCTCGCGATATCGAGAGACCCGTAAACAGCGTCTCGAAAAGAAGAACTGGGGGGCGGTGGTGGTGGTGGTGGTGCATTGCCTGTGAGCGGGCTAGTCTGGAGCGAGCGTCAGCATCATGGAGGATCGAGCAGGTCGTAGACGCGACTGGATAGATACCTCTTCTGCCATCGTATAGCATAATCCACCGAAAGCGTGTCTATCGACGGGAGATTGTCAGGTGCAGTGCGGCGACTGAGTGACCAGACGCGGTCAAAGCAAGGCCAAGCAAAGGTCGCTGATGTCTGGACCGTCTAAAATAGTATGGGGCAGGTGTTGTTGCTCAGCCTTGCAGGAGCTTGGAGCATCCCTGAAGCCACCGAGGACCAACAGTCAGCAGCACGGTTGGCCCTCGTCGGTTGCAGGCTTCAAGGGCGCTGGCCGGAAAGCTACGTAAGATACAGATTGTCGACATGTCTGTACGTATCAAGTACTTTGGATGTGATTGTGATGCTCCCCACTCGTCGAACTAGACAGATTGGGAAAAGCCGGCTGGGGTAGTTAAAGGTGGAGAAAGTTGCCGCTACATGAGTACATGTCTACATACATACATCCGTACATACAGAGTACGCAAATTATCCCCTTCTCATACATGCATACATACATACATATATGCATACACGCAAGCGACGCGCAGAGGCCGACCTTCTCTTAGCGCAATGCGGGGCACTTTGCGGCCGACGCAGCGGAGGACCAGCCGCCAATGTGCAGAAAATAGCCAATTGCACAACAAACATGCAACTATGCCACAGAATACTGATGACACGATAGGCGGCCTCCGCTCGCTACATCTTCGTGCAATTCTCGGCCGGTCCTCCATGGTTGTGTCACACAAGTGCTAGACGTGGGCGACACAGCAGCTCTTGTCATACATATTTGCGCACTCGCCATCCACCTGCCCATCTCCTTCATCCGCTTTCCATTGTTGCTTTCTTGTCGACTACTCCTGTGACCTTCCTCTATCTTCCTGAGCGACGGGGAAGAAGCGCCGGCCTCCTGCGACAAACAAGAGCGCTGCATGACGCGTCTTCGGCTCACACATCCAATCTCCGCGCTCTACCGCCATCATGATCACTACCACTGCCCTCTCCCATGACGCTGTCAAAGACGAACATGGTGTCGAGCCAGACTTGTTCAGTATTCAGTGTGCCCCACTCTCCGTGAAGCCGCTGGTGCCCGTCGTCAACCCAAGGGACCCAGAAAACTTCTTGAAGCGCTGTTCAGGCTATTCCAAGAAGACCAGTTTGCGCTGCAGCGCCAGCATTGGCAAAAAGGCACAAAAAGACATCCACCTGACTTACCTTCCTACATGCGTAGCCCACCGCGATCAGCAAATCCTCGCAGGACGGTGTCAATTCAAGTGCTCAGGCGGGGAGAGGTGCGCGAGGCTTTTTCGATGGACTCCACCGCACTTTGAGCTTTGTGAAACCCATCAGGGTCATCCTAGCACGCCTTGTTATCTCCTCAAGCAATTACCGCTGGAGCTCCGCCATGGAATATACCGGTACCTGTTGCCTACGGAACAGATAGATTCTTCAACAGCTGCGGTGCACGATCAGTCTCTTCACCAAACCGACAAAGGAGCGAGTCGCTTAGCTGGCCGGAGTGGCGTTCCTCACCCCAGCCCCATGCGAGCGACACGCATACTAAGATCTAAATTTCCTATGAGACTCTTGGATTTGCTCATGGTCTCCCGCCAGGTCCATGACGAAGTGAAACATCTCCTGTTTAGCATCGTCACCTTCAAGATTGATATCCGCAAGGATGGTACATTTATGTGTGGCCGCCGACTTCTTGAACCTAAACGGGCAGATGGTTCTTCGCACTTTTTCTATGGTCAAGCCGATGTTGCCAAGAAGAAATTCTTAAAGTGTTTCGATTGGGCCTCAGCAAAGAACTATGCCGTCGACATATTACTCGAGAATTGCCCTATTGCAAATCCACATCATGTGCCAAACAACGTCAACCTGGCAATGAAATCCTGTTGGGATGAAGAGGTAGAGCTTTACGATATCAGAGGTGAGCAACACGCCCTTTAGCCACAATGCTATGTCTCTAACAACCCCAGATTATATCTCCGTGGTTGTTTCCGGTATCCTAGCCAAGGCGAAGAAACTAAACAAGCTCCAGGTTCGACTTTGCCTCGCCGAGTTTTTCTGGGAGGACCATCAGATTCTTTCAAATGCGAAGCTGCTTTTCAATCCTTTTGAAAGATTACGCAACGTGCGCCAACCGAATCTTGGTGGCGTCTTCAATGGAAGACCAGACAGCAACTCCATGTATCCTATTGAGCGTGCTACGGGGCGGTACCCCATCACGACATTCACCGGATGCATGCCATTAGCGCTCCCGGCGTATTACGAACTCTGCTCTGTGCCCTCCTTTCCTACAGACAAGCCGGTGCTGTCGACAGGAATGCCCACATTTGATGTCTACGCTGCTGAATGGACAAATCAGATTTCTTCAGAGAGCTCTGCAAACGTGATCCAGGAGCCACTGATCCGTAAGATGTTCACCGCTTTCCGCAACTTCTACACCGAGCTTGCCAACCAGGTGCCTGAGATAACTTTGAAAAGCGGAAGGCACACATTCCTGCACCGGGCCAGGGTGGCACGCGAACAGGAAGATGTCATAGCATTCCGCGCTATCAGAGAAGAACTTCTTGAGCACTGGCACAGGTACTTGGACAGCCAAGAACAGAAGAAACGTACTATGGAAGCTCGTATTGCCAAATTTCTCCAAAGTGACACATATCCATCACATATTTGGGAAGATACAAGTCCGACACAGCAACAAAAGTTTTTGCCCACTCAAGACTCGCAGTCTCCCATCTTACTGGACTCTGACATCCTAGCCAGAGACGGCATACCCATGACTGGAAATCTGGTACGGCAAAGCTATCACCGACCGGCCCATCAGCAGATGAACCAGCATCCGGCGAAGCAGAATTCATACATGCATCCAAGAATACCTGGGGAAGCCATGGAAAAGCATACTATTAGAAATCTGCAACAGCTTCAGGCGCAGGCTCTGCAGCGGGAAGTAATCCGGCAACGGAGCCAACTGAGACAGCTGCAAGAAACCCCTCTGTATTCACCCTCGTCTGCGACTCTTCCGCAACGAGACCCCTTGCTTAAGAGAAAGGCAGCAGGTGAGATGACTAAGATACATGAACAAGCAGTGCTCCGAACTGAACAAAATGACGGCGAAACTATTCAATCAGGGATAGATTCGGACTTTTCTCAACCAGGATACGATAACACACTACCCACCATGTTGTTACATGAAAATTCCAACATCGATAAACACAACCATGTCTATGATAGCTGTCTCACATCATCTCTATCAATGTGTGACATCATGTCTCCATTAGAAGGCGAACCTGGTCCATCTACAAAAAGACGTCGTATCGGGTCAACGCTGGAGGCCGCAGATACAGCCACAGCTAATGAAGACATGGCAGACGATGGGCCGAGGCGTCAGTGTCAAACAGTTATGACTAGCGACATGCATTTCTTCGCAGACGATGTGGATGAAATGGGAAAGTTGTTTGCAGGCAAGGGGAAGGGGAAAGGGAAAAAGTAGAGGTATAAAAGAGAGTGAGAAGGGAGAGCAGATGAAAAGGCTGGAATAATCTAATCAGATTGTGTGTAAGAGCAATATAACAATGGCAATGCCACAATAATCCAAAACACCTTCTTGTAAGTACATAGCCCTTGGTTGTGCCTTTACGTCTCAACGTCGTACATATTTTTCCCATATTCGACACACCGGTTTTGTTCTAAACACGGTGAAGTATGATTCCAATTCTTGATAAGATTAAGGAGTATGTCTGAGCATTCGCGTTTTGGCATACGGTCGTCAGTAGTCTAGCGCTAGAGGGATAAATCACGCCAGTATCAAAGTCGATGTGTTTGCAGTTTAACCTACACAAAGTTCAAACTCTCCATGCTCACTACTTCCTCGATAATCTATTCTGCGGCAGATAGGAAAGGCCCTACTGAAGGAGGATAGTAAGCTGATGATTGCGATCGACTTCATCCAAAGTAAGATGTCCGTTGCTGTTGAGAAGAGTTTTGCGGTTGCACTTAGCTCAGAAGCATACCCGATAGTAATATTGAAGAGCTGTAGTCGCTAGCTCAGAACAACGAAAAGTGCGAGGATATACAAAGGAGAATGCAATTCAAGCGAAGCTGATATGTCTCTTATATACGAGGCTAACCTCCTCAACTAAAATCTAGTAAGGAGTGAACCAGTCTTATTTGTCGTATGGATCGGTCTTGTGAGCAGTATGTGTCGCAATGAAAAGTCCTAGAAATTACCAGAAGAACACGAGTAGAAACAAAGCCTCGATTGGCCGTGCTTACAGCCGCATAAGCTACTATATAAACCATTGGTTGCGAAAATGTTGGGAGAAACGCCTCCTATTTTCATCTGCACCAACTTCGATAGGCCTATACTCCATGATACGGAAAAAGAGACCATTTGGATTCGCTCTCTCACACACACTTGCTTAGTATGCTTACAAGAAATCATCAGACACGTTGACTTTACCAACAGTAACTTGAGTTTTCTTCCGCCTTGTGGTCCGCATCTTAGGTCCTGTTACCAAATAGCACATAAAACTCCAGAACAGTGTCCACGATTTCATCGTGGAAAGATAATCTCGCTTCTCCGAATCACTGCACAATGATTTAAGGAGATAGCTCACGTCAATTAAGGGAAGGGTATTTATATCGCTTTTAGACAATTTGTTTCTATATAGTGCACATACTATGCCAGATCATTTGATATATTTAATTTTTTACCCTGCGCAGCCAATTGCATGAGCAATCGAATACAGTTGCAGCCAATGTGTTTCAATCTTCAAAATATAGGACTACCAGAGTTCGCCCGATACTATCGCCAATATCTCGGAGACTGGTTGTTATTCTCGTCTTTCCTCCCTTTTTCTTTTTTTAAAACATCTGAATCTAATGAAGCTCCTTGGTTACGTATCGACTTATGGATTGATCAGGCAGAGTAAGTTTTAGATGAGAAGCAAGAAACATTTGTATTTATAGTTAAAACTTGTCATGTAGTTGAAGGGAACCACCGCGTGATCGTGTGCAAGTATGGTGTCCTTGATATTGTATATCGTGGCTCAAAAAGAAAGACCAAGGTACGAACAAACATGACATATCTTTATCACAATATCATGGACACACGTCTGATTGGGTGGATTGACAGTGATTAAAGAAGCATGATTGACTAGAATTCTCCATTGACACTAGTCCTTAACCTTATCCCGACTGATAGTGAGGACAGATCGATAACCATGTCTTCGTTCGCTTGCTCCTCTTACCCAAGATAGCAGCACTTGAAGTTGTTACCCCCAGGACATTTATCTGAGGATCAGAATTAGCAATCGTCAACTAGATTACTAAATAATGGCATACCGTTCACGCGACGCCCAGGACAGTTATTTGAGGTCCAATCACAGATGGAAGGTCGCCCGCATGGGTTTACATCAGGCTGACCTACACCGATAACGCAGCATTTGACATCATCGGGATCGTTTGGACATGCACCACTAGTATACTTCCCACCATAACTGTTGCAAGTCGAGGTGCGGATACAAATACCGTTGGCTTTCTGGATGGCGGATGCTTTGTCGCCCGAGCAATGGCCGTTGAGGGTGGCGACGACGACAAGAGGAAAAGCAACAAGGAGAACGGGGCGCATGATTCGAGACTTAGGAGGTTGAGCTTCTGTTTTCGTGAGAAAGTGCCACAAGAATTGATGAACCTGCTGTGCAAAGAACCGACATGTGTTTAGCATGCATCCACAGCTGCCTTTTATATTCTCATCTCTGCAAATAGTCCGTCTGCACCTTTCGCGAAGCCGCCTTTCCACCTAAAACCAGTTCCGGAACGTAGTCAAGTTGATATGAAAGCTGAAAAATGGTGCAACTGGGATAACCACTAGAGTTCAACGGAGGGACATCGACTGCAAGCCAAAATGAGGGGAAGACCAAACCAGAACACTCAAAATAGAGTAAAGGACGTCCGAAACACGTATTTTCGTAACTTGGAAGCATCTTTAGGTTGGTGAGCTGGTCCACTGTGCGCCATCATCAGTCAGCGCTAGCCAATGACGTTCGAACGCGATCACTAAAACAGCGTGCAGTTGAGCCGGCGACAACGGTTATTGAGACTTACCAAGCCACGACTCGCATTCATCGTATTGCATACTGTTGAAGAGCACTAACTGGGTCCTCGGAGGCGTATTCTTGTGGGCTGGGCTCCTTATCCAATATGCGACGTGCATTCCAATCTTGACACAGCGTCGCCAGATCCCCTCGATCTAGCCCTTCTCTGCTCCAGCTAATAACCATTGCGCTGCCCTGAATACACACCAATCTCATCTCCGCGGACCTTTGGACGACGCATGCATCCATGACCTGAAGGATTGATTGCACCCGACCCTGGCCCCATGCAGGTGAAGGGAAGATGGCGCGTATCTGACAGCCTCAAACTGCTCAATGAAGCGAGATTCCCGAAGCTACCTACACTTATCGAACTACCTGGCCCGACCGCTACTGCCCAATCCTTGCCCTTTTCCCTTTTCCCTCACATCACGCTATCTGAAAATGACATGAGCTCTGCCAAGCTTCTCTTAACCCCATATTTAGCCGTTAATGCCTCTAATAGCTTGGCTGGTACCGCAAGTGAGCCGCGCCGCACTGCTTGCTTCGGAAACTGTGCGACTCCGCGCACTTGGCACCCTAGTCCTGATCGCTTCCTTGTCCAGGACGATAGAGTTCAAGAATCAGCGCTCCATTGTATAATCGGGAACTTGAAGCAACGTCTTGTTTCTCGATGCTATGCCAATCTCTCCCCTGACCCTATTCTTCGATCTGCCCATGCCTGCAACGTGTGGAAGACTCACGCCAGGCATCACTACCTAGCTAGATTTGTTCCCCAGTACTCAAAATAGTGGTCCACTGTGTCGTCTGAATCTGCTTGGGTACCAGCTTTCCTCTAATGTTATAGTAAACATGCAGCTCTCATCTTGATTTAACTTTAATTTTCCTAGATCGTATGTTATGATTACCCCGCTATTGTAGTATCACCTTACAAGAGGTGGTATGTGATGAGTTTTGCGAAGCTAAAGTCAAAACTACTGACATCAGCCAAGCGGTGATCGGTCGCGAACAAAATCAGAGGTGGACCTGTGCTGGGAACTGTGGGCTAACGCTCGTTGGCCTCTGATAAGGGCTATAGTATCGACTAGGCTAAGAAAATACTGCTCCTTACAGTTTTCGGTTAGCCTACCGGAATGGAATGCCAGCGTTGTGGGTGTTGCATCTAAATTTTCTCTAAAAGTGAAAGGCGGGAGTGGCACGGTATTAGGAAATTGCGCCAGCGATGAGAATGTGCATCGTGCGCTCAAGTATTGGATCACTTAGGTCAGGCCGTCGCACGTTAAGAGTTTCGCCCCTCCAAAGAATGTTGGAAAGATCAATTTTGTAGTGAGGAGTCCAAACACTGGACAGCATATGCCAGATGTATGCGCACACAGCGTCTTATGTGGAGTTCTAAGAGGATATGAAGCCTGTCGGCTTCGCCAGCTCCCCCAGCGCGAATGCTTTGGTCTTGGGTAAATGAAAAGCACAGCTCGCCGCTCCAGAGGACCTGCGTATTCCTAATTATATGATGTCTTTCAATGTCTTTCGGGATATCTTTGGTAAAATGCGAGACGTCGAGGCACGTATAATCCTATGGTGGGAAATTCGCTGAGTTTGCGATGACATAACAGTTTCCAGCAAGTTGACAGGTAAATGCATACCATTTCGTAACATCCCAAGATACCCAGCGATTATCTAGTCATAGTATTAGAAAGTAGGTGGTTGGTAATGGATAGATAGAGTAGTTCTACAATAATGTTGAGGACTAGGCTGCGCCGATCTGGTAGAACTTGGTACTAAATAAGTATGCAAGACACTATAGGTAGACTAAAAGAACTTAGGGTCTACCCATTGCATAGACTGGCAAGTGGGTGGGGGTGTGGTTAGGATTGGGTTATCTTGCGTCAGGCCCTGGCCCCAAACCCCACGCTTACTCACGTTAAGGCGTACCTCTACCAACTGCTACCCATATTAAGGCGTACCTTTACCAACATCTACCCATGCTAAGGCGTACCTCTACCAACACCTACCCATGCTAAGGCATATCTCTACCTAGACTCTATTCACTGTTTGTGCGATCGCGAACCCGACCCCAACCCAACCGTAACCTGACCCTAGTGTTGGCCTAACTTACTCATCATCATATGGGAATGAAGGAAGGCGACTGTGTGCGTAAATCTCTTTCTCGTAGCTGCTCTACTGGAAGCACTCGTACTCTAGAGTCAATCATCACTAGTATTAATAAGCTATTGCGAGTGTGGTTGTCCTGCCCGTTCGCCTAGCAGCGTTAATCGCATCACTGTACTAATAGGCAATTGCCCACTCGCTTTTAAAATATTAGAATCGGAATCAGCGCTGGTGTTTTATGCGGTAAGCTCTTGAATATCTATTTATAAGTATAGTACTAGCAGCGTAGGTGATTGAAGGCAAAGTGTTGTGGGGTAGCGGGTAGCCGGAAACCATACGTGGCCGGAACTTATATGACTGAGTTCACTCATGAGCTCGTATTGGTCGTCTTCAGCACACCAAGTGTTCCCGTGCTCGGACGATATGCCGATGATGTGCAAATGCCGCAGCTTCCCATTCTTAACTAATGAGGTGATTATATATGCACAACATTCAAATCTGTCTTTGCGCCCGAATTATGACGAGTACTCTCCCTTCCCATACAACGATTTCTGCTCTGACGTCTTACGATCAAGAGTTCTTGTTTCGAAATCGTATAATATACATCAACCTTTATCAACGAGGCACAGGCGTTAATATGCTATCCATCGTTCTTGCCGTTCTGGGCCTTATCTTCTGTATTCGGATGTGGGAGAAACTGCAAGGCAAAAGCCGAAACCTACCACCCGGGCCCAAACCGCTTCCCATCATTGGCAATATTAAAGATTTACCCCCCAAAGGCACTCCTGAGTATCAGCATTGGCTCAAATTCAAGGACACTTACGGCCCCATAAGCTCCATAAGCTTGCTTGGACAGCCAATCGTCCTACTTCACGACCGTGATGCAGTACGCGATCTCTTGATAAAATCTTCAAAGACAACCTCGTCTCGACCGTCCTTCGCTTTTGCAGATATGTGCGGGTTTGGATCGCTACTAAACCTTCTATCGTTCAACTCCACGTACCGGCTACATCGAAAAATGATCCATACACATTTTGGTACAAAGACAGTCGCGGAACGTTTCAAGGGAGCTGTATCTCTGGAGTCGCACCGCTTACTTTCAAAAACCTTGGAAGACCCAACCAACTTGTTAAAGCATATCAAATCGTAAGTTCAGCTTACTTGCACAACCCCTTTGCTCTTATTACCCATGCTGAATGACTTTATTTTTACAGGGAGGCGAGCGCAATCATCCTACTAATTACTTATGGTTATGCCATATCCCCGCATGGTCCTGATCCACTGGTTTCCCTAATCGAGGAAACTATGAACGCCTTTACGCTTGCATCCGACCTTTTGGCTTGGCCAGTTAACGCTCTCCCGTTCCTTAAATATCTTCCGGAAGGGTTTCCAGGGACTTCATTTAAGAAGACAGCACGAGAATGGAGGAGACTAGTTGACACGGCGGCCGATGTTCCCTACGACTTTGTTCGGAAGGAAATAGCCAAAGGAACTCACAAACCATCCTATGTCTCGTCAATCATTGAGGAGGATAAACACAGTGTTGGCGAAGCAGTAGAGATGGATGCAAGCAGAGTAGACGTCATAAAGAAGACCGCAGGCGTAATGTATGGTGGCGGGTCGGATACCACTAATGCGTCTATACATGCATTTGTTCTCGCCATGGTGCTATTCCCAGAAGTCCAGAAGAAGGCGCAACAAGAGATCGATACCGTTATTGGTGACGCAAGGCTTCCGCAATTCGAAGACCGAGATCAGCTGCCGTACATCAATGCTATTGTCAACGAAGTCTTTCGGTGGCATCCTGTGACGCCGTTAGCTATACCGCATAAAGCTGATACAGAGATCAGCTATGGAGGATTTCGAATCCCAAAAGGAGCGTACATTATTCCGTCAATATGGTGGCTTTTGAATGATCCACAGACGTATTCAAACCCATCCTCTTTTGACCCTGATCGGTATCTAGAACCTCGTAACGAGCCGGATCCTACTAGTGAAAACTTTGGGTTCGGCCGCCGGACGTGCCCCGGTCGGTTCGTGGCGGATCAAACAGTTTTCATTACTGTCTCTCGTCTCCTGGCGGTGTTTGACATCACAAAGGCGGTGGATAGATCGGGTGAGGAGATTGTCCCACAGAAAATCGCCGCCCCTGGTCTGATTATGCAGCTGCATGAGTTTCCGTTTAACATCAAGCCAAGAGGAGAGCAGTATGTGCACCTCATAAAGTCTTTCAAAGTGGAGCATCCGGAGCAAGGCTACACTAGTGACGTTTTGGTCGGTATATAGTGTTGCGTAAGGTTGCATAGCAAAGTTTTCTTCTAACAGATTTGCTGAATGACAATTAGCCTTGATTAGAGCTGTCAATCAGTCGATGACTAGCAAAATGAACCTTCTTGCATTCGCTGCTTGTGTTACTTTAGCGGCAAAAACTCTCTACCTACGAAACACTTTGTATTTACTATGTACCGGTCTATAAAGATCTCCAAAATCGCGTGACTGTTCAGTACGAAAGCGAATAGTTGTCCTCGTTAACCTGCAGATCAAGGACGACACAAAGTAATCGATATTGAGGCAGTCCTGCATCTTTGAGAAAAAGAAGTTCGTTATACTTGTATCATCGCTTGGTGTAGTTGTATCATATATGGATCCACACTGGAAGAGCTCTGTTGTATGCATATACTAACGAAAAGGCATTAGAGACCCAAACACAAGTTGCTAGTGACAAGGCTCCGGAGTCTTCTACTCAACTCAATGTGGTACGGAAAAGTGGTGGAAATGCTGGCGTTTGGGAAGAAGAACCAGGTATACCGTTGCCCAGCACAGTGCATGGTAAGAAACAGTAAGCGGTATTAGAGAGACGCATACTTAACGAGGTGGATGCGTATCTTCCTTTTAATCCTGTAAGATACGAGATGTATCACCCCAGGGAGTTTTGCACATTTAACAAAAGTGCAACGCACTAAGGTCTTTAAAATACATGTATCGCTATAGCAAGCGATTTTCTATACATTAGGTTCTCTGGTGAGTAAGGAGAATGTTTGACTTTACTGCCGCATGAGGCACGTCTTCGTGTTGTCCACATTTCCTTATATGGTTGGAAACAGGAAATTTATGGCCAGTTGAATATTGCTAGGGAGCGTGCAAACAACCAAAGCATTTCTAGTCTGAACCAGTTAGAACTGATTGACTACGCTGGAGTAAAACCGATTCTCACGTACTGTACATAGTCGAGGCTAAGATACGACTAGATCTAGAGACTGTCAGAGGGGTTCGCCTTCTTCAATCTTGTCATATACCTTCACAATAGCCTACTCTGGCTTTGTAGAGAGAAGCCTAACTTCGAGTGTGTCGGGATTACCGTCTAGTCATTCCACGGTTGAGATGTAAACAACGATGCCATCGCTATACATTCCATCCAAGTCGATGTGAACGCTATGTATCATATAGCAGCTGCACGTCCACGCATGCCATATCATTCTGCGAGCTCGAGAATGTCAGCTCATGAGGTATGTACTAAAGACTCCCCATACATGACGTTACAAGGCTTTCAAATGAATTTTTGTATCTTACCAGAATCAAGGGTATGATAATTAGCTGGAGCAGTGGAATCTATCTTGCTGCTGATGTCTGAGCTTCAAGAATGTTCTGAGAATAGACTACTGGCGGTGAGAATGATAATGAACAAATTTGAAATTTGGTGAGACAGCATGAGTAGTAATTTAACTACATCAATCAAACATAATGGGGTGTTTAAACAAGAGGGAAAACATTTTCTGCTCATAGCCTCTTGCACCACAGTTATCATATCACTATTGAACTCACGTGATCTCTGAACAAGTATATAGTATGGCTGTTGCCTCAAGATTGCATCATTCAATGCTTTTACTCGATTGTCTTGCATCCCTTCTAACAGTCAAGAATACACGCCCAGTTTCGTGTAGCTACGTCCCTTTGCCAACGCTAAAGAAGTTCTTTTCCATTTCCGCAGTTGGGTACTTGATGTACCCGAACTTTTGAACAATCCCTGCTGAAAAGGTTTGTCTATCAACTTTGCTGTATGTTGGAAGGACGTTTCACAATCTGGAAATGTAGATACACGATATCAAGGTTTGGTGTCCTAAGACTGTGAAATCCCTGTTTGATGCACTCCAAGATTGACGCTGTAAACTTGGATATGGCTAGCAAACCAGGAGGCGACATTGCTCTGGCCAAGACGTGATTCTTAAGCACCTCAATCCGTTGATGAATAGTCACAAGCCATGTCAAGATAGATATATTCACTATCATCCAAAGCCTCCAAAAGAACCTCGGAATCTTCTTTGCAATCAGAGCGAACTATTCCAGGGTAATTTCAAGAATGATCTTGGGGATCGAACGAAAATTCCGAATGAGCATAGAAACTTGCTTAGTTACTGCAAGTTTTGAGGTTCGACTTTCTCAATGGCAGTTTGTCCTTTGTTATCGGTTCTTTGCCTGAAGTTCGACTTGGCAGGTGTTTTTGTCCGCCCCTAAATCTCAGAGTAATGCGACTTTCAGCTGCGAGTAGACCAGGAAGGTCTTAGTATGAATTTCTTAGTCATGTATCTATGAGTCACACTACGGGTAATATCTTTTAGTGAATGACAAAACAGTGTGTATCTAGATTGAACCTGAGAGTATAAGTGTGAGGCTCACTGCAAGTAAGCCGGAGTTGGGTCGGCTTACGTTAGACCCCGACCCTGACCCAACTCTCGCCTAACTTTTTTTCGCTAGGGTGGTTCAAGTTCAGGTGGGTGTCTGGTAGGATCAGGATCGCCAAGAGTTAGGTTCTACCCACGCCAAGGCCTTATCTAACCTCTACCCTTGTTCTGTGTAACCCCAACGTAAGCACAATCCTGCCCTAGTATTGGCCTAACCTATTGGCCAGCTCAATTCACCGTAGGAGAGTCAATTTACGTGTCTCTTCCTAGTCAGAGGGCTACATGTATATATAAGTGCTAGTGACCCAGAGGAGGTCAATTAAAGACGATATTCTTTACTATCTCACCTTTCAACTTCAGAATTCAGTGTGTTATCGAGTTAGCCTTCTTGTGCTTTCGGTTAATCCACTCGAACTTTATCCTACTCCACTAATGGCGGAGCCTATCGCAGTCATTGGCCTGGATGCCAAGTTGCCATCTGATGGAGATGGTATGCAGGATTTCTTTGACTTCCTTGTTGCTGGAAGATCTGCAAGAAAACCTGTTCCAAACGATCGATACAATGCGGATGCTTTCTGGCACCCCGATCACCGCCGGGATGGAATCGTAAGATAACCAAGGAGTCCCATAATTATGGAATTTTCTCAGCTAACCCCATGGTTAGATAGCTAGCAAAGAAGGACATTTCATGGAAGGCAACATTAAGGCCTTCGACGCACCTTTCTTTGGTATTACGCCTGCCGAGGCTGCGACTCTGGATCCGCAGCAACGCCTACTTCTGGAATGTTCATACACAGCTATGGAAAATGCTGGCTATACGATAGCAGATATGCAGGGCTCAAACACGGGTGTGTATGCAGGATCATTCGTACATGATTACCGTGACATTGCGCTCAAGGATACCGATGTTCCTTTGACGTACTCGGGGACCGGCATCGTTCCCAGTACGCTAGCCGGCCGTGTATCATGGTTTTACGACTTCAGAGGGCCAGCTTTCACTCTCGATACTGCTTGTTCGAGTAGTATGGTTGCTTTGCATCAGGCTATCGTTGGTCTCAAGTCCCGTGACTGCAATCTGGTATGTTACCACTTGTGCAGTCTTCCCTCACTTAGCTATACACTGACCGTATTTGACTGACAGGCTCTTGCGTGTGGTACTAATGTTATCCTCAACCCTCAATTTGGCGTGATGTTGAATGGACTTGGTGTTCTGTCCCCGGCAGGTGCCTCGAAAAGCTTCGACAAAGATGCGAATGGATACGGACGAGGTGAAGGCATCTCAGTTGTCGTCCTCAAACGCATGTCAGATGCGATTCGTGACGGAGACAGTGAGTTACCTTGTTTTCTTTCTTTTGTATGCGGAACTTGAAAGATACTGACCTGCGTACCTAAACAGCTATTCGCGCTGTCATTCGCAACAGCGGAATAGGCCATGACGGAAAGGGTGCTCCCCTGCCGTCACCAGTAAGTGATTCTCAGATGGAGCTTATGCGAAAGTGCTACGCGCAAGCCAAGATCGATCCTTCGGAGACGCGATTCTTTGAGGCCCATGGAACTGGCACGCACGTGGGCGACCCAGCTGAGGCCAGTGCCATTAGTCAAATGTTCAGCCGCTATCGATCGGAAGAGGAGCCACTAATCGTTGGAGCCCTTAAGAGCAACATCGGCCATACCGAGGGTAACTCTGGTATTGCATCTTTCATAAAAGCCGTGCTTTGCCTAGAAAGTGGTATCATCCCAGCAAACGCACACTTTAAGCAAGCGAATCACGCAATTCCAAAGAAGTGGCATTTACACTTCCCGACTGTTGCGCTTCCATATCCGGAGACTCCCTCAGGTGTTCGACGAGTCTCTATTAATTCTTTCGGAATCTCAGGTACCAATGCCCACGTAATCTTGGAGGATGCGCTTCACTTCCTGAAGACGCATGGTTATGATGCACCCCATAGGACTGTCGCCAGGCCTCAACTACCTAGTGCAGCTGGTAAGCTTGCAAAACCCTGCTGCTATTAATTTCTCGGAACTTGAAATGCTAACTTGAGCCTGTTTCCAGCAAATATACCTGCAGCGATCAATGGGACCTGGTTCTCACCACAGCTTTTTGTCCTAAGTGCCTTCGATAGAGATGGAATTTCCAGAATCTCTAAGGCTTACAAGGCATACCTACCCAGTATGACTACCTCGCTTTACAATTTGAGCTACACGTTGGCATGCAAGAGATCCAGATTCTCCTGGCGGGCCGCAATCATCGCCGGCTCAGGACAGGCATTAGAAGACAAACTGTCGGAAGGCCAACCAGCAATCCGCACCGTTGATGAACCCGGCCTGGGTTTCGTTTTCACAGGCCAGGGAGCGCAGTGGGCTCGTATGGGAATGGGATTGATGCAATATTTGCCTTATCGACAGAGCCTCCAGTGTGCGGATGCGTACCTGAGGACACTCGGTTGTGAATGGTCTGTGATCGGTGAGTCAACACCAATCTCTAAAATACTCTCAAGTGGAGAGATGATATCTGGGACATTTTTCGCTAAAAGATCTGGACAACAGGCGAACTTTCAAAGGGTGATGATAAATCACAAATTAACGACGCCGAGTTCTCCCAAGCACTGTGCACGGCCTTGCAGGTTGCTCTAGTTGACCTATTAGATGATTGGGGAGTGAAAGCTCAAGCTGTGGCAGGTCATTCTTCAGGGGAGATAGCGGCCGCCTACTCGGCTGGCGCCATCGACAGAGAGAGTGCCTGGAGGATCGCATACTGGCGCGGTAAGTGCATCAGTAAATATATTACAATCATTGTAATACAACCGTATTGGAAATGCTTGGCTAACAGTTTCTCACCTTGCAGGCAAACTCTCTGCCAAATTAACACGCTCAAACGAACAACTGAAGGGGGCCATGGCTGCTGTTGGTCTGGACTTTGAAAAGACGTCGGAATATATTGACAAGATAAACGAGTCTGGCTTTGAAAACATCGGCAAGCTGACGATTGCTTGCATAAACAGCGAAAACAACCACACTCTGAGTGGAGATGCCGAGCAGATCGATGCCATTGTCCGCATGCTCAACAATGAAAACATATTCGCCCGCAAACTAAAGGTCGAAATAGCTTATCACTCGAGGTACATGGATCCGATCGTTCAAGAGTACACGAGGTGTATGGGAAAGCTGGTACCCCGTCCATGGCATGGTCAAGCTGATGTGCAGTTTTTCTCGTCAACATACGGGGAAAAGATCGACCATTCAAAGCTACAGGAGCCTGGATACTGGACTAAGAACCTAGTATCGACTGTAAGATTCAATGATTCGCTGTCAGCGATGCTCAAAGCGTCGACCGGTCGTAAAGGAGAGTCCCGATCACCCAGCCTTGTCACAGACATCATCGAGATTGGGCCCCATTCTGCGTTACAGGGTCCGCTGCGTAACATCATCGAAATGGTGAACAGGGGCAGCAGCGGCATAAAGTATCATTACGCACTTAAACGAGGGGAATCTGATGTGGAGACGATCATGCAGGCTGCCGGATCTTTGTTTGCTCGGGGCATCGAAGCTGATTTACTGAAAATCAACCATGTTGATGGAGTGAACCCAGTATTGATGACTGATCTCCCTAGATACCAGTTCAATCACTCTCGCGAGTACTGGACCGAAAACCGGATAAGCAGGAACTACCGTTTCCGTACCGCTCCTCGTCACGAGCTTCTTGGTGCTCCAGTGGATGACTGGGATGCAAAGAACAACGCCGCTTGGCGTAATTGGATTCGTCTTTCGGAGAACCCATGGGTGGAACATCACAATGTCTCTGGATCTGTGTTGTATCCTGCTGCTGGCATGCTTGTGATGGCCATTGAGGCATGCAAGCAGCTTTCCAATCTCTCGAACCCTGGAAAAACGATCAGAGCCATCCGCTTCCGCGAAGTCTCCTTCCATTCCGCGCTACAGGTTCCTGACAATGCCATGGGCATCGAGTCACACCTGTACCTGCGGCCCGTGAAGCAGGCAGCGCGGGAGACTAAAATGTCCGCATGGCGCGAGTTTCAGGTTGTCACAGCGCAAGAGAACGACGAGTTTCGAGAGCACTGTTGCGGTCAGGTGCTCATTGAGTACGACGATGCTGTGACTGCAGTTGATGGTGGTCGAGAGGATAGAGCCATCAAAGATCACGTTCATGCCCGGATTCTGGACGCCGAGAAAAAGTGCAAGACCGGAATTCGCTCGGATCAGATATACCAAGCCTGGAAAGACGTTGGCCTCGAATTTGGCCCGACTTTTCAAACCGTGGCAGAATCTGCTGTCGACAACACATCGGGTGTGACGCTGGCTAAAGTCAGGCTGACCATACCGCTTTTGAAATCACTGATGCCCCACAACTACCTGCAACCCCATCTGATCCACCCCACAACATTGGATGGTGTACTACAAGTGGGCTTGGTACCTCTCGTTTCCAGCCCTACCCGGAAACAAAATAACCCCATCGTTCTCTCTTTTGTGGAAGAGCTCTGGATCTCAGCATCCATGCATCCAGAGGAGAGTTATCAAGTTTTTGCTGATCATGACTCTTCTGGACGCAATGAACATATCATGTCGTGCACTGCTGTGGACGCTAGCACGAAGGAACCCATGATACGAGCCTTTGGTTGCAAGATCACCGAGGTTGACGGTGGCCACAGCCCATTAGACTCCGAGTTGGACCCAAAATATAGAGCTTGGCATATTAGATGGAAACCAGACCCGGAATTTGCCAGTGCTACGATGATCATCGAGGGATTTCAGAAGTATCTCGATTCATTGGCACACAAAAATCCACAAATGAAGTTTCTGGACATAAGCAACGGTGCATACACTTTCACCAACGAGGTCTTGACCACCTTGGCTGAGCGCTACGTCGAGTATGACTTCACTATCAATTCGAGCTCCTCCCTAGACGAGGTACGAAAGAATATCACAGCAGGCCTTGTCGAGCCCAAGATCCTTGACGTCACAACTGAGCCGATGAAACAGGGTTTCGACTTGAAGTCCTATGATGTGCTCATAGTACCTGTGGGTGCCATTCCAAACGAACAAATCGACACTGTTCTGCCCAAGTTGTTTGATCTCCTGAAGCCTGGGGGCAAGATTATCCTTACAGTACCGTTCAGCAGGACTGTGGCAACGAGTTGGGCTAAGTACTTGGTTCAGTACGGGTTCAGTGAACCGGATGCTCTGTTTGGCGATGAGAAATCATCGGTTCTTGTTGCTAGCGTTCCTCTGAAGGAAGAAAACGAACATCTCTCAAGATCTAGCATCTACTATATCGTAGCCGATCTTTCATCAGACACACAACGCAGCATAGCTAACAATCTAGCATCGTCCTTGCACGGGAGCGGAGTAGCGGCTAAGAGCATCACTATTTCCGAGTATGCACAGCTGGCAGCAGCAGATCAGGAAGCTGTTTCTGGGAGCACGTGTATCATGCTCTCTGAACTCGAGGTGCCCTTGCTTGCCACAGCTAACGAATCCACGCTGTCAGCGTTGAAGACGATGGTGGGCGGGCGCCGGATGCTATGGGTCCACAAAGATTCTGCTGACACGGATCTTGTCACCGGTTTTGCTGCTAGTATTCGCGTCGATTATCCCAATCTGGATTTCGTTACACTTAGCTTTCAATCCGACGAAGGTGACGAGAACATCGCTAGGAAGATCTTGGAGGTTGACCTGCGAATGTCCTCGCACCGTACAGGTCCTTTCGAAACGACGTACAAGTCCATCAACGGCTCACTCATGATCCCACGAGTTGTCGAATCCCCCGCATTGACAAACTGCATTCATCAGATCTCCGACAACAGCCTGTCTCAAGTTGCCTTTGGAGCAAATCCAGGTCGGTCCCTACGTCTTAAGATCCAGCAAATTGGGTTACTAGATTCGATGTACTTCGCCAGCGACCATGTGCACACTACACCACTGGAAGATCTCCAGGTCGAATTTGAGGTCAAGGCCAGTGCTTTGAACTTTAAGGACTTAGCCATACATCTAGGTATGATCCCTGAGTCAGCCGTGGGCCTCGAGGCTGCGGGAGTTGTCACTCGTGTTGGTGCAGGAGTAACCGACTTCAAGCCCGGTGATCGGGTGTTCGGTTTCACTCATGAAGGCTCTTTCGCTACCTACGCACGAGGCCGGCAGGCTACGCTTGCAAAGGTGCCTGAGAACATGTCTTTTGCCCAGGCCGCGATCATTCCGGTGGTGTATCTAACAGCATGGACTTGTCTCTACGAAATTGGTGACCTTTCGAAGCGTGTAACACGGGGAAAGAAGCCATCTGTGTTGATTCATGGGGCAGCTGGCGGTGTCGGTCAGGCTGCTATTCAGTTAGCTCAGCGGGAGGGCGCTGAGATATTCGTGACAGTGGGAAGTATCGAAAAGCGCGACTTCCTTGAGAAGACCTACGGACTATCACGAGACCACATCTTTTCGAGTCGCGACTTGACCTTCAAATATGGAGTGCTGAGGATGACTGGTAACCGTGGGGTTGACATTGTGATCAATAGTCTTGCTGGGGATGCGCTTCGTGCGAGCTGGGAGCTCGTTGCGCCATTCGGAGCCTTTGCCGAGATTGGCATAACTGACATCGAATCAAGGGCGCGCATCTCCATGGGTACCTTTGCCCGAGGCGTAAGGTTTGAAGCGCTTGAGTTGATGTACATGACGAAGACAGACCCTGAGCGACTTGACTACCTCTGGGCTGGCATGATAGAAAGTGTTCTCGGCCAGCATCTCGAGATCAAAACACCTATCGAGCATTTTAGCATCTCACAGATTGAAGATGCAATGCGTTTGATGCAATCAGCAAAGCATATCGGAAAGCTAGTAATCGACTATCATCCCGAAGATCTGGTCCGGGTAAATAAACCTTCCAAACCTGATGCCAGATTGGCTTCAGACGCTACATATGTCGTTTCTGGTGGTCTTGGAGGATTAGGTCGAGAAATTGTCCGTTGGCTTGTGCAAGCAGGTGCCAAATACCTGATCATACCATCGCGGAAGGGTCCCTCGAACGAAGCAAGTAAGGCACTGGTGGCTGATTTGCAAAAGAGTGGTATTCAAATTGCTACTCCTTCCTGTGACATCACAGATGAAATCGAGTTGGAGAAAGCCTTCTCTACGGCTCTTTCCAACATGCCACCAGTCCGCGGATGCATTCAGTCATCTGCTGTCTTTGCTGTAAGTTTCTTTTGTACTTTCTGCCAGCACTTATCAAAGCATATAAGATCCATCACTAACGTCAGGGGACTTGACAGGACAATTCTTTCGGACAGATGACTACCGAACAATGGCACCAAGCTGTGGATGTCAAAGTAAGAGGGAGCAAAAACTTGTGGGAGACCCTCACATCAAAGAGTGCGACTCTCGACTTTTTCGTCATGATATCCTCAATGGTGAGCGTTATTGGCATGCCTGATCAAGCGAACTATAGCGCAGGCAACTCATACCAGAATGCCATGGCCAGACACCTATCTTCTCAAGGCCACAATGTAGCCGCGCTAGCCGCGCCGATTGTGGATGACGCTGGCATGGTTTTTGAAAGGCCGGCGTTAACAACGTATCTGCTGTCTACTGGTCTGGCGTCTATGTCTTCCCAGAAACTTCTCAGGGCGCTGAATTACTACTGCCATCCGGGCACAAAATTGAGCTCTGAGGAGGCCGTGGCTATTCCAAGGTTTTGGCTGCCCAAGTACACCGCCGAAGAGGGTGCTAAGCAGCCAGCCTGGCAGGACGACCCAACTTACAACCATACGATCATCCGAAATGTTGCAGGAAACAGCAAGGGTTCTTCCGGAAAGCAAAGCTCGGGTACACGGTTGACTCCCAACCTCATTGCAGCAGCAAGATCGCTAGAAGAAGCTGAGCGGGTGGTGTTGGATGCTTTGCTGGAGCAGTTGACAAAGACTCTCAGTTGTGAGTCTGAAGACCTCGACCCTGATAGGTCTTTGAATGCGTATGGAGTTGACTCGCTTGTGGCTGTGGAACTCCGGCTATGGATGACGAAGGAAATCGGTGCTGACATGTCCGTTTTTGAGTTTACTAACGGCCAGTACATAAGTCAGCTTGCTGCAAAGGCTGCAGCTAAATCAAGGTTTCTTCCAGAACTGAAAGGGGGAGAAAAGATGGAGTAGCACTACGTAGCCTAGTCTAAAAGTGGGTCAGTTAACCTAGTGAAGGGGATATGGTTATCCAAAGAATCTTCTGGACAACTGTAGAGACTCAATAGTAGAATCAAATCACCTCCTTATCATAGTCCATCAGAATGATTTATGTGATTCAGAGAATAAGAACTGACGGATGCGTTCTAGCATCATGGAGATTTATCACCATGAGCAAATTTTGGAGAAATATGTTGTGTAAGACTGTACAAGCAAGGGTTAAAACAAAAAGTGCATAGTAGATGGTATTAATCTGATACCAGCTTCCCAATTAGATGAAATTGATTCTGGTTACCTGGGCTCTATCGTGAGCTAGTAGAAGGCAACTATTGCATTCCAATCATTCTCCAGTTATCTTGTCGTAAAATGATTAGGGTACGTGCGCATTTGTCAGGCTGATGTTCTGTCGTACCTGTTGATTTTTTGGAGATGACTTGCAGAGAGTTAGAGCATATTTCTTGAAGCATAACTACTAAACAATCAGATATCGCCCCAAAAAGGTTTTGCAGATGGCCCCAACTTGGTATGACTAAACGCGCTGGGTCAGACTTGGACTAGATGGCGTCTCATGACACAATTCTGAGGATATTTCCAAGTTCAAGGCCAGTCCCTTTGTTGCTTTTAGCTCAGATACAGGCTGAAGACGCAACACAATGTATGCGTGGCTGTGGATTTTAAACCAAGCGCTATTCTTGCTCAGTTAGTGTAGATTAGCGACGAGCTTTTGCTTGAGATGCTCCTTAAAAAACCTCAAGTTTAGCTAGAGTGAAGCAGTTTGTGGAACTCAGGAAACGAGTGCCGCTTGCAAATTCAAATAATGCTAAACACAGCCTTATTACATGAGTACGAACTAAGAACACTAATATTCTCATCCAAATAATTTACTACAATTGTTAGCTGATATTTAACTAATATAGGAAGTTGCGTATTGTGCTAAAGAGATTAGGAGCTTCTTAACTTGCGCTGCCTTACAATACCTTAGTGCTTAGCAGTTTCGCCAAATTACATGGTAGCTACTCAAGCTTATTATCAGACTGGTTACGATCTTTGATTAGTACCTAATTAAGAAAGAAGTTGCGCAATAGGCTGTGACGACATCTACTCACATACCCATGCTGTCCCGGGAACGCCCCACGTCTACACTATCTTATACAAAATTCTGGCCTTAAGTCTCAGGAAGGGCTTGAGTGAGTGCTAGTACAACATAAACTCACTGTCTTGCCATTTGATCGAATGAGTGGCGTATTTCCAGGTGGCTAAGGTCATTTAACAACTCTAAAGACAGTATACCTATATATTCAGAAGGTATCCCTGCTGGTTGAGAATGGTAGATTAATTAATACTATGTAGAGCGTACACTTGCTGCGCAAGAAGATGGTGGTGACTTGGTATATGAATATCTAAATTGGGCCTCAATGGCTAGCGCCATAGCGGAGTGCGCAGCTTTCGATCGTCCATGAAAGCAGATTTTTCTGATACCCAGAGGCTGCAAGCCATGCGGAGCTACCAGCAGCAGATTGTTGCTGGCAACGCTGTGTTGCTAACCGGGCGCTAACACTTCTCGTCGTGCGAACCGCCGACGCAGCCACCTGCGTTGACTATGTCAAGACTGTACCAGCCTCGGTAGGACAACCCAGCGTCTTGTATAGCACGGAGGTTAGGGTCGAGAACTGTGTTTATTCCGTTCCGTACGCTGAAGGACTAGTGCTGCAAAATGGAGGAGCTCAGTATGTCAGAGATGGTGTATATCAAGGCTTGTGTGCTGCAGGACCCTCCGCCATAGGCGTATCATTAGGCATCTCAATGCATCGAGAGATTTAAGAGATCATGATTTGCTCTTACCCCTGTAGTTGGTCCTGGCAGCCCTTGCTTTCTATGTATATACCCGTGCGGCGCGGCGGAAGCGGCGGCAGAAGTAGCGGCGGTCGAATGCATTCGGCAGGGATTTTCAAGGCATCGCCCAGGGAGCCGCGCAGCAAATGGAGCGGCCTGCTGTTAGCTGAGGACATGCAGAAGCAGCACGCATCCGAGCGGGCGTTAGAAAATGCGGACAGCTAAATTGACCTTGGGCGAGATTGTTGGCATTAGACATTGCCTTCACGTAATTGGTTTCAATTGGCTGTTCGCACAACCAAGACGCGTTGGGCGTGAATCTCCACTCTCTACTCTCAACCCCCACAACCGGCGACGACTACGCCGCTCCCCTCCTCCTCCCTCTGGCATCCACGCCTACGCTAGACATAAATCCCTCCACATGATGGGCGCTGTCAGTATCGAAATCCTGTTTTTCTGAAACACATTACGGCATGGTAGAATGCAGGAGTCACCTACAATCTCACGCCACGTTGATCGCAATGCAAAGGCATAGAAACTTAAGAGCAACGGCTCAAGTGCTCTGTAATTCTAGACTTCGAAGAAGCTTTTGATATGAGCTATGTACATCTACGATGACTTCTTCTGACGAGGTATAATAACGTGGGATAGCACACTGCGTGGTACAAATCCTCGTTTGCTAAAGTTGGGTGTCGATGTATTCTCCTTCAACAGTGGTAATACTGGTCAGTATACAATCGATCATATCTGTCTTAGCGGGTGCGTTTCCAACCAGTCTCGAATTTGCCTGTACCCATTCTTGGCAAAACGTGTGCTTCAGTGTTGAAGACAACTTGAGTGAGCGGGAGAATATGATCCGAAGAGAACAACAGATAAAGGTACTTCAATGTTTCGGCCTGGGCAGTAATGTTAATCAGATTGTATGTGCAGTGACAAAAACACTACTTACAAGCCAGAAGCTCTCCATGTTGTCGCGTCGAGGAGGCGGAATTTGGTTTACGTCAGTGAGAGACGAGAACCCTTTCCCGAGTTCAACAGTTGAATACTCCTGGAATGCCTGGAAGATTTTCCACCCCCATTCTCGGTAGACGGGGTCCTTTGTAATGCGCCACATCAAGAACAAGCTTTCTACTGTTTCAGGACGTTGCAGGTTGTGCGCATCGAGCGGTTTGATGTTGTAATCTTTTTTCCAATCAGCCTCGGAATTGGAACTACGAGGCAAAGAGGAGGGCTTGTCGTTTTTGGAGCGCAACGTTGCCTCATCGGCGGAAAACCAAACAATTTCTGGAGAGATTCCAGTCTTTGTGACTTTGTACATGCCCCAACAAGTTTTGGTCAGCTCTCTTGCCAGCTTCATCTGTCGGGACTTTTCGGCGTTCCAACTAGGCAGGCGTCGTGCCTCGGCTTCAGTAAGCCCGTTGGTGGCACCAAGGGCGATAGAGCCGGGGAGGAAACAGACGAGGTGATCCATCTTTGGGGATAAATCACCACTGATTCCGTTGGGTAACTCAGCAACAATACTGAGCTTCGAATGCTTCGTAGGAATGATCAGATGCTTCTGGATTCCCGCTAATGCCTCTTCCCACATTTCCAGGTATATCGGTTCCGATGTTTGTAGATATTGCTTGACAAGGTATTCTGCAAACATCAGCGATGTATCGGCTTGCAAAGTATTCAAAGGCAGTTACCATAGTATGAATCACCTCGGCTCCCAAGACGAACCTGCCTACTTGTGAATCTGCCTACATGAGGCGATATGAAAATTGGGACGAGACCATCAGCCGCACCAATGCCATCAATGACTTCCATGACCTTCTCAGCTTTGCGCCAATAAAGGTCGTTTCCAGTAATGTTTGAGAGGTATTTCATCTCTAGTTGTAATGTTGTGGCCTCTGCGGTGGATGAGGCTCCACCGTCAGCGTGAGATACCAGCCCTTTTCGTGTTGACAGATGAATACTCGCATAGGGAATGCCAGTGGGAGATTCGTAAGCGCCGAGAAGCCGATCAGCTAGGTCGACAGCTTTGGTCAAGTAAACCTGATCCCGTTTCGAGGACACATTGGGCATGACTTGAGATAGGTAATGTGCGGAAAGCAGACCGCCGAGCATGCGAATGGTGGTCTCGAAGGTGTTCACATCCTGATCTTGGTCATAGTCGAGCTTTCGGTGCAGCCAAAGTCTGGCATCAGACAATTGGGATGTAAGGTTCATGATCATCATCGTGTCGAGACTGTCGACAATGATCCATCCCAAACCTCGAGGACTCATCTGCGAGCCTTTTTTAGAAATCGGGTGAAAACGATCGTAGCCTGACAAGTTATTTTCACTTCAGGTACAGTTCAATGAAACTGGCGACTTACCCCATGCATGTTCGGTGTATGCGTCCCAACTGCGGACAAAAGCGTCTTTGACTTGTTCTCTTCTACCCTCCCAATCTTCGTCCGATGCGGATGACCACCACCTCGATTTTAGTTCCGATAGGCTGGCATTACCGGTAGTCCAGAAGATCAACGAAAGCCCAAACAAAATCGTTCCTGCGATCGATATAATTTTGCGAGCTGACAGCGCATCAGAGACTGAAGAGCGAGAAAAGTCGGGTATGCGTTTGTTGTCCGTGCCTACACGGTGGGCACCTTTCTTGCGACTGCGCACAGAGTTAGCCATGGTTTTGAAGGTTGAGCGAAATTTCTCATTTTGAGAAGGAAAGATCTCTTATAGTTGCGCCAAGTCACAGGATTCCCTGAGGTGGCGAATGGAGTTTAGGGTGCTGCAAGATTAGCGTTTAATGTGACACCACGCGCATGGCTTGCAGCCACTGGTTCAGGGATTGGGTGTTCCGTGCTTGACCCATAAGGGCGGCGAAGCACTTAGTCCTCCAGTGCTGCCCACTGTGTTACTCTCTTCTAGCTATCTTCTCTGACTATGAACCATACAGCTTCTTTTGTCATAAATTGACGTCTTTCTGCCATTCCATCCTGCTTTTTTAACAAGCTTGTTTTGTTGCAAGCTTGTTGAGAATGTCCGTTCCGGCTGAAACAAATGGCGCTGATGTTACTTCATGGATTCCTCTCACGAACATCTTCACACCATCAGCCGGGTGCGAGTCTTACTTCCGCCTTAACGGACCCAGCCTGGTCGCGTTCGACCCAGGCTATGGACTTGATATCGACTCGGAAGTGAAGTGTGCACCTCCTGCCGTGACTACATTGTGGGAACAAGCGCGACTGGGTGTCGGAGGCGATCAACATACTGCGATAAGCATCCAGCCTTTGAAATGTCCATACTTATGGACGACTGTGGCAACGGACATAAAAGACAGCTCTACGACACAGGTCATGTGTTGTCCATCGTAAGTTGTAGAATTCTCTCGATTTATCCAGCTTTACTCATTCCAATTGACAGAGGATACTCGAACATACGCGCGACAAGCGGCCCCGTAAATGGTGACTGTGTCTCTAGCGTCAGTAGAGGTATGGTTCTTAAGTTCGCCTCCACTCCTGCGGGTGCGTCCACGGACTGGTCGATCGCGACAACGACTTTGGCTGCTTCATTCAGCGTTGGTGCCATTGCTATAGTAGGGTTCAACGTTCCACCCAAAACGCTAACCGCTACACCGAATTCCTCTGCGAGTCCATCCTTGGGACCTTCTTCTTCCTTCGCTTCAAGCTTGTCAAATCCATCTCCGACAGCCGCTACAGGACATAACAATCCCGGAGACAACGCAATGCCAACAGGGGTTAAAGTAGGAATTGGAGTGGGTGCTTCGCTTGGTGCACTCGGTGTCATTACGCCGACCCTGACGATCCTTTTTCTTCGGTCTCGGAAGAAGAAGATATCAGGCGATACAGTGGCAGCAGATCAAGCAGCAAACACCACACTCGAGTACAAAGACATCAACCCAACCTATGTTTACCCTCAAGGCCACCATGACACTAATCATGAGATCTATGGTCGTTCTGTGCCTTCGGAAATGCCTTCTTGGGAAGTAACTTCCCCAGTAGAGCTAGATTCCCATGGTTGGTCCAGGCGATCACAGATTTAAATCATTACCTTTGGAGTTCAAACACTTCGGCGGAGCATACACTGTAATTATAGTCATTTTAGCCTTGTAAGATGGTGATTTGTTGGAGTGCAGTATTCAATAATATACTTCTAACTAGGCTGGCTGATAGGTAGAGGTTAGGTTAGTGTTGGGGGTCTTACATAGCTAGTATCTGCTGGCCTGCCACGGCAGCCGAAGTTCAATTCGTTCAGCTCTCGGAAACGAAATGAGTGACACGCTCTTGCTCGAACGCACACGTAACGCTGCACTGCTTTCTATGCACATCTGTTTCTAAAGCAGATACTAAGTTGGTAAATTAACTGCTAGTTGAGGCTTGTATATATAGACTTATAACCTTATAGTTAACGTAGAGTAGTTTAGATAGATAGACAGAATTGTTTATCCCTATCTTGAAGAGGACTTTGCACTTCTATGTGCATCCCGCATAACCAAGAAAACCCGCCTCACCAAGATGAATTTGCTATCCAACCTCCTGTTTTCCTTCCCCACAGGCTTATCGACCTATGCTTAGCGTTGCATGTCTCTCTAGCTAGCTTTCTTCTACTGCATAGTGCGTGCTACAAAACATATAATCGTCTTCGTCGTGCTGTTCATTATTTTACGCACAACGTCTGCAGGGATATAGACCCTTTACAGCCCATGCAGCTATAATGTTCCTCTTAGTGAACGCCTTGTTCCTTGCGGGGCTGTATAGAGAGGTGAATTGCTCCTTCCCAACTGTGTCTGCGCCTCCCTGAAACAGTCTCTCAACTTGGTCTCGATAAGTTGCCTTTAAGGGCGCGAAGACTCTGACATCACAGGGCTGGAGTTTGTGGGGGCGAAGATAGAAGACAAGGGAATATGGCTAAGCCTATTCCGTACAAGTTAAGCACCGTCTTGTTATTCTATCCTAAAACAAATGTAACCCATCATTGTTATACCTCCAACTGCTAGTAAGCCACCTTATACACTAACCGTATACTGCCCAATTCCCCATACCATTCTCAATCGACTACGTCACCCTAAGCGCCTTCGACATCGCATCCTGTAAACTCGCTACTATCCTTTTTCGCATCATAGATAGTCCCACAATACGTAGCTGTAGGGTTATCCTCAACATCAGTCTGTGAGTTAGGATCATGCAGATAGATTGCTCTGAACCTGCCAGTATCCTCAATGTTTCCATTGTAGTAGCCATCACCTTTGTTTACAATAGGAAACTCTTTCCGGTTCTTGTTGGAACGGTCATTACAAGCATCAACCTGAAACTTGAATCGAGGAGTGTCTCCATTGTTTCCGTAGCAATGTGGATATTTTCCACCTAAATGACGTTAGTGTTAATAGCATGTCACTAAAAAGAGAGGACAGGTAAGCGACTTACTGCCTAGAGTATTACCCGCTCGCTCTAGATCAACACCCTACGAAATAGCTTTTCGGATGTTGTCCGCTTCGATAACGGTTTTGCCTATGTATCTTAGTCTACGCCTGAAAGAAACATTATTATTTAGTTACTAACCACGGCTGCCAAAGACAGGGGAGGAGGGCGAGCAAGGTGGCGGTCTTCATAGTGATGAAGAACAATTGAGTGAGATTGTAGATGACGTTAAGCAATAGGATCGTGATATCGTTACAAACGTCATAATAGTAATGATTGCTTAACATAAGACAACAAAGCAAGAGGCATAAAGATTTGTCTATATTGTAGAGAGAAGGTACTCTGCCTTGTTTTTATAGTCTGTCCCTTAACTCAGGCCTAGACAAGTTACTAAAAAGATTGTTATTTTTTGCATAATCCTATCGCGATTCCGCTCATTCGCAACTCCACGATACAAATCAACTTTATGGTGACGCCCTCCTAGCCCCCACGTTAAGCTCTGCAAGCTCTACAAGCACTAGTGGGGTCCATCTCCAAGTGAAGCAAGTCTTGTATGGGCAGTTAGCGGTTAAAATGGCACGTTAGAAGGGGCAGGTCATGAATCTTTGCATAGGGTTGCATCCGACTTTTACAAAGTAATATCCGCTTCAACGTTTCTTCGCACGTTGGTTACCTGATTAAACGGGGCGCGGATACATGTTAGAAGCACTGATAGACATTGGTGGCGTGATAATGCTTAGAGCAACAACATAGGCGTCTACACGCGTGTAGTGACTGGCTCAATGTAAGAGGCACAGCTAACCACGCAGGCAGTCCTTAGCCTTAGCAGCGGGCTGTGCGCCCCATCCGCGGATCCACGGCTAGCGCACATGCAACCTTGGCAGCGGGTTGTGCGCCTCATCCGCGGATCCACAGCTAGTGTACATGCAATGCAGTAAAGCGGACGCGCGGATAATATCCTGTTAGTGTAGGGATAAGGCGCCTAATATTCAAGTGTGAATCGGTGTTTTAAAACGTAACAGTAAGCTTACTGCAGCTCCTATCTGATTAAGGATAGCATGCCACTTAGAATCAGTATGACGTCATACCATATGATGGGGAAGATTGGCAGGAAGCAACCCATGTGATGGCGGGATTTGCCTAGACATGTGGTTGGAGATTGCGCCAAGAGGCGCTAAATAGCGCTAAAAAACTCTATTTAGAATGTAATTTGATCGCAATCTAATCGTATTCCTAGGAATATTTATTTTAAGTTTTTTTTAAATTATAAAACTATAATTCTTACTATTAGATTTCTTCTATTATATTCTCTTAACGTGTTCTATAAGCGAGTCGTCCTTACAAGCGAGTTATCTACCCTACTAACTTTAATTACCTTTAAAAACTAAATTAGTTATGCCTTAACGCTAATAAGCTCTATTAGGCTTATCTAAAGCTAATATATAACTTACTATATTATCTCTTAATAGCTACTAGATTAAGACTAAGAGAGCTGCTACTTACGCGTTTAACGTCCCTTAAATAACGCTACGCAACTAACGCGCTAGTAAGCCTATATAATATAATTACTAGCCTAACTTAAAGAAGCTTACCTAGCTAAAGAAGAAGGTAATTATTAGATATATACTTAACTTTAATTAGTAAGGATTTAGGCTTATATATATAGCTACGCGTAATATAGCTAATAAGCTACTTACTACGCGTAGCGTAGGTTATATTAGTATTTATTAGCTACGTAACTTTATTAAGCGTATAGATAGTCTTATAACGCGTTTTAATTAATTATATAATAGGTAGAGAGCTCTATATAAAAATTCTATACTAATTAGCTACTAGTTTAAGCTAGTAGAGAAGATAAAGGCTAAGTATAGTATCTATAATAAGAATATCTATAACTTTAATAAGGCTAGCTTTATAATAAGTAAGATCTTGTCACAGCGCTAGCCGAGGTGGTTAGCGCACGCGCACCTGATTGGCTGCAGAAAGGAGCTAGGCCTGGCCTAAGCGTCCTAAGTCTGCAAAACCTCCGCAACACCTGTTCCTGTGTAGCTCTTCGAGCTACGTCTTATCAAACAACCCTTTGCTAGCTGTAGCGAGGGAGCCCTGTCTGAGAGTCTGTAGCAATAGAATCCGTGCCTGTGCCTATTCCCCTATCCGCCTGCCTGCTACCGTGACATTACGTAGCTCCTACCTATAGGCATACTAGCTACCCACCATGCCTATCCCCCACCCACCTTACCTGCCTGATACAGTTAAAGACCTACAGGGTAATTAGTTCTAAAACTGCCTACCCTAGTGGCTAAACTATATCTAAGAGTCCTGCCACTATCTAGAGGGAGTGGACGCCGCCGTTGCAAAGGCAGCAAAGGAAGCTAACTAAGCTGCACTAAAGACTAATGCCCTTAAGCAACAGGTTATCTTCCTAACTAACAAGAAGAAGAAGGAATTGCGCCAAGCAGAGGTGTAAATTTAGAGACACCTTACTATAATTAAATATCAGAAGGAACAGCTTTAGGAGAAGGACGAGCGCTGCACTAAAGCAGAGATCGAGAAAGAGAAAGCCCTAGCTCTTGCTGCCCTAACGGTCCCTAGCCCTAAGACCCCAGGTGACCCTACCTTGCCTGCTAAGAACCCAGCAGATCCTACACCGCGAACGTCTCCGCTTATTATTGCCACACCTCCCGCCTCTTCTTAAGCTTCTAAATAACTACTAGACCCTAAAAAGTTTAATAGTAAAAGAAGGGACCTCTACCGCTTTGTATCCTAGATTAAGGAGAAATTAACTATTAACCTAGACTAATTTCTGACTCCCTAGAGCCGTTGCGCGTATATTACTAGTAGGCTGGCTAGACAGCCCTACTTCTAGATCCTGCCCTACATACGAGACGGCGTATACCAGCTACCTAACTACTATAATATTCTAGACATCCTAGAACGAGCCTTTAGGGACCCTAACCAGGTTAATAACGCCTATAACGAACTCTACCGCCTCCGTTAGGCTAACTAAGAGTTTAGCACCTTCTTCGCGGAATTTTAACGCCTAGCCCTAGAAGGAGAGATGCTAGAGGAGTCACTGCTAACTATGCTAGAATAGGCTATTAACTAGGAACTCCAGGCGATGCTCCTCTACTATAAGCCCCCTAACCGCCAGTACCTGCCATTCGCTTAGTTCTTATAAAGCCTAGAGAACCGCCGCTAACTATACAAGAACCCGCTACCCCTACCGCCCTAGACCTACGCCCAGATAACAAAGGAACAGAGCTTAGCTGTCCCTGCCTACAACCCCGCTCCTAGGAGAAGGGAAGAGGTAGCGTTGCTACCCCTTCCTAGAGGAGAGCCTATAGATCTAAGCACGCAATAAATCCCACGCCCTAGTAGAAGATAAGAACGTCACGAATGCTTCTACTGCGGCTTATTAAGCTACTTTATAAGAGATTGCCCGCACCCTAACACCCGCTAGACTATGTAAGCCTAATCTAGCACTCTAACCCGCCAGCGAACCTCTACCCCTCTAAGAGGACGCTAGACTACACCTCTACACTCGCCCCCTGCCCGCAGTTACACTAGCCTAACTAGTAGCTTTAACTAGTTAGTAAATAGAGTAAGCCTAAACTAAGTCGCGTCTAGGCTCTTAAGTTGCGCAATTTAGAGCGTCGCAGCGTAATCCGCATCTTAGCCGCGTTTATTAAAAGATTGTCTGTATATAAGGAATCTAAACTACAATCTAGCTTAATAATACTATCTATTACCCTAAAAGTAGGAGGAGGAGCTATTCCTACCTACGCTATAACTAATACTAGAGCTAAAGGGAAAGCCTTTATTAACCTAGACTAGGCTAGAAGCCAAAAGATGCCCCTAATAGGATTAAAGAATCCTATCTAACTAGAAGTATTTAATAGGCGGGAAGCTAAGATAGGCGATATTACCTACTACACTAAAACCTAGATAACAGTTAGAGACTATTAGGAAACGATCTGCCTATTTGCTATATAGCTAGCCTATTATCCTATAATTTTAGGGATGCCCTAGTTAAAACTTCACGACCCTTAAGTAGCCTTTGCTAGCTATACCTTTATATTTAATAGTGACTACTGCAGACGTTACTATAACACCCCTTAGCGGCTAACGCAAGTCCGCGCCCTACACGACCTGCCTAAAAAAGACCGCCTATCCCGCCTGCCTAACTGCCTAGAGGAACTATAACACCTAGACATTGCAAAAGTATCCTTAAGAGCGTGCGCTGCGTACGCTAGGAGGAACTACTAAATATTTAAAATAATAATTAAATAGATTAACTAGCTCCTGTCCTCGCCCAAACTCCCTAACCTAGAGGGCCTCTAACCCTAACTCCCTAAAGAACTTTAGGATTTTCTTGACATTTTTTCGCCTAAGAAGGTAGAGAAGCTTCCCCCCTACCGCCTATATAACCACAACATCCGCCTATTAAAAGGGAAGACGCCTCTATTTAGCCCTCTTTACTCTATGTCCTAAGAAGAACTATAAGCTCTAAAGGAGTGGCTAGAAGAGAACCTACGCAAAGGGTTTATCTAGCCTAGCTCCTCCCCCATAGCCTCGCCTATCCTATTTATTAAGAAACCTAGCAGAGGCCTCCACTTTTGTGTAGATTACTATAGTCTTAATAATATCTTAGTTAAGAACTAATATCTCTTACCCTTAGTTAAAGAGAGCTTAAATAACCTAAAGGGGATAAAATACTTCTTAAAGATTAACATTGTCTCTGCTTTTAATAACGTCTATATTAAGAAGGGCTAGGAATACCTTACTGCGTTCTAAACAAGGTTTAGACTATACAAGACTCTAGTAATGCTATTTAGGCTAACTAGGGCCCTAGCGACGTTCTAGAGATTTATTAACGACACCCTACGTAAGCACTTAGATGTGTTCTATACTATATACCTAGATAATATACTAGTATATAGCCGCACGAGAAGCGAGCATAAGTCTTACTTAAGGAAAGTCCTAACAGCCCTATAAAAGGCTAGTCTATACGCCTAGATTAAGAAGTGCGAGTTTTTTAAAGAAGAAACTACGTTCCTAAGAGTTATTATAGGTAGAAATAGAATCTAAATAGACCTAGGGAAGGTTAAGATAATCTAGAATTAGCTAGTGCTAGCATGCCTAATAGATATATAAGCATTTATTAGATTTAGTAACTTCTACTACTAGTTTATCCGCAACTTTTTAAAAATTATCGCCCTAATAGTGTTCTTAATAGGTAAAGAAGTTAAGTTTGCCTAAAGCCTTGCCTGCTAAAGAGCTTTTAATTAGCTAAAGCTAGCGTTCACACAGGCCCTAGTCTTGGCACCGTTCAACTAGGAGAAAGAAGTAGTTCTAGAGACTAACGCGTTAGACTACGTATCTGCAGGAGTACTATCTTAGCGAGAAGAAGATAGAGTCTTGCGGCTAGTAGCATTCTTCTTAAAGAAATACTTAGTTACTAAGTGCAACTACAAGATTTATAATAAGGAACTACTAGCTATTATCTAATACTTTAAAGAATAGCGCCTAAAACTAGAGGGCACTAGCTCCCTAATCTAAGTAATTATAGACTACTATAATCTAGAGTACTTTATAATAACTAAGCTGCTTAATAGACGCTAAGCGCATTAGGCAGAGTTCCTCTCTTAGTTTAACTTTAAGATCACATACCGCCTAGGAAAACTAGGCGCGAAACCTAATGCACTAACTAGAAGGTTAGAGGACCTGCCTAAGGAGGGGGATAAACGCCTCTAATATTAAAGCTAGGTAGTACTAAAGAAGGAGAATATCAACCCCGCTCTGCTACACTACTCCAGCTAGGAACCTCCCGCTTCCCCTGCTAACTAGGGGGGTACTAGAGAAACTTCTCCAAGCCCCCCCCCTAACTCTACGCCTATAGAGAGCTGGAAGAAGGTTTAGTTCGCAGACGACAGCATGCTTTAGCTATCCCTAATCACCCATTCTTAGTCCTAGATCTGACTAGAGACAATAGAAGAAACTACGCTAACCAGCCCTAGCACGCGAACTCTAATACTAGAGGAACCTAAACTACTACTCCCCCTAGCAATCTATAACCTAGTCCATAACAACTACTAGAACGATCCTAAGTTGTTATTAATTCTAGAGGCTGTGAGAACTAAGGCTAGCCGCTATAAGAGGATTACCCTATCTAAGTGTAAAGAATAAGAAGGCTTGCTCTACTTCTAAAACCGCCTATATATTCCTAACTGCCCTAAACTACATGCTAAACTACTAAGAATGTACTATAAGAGCCCTATAGCTAGATATATAGGTAGAGCCTATACGTATAAGATACTCTTATAAGACTACTATTAGCTAGGTATATTAGACTTTATAGAATAATAGGTCTATAACTATCACACCTACTAGAGAGTAATAGTATCGCGAGAGACAAAACAGGGTATACTAAAACCCCTACTAATACCTAAGCGAGCCTAGTAAGACCTATTAATAGATTTTATTACGCACTTACCTAAGAGCTAAGGCTTTAACGCTATCTTTATTATTATAGACTAGCTAACAAAGATAAGACACTTTATTACCTATAATAGAACTTGCGACGCAAAGAAGGTATTACGCCTATTTACTAGGCATGTATAGAAGCTATATAGATTGCTAAAGACAATTATATTAGATTAAGGACTATAGTTTGTGTCGTAATTCTAGAGCTACTTAACTAAGCGCCTAAGGATTTAGTCCCTACTATCTACCACTTACTACCTAGAGACTAATGGCCAGACTAAGAGAGCGAACTCGTTCCTAGAACAATACCTGCGAGCCTACGTGTCCTACCTATAGGATAACTAGGCCTACTAGCTGCCCCTGGCGGAATTTGCAGCAAATAACGCGCTAAACGAGAGCACTAGGACTACGCCCTTCTTCGCTAACTATAGATTTCACCCCTAATTAGGCATAGAGCCTACCCCTATCGCTAGCTAGATTGCAGCTTAGGATGCTAAGGGACTGGCCTAGAAGATAAACGCGGTCCACGAACACCTATGTGCTAAGATCTGTTTAGCTTAAGCCTACTACAAGAAGCAAGCGAATTAGAAAAGATAACCCGCACGCTAGTTTATTAAGAATAACATAGTCTAGCTAGATGCCCGCAATATTCAGACTAACCGCCCCTAGAAGAAGCTAGACTAGAAATTTCTTAGGCCTTTCTAGATCTTAAAGGTTGTTAGCCTATATATATATTAACTAGAGCTTCCCGCTTCTATAAGAATCCACCCTATCTTCTATATTAATCTATTACAGCCCGCTACTATAAGTCCCCTACCTAGACAATAACAAGCTCCCCTACCCCTAGTTAAAGTTAATAGAGCTAAGGAATAGGAGGTAGAGGACATACTTAATTCCCGCTAGAATCGCAGAGGCTGAGGAGGTTAGCCTAGACTAAAATACCTAGTAAAATAGATAGGTTATAGGGACCCTACTAAAGTACCTGCTAAATATCTTAAGAACGCCTAGGAGATTATAGAGAACTTCCACCACCGCTACCCTAGTAAACCTAAATAAGCGCGTCGACGGAGCTCCGCCTAGAGAGGGGAGTACTGTCACAGCGCTAGCCGAGGTAGTTAGCGCACGCGCACCTGATTGGCTGCAGAAAGGAGCTGGGCCTGGCCTAAGCGTCCTAAGTCTGCAAAACCTCCGCAACACCTGTTCCTGTGTAGCTCTTCGAGCTACGTCTTATCAAACAACCCTTTGCTAGCTGTAGCGAGGGAGCCCTGTCTGAGAGTCTGTAGCAATAGAATCCGTGCCTGTGCCTATTCCCCTATCCGCCTGCCTGCTACCGTGACAGATCTAGACTTAGCTAGTTATTATAGAGTTAGAGAGAAGAGGTAGGCTAAAGACTATCTAGCCTAGTAACTGCGAGTAGGTAATAGTAATTACTATAATTAACACTACTAGCTAGATAATCTTACTATTTCTTATCTTTACTAGTAAGTATTGCCTATTAGCCTAGTATAAGGAGGATATCCTACGCGACTAGACTATTATAGTTAGCGATAATAGCTAAATAACTAATAAGATAGAAGTTAAGTAGCTAAAGCACTTTATTAAGTATACTAAGAGTAAGGTAGTTAGAGTACGCCGCCTACTTATCCTTAATAGCTATAAGAGCTACTAGTCTCTTAAGTTTTAAGAGCTTTATAAGGAGAGTAATATCTATACGCTCTATATACTAGCTTACTTATCTTACTTACTATAGCCTCTTAATATAGGCTACTTCTCGCCTATAAAGCGCGCGTATAGCTATAAAATTAAGGCTCTAATACGCTATAATATTAACTATATTACTAAGCTTAAATTCCTACTAGCTTTTAAGGTAGCCTTTAATTAATTATTTACCTTAGCTAATATCTACTTAGCTTTTTAAGGCGCAGGCCTAGCCTCTCTCTAGCTAGACGCTATTCTATTAAAGATTAACGTGTAGCTATATATACTTACTCTACTAGCTGCTCTTATAGAGCCTTCTTAGGAGGCTTATACACTAAGTAATATATATAAGCTTAAGGCTTAATTAATATTAATATGTAATTATATATAGTAGTATAAGAGCTTATTACTAGCTTTAATTATTAAGGTAATTAACTAGCTTAAAAAGAGGGCTAAGGTAATAATATTCTTAGCTAAGCTTATACGCAATTAGATTACCTGCCTTAAGAGAGCTAATAAGGCAGTAACTAAGCGTAGGCAGCGTAAAAAGAAGTAGATATAGAAGCGTAAGACCTTAATAAAGGGAGAGGGAGAGGATATACTAGCTTAAAAGGAGGCTAACTAGCAGATTAAGCGTGAATAGCGTTAAGGTAGTGAGTGATTAGGCCTTAGTCGCCAGGCTATTGCGCGCTGTAGGAGGTGTAGGGAGACTAGGCACAACTTACGGACGTGTAAAAAAGATACTATAGATACTATTTAATCTACTATATTAATCGCTTTATTCTACCTTATTATGTTATTGCGTTGCGTAGCTTTAAAGGTAATTAAAGTTAGTAAGGTAGTGATAAGATCCTGGGATAACTACCTAAGTAGCTAGGACAGGTCAAGCGGTTGGTT